>CM019214.1:47216950-47599355 GCA_009741485.1 Malurus cyaneus samueli | reverse complement strand
ACCACTGAAATTGCTCCTCTATATAGAAGTAGAAAACTGAAGGACTGTTTTATTCCTGAAATTTGATAATATCACAGATAAAATTTTGCGCATTTTCTATAGTGTTAGAAATTGTGTTTAGCTTCAGAAGTCCTTTGAATCTGTCTTCCACAGCTGCCTTACACAAGCTGAAAATGAACAGAATATTGAAATCAACAGTAAGGTCTAATTACACAAACTCAAACATGAATGCTATTTGATTTTTAACACAGATCTGACAGAAATTCCATTGCTGCTCCCAGTTGTCTTACTTTACTTCCATCATATTAGAAAAATATAGGCATATTGATGTTTTCCTTCACTGTCTCATTGTGTATTTTCTAACATCTCATTAAGTAATTAACCTTTTCAAAACACTCAGTCTTATCCTGTATCTCTTCACATTGACTTTTGTGAATTGGGCCATCAAAGAACTTTTAAAAATCCCACCAAAATGGAATTTGCCTCCGAGTAATTATTAAAAAAAAAATCTTGCAATTATTGCCCAATTTCCATATCAAGGTACAAGTTTGATGTCCAAACACAGCTGCAAAGTTACTCATTAAAATTCCATGTGCTTTTTGAGTAGTTTGAGTACTGTTTTTTCTTTTTCTCTTAACATGAACATAAGAAAAACTATCTTATCTTTTTATACCACATCTTAAATCTCTTTGATTCTAAAATTTTTATTGCTGTGAAGATTTTTTTCTTTTTAATACACAATGGGGTTTTCTCAGTTTTCACTTTAGCACTTAATCTTTGGAAAGCTAAATTTCATGTGTAAAATCTTCTAGAAATCTATTTATCATCATAATCAATGTCATCATATTATTGCAATAATTTTATTATGTTGCTAGTTTAAAACTATCATAATTTCATTATGACCCATACACAAAATTTATTTTACAGTTTCTCTGAATCACCTTTGGAGATACTTTTTCAGCCTAAAATACAAATCTATTCCACTACTAGATGAAGCAGTTTCCTTCTGGTTTTGCCAATCTACAAGTGAATGATCTATTTAAATATTTTGCTTTGTATCACTTGAAAAAGAAATTGAAAAGGTTCTGGAAGCATGTAAAAATCTTCCAAGTTATAGCAGCATCAGTGAAGCAAACCACAGTGAGACCTACTGCTCTAAATTACTTACCATTTTTTTCAAAGATTTTATTGAGTGTCATTTTAAAGAGGAAGTTTAGTTCTGGTTCACACTTTTCCATCTTTTATTCTTGGATTTGTTCCAACTCATAATCTTGAAACCTGTTTGTATCTCTTCATCAACATTTTCTCTCCTTTTGAACTTTTCAAATCCTATAGAACAAAAATACTTGTTTCCGTATATGGCTGACACTAAATCCTAGTAACAATTCTCATATCCATCATTATGTATTTTATCTCTGATGAAGGTAAAAAAAAAAAATCTGTTGCATAGGAGCAGCTACTGATACTATTCTCAATTGCCTTTTCACAGCTGTATCCCCTTCCATTCCCTACTTTATATAAAAAAGTCCTGGAGAGGGAGAGAGACCCTTGGTGATAAAAGTTAGAAACTCCCTTCTTTCAGAAAGGAGGGAAGGAGGACCCTGGATTCTCTAACCAATGAAAAGCAATACAAAGGACATAGAGCATGCCCTCTTGGAATATCCTTTCAAGTGTGGAAAGAACAAGAAGGTCATCAGGAGCAATCAACATGAATTTAACAGGACAAAAACATGCCTGTGCAAGCTGGAGGCCTGTGAAGATGAACTGAGTGTCTCTGAGAATGAGCAGAGAGCATTAAGCACAATATATACCTTGAGTTTACCAAAGCATATAAAATGGACTGAAGCTGAGGAAGTATGGCCTAGGAGAGCAAATTCTGAAGGCAATTGAATTGACTGAATTAAAAGGCAGAAAACACTGGCAAAGCTCCAGGCCTAAAGATTGTTTTGCTAAAATTTAAAAAACATGAAAAAAAAAAAAGAAAAAAGTTTATTCATTAGTTTTGCACATGCTTTAGTGAAGTTAACACAGCTAAACCAGTAGAAAAGTCCTTCAAACAGTAGATTCTATGACTCAACTGGCGGAGCTCATATTTATAATGCAAAAATGTTCTCTAGAATAGGAAATACCTGAATAACATCAGCAACCAGTCCTGTTATACTCTACTTGTATTTCAGAAGCAGAAAGAAACCTTCCTGAGCAGGTGCAGGCTTTGAATATTTTGGTTTAGCTTTAGAAAAACTGCTCCATAAATCCATAAGGGTCCTAAAGCTAATGGTTTGCCAGTTGAGAGTTTTGAAGGTAGCCCTTGAATGGAAAATTGTGGAAGAAGGATAACACTTGTAAAGGCCTTATGTATTTCGGTTGTGTGTGCTAAAATTTCCTCAGGCCTTTTCAGTCCCTGGAAAAAAGACAATCAGGCAAGATGATTAATATATTCAACAGCCATACCTAATGCATGCCACCATCTGGGACTAGAATTTGTTGAACTGAGTTCATGCTTTTGGAAATCCAAATTCTTTTCTATAACCAGGGGTTCTCTCTAAAATTTTTGAGTATGATAAGGTACAGAAAGCCCTGAAAAGAGAGCTTTTGATGTTGTTTTATTTCCTGAGTTCATGATGTACTAATGCCTAAATCAGGGCATTGCATTTATATGGGAAATGGAAAGATAAAATTTATGTCTGACATTTGCATCACCTAATTTCTTATTTCACTTCCTAACGATGATGGGAAAGAATTCCACGTTTGAGAAAGAATACTTTTGTAAATTATGAAAAAAGCTGGTGACCCAGCTTTAATTCTAACAGATCTGACTGTAAATAATTCTGTCAGAATTTATACAGATCATGATTAAAACCAATTTGAATTTGCATGGGAATTTTTGTCAGGTTTTGTTTTGTTTTAGTTTTTAAAACAACCCATTCAAAATAAATAAGATTTTAGATAGTAAAAGTAGAGTGAATTCTGACAGTCTACCTTTGGAGCTTTTCATGATTGAAGGCACAACAAAGCAAGAAACTGTCAAGCTATTTTTCCAATAAGCTATTTGAGAAATAAGCTATTTTTATGGTAACAGATAATTTGTGAACCAGCACAGATTTATACAAATGTATTATTTAGCTGTGAATTGTTCCCATGGAAAAATGAAATAAAATGCAGTCTGTGCATAATGCAGAAGTTCTTAAACTTCTGTGGTTATTCTCTATTGCCACTTTTCAATCGAGTGAAGGAGAGCTCACCTGGCTGACACATAATAATTTTTTACTTTTTTTTTGGTGATTGCCTTGCTGAAGCTCTGAAATGGGAAAATAAGCAAATGGATGATGAGTAACAAATGAGAAAATAAGGCATCTGTCCACATGAAAAATGAATATTTTATATGAAAATATTAATTCCTTAAATATTTGTGAGAACAGGGTATTTGGATAGGACTATCCAGAAAATGAGCAATAAAATGTACAAAAATGTCTAAGCAGAAATTGTATGAATCTGTCTAAAGATGACTTTCCTATTATTTACACAGCTATAATGCTTAATGCTTAGAATACATCCAACAAGTTAATAGGATTACTTTTTGTACTTGATCTTGAACAGTAGATGGGAGATGACAGTCTCCCTTTTTTATGAACTAGTATACAATGGAAATACTCATTCCACAATGCCAAAAAAGGCAGTTGTTTCCTAAGTACCTGCTAGGGCTTTCAAAAAAAAAAAAAAAAAAAAAAAAAAAAAAAAAAAAACTTGCTTTGTTAGATAGCTATGAAGGAACCACTAAAACCAAGCTGTTATGTTTTTATAAAGTTGCCTGGTATAGTTTTTATGAGCCCAAACTCCTCTTTACGAGTACAATAAAAGGCGACTAGCATTCATGTGTGTGTTTGATTTGTTCAGCGCAGGCTGTGTAATGAGGTCTACAGGAGTTCTCTTTGTACAGCTGAGTGGCTGTGTTCTTTTTACTCATGAGTGGCTGTGTTCTTTTTATTCATTACATTTTCTCATTATAACTTCGAGTAAACAAAAAAATACATAGAAACAGTGTACAGGAATTTTGCTATTACGTTACTTTTAAGCAACATAAAACCGATAACTTCCAAATTACCGAGGACTAGAACAGTTTGTCCAGAGATGTAGAGTCTCCCTGAGTGGAGATATTCAAGAACCATCTGGACACAATCCTGTGCAATGTGCTCTGGGATGACCCTGGTTGGGGGGTTGGACCGGGTGACAGATTGTGGTGCCTTCCAACATGACCCATTCTGTTTCTGTGATATGTGTGCACGGGCATATGCTTCTGCACACCCACACACATTTATAAATGTATGGATCCAGGCTCCTCATAGATGAGAAGCAGACAAAAACTGGGATTGGAGAGAGACTTGTCAAATCATGCCAGGTCTGGTAAATCAACACAGCCATCTGAAGATAAGCTCTATGTGCCTCTGCTTCCAAATTGTGATAGTGCGGATATGCATCAACAGAGCGGCACAAGGGGAGACAATGGGTAGAAGAAGTGGGGTGACAGATAAAAAATTGAATGTTTAGAAGTACTTTTGAGTGCTGTGAATGAGTACAATATTAATGGGTCTCATTAATTTAATTTTAAATTTCCTCTGGACAACCAGTAGGTAGACCAAATAATGGTCTCAGATTATGGTAATTTCAATTTTATTTGAACTAGGAACTAAGAGCTCTGGAGTTCAGTGGGGAAAGACTGCAATATTTTCCCTCTTTGTGCTAAAAAGTAAATAATTCCATATTCACAAACTCTAATGTGTAATTTCCAAATGAAACTAACAAACGTTAATAAAACCTTATCAGTAGGAACAACAGAAGGATACTGTTCATGTCCTTTTAAAAAACTTTGCCTAATTTTTATTGCTTCTCTGTGACAATGTTGCCTTAAAAGGCCAGTTTTTAATAAAGACACAGACACGGTTAAGGGGATAAAAAGGGTTTTACCTCGGTATTTGGGATCCCAGGTGCACAACTTGATGGCAGAATGCACACCGTGTACAGCAAGGGTACAAGTTTTATAGGTTTCAGGAATTAGCATATCTATCTAGGATTCCCCAATAAAAAACTTAACAAATGCAGTAATGTCCCCCTATTCTAATGAATTCCCCCCCCAGATGAGGCCAGAGCCTAGTTTACACAAGATGTTCTGGACAGAAGGCTTCACCCAAGGCTGGAGTCTTGGGTGTAAGATAGCACAGGGCACACTGACTCCTTCCTTGGAATGTTTGGTCTCTCTGCCCAGCAAAACGCCTAAACTGAGCTGGGATATCAGGCTTCAGGAATTACAAGCATTTGGGCTAAGGGTACAGATGGATGCATAGAGGGTACAGAAAGCGTAAAAAGGAAAAAGCAAAAAATCATCAGGCATCAACAATGGTTCTGTTTTCAGCATTAGGGTCTTTAGGATGTCAGCCTTGACTACACTGTACATCTGAGGAACAATGGGACACACAAGAAATCATGAGTCCTGCTTAAAAAAAAAAGACATTTGGCCATCCTCATGATGTTTCATAATCCATCCCATAATCCAGTCTGTAGACACTATAATTGTACATGTGACTCTGTATTATATAATTCCTTGATATTGATATCATATTAACAAGGAAACAATATTTTATAACATCATTACAACTAATTTGTTCTTTTCCCATCACCTTAAATTGTTACATATTTTACTTTTGACCCTACTCCTCACTGATGATTCAATGCTTATTTTGGAGTCTATTATTTTTGTTAACTAGTAGTAGTTAGGATTTAAGTACAGAGGTAATGACACAAAAAGAGAAAGTTTAATGGTGGGAAACATTTATATTTTAAAAATATGTGTAGGAAATAGAATTGATGAGAGACATAAAAGATGAAATATACTAGAGAGACACATAAAAAATGAAATATACTAAATCATGAAAAATAAATTATAAACAGAAAGCATGGACATCAGTTAAGGGATTGTAATGAGTAAACTGGGAGAAACTAGCCAGTCAAAAAAAATTTAGTCAGAAACTGAATTTAAACACCTCTAAAAACCATATATAATCATTTTATAAACTCCTTAGTTTCAACCCTGAAATACATACCCTAAAGCACTGCATTTTATATTGGATATACTAAAATCTGTTTTCAAGAACTGTTAGAAAGCTTCTTCAGCAGTGCTTCCACTGATTTCTACATCAAACAAAATTTTATAGAAATAGGTATTTCATCTATTCTATGGTACAAGAGGCGTTTAAGTGTTATTATAATATGCTTAATTAAATGTATTAAAAATTAGCACATTTTAAAGAAGCTATCTTGCTGAAATACTGTTGTGGCTTAACCTTGGTCAGAGGCTGAGCCTCCAGCCAGTCACTCACTCCCCTCCCTATCTAGAGTGAGGAGTCCCCTAGGGGAGCACGAGCTGAAAACTCACGGCTAGAGATAAAGACAGTTTAATAAGAGAGGCAAAGCTTCACACAAGCAAATCAAAGAAAGAATTAATTCACTACTCCTTATCAGCAGGCAGATGTCCAGCCACAACCTGGAAGGCAGGGCTCCATCTTGTGTAACAGGCACAAATGGCATAATCATGAACACAGCCCCTTCCTCTGGAGCTTTTATAGCTGAGCATGAAGCCATATGGTGCTGCACATCCCTCTGGTCAGTTGGGGTCAGCTGTTCAGGCTGTGTTTCCCCCCAGCATCCTGTGCACCCTCAGCCTAGTCACTGCAGGAGAGAGAGTGAGGAACAGAAAGTCCTTGATGCTGTGTAAGGACCCTTCAGCAACATTTAAAACATTGGTGCATTGTCAACTTTATTTTTGTGACAAATGCAAAGCACAACAGCACATTGATGCTATGAAGAAAGGTGATTAACCCAGTACAATCACTGGGAGCTTAAGGACAAAATTTCAAGGACACAGTACTTTATGGCATGTTTGAGAGATATTAACACCTGTCAACTATAGAAGTACTCCCAAAACATGCAGATTCAGGGTTTTAAAGGGGTAGATGAGCTGGGAACTACAATGATGAGGGTTCTCATTTTGCAGGCATGCCTAAGGAAAATAAGCAGCATTTATTGCATTTGTTTTTGTTATTATGAATACAAGAGGCAGTAATGACTCTTTCCATAACTTGCAATCAGACAAAAATCAAAAGAGTCGATGAAGTACAATGAAAAAAATTTGCATTTATGTTAGCAAATGTAGAAAACTGCAGAAAATTTCAACTACAAGAATCACAAAAAGAAGTGTTTGGTTGGAAAGTAATGACAGCATGTTTCAAATGACTTGAAACTTATCAAGCTGTTTGTGGTGCATAACATGGGGTACTCAAACCAATCTAAGGAACTAATTTAAGTCTAATTAAATTGTAGGCATCTTTTTTATCACTTCATATAATCTAGAGACAGGGAAGGGAAAGACTCATGCAAAGGGTGATGGAAAGCAAAATAATTTCCAATCTCATTAATTTACACAGTTCATAAGCTTTGATATCTGACTAAAATAATGTACCTCCTATTTTAAATTCATCAATCTGCCTATACCCAGCTAAAAGCAACATTTGTCCTCATCTCAATAACTGTAATGTCCAATTCATTGTGTCAGTCTTACACTTTCAGATTCACATTCTTTAATAGCAGAAATTAATTCTATAAATATCTGATATCACCAAAATTCTGTCAAAGCTATATTTACTTTAAGTATACATGTGTGTGTGAGTGAGTGTGTATGACTGATCAAAAAATCCCTAGATGGAAGAAGGGGCAGAGGAGATGAGCTTGTGAAGCTCAGGGCAGAATATGGGAGGAGACCAGAGCACGGCCAGAAGACTTTCAATAAATGCATCAGCTGTCTCTTTATCAGTTGGATGGGACAGCTGCTTGTGTAAACATTCTTTGCTAAGCAAGTCAAGAGAAGCTGAGAATGTCTTCCTGATTGAGACAGACCAATATAGGAGAAATGTATATACGTCTCAGCCAAACCTAAAAGTAAAAAAAAAAAAAAAAAAAAAAAAAAAGAAAGAAAAGTGACCAACGAAATATATTTTGAAAAGGGAAATGGGTTTGAATTTCTGTATTTCTTCCCAGTCGCTGGGGCTGCCTGGTGAGGTGGTAGAGGTCATGTAAAGATTGGTCATGAGAATTGAGTTTTTGTTGTAGTCTAACTGAATAGAGCAATTGCCATGGAGTCTCTGTGTTGTGATTTCACTGCACTGATATATTTCTCACTACACTACTAAATCAAGTGAAACATCAAGTTATTTTCAAATGAGTAAATTTGATTTTACTGCCTGTGTGAAATATCTAAAAGAACCTCATTAGATAATATTGGACTCTGACAACATATTCACATTCCCTTTGGGAAAAGCAAAATTTATGTAACATTAATTCCACTAAAACAAATCTATGATTTAGAGAAATAAATTTTTTGCAAGGGCTGTTTCTTAAGCATTAGAATTATTTGTTGCTATTATCTATCTTGTTTTAATATTCCATTTTCACTAAGACCTTTAGGCATTTTTTCACACAAAAGATATTAAGGGTCTATTCCCAATGTAAAATTACTGAAATTTTTACCCTCAAGTTCTTACATTTATTTCAGTATGCATAGATTTGCAGGAAAAAAAGTTTATTAATTTTATTTGTGTTTCAGTGTAAGGATACTGTTATTGTTTTTCCTTCCCTATTATGTTCTTGGCATTGTATTACACTTTTTGCAAGCTAAGGAAAAAGCCATTTAAACTCTATCATTTATAGTGTCTGCTTCCCTTTAAACTGTGTCATGGTCCTGGAGTTAGATGATATCTTTACAAGAAATCAAGCATAAATAGAGCTTACCTTTTCATCTCCCCAAATACTTATCTATATGCTAAATATTTACTCTGAAGATAAGCACATTTTTTGCTTTGGATTAGTGGAAAAACTTATACTTAATATTTTAAACTTTATTTTAGCCAATTTCTTAAAAACATGACATTTAAGAAAAATAATCAAAAATTTATGTGAAAGCTTGCTCTGGAACTAAGCTTTCCTGAGCATATTTATGAGTTAGATGTGTTGAGATTTATATCCAAGGACATCTTATATATGTCTATTAAAAAACCATTTTTTTTTCATTTCTCTAATGCAACAAAAGACGCATAATTTATTGTTTTATATCAGTTGAAATGGGTTATTTTAGAGAGGACTAATATCCTGTTACTGCTGTTTACTGTCTCATAGAAATTTTTGATTATTTGAGGGTTTCATTCTGCCCCCATCTCTGTCTTCCAGCTCAGGGGGCCTGGAAACTCCATGAACAATTTATCTCATTATTCAAAATTGAGAAAAATAAGGCATTTACTAACTTATCCTTCGTCATTATGTTTCATCCAACATGCAGTGAATGATGGAGATTCTCCTTAGACTTCCTTTTGGCGCTCATGATTTTATAGAAATATTTTTTAATGTCTTTTGCCACAGTAATTGACATAACCCTTAGAACAGATTACTAGAAAGTGAATTTCGAAGCTATCATCTATGCTATTAGCTCACAGTTGTTGATGCTGTACAGTCTGAAATATAAGTTATTAATCTAGTGATTTCTGTGTACAAATCATGATACATATGATTACTGAAGTCTATCAATGTTACAATAAAACAATAAGCTGTAACAGCCTGACAGGGAATGTCATGGAAATAAAGTGGTAATAGAAATTGAAAATTGGTAACAAGGACAAAGAGGAAGAACCTCATTCTCCTGCCTCAGCATGAATGCCCTTCTGGACTAATTCTGAAGAGCATAAAAGCATGCACTTGTAAAGAATCAATAAACAGAAATAGATCAAATCAACAAGTTAAGAAACAAACTGATTTCAAGCCTAGGGAGAAATAAAAAGACAGAAAAGCTTTACCCAGGAGAAGCTGACACGGGTGTACCCATTTGCACTGTTAGAAAATAAAAACAGGAGAGTTAAAAGTTCAGGGACTAACGCAGAGGTGAGATCAATATCAATTACAGGGGGAGATGGCTTGGCTGAGAGACTCACATCCCATGCTAAGACCAAAGCAGCAAAGAAAGGATCTGTTAAATATAAGTCAATAAGTGAATTTTAGTTTCTTACATTTAGCAGCTTTTTACAACTGAAAATGCCTATGGGCCCAGGACCCATTTTCAGTCCATCCAGGGCTGTGCATTCCAGCAGCTCTGTAGCTGTCCATTCCAGCACTGATCTCCAGTTCCACCCAGCTCTGCATTGCTCAGCCATGGAAGGATCTGACTGGATCAGGGTCACATCCA
Organism: Malurus cyaneus samueli; assembly: GCA_009741485.1. Classification (NCBI taxonomy): domain Eukaryota; kingdom Metazoa; phylum Chordata; class Aves; order Passeriformes; family Maluridae; genus Malurus; species Malurus cyaneus. The sequence continues at coordinate 47,589,079 of CM019214.1, read as the reverse complement.
CTTGCTGATATCCCAGCACGACCCCATCCCATCCCATCCCATCCCATCCCATCCCATCCCAATCCCATCCCAATCCCATCCATCCATCCCATCCCCATGGCTCTACTGTTTTGTCTGACCCGGTTTTCAGTCACTGAGTCTGATCCTGAGTCCCCATCCCAGAGTAGCCTTGGCTTTGCCCCATCTCCAGTTCAGTGGACCACAAGAGAGAAACTCATGTTCTTCTCATAGTGTAAACATTAGAAACTAAACAAACAAACAAAAACAGCAACTAAACAAAACATCATCAAAATTATTAAAAAATGCATAAAAAAACAAAGATGCATAAATAGTTATAATGCGTGAAATAATTTACAACACCACTCCTCCTCCCCGTGTATCTACCACTTTAGAATATTGCACTGAAGTAACAGCATGTAGTATTTTGATTTGCAAAGTGGAAGAGAGCAAGGCTAGCAGAACTTCATATGATCAAATGATCCATTCAAATGGGTATTGAATTTAAACCGTATGAATTTCAAATGTGTAAGCTTTTTACTGTACTGATGAGTAAATATTAAACTTTAGACTTTTCAATTAATCTGAAAGCAAAACTTTTTTTTTTTTTTGTATTAGTAATGGTCTAACAGCAATAATGTAAACTCACTTTTATTTTCTTCTTCCTTAGATTATTAAAACACACAAGAGAGGATAGAGGTATATTCTATCAGTAAATGCTTGCATAATTCAGATTAAGTATTCAATAATTACAGTGTAAATTTATATTAAAAGCATGTTATGGTTGCAAAATCAAGATGTAGATATGCCCAGATTAAGGCTTCTCAACAATACTACTTCAGCTCCTTGTACCAATGCCATTAGAACATAGCTTTTAGTCATACTGTTTTTACTAGAGCATCTTTATATATACCAGTTATTCAATAAGTTAAAAGTGTATAATCAGGTTCCTAGAAAACACCATCATTTTAAAATCAATTACTGTCAGTAGAATAGTTGTAGATTTCAGATTACTAAAAGGAGCAGAAGCAGAACTGTTTACTCATGGGGCCATGTAAGGTCACTGCTGTTACAGAGGATAGAAACCTGCTGTCTCCTCTGCCACTAATCTCTTAGAGACAAATATGGAGCAATTCAATCTTTTGTGTGTGTGTGTTGGTTTCTGTGCTTGTTTGGGTTTTTTCCTCTTTTGTTTCTTTCTTATGCGTAGGAATAGTATATACGAAATAACTACTACTACGCAAACCTAAGTGGCTTCCAAAATCTTATTAATTTTGTAATAATGTGCCAGTTCAATCCACAAGAAGTGTTGATACAGGTATTACCATAGCGCTAATTTGACAAAGAGCCAAGCAGCTCCAGAGATAGCCCTGATTACCCCCAAGAAACAATTCACTGCTAATACATAATTTTGCACTTTGACTCCGAGATAATATTTCTTTTCATTTTTCTTCAAGATTTTGAGTCTCCAAAACTTGAAAAGAAAAAACAAATTAAAATTTTTCTTCCTTGTTCTGCAAAATGGGTTATCTGTTATAAAAGTAGGCATCCCCTTAAGCAGTGTAAATGACCTAGTGTCATTGCAAGATCAGTACTGCATACTGGGAATAGTTTGATATGAAAAATAGTGGCAGAAATTTTATTTTGAAACTGTTAATCTATAGGGTATGTAAAATTTTGATTTTTTTTTTTTTTCAAAAGAGGTAAATGGATTCTGTTTACACTTAGACTTCCACATCAGACAGTGGTTTTACTTTGTCCTATTTTGTCCATAAATATTTATTTGCACTTGCAAGAGTTCAAGCTGGCTTTAAGGTTTTAACAACTCCTTAAAGAATATTAAAAAAAAAAAAACTATACCAAAATAACCCTCCCTGTCTTTTTCTTTTTTACCTTTGTGTTAAATACTTTGCTGCCATTTGCCTACAAATCTTTTTTGATATGATTAACAACTTGATCAAGCTTTGAATTTAGTTCTCAGATTTTTCAGTCATAACCTCAAAGATAAGAACAATTTTTCCCCCAGATAAAAACAGACACCTAGGCATAAACAACCAGACTCAGGCCATGTCATATAAAGAAAAATAAATCTAACATCTGATATAAAGAAAAATAGATCTAACATCTTTATTTGCCTAGAACCAAGAACAAAATATATTTCACAAAAATACATCATTTCTATTTCTTGGAATTCAATATTTTCACTGTTGCAAGCATAATGAATTAGTGATTTTGTGCTTTTAGATGGAGGAATTCCAAGACAGATAGTGAAAAGACACAGCCAAGAAGAGGAAAGGTGAAGAGAAGGGAAGAAAGGCTGGCCACATTTACTTGAGATGTAAAAACATCTTGTTTTCTTAGATCTTTGCAAAAACAACCCTCAGCAGCAAGTAAGCAGAGAATATTCTTTTCACTTTGGGGAGTGAAGTGCACTATAGAAAACATGCAGACAGCTGCTCTTACATATTAAAGAATAAGTGCTTTACTTTCTACAATAATTTATTTGATTATTTTCAAAACAAAATTAAACTAATTAAGAACAACATTAAACCCAGAACTCCACAGAGTTCTTTTTATTTGAAAAAAAACCAAAAAGCAATTCCTGACTTAACAATGCCTGACTTATTCTTAAAAAAATAGAAAATTAGTTCGTTCCATTGGACAAATTATATTCGTAATTAAGATTTTTTAACATTTGATAATATCCTGCTTCATCTTCTGTGAAAACAAGCTGTGTAGTGGCAGAGGATACAACAGGAAGATAATGTGGTTATATTAAGCAAATTATTCCATTTCTGATATTTTCATAGTCTGGTAATGTTTTATCTGTTGCTTGGCCCCAGGCAGCCATAGCACTCTTGGTACAGCAATATTTTTAACTAAAAGCAGTAATATCTTAAAAGAAGAAAAAGTAGAGCCACAGATTTCTTTCAAAAAAATTCAATGTATTTATATCTGTATTATGCTTAACATAGGACAGGTCTAGCACAACTAAGGATAATTGAGTTTTCCAAGACTTCTTCCAAATTTCTTCAAAAAAGAGAACTCCTTTGGTTTCACAAGACTTTAAATATTTACATTCCATCATATGTCTCATAATCATTCTTTTCCAGAAAGCCTCATTTGACAGCACTCAGCAGCTCATACAGCCTTAAGAATATTTCTCCTTTTCTAGCACAGAACACTATTGCAACCATTCTATGGAGTAATACTTACGGACTTCAGATACTGAAGTTTGAGGTCAGCTCTTCACAGTGGTCTCATCACTCACACGCAGGAAGTTGCCCTAAGGGCTTAAAGAGGTCCCTTCCAAGCAAGAAGATCTTGTGATTCTATGATTAGCATTCATATCAGGTCTGCTTACCTGAATGTATTCCATGCACCACTCACGTGCAGCTAACATAATGCTTTTACAATGTTGGGGTATAGCTTACATGATTACCTCATACTTACAGAGATATGGGTTACAGAGCAATCACAGTTTGGTTGCATTTTCAGACTGAAATTTAAGACCTTATTTTCATTCTCAAGTTCATGACCACACCCTTGAACGGTGTCATTTATGTGGGAATCTCTATGGTCAGGATTTTGTGCCCAGTTAATTAGCGTCTTCACCACACAGAGAAAATATAGGTTAATTGGTTAGTTCTTTCAGATATTCAACAAGATTTTTTCCTCTGATTTTTTTTTTTTTATATAGTGCTTCAAAATGACTCTTCTGACAGTTTTCCAAAGGGATGCTATCTCCATTTCATAAATCAGTCAATTAATAGTTTGACTAATATTGAAATAAGTATTTAAAAGTTCAGTTCACACCATAAACCAAGTATGGTGGAAATAAACAAAGTGATTTAATACACATCTTTAATGGTATAAAGGTCATCCCTAATTCTCTGATGAGTGTTTTCCACAGAGCCTCCATAAGGGAAAATAGTAAATAATTTTCCTTGTCATTACTAGTTTCATGACTTAAACTCTCAGAAAAGCAGCAAGAAGCTAAGAGTCCAGTTGGCTTAGATTTCTTCCCTCTAATTGTCTGACTTTATCTTTTGAAGGTAATGACATAAAAGTACAATGTGACTTATTTCTTGATTACCTTTCTCCTTCAGTAACATAGACTGCCAAGTCTGAGGATTTAAAGCTATATACAATCATGTAAGTGGCTCAAAAGAATTTGGGTCATTTTAGCTGCTAGAAAGTGGAACAACATTGTGCATTACAAAACAAATATGACAATTTTTAAAAGATCTGTTATTTAAACATGCAAATAATTCTAATGAAAACACTAAATAAAAATACTTGAGGTACAATTAAAAAAGAAAGAAAAAATTGATTTAGCAATATGTCAAATTTCTACCTTACTACAGATAATTTGTATAATTAAAATCCTCATTCTAGATTCCATATCACTTTAAACACTTGCAAGAGTCAAGCATGGCAGCAGCTTATTAGTCAAAGTCCCATTTCATTCAAAATAAAATGAATGGCATCTCCAAAGGGTAATTGGAAAAAAAAAAAAAATGAATGAAGTAACCTATCCCTTAAAGTTAGAAGGTTTGGCATATATCAAACAGTCTTAGGGAGACAGTAAATTAGATTTTTTTTCCCAGTGTTTTTAACAATGTTTGATGCTAATTCCATCTAAAAAAAAAAGACGGTATGACATGTTCATTCCTGGATGAGAAAAAGAAATAAGAATTAATGCTCAGACGCACCTGAGACCTTAACATAGGGATATTTTTGTCTCTTGAAATGAGACCCTGCTATTTTTCCCCCTGTAATTGAAAGTGTTATATGCCAGGTGAACACTGGGTAAATTGCATGAGGATGGTAACTGTGAGATGCATAAAAGTCATTGCATTGCGTACCAACATAATTTCAGTGCCAACTTGCATTACACAAAGACTATGTCATGCTGTAAATCTTTTATTGTACTGTTGCTTATCCAATCATGCAGAAAAAGAACTCCATGTACTAGAATATAAGTAACCACAATATAAAGGTTATATACTGGGAAAAGTATATTTTTGAACAGCCCCAAAATTTCAGGACCCACATACTGTTGTCCCAAATCTTGTTCTTCTGAATGTCACCCTCACCTTGATTGTCTTTTCCAGTATTTTCTTTTTCAGCAAACAATGATTTTTCTGTTATTAGTCAGATAGGTTGCATCCGTCACTCCAGACATTCCAGTCCTTTAAAGAAAATAATCTTCTAGATATGGCTTTTTTAAGCTTTCTGAAGTATTGTAGAAGGCTGAGGGGTCAAGGTCGAAGATAACCTTTGAGTCTGCAACTATATTTGAGGTACATATAATTTGCTAATGCACATACTGCTCTATACAAAGTATGTTTAGGACGAGCATATCACAACCATCTGCAGTGATCTGCTCTGGAAAAACAAGGGAACAGGTAGAATTTAGGTGGGTATCTTGTACTCAGTTTCCATATCCTGACATGAAAGGTAGAAAGCAACAAAGCTAAAAACAAAAGCAGATGTTTCAAAGCAGTGTTAAACTGGGTGCAGATTACTTCTGAGAATTTGTAAAATTCCTAGAACCTTGCCAAATTCCAAAAGCTGCAAGGATGCCTGATAAAAATTAATTTACTAGAGGTGTTTTGATGAATTCTGAGGATTGAAGTAATTTATTGATTTATTAATGACATGTAACTAACCATCCATTAGCTATATATTCAGAATCAATATCCTTAATGTAACAGAAGATTCAAAGCTATAGCAAAACTAGAAGGTGCTGATTAAACACCTGCAAATATATAAAAAGCCTCATAGGGCTAATCTTAGTACATACCCCTATAGACACACACCCCCTGGATGCAGGGGTTGCCGTTGCCCCCTCCCCATTTTTGCATATCACTGATGATGAGGAGGTGTCTTGAGAGGCGTCCCTGTCCCCTGAGGTGGGGATCCTATGGACTGACCTCCACTCTCCCAGCCTGCTGCTGGCTGCTGGCTGCTCCCAATGCCCCATGGTGGGCTGCCCTGTATGATCTGCACAGGGATCAGCGTGCCCCTGGTGACCCTGTCACAGGGACAGACTCTCTACAGTAGCTGCTGCTTCCTCTCCACTGTTTCTCCCTGTCTCACAAATCCCGCTGCTTCCTTCAGATTTCTTTTAAGACTGACCTCTTCTGAAGTGTCTGCCATTCGCTGGCAGCTGTTTAATCCTGCTGATGGTCATACTCTTCTCAACCCACCTCGGACAGTTTTGTGTGTCTTGTGCCACCCCTTGGTTACACTCTCAGGTTCAGCTGCTGCTAAGCGGACCATCCAACAATGCTGGGGCATGTGGGTGCCTCCACAACTTCCCTTTTTCTTCACATCAGTATTTCCTCTCACAAGAGGAGGGAAGGTTTGGTGGGGGCCAGCAGAACTTAGGCAGCAGTTGCACTTAGTTTGAGAAAGCTTGAAAAACAAAGTAGAAGTAAAACTGCTTTACCAGAACAGGACATCCCTCACGAGATGACACAGCTTCTGAACCACAGAACACCTTCTGCAAAAGAACAGTTTGTGTGCCCCCTCCTCACAGAGAGGCATCAGGCACTTGGCAGCCTGTGACCTGGAGAGCTCCTTGTGCCATCAGCAGGTCAGTGTGGCTGGAGCCGCTGACGTGGCTGGTCACTCAGAGCTGCAGGGGACTGAGCTCCACAGCACATCAGCACTATGAGCGAGGAGGTTTATCCCAGTGTGCTCATAACAGTGAGACTGAAAGGATCTTTTCATGCTTTTCTACACCAGAGACTGAATCTGTTTATCTGTCTCTATTGGGTCCTCTTGGATGGCTGGAGAGGAGCCCTTCCCTCTCACCCTGTCTGGGTGAGCTTCCCTGCAAACTGCCCTGCCATGCCCTCACTGCCTTGCCCCCACCCCACAAGAGGCCCCACTGATGTGCCATGACTTCAGGCATGTTTGTATTGTTGATCTGCTCACTCTGTGTTTCACCCTAGAGCTCTGGTCCCTAGGTCCTTTGTGCCAGGCTTATATTATTTTCTTCCCGTACATTCATTTTTAGTAAACCAGAATGTTTCCTTCAGGGGAAAATCAGAAAGCAGTTATGAAGTATTTTTTTCTCCTTACAAACAATATGGACAATGAAAGAGCTGGTTTAACTACCCTCCCCATATTCCAACAGTATAAGGCATCACAGGACACTTTTCTTCTTTCATACAACACCCCATGAACACACCTCATGCATTGTATCTGTGAATATGTCTGTATGCATTCTGTAAAAACACTATTCCTGCAGGCTGCAGAGAATCCTACTTGTTATTCAGCTGGCTGGTTAGTTTGTTGACCTGCTGTTAACATCTATAAAAATGTGATAATGATTGAAAGGCCCAGAGACATGACTAGGACTCTGAAAAAAGAAGTGTGCTTGGATCACAGTCAGAGCCCAGTGGCAAAAAAAATGTTTATTTAACTTTGAAATATCCCTAAGGGGGACATATGAAGGCTCACAATTAAATGTGTTTTTCTGATGCATATCAGCATACATTCACATACTTATCTGAGCTGTGCTAGCTTCTATGATTTTGGGTACCTGAGTCAGGATATGAACTTTACTTTGGCAGATATCCTAAATTTCCTTAAATTTAGGAGTAAGAATCTATGGATAAATTCCTCTCACTTTGTCTCTCTGTTTTTGTAGTTTAGAAAATTTCTTTTGGAGAGGAAAGAAATACTGGCCGTACTTTTTTATCTGCTTTGTATTAATAAATATTTTTATTTCTGTTTTAAGTAGTATGTTTCCTTTTCTCTGAAGGTATTTATGGAATCCTTTGCACACTTTTCCTTTGTTTAGGGGCAAGAGTGGGTCATCTTCAAAGGATGGATGTATGCGGACTGAAATGCTCAAGTCTGAAGATGCAGAAGTATCAAGAAAGTTGGGGAAAGCAATAGATACAAGAAAATTGTAATTTATTTTAAGGCAAATTGGTTCTTAGGGTTGGAACAACCTTCCACTATACATATTGAGTCTCTGGTGAACTATCTAGAAACATAAAGTTATTGAGGTTGAAAGGGACCTCTGGGGATCATTCAGTCAAACTGCTCTGGTCAGAAAAGGTTTTCTAGGTCAGGCTGTTCATGTTGCTGGACATGTACCATGTGTAGGAAAGTTTGGATTGGCTCCAAGGATGGAAACTCCACCCAAACCCAGACTAATTGGTTCCCCATTATGCTTTTTTNCAATCAGAATTTCATGTAGATAAATTTATGACTATTGTCCCTTAGTCTGTCACTGAATACCTCTAAGAAGAGCTTGAATTTGTCTTCTTTAATCCAACCCATCCTTCACTTATGCACATTGATTTAGAGTCCCCACCAAAATCTCTTCAAGTATTCTGTAAGAGCCAGGACTTTTGAACATGATACTTCTATCAGTTGTACAAAGAAAGCCACATCTGCCTTTTCCTCTTTGGGCTGGATCTGGCTGGGATAGAGTTAATTTTCTTCACAGCAGCCTGTTAAGGTGCAATGCTTTGACTGCATGACCAGAATGGTTGATAACACCCTGGGGTTCAGCTGTTGCTGAGCAGCAGCACTCACACAGCATCAGGCCCTTCTCTGCTTCCCACGCTGCCCCCCTGCAGCCAGCTGGGGGTGTAAAAGAAAAGGTGGGGGCACATAACCATGGCAACTGACCCAAATAACAAAACAGATACTCTATGATGTATAGAGCTATCATCAAATATAAAAATCCAAGGGGAGGAGTGTTTTGGATAGGTAGCCATCACTTAGGGACTGACTGGGCATTGGTCTTCTGTGGGAAGGGATGAGTAGGAGCATTTGCACCACTTCTTTTGTCTGCATTTCTGCTTTCTTCACCTTTTCTCTTTCCTTCATTTATTAAGCTATTTTTTTATCTTCTCCACAAGTTCTGGGGTCTTTTGCTTTTTCTGTTATTTCTCCTCATGCTATTGGTAGCAAAGGAAGTTAGTGAATGGCTGTGTGCTGCTTAGCTGTCGGTCAGGGCCAAGCCATTACATTCTTGAATTAATTGGTGAAGGAAAATACACTCACTAAAGGTTAATGGAACTGCAGAAACAAAGCCAAATATCTAATTTATATGTATGTGGAGAAGAGATTGAGTGTACTTGTTTTATTGTGCGGGAGTATGGAAGGGATTCACTTCTCTTAGAAGAATCTGGAAAGGGCTTAGTTAGCTATTCTGGTTCAATTATCAGAGGGAAAAGTGTAAAAAGGGGATTTATGAACATCTCGTAGTTGACTGACCATGAGGATTCAGATATTTTGTGTCAGGCTCTCTTGTTGCTTGCCTTGAACTAAACGACTGCTAGCAACGTTGTACACTTAGCTCCCTCTCTGGAGCTGTAAATCACAATACTGGCAGGCTAGGACTTGATGTATAGGACCTGAACAATCCTGTCTTGCTGAAATAAATTTGGATAGAACAGAAAGTTAGCCTCATCAAACAAACTGCTCCTGTTAGAAGCAAAACTGATGCAACAAGGAAACTGGCTGAAATTAGCAGTCAGCTTTAACCTCACAAAATTTTAGGGTATATTTGATTAAAAAGTGTGATACTCATCCACTTAAGTGTATCAGCTAAGAGTCACATAGGATAGTTCAGGTTTCATACAGACACCCTTACTTCAGAGACCCAGATGCTGATGCCTTGAAGATTCTGACAGAAGAAATATCTCCCACCTTGCACACAGTGCCACCCTGCTCCCATAGGAGAGAGCAAACTGAAATTTAGGTCATAATAACATCATTTACAGAACCACAGAACTGAAGAACAGTTGAAAGCCACCTCTGGAGACCATCTAGTTCAACCCCAGAGCAGGAAAAGCAGGAATGCATCCATGTGGGTTTTGAATATCTCCAGAGGGGGACACTCTGTGACCTGCCTTGCAATCCTGTTCCAAAGCTCTGCCACACTCAATGTAAAGCACGTAATGCATGAGCAGTTCTTCCTCATATTGAGGTAGAATTTCTTGTGTTTTAGTTCATGGCCATAAACTTAGTTGTTTCTTCACACTTACTTCTTCTCAGTTATTTTTATCCCAACAATTTTGCCAAGTATTTCTGTACAAATGACTGAGTTTCTTTCAAGCAATAACCCATGGAAGATGTTACATTCAAAACGAATCAGATAAATGTCTTCCCAGAACTAAGGAATTATGCTTACTGAGCTTCAAATAAAGAATTTCAGATATGGCCCATCATATGCTAAAATTTCTAGAGGAAGGCATGGCACAAAAGAGTTTTAGGACTTGTGTTTTCTTGGCCTGGAATTTCTTTTCTGTGGAAAGCATGCAATCCAGGCCTCTGAAGTAAATGGCTGTAACACAAAGTACATATTTTAAAAGCCTTTTATAAATGAAAGTTTGCATTTCACAAGTATCTTCCAGTACAGACTCATTGTGACCTCCTAACAGTGGGCTGGTCAAATAACACAGCATGTGCCTGATACCATGGACACAAATCATGTGCCTAGGGCCACCTAAAATACTCTAAGGCATCCTAGAGTGACATCCATGTCACTGTCAGATGTGACACATGATTTATAAGAAACATTTACTACAGACAGAGGCCAGGCATGCAGCTGAAATCACTCATCTTCAGATGACATGGACATCTATGCTTTGGCAACTACATTGAGCTCCATCACTTTTCTCTCTTCCAAGGAGAAGATCCACTGTGATTCGTGCAGCTACCTGATTCAACACAGCTATATGACCATGGCTAATTTTAACAGGAAAATGAATTATTAATACGAGGGAGCATAAGCGAGCTAAAGCCTTTCAGGATAATTAAAAACAAAGGGAGAAATGTTCTGATAGTCATAGCTGCTCCTGTATTCAAGATAAAAATCACGGCCATGGAAATGTGTAAAACCCTAAGGAGCAAAAAAAATTAAATTAGAAGAGTCCTGAGAGAGGTGGTAAGGGACTCCAGACCACAGGTGTATTTTGTTTTTTTTAAACAAGTCTCCCAGTCAAAGAGAAGTCATTTAAAAAAGCCAGTTGAATTTGGAGAATCAATAAAAGGCAACAAGATTGGTGCCACGGTCAGGGGTTCAGCTGCTTAGATGATGAGACGTGTTTTGAGAAACTTGCCCCACTGAGGGTTCATGGAGATCAGCTTTATCGAGGGAGAGTGGGGAATAAACAAGGGTGGACATGCACTAGAACATCTAGGGCTGGAATCTTTTCATCGTCATGGAGATGTGGTGGGATGTCTTCTATGACTGGAATGTTTGAATGGAAGGATATAGGGTCTATAGGAAGGGCAGGCAGGGGAGTTGAGCAGGTGGTGCTGCCCTCCATGTCAAGAGCAGCTGGAGAACATGGAGCTCCATCTGGAGGTGGATGAGGAGCTGACAGAGAGTTTGTGGGTCAGAAATAAAGGGAGGAGGACAGGCACAGGTGGCATTATAGTCTAAATCTAGTACAGATGACCTGTCCAGGAGGACCAAGTGCATGAGGCCCTCTATAGACAGGCATAGCCTCGTACCCAGGAGCTCTGGTCTTCATGGGGCAATTCAACCACTCTGAAATCTGTTGGAGGGACCATGCATTAGACCATAAGCAATCCAAGGAGGTTCCTGGAGAGTTTTGATGATAACTTCCTACTCAAATGACAGAGGTGCCAGCGAGGGGAGATGCTATGCTGGATCTTGTTCTCACCAATGAAAAGAGGATGATGGGGAGTTTGCAAGTCAAGGGAAACCTGAGCTGCAGTGACCAATGCCTTTCCTGCTTCCTCTGCAGTTTTCTTAACGGAGCTGTTATTTCACTTCCTTTGTTGTGTCGTGCTTCCTAGGTGTTTATTGTGTTAAAACTGACGTTTGTTACTTCAACAATTCAGTTGTCATTTAGAGATATTCTAAGGGCTTATACCTATGTTATATCTGTGTCGTGGGTTTAAAACCTGATTTTTCCCAATTTCCCAGCCAAAGCACCAGAAAATGTTGTGGTTTAAGCTGTGCTGAAAGCCAAAAGCACTACACCCACGATATTCTCTCCCTTCCCCCCACCGGAGAGGAAGAAGGGAGACCAAAAGCCCAATTAACACGAAAATTTATGGCTTTCAGATAACATAACGTAATTGAGAGAAAGATATGTATGTGCTCCAGAGGAATAGTCAGACAGGCTGCATAACTTCAGTTGCAAAATAGATTTATTACTACAAACTACTAAGAATACTACAGCACCGGGGAGAAGAACAGAGATGGGGACAAATTTACAAGGAGAAGAAAAAATAAAAAAACCTGACATTTTAAGACACCTGTTATCCTTTCCAGGACCCGTCTCTTTCCCAGGTACTCCCTCTCCATCCCCCCCATGTTTTTCCCACACACAAAGGGGGGCAGGAATGAAAGTCTAACACAGATCAAAGCACTCATTACAGTTGTTGCCCAGCATCATAGGAGAAGCGTTCTTACAGCTCCAAGCTGTGGAAGTTGTTTTTTTTCTTTTTTTCCCCAAGAACAGTCAGTGTATAACTGCTAAATGGCGAGGGAGTATTCCTTTACCTCGTAGGAGAAAAGAAAGAATGCCTTTCAAGGCCAAACTGCATTGTTTCAGCGGCGTGAGACCACTATCACAAATCTCCTGGCAGAACACAGCTTCATTCGGATCAACTCGTTTCAAACGCCGTGGGGGGGCCAAGCTTCTTCCCCCTTTTTAGCTGTTTAGTCCAGTCCTCAAAGGCCAGGTTTGTTGTTTTGTTTTTTTTCCCTCAGAGCAAGGTCGCTCTCCTTTTTTTTATTCAGGTCTCTCTCAATGATGAAATAATCCTTTTGAGAACACTTATTTTCTCCATGCTCGAGAACCACAGCAAAAAGCACAGCAACCATCCAATCTTCTCCTTACTGATCTTCGGTCTCCATTTTTTTCTTACATCTCCTCACCCTCCTGCTCTGTTTTTTCCCCACTGCATGATACTAAAACTAAAAACTACAATGGCGGCCCCCCTATCTTGTTTTGAATTCTTTCTTAAGTACCAGACAATACGTCATCACAGAGGTGTAACCAATCTGTGCAATTGGCCCAGGCCTGATGGGCAGCTTGTCCATCAACCTCGAAGCCATGGATTGGTCTAAAACACAGGGGGTAGGGCTCCTTTTGCTGGAGAAGGAGAAAATTCCTAGAACTTTCTCACAAGCCATCTTTGTGGTTTCTTGTTCCCCTCCCCCCACCACCAAAAATTGGACCAAATAAAACCATGACAATATGTGATTTGGTTACTCTTGGTTGTACTGAAAATAATGCCAAACACTATTTGCACACCCAAAGCAAAACTCTATCAAGGCCCCATTTTGTTTAAGAGCCCAATCCCCACCATGGTATTTAGTAACATCATCCTAAGGCTCACATCTCAGCTCAGGATTCCTTTCCTTGACTACAGGCCTAAGATATCTTTGTTTGCTCTTTTTTTTTTTTTTTTTCCAGGATGAAAAATTATTAGCAGAGTGACTACTGGGAGCCAAAGAGGTCTGTGAGAGCCAGACCTATACAAAACAACAAATCATCAGATTGTTTTACAGGATACAAAACTTGGATATAAGCAGTGTATGTTTGTCCATCTGATCAAGGAATCAATGCTCCCTTGGTCTCAATACAGTTCACAGTATGAATTATAACTATTCTTAACAACAAATTATTCTGTAACCTTTTATCATCAACTCTAGGGCTACCTAACATGTGAAAAATAATTTATTATCACAATTTTGAAAGTAGTTTTTACTAATTTTTATCTCCATATAATCTACCAGGAGTCCTTACTAAAGCTTCTTATACTTTTCACGTGGAAAAAAAGAATGTAGGGATTTTACTAATTTGCAGATGGAAAGCGACATAATTTCATTATTATTATGGAGAAGTAAAACTAGATTAAAGAACCATATGTAGATCTGCTAGTGATTTCCTCAAAGAAAGAACCACACATTTTAAATATTTGTATATAATCTATCTGTGATGGAAAGTCAATGTGCTTGACCTAATAAGGAATTTCTCAGAAAATACAGCAGTAGCTGGTGACTGCCAGCCCCTCAAATTAAAATTTGACAGAGTAGACACAGGTGCAGCAGGCATGGGTGTTTGCAAAAGAACAAGATACAGTAAATTCCTTGTGCTTTAGCATGGCCCACCTGCAGTACCTAAAACTCTGATTTGCTCAGTTTCTAAATAGAAGTGATAAATATGCCTGTGAGAACACGATGGATAAGTCTTAGGTATTTTTCCTTTTCCTGTAGTTTTGTCAAAATTTTCTAGATAATGTTTTCAAAGGGGACATCTTTCCCCCAATGTCATACATTAGGCAGACAGTCTAGTTTTGTCCTTTGCCTTCATCTTTGGTTAGTTTCATTTCAGGGACTCCTGGCAAGACATAACAAATTTGTCCAGGGAGTAACAGTCTCGAGTAGTCTAGTACATCCAATTAAGTTTTATATTCCCTTTTTAAGGGCAACACTTCAGTTGGATGACTTATCCATAGTTAACATGAAATCCATCCATGCAGCTAAATCTTTCATTTTAATTTTGGTGTGACTTAAGTACTTCTGAGCTGTTACACAAGCTTAAGTCTGTGAGTACCTAATCATTTGTAATACAGTATGTGAGAAGCAAATATTGTACGAAAAGAAAAGCAATAAATATTAATACTTCCGTCAGAGTCCACTTATATCCAAAAACATTGTGGATAACCAAGCATGTGTCCAGATTATGTACCATCTTAATTCTACTTGCTGGATTATAAACTATTCATCATGTTCAAAAGTCAGGAATGTCCTTCATTTCCTCATGACAGTTTCAAGTATCCACTTCAGTTTAGCTTTCATTTGTAAGGAATGAGTTTTGTTTATTTGTTTTTGGCTTCATTTTTAATTTTCAAAATATTTTCAATTACGTGATTTTGCTGAATGAGTAGAAAAAAACCCCAAGATTTAACTCGGGTATTGGACATGAAGAGAGGAATTCACATCTCAGTGCCTACAGCTCCAGATATTTGTAATGGTATAGAAAATGTCTCAGCACTCATTTAATGCTAATCATGTAACTTAGTGAGAGATGAGAGGTGTTCACAATGGTATTTGAATCCTGATTTTAAAGATTTAAAAATAAAATCTTTAGTTGGGACCTTTTTTGGCAATAACTTAATGTTTGAAATATTCTACCAAAGTGTTTTTCTGTTTGTTTCCAAAATGAAATTCTGTGTACTTATGTGTTCAAATATGTTACTATTATGTGAATTCACTTTTAATACATTATATATAATTTTTTCCTATTATTGTACATAATTATATTTATCTATGGCAGGGTAGAACTGCAATTTTCATATATTGCTTTCAGAAGTCTTGATTTTGTAGGCAGAAATGGGATTTAAATTGTTCCTTGGCATTATTAAAGAACAAGTTGGGTTTTTTTTTTTCATTTAACATTGGATTGGTAACCTTTTTTGTCTCCATGAAAAAAAAAAATTTTTGCCTCCAAATGTCATGTTTTCTGGTTTATTTTAAGTCAGGTATGTTGGAAAACATATATGAACCTTTACAAGGCCATCATTTTTAATAAACTACTCTAAATATGATGCCTTCTGATGCACAATCCGTATGAGATGGAACTTGTTGATCTCATGTTGAATACTGCCAAGCTTGCTCCAACAAACCAGATGGAATTTTAACCTTGTACATTGTGTTCTCTCTGATTCACCATGTCCTTTCACAATTGGATACAATTGTGAGTTGTTCTGTGCTTTTGCTAATAAGGAACTGTTGTTTTAATTTTAAAAGACAAAATTCCACAAATTCTAATAGTCACTACCTTTTAAAAAGTACATTGGGACTAGAGGCCGAGTTTTATTGCTTTGCACCATCCATCTACATGGCAACTAAGACAAGATATTGCCACACAAGCTACACAGTGTTGGAAAGAGACATTTCTTTCAAGAGCAGCAGGAGAAAATCTTGAATTCCATCTGCCTTATAAGACATGTGTAGGAATTTCACATGACAAAACATGAATGACTTCTTCTACAAATTGAGGAAACAGATTGTCAACATTTTTTTTCATCCAATAACTATTGCTAAATCATTGGGCTCTCAAAGTCTATGGTAACTTCTCTGACATATAAGATTTATTTATTTATTTATTTATTTACTTGCTTATTTATTTTGGCAAAGAAAGCGTTCTGTCCTTATCTTCCAGAATGTTTCTTAAAATAGAAAACCCAAAACAAAACAAGACACAAATTTATCAAACAGTGAAAAGTGCTTTCAATTTGAAGGCTGTAAAAAAACTCAGCTGTGATACTCAATTGACATACTGAGTTTCTGCTGACATCTGAAGGACTGCAAATGACTATGAGATGTAATAAGCATCCTGCACTTGCAATTCTTAGTATAAATAAGCTTAATATATGAGATTTTTTTGCACAACTCATTATATAGTACCCAAATAATTAATGTTATTTCACAAATTTTCCCATTGATTTGGAAAATGTGCAGCTAAGAGTTCTGGTGAATATTTTTATTAAAATCTTGGAATATCAAAATGCTAAGGAGAAAAAGAAAAAAACAAAACAAAACAAAACAAGAAAAGGTTTTCATTAGTTTTGGCAGTTCCTTTAAGCATAAGTATTCCAATTATGGAATGATGGCAAAAAAATTAGCTTTATCATTTGCTCTTCTTCTTTTTTGGGATGTTTTGCTGTTGTAATTGCTGGTAATAACACAAGTTGGAAACATTTTCCATAAAAGCAAAAGGGTTTAATTTCAACTTGTATAATGACTCACATAAGAACTCCATTTACAGACACTTTAACACTGTGAATCATTAATCTCTTTGACAAATTACAACACAACTCTATTAGATTTCCTGTTACGGACTTTAACAGATGTCTAATTAGAAACTGAAAGTGAATTCAGATTAACCAGTACTTGGCATATGTATGGCATCAAATCATTATTTATTGAGATAAACATTTCCTCAGGGGTAAGGCAAAATATTAACATTTTTCTCCATTTACAAAAAAAAAAAAAAAAAAAAAAAAAAAAAAAGAAGAAAAAAAAAGTACATTTAAATATTACATGCACGCAGCCTTAGTTACTAAGGAATATTTTAGACATAAAAGATAAATATTCTATAGCATTCTTACCAAAATGTTGAGAAATATCTAACCCAGGAACAGATTTAATTCATAATTTCTGGGCATGGAAAACTTAATATAACCATGGTTAGTACACATACCATTTTTTCATTATCAAACAGCATATTTTTGAACTTGATCTTGTCACATGAAAGGTAAGAACAGGTTTATCAGTGGATACAGAAAGCATGTCTTCAGTTTGGCACCTTTGTTATTTGAATCTTTAATTGCTAAAATTGAATAATAAAATTAATTATTTAAGAAGAAAAGAAAAATATACCAGTTCTTAGGGGCAGACTCAAAAAATAATTATTAAATCAAGTCCCATAGTAACATTAGTTCATAGCAGTTTTGAAATGAGTGTCAGAAAATAACTTCTCCAAAACACCTGCTTTTGTTGTTTAAAGCTTTAGTCAAAGATCAGTGTTGTTAGGACACATCTACTTTAAACTGTAGTTTGGAACACAAATATGGTTTTTTGAAGAAATTTTCATGATCATCTCATGCCAATAATAATTTTTTTTGGACACAGTTTTAAAGAGGTTTGAGGACAGTGAATTATTATTTTCCACTCTCTTCTCCTCCTCTGCAGCCCCCTACCCCCCCCCCAAAATGACCAACTTCCTATAGGAAAACTTAACTGGATTTCATCCCAAATTCTCATCAAATGCTCTCCTATACTTAATTAAGAAGGGCTTGATCTACCATATGTCTTTAAAGAGCACGCCTGATGTTCTGTCCAAGCCATTAACCAAATCTATTCTAAAGGAAAAACAACCTATACTGTAGATGCAGGAGCCCTGTACAAATGGTTTGGATTCACTGATCAATTCCTACTGAAGAACAGGGATTTTTATGAAAAATACATTGCTGCTGTAAATATGTCCTTAATCTTACCTGCAGGTTATTCACAATCTCAGTATTTGCTTTTGTGCAAAGTGAGTAATTCAATTTGCTCATCCTCATTAAACGCATTTTTAAACATATTATTCATCCACTACATACCTTGGGTAGAAGTACAGCTTAGATGTGTAGACATGTTTCTAAATATTTCAGCATTAAATACCAGCATAACCCTTGTTAAATACCTGACTGCTGCTGCAGAATCCAAAAGCCTTGCAATCACATTCTGTGTGAAGTGTGTGGCAAAATGCTGTTGCAGCTCAGAAAAACAATTGACCATGCACTGGACAAAAAGAAATGCAGCCAGCAAGATTCACTCTCATGAGACCCACTTGGAGTACTTCATCCAGCTTTGGGGGCTTGTAAGAAAGACATGGGCATCTTGTTGTGGGTCACAAATATGGTCAGATGATGGGAGCACCTCTCATAATGAAGAAAGGCTCAGACAGCTGGGATTGTTTAACCTGGGGAAGGCTCTGGGGACACTTCCAATATTTTAAAGGAATTTTATAAGAAAGAGCAAAATTGTTACCAGGGTGTGTAATGACAGGGCAAGGGGCAATGCCTTTTAACTGAAAGAGGGTAGATTTAAATTGGACTCGAGTAAGAAGTTCTTTACTTTGAGTGTGGTGAGACACAGGAACAGGTTGTCCAGAGAAGCTGTTGCTGCCCACATCCCTGGAAGTGCTCAAGGCCAGGTTAATGGGATTCTGAGCAACCTGGTCTAGTGGAAGGTTTCCTAGGTTGGAACCAAATGATATTTAAAGTCCTTTCCAATCCAAAATATTCTATGATTCTACGAAATGGCTAAACGTACAGGAAAGGGACTCTCAGTAATGCATGAATAGAAGTGTCCCTAATCTGATCAGCAAGAAACTCCAAAACCAGAAATACCCTGAAAACCTATTACCCAGAATTTATTCATCTTAAAAATTACTAGATACCTTTGTCCAGAATTTATACCACATAATTGTCTGCTACTTTACCTCATTCTGTTAAAAAGGATAACACTCCCTCAAAAAAAAAGAACAAAACAGTCAACTCAAGCAAAAAAAAAATCAATTTGTAACAAAAGCCAACCAAATATTTGTTTTACTTTATATGTATTTAAGATATAGTACACTCCTCTTTCCTGTAACAGAAGTCAAACCTGTATTCTCTCAGTTTTTTGGCAGGTTATTCTCTTATTGTGAATGCATTTTTACTCATCTCTTCCTCACTATATAACAGACCTAAAGATGAATTGTTTAAGAAAAAGTTAATGAAGAAAATTATCTATGACCTTTCTGATCTGGTAGCTAGGACAGTTCTTGGACAGAATGAATTGATATTTTCATCTATGCCTCTATATTGGGTTTATGTTTTATCCAATGGTTATTTAATAGAAGTTCATAGAGCTAGACCTGTAGACACACTGGCATCTATTTGATAGCTATGGGTGAAAACTACATTAGAAACTGAGACTGCTGAAATGTACGTTTAGCAGTCTATTGGATAATGATACCATAAAACTTCCTGTGAATCTATATCTTGAGTCTCTAGTCAAGTGAAAAGTTACAGCCAAGCATTTCAGAAGTTTAGCATTTAGCTAATCCCTAATGGGGTTTAATTACCTTAAAGTTCATGCAGTTGTAAAACATCCATTACTTTGCTTAGGTCAAACCTTTTCTCCTGAGGATAATGATGTCACTGTGTATAAATTCAGAGAATGCTGCTTACCTGGCAGTCTTGCAGGGAAAAAAACCAACACCAAACTTCCCTTCATCGAAGAGCAGGGTCAGAAGTGTAATTTATTCCCTGTTTAGTTATTAATAATAATATTTATCTTATTAATATTTCAACAAATATTGATACTATTTGTGATATTTTTATTTCATGTCAGTTTAAACCATTTCTTCACGTCCTTTTTGTTTCTTCTTGTTCCTCATAAGAGGTCATTAATGTTCACAAGCCGCTCTCAGAATTATATTAGAATACATCTCAACCTGTTCAAAGCCCAAAGAAGGTCAGTGATTGTATTATAATTTTGGTAATCCTCTTCTAGTGTTATTCTTCTATTTACATACATTACCAATTATTTTTTATGCTATCCCTCTCAATTAATTTGAATGCACTTGTTCTCTGCCCCTGATTTCCCTCCTCTTCCTTCTGCTTTCATGTTGTTTAGAACAAGAATTTTTCTGTGATGCTGCTTTGGTAAGAAATGACAGCCATCTAAAGCAGATATCTAAATTAAATAATGAAATAACATTTTATATTTCTTATTTGTGGAAGATGACCATATTCATAAGTTGCAGAAAGAGAGAACCATATTATCTGCAGTTAGTTCCCCATCTGCACAAGTTTGTTTTTTTGGTTTGTTTTTTTGTTTGGTTGGTTTTTTTTTTATTGTAGATTCATCTCGATTCCAACACCTAAGCTTGAATATTAATAATGACATGCCAGTGGCCTTTGTTATCCTTTGGGCATACAATCATACTGACTACTTAGAAGACATCATAGTTTCCAAGGGAGGTAGACAATTTCAAAGGATTTCAAGCTCAGCCTAATGTTCCTTACACAGGAACAGGGACACACAGACTATCTGCTTTTGAAATGCTTTCCTTGAATGCTTACCTTTGATCAACTTTCATTTCTTCTTTTCATTAAGGAATCTTCCAGAAGCCAAAACAGACTTAAAAGTGAAGAAGAAGTGATTGCAACTAAGACTGTCAAAGAGTCCACTGATTCAACACACTTCCTAAGCAGCTTATTAATGTCAGAACTCTGGGCAAGTCATGCGAAATGTTAAATGTTGTTATAAGTTAGAAACTTCCCCAAGGTACTTGGTCATGGAGAAACTTCAACCACTTTTTTCTGTGGTAAATCTTTCCTGGACACAGCAGGGAAAAAGATGTAATATGTATTTATTTGCATTATCCTAAGCTAATATAAATAATAGAGCACTTGTGTTCACTCTCAGTCACATACCTTTCTGTTTTTCTTAAATAGATTTTTGTGTTACTATGATTATCATAACGACCATAACCTATTTCCCATGACTGGCACATGTTGTACTGTTTACCATTATTAATGATGCAATGTTGACTGCCTGTCCAACAATATCCAATGACGCTGACAGCTTTGTCTGGGAATAAGGAGAATGTCACAAATATTCATGAGTGATTCCCATCAAAAGCCTTTTCTAAATCCTCAGGGCTTTGCAGCAGTATAAAACTGAAATTCTAGAATTGTTGAGCCTTCACTGATTAAGGCTTTAATCAAAGCATATAGAAAAGGAAAGGATCAGAAAAAGGCATGGAGAAGTAAAAGATTTTTTTCCAGCACAAAAATGAGCTGTCACAGAAAAGCTGATGTGGCCAAAATTTCTTTTACTTTTTTTTCAGCCTTGACCCATCTGCCATATGTACAATGCCACCGATTTAAGTATAAAAATAAGACACTTAAAACAAGCAGCAGGGTTGCCCTAAGCTCTGTATAAAGTTAGTAAAGAGAAAATACATTAAATATCTGACTTTTGCAGAGATTTTCGGTGCACTGTCTATACGGAAAGCTATGTTTGCGCAAAGTTCCAGCAGTTATCTTCCTTACTTCCTTGAGTTAAGGTGGGATATATACTGATATTAGTATATGAGGAACATATGTGTGAGTCTATTTAAATTATGCAGAAAATAAACACAGATATATTTGCACATACCCATATTAATATTTTCTGTTTATTTATATCTATAATATTAAACTCAGTCATCTGAAAGTTCAGCAAAGGAAATATTGCAGGAATTATCACATAAAAGACAATTTTCTGGCACCTTATTCACCCTGTTTTCTTTCAAAAGCAATTCTGTCAATGTTAATGATGCAATATTAAAATGTATACAAAATTAGTGATTTATTTTTTGAAATGAAATAATAAAGCAATTGCATCATGAATGATCTTTTTTCTGAAAAACCTGCAGGTAAAACATATGGCTCTGCAAGACTCAGAGATATCTGAAATGTTTGAATAATTTTTATATTAACCAATCAGAAAAAAATAAAAATGCCTTAATAAATATTATTGAAAATCTGTCTACAAGAGCCATATTATATATTGAAATAAATACCTGTCATCCAAAGTCAAACTATAGGGTAGGATGAAGTAGAAAGATTTTAGCTGCATATATCAGTCTCTCTCGATTAGGCAGACTGCCATCTTATTAAGCTGAAAGGTCCCAGCAGGAAAAAAAAAAAAAAAAAAAAAAACCTGAATATAACAAGTAGTGAATATTCTTGGTATGTTCTTGTGAGACTTTATAAGAAGATTTCTTTTTGAATAGTAATGAGTGCGACAAAAACAGAGCTGTCAGAGAATAGAGTGGTAACTACATCGGATACAGATGTGCGGGCTCAACACCCAATCTTAGGCAAACCAAATGTTCCTCTTGTGAAACTGGGGCTCAGTACTTACCCTCTTCTGGGTTCAAACAATACTTTTAATTTCTATGATGAACATATAATCAATCCTCTGTATTTTAAGTTATTGATCATTTGAGGCAGCCTGAGCGGCAGTGATCATACACTGATCATGAAAAATATAGGTCAGGTGAAGAGTGCAGTCAGGAGCCTGAATCTTAGGATGCAGAATTCCAGCTTTCCCAAGAGTTAGTCAATTGGACCCCTTGGGAAACTGCCCTGAGGGCAAGGGAGGAGAAGAGTGGAAATGTGCAGCATTGGTACAGCATTTACCCTGTGCCTGTAGGGGTTTCTGTTTTTCACTCTTGCTTTAGGACTTTTTTTTAAAAAAACTGCAACATTTTTTTTTCTTTCATAAAGCATTTATTCAATCACTCCATTAAACACTATTCATTTGCATTCTGAAAATATTTTTTTAAAATATATCTAATTTCACACTAGTCTCTAGTAATATCTTCATTCTCTTAAAATAACAAAAAATATAACATTCTTGCAAGTGAAGGATTAAAAAAAAAGATTTTTTCATGCTTAAAAAAAGTTACCAATAAAATTCCACTAAGAAGAACATCTGAGGTAGTTTATCAGTTCTTCCCTGTCCTAACGCCCCAAGTGCACTATAAATATGGGCTTTACATTAGGACAGTGTTTATTCAACTGATCTTCAGGCGATTGCTTTTTCAAGATATATTAGCAACATTCAGAAACACTCTCATTATAAAGGAAATCTGGATTTTCAGTGAGATGAATTTCTAATATGTTGCTAAATCTAGATCATCACAGTGATTTACACTTATGAATACATATAGATGGAGTAAATATGTAAACAGAGTTTCTAGTGGCTGTGACTGTATGATCACTATTCCATGCCTATTTTAATCACCTTGTAGATTATCTCCATTCTTAATGTTAAAAAATCTGCTTCAGACTATAATAGTTAAATTGCCTTTCGATCATTTTATTTTTTTTATTATTTTTTTTTTTTTTTTTTGTTACAGAAGAAAAACTCAGCAGGCTTTTTTTACAGGACCTGCAAAAGACATAAAGAAACTTAAAATTTTGTGTTGAGCATCATCTTAATAGCTTCACCAGGAGCAATATATATATATATAAGAGAGAGTATAATACAGAAATTATTATACCTAAACACAGAATCTGTAGACTTCTAGTTTTCACTTGCTTTTTACCTCTTAAATTTTTGAAATAGAAAGCATGCAACTGTAGTCACACCTGATAAATTTAGGCACCCAATAATGTTCAGATGTTTAAAGGAACAAATTAATAGAATCTCATGGATAAGATTCTGCCTGGTGTCCACAGGCTGATATGTTAACATGCTAGTAGTCCCACTGATTTTATTTGTTGGGACAGTACTCTAGAAATAATTAAATTTATTAAGCCTAGTGGGACTGGTTACTATAATCAATTTTTTATAGAAGGTGTTTGGAGCTGAAAAACCCCCAACACTTGAAGGAATCAGAGCTGTCAAAATCATTCTTTCGTGAGTAGGTTCTCTATCTTTCTTTCTTTCTCAATCTGATTCAGATTTTAATCTTCAAAATTCACAAGAACTGATATTTGTACTAACGGGCACTCAATTATATGTCAGCAAAATTTTCTTACAATCCAGTAAAATTTACTGTACTGTTGGAATATGAAAAGATAGAAATTATATGAAATATAAGGTTGTTTTCTTCATCTGTTATGCATTAGAAATAATGCATAACTTTTTCTGACACTCCACAAAAGTACTCAGCAATTCTATTTGAAAAACTGTTGTGTCACTCATTAATAAATGTCAGTTTTTACAAAAATAATTGTAAGAATTATGTTACTGGGGCTCAATGAAAGGTTATTGGCAACAGTTTTGAGAGAAAAGGTCTTATTCCCTCTCAGTTTTTGGGAAACAGCTGCTGTACAAGTATGAAAGAAGGGTTACCAAGAGTAGGGAAAGGTGAAGCTTTGGCTGAAAAAAATTGCTAATAAATCAGGCGCTTAACCTTGAGACAGAGGGTTTTAGAAATATTTGTCATTAAATGACTTTGCTGTGCAAAAAATTAAACTGTTTCTTAAAGTTATTTTTGCAGCTAAGAGGATCATCCTTTCCTTGTGGATAAGTACATCCATCCCATTTAAAACTCCCTTGAGTAAAGTTCTGCAGATATCTGAGTACAAAAGTGTCTGTTAGGCTTTTTAAAAAAAAAAATATGTATTTAAAAGCAACAATAGGAAACTTTTGTGAGCTGCATGCTCATAAATAATGGAAGGTGTTAGCAAAGCTATTCAGGTTTAGTACTGTCAGGTGTTCTTAAAAACATAGATCATGCACTTTTAGTAGTTGTTCTTTTGCATTCAGTTTTCTTTTGCTTTGATAATAAATGCTGCTGTGACATCTCTGTGATGCTTTCTAAACAGTCTGGCATACACTGCTGATTTTTTATGTTTACATTACTTTTTTTTTTCTGCCTGTGGCCATAGAGACCCCCGAGTTTTGATTTTTCATTTTTTTGCATACTCTGCTTATCATCAAAGATCACTTAACTGATGAGATGAAAGAGAAACAGAGGGATTTTCTTAAAAGAGACTCTGAGGTTCATGGCAATAAATCCATTGTCCCAGCTTTCTGAAGAGCTTCTTCAAAAGTCTCTGAAAGTTAAGAAAATGTCTCAAAAAGGAAACGAAAATTGAAATTTTGCATGTGATAAACAATAGTTCTGCAGAAGTTCATCATTTCAGCAATTTCTGCCTTCTGCTAGCATAAAAAGTTTGTGTATTAGTGTTTATCTTGTTACATTAACTGCTGAAGTAATTTGCCAGCTGAAATTACACCTAACTTCTTTTTTTTTCAGAAATGTAAACTAAACCTACATATAAATTAGATGCATTTTGTGAAACGTGAAGTTTTCATTGAAAGATATTTTATCACTTGCTATTAAGTTGAGCAAGTAAGCTGCTCCCTTGCAGTTGTACCACATCAATTATTACATATCCTGTTCCCCACAAGCTCATTTTGTAGGTGATTGTTCTATAAAAGGAATACCTTATAACCCCATAAAAACTCTATAGTCTTCATCCTCAAACATTAACCATACATTTGAAGTTAGTTTTGCTGAGTAAAATTGATTTTAAACGTAATCATAAACACTTCTAAAAATTTAGCTTAAATAAATATTTTTAACACAATTTCCAGCAAAACATGTATTTAAAATTTGATTAATAACTGTAAAACGACCTACATTTAGTGTTGATTATAAATGATAAGCACAGTGTCAATACATGGCCTTATGTGCACTGTCTTGTGTCAAACATAAACCTGATGATTTTATGCATTTATATATATATAATAAGCCCCCCTAAACAGGGAATAATGACAAAAGCTATATTCCAAAAAGCTGAAATTATCCCAACAATCATTTGGATTTCTTTTTATATCAGATTTTGATATTACAAAATAATATTATATTTATATTATTTGAGGAGCAGTTTGCTTTGCAATCTTCTGGTAATAAATTGCAAATGATCAACAAATATCTAAAGCATGTCCTTTCATATACTGCCTATCTTTTTCATTTTCATTTTAACAGGCAAGACGTGTGGAAAGAATTGTCTTTAAAAACCCCCAACTCTAAGGACTTTAGAAATGAAATGCTGAGTTAATTGTGATTTTCTTGTTTGTTCTTATGTTTCCATTAAAATATGATTAACATAAAACTAAAGTAAGTTACTAATACTGATTTAATTATATTTTCATGTGAATTTTAAATGAAATGCAGCACAAGTGTAGCACAAATACAATATTACTTATAACTTCCTGCAGTAGTTTATTCAGATTGTAATTTCAATTTAGTTTTAATTTCAATTTAATTGAATCATGTAGTTGCTCTGAATAATGAGCATAGTAATAGAACTGATACATCCAGAGTTTATTTGTGTAGCTGAAAGTATAAGAAACTTTGGAGAGAGAAATTGAAAGAGAAATCTTTCAAACTTGATGTTAGGAACTAGATGGCACAAGATTCTATCTGGGCAGTACTTGAATATCTCCAGTGAGGGACACTCCACAGACGCTCTGGGCAACCTGTTCCAGTGCACCATTACTCACATGGTAAAGAAGTTTTTCCTCACATTCAGGCTGAAATTCCCATATGTGAGTTTCTGCCCATTGCCTCTTGTCCTATTGCTCAGCACCACTGAGAGGAGCCTGACTCTATCCTCTTGGCACCCTCCCTTCAGATATAAATAGGTGTTGATGAGGTCCCCTCTCAGACATCCTTCTCAAGGCAGAACAGACCCAGACCTCTCAGCCTTCCCTCATAAAAGAGTTGCTCACTCTGTTGATCGTCTTCGTTGCCATCCGCTAGACCTATTCTAGAACTCCATATCTCTCTGGTACTGAGGATGCCAGAACTGGACACAACACTCCAGATGTGGCCTCACAAAGGCTGAGTAGATGGGCAAGGTCACCTCCTTTGAAATGCTGGCAAAGCTATTCTTAATTCACCCCAGGATTCTGTTTGCCTTCTTGGCCACAAGGCCACTGCTGGCTCATGGACAACTTGTTGTCCCCCAAGACCCCCAGGTCATTCTCCACAGAGCTCCTTTCCAGCAGACTTTCCACAGGTGCTTTCCCCAGCCTGTATTGATGCATGGGGTTATTCCTCCCCAAGTGCAGGACCCTTAATTTCCCCTCACTGTACTTCAGAGTACTTAAGTACTGTGTGCAGTTTTGGGCACCTCAGTGCAAGAAGAATATAAAGCTTTAGGAGTGTTCCAGAGGAAGGCAGTCAAAACAGTGACAGGCTTCAGGAGCAAGACTTTTGAAGAGGGATTGAGATCATTTGGTTCAGCCTGAAGAACTCAGAGTGACCTCATAGCAGTCTACTTCTTCCTCAAGAGGGAAAGTGGGGAGGGAGGTGTTGATCTCTCGCTGGTGTCCAATTCATATCATAGTGGTGGGAAAATACACTTCTGTGATTTGGAGAACAGATCACATAAGAAAAGGAAGGAGACAGAGTGGGCCAATACAGTTGCAGAACAATGTTTCACCATCAAACTCATGTCCAAACTGCTATACCCAACACTGGAGAGTAACAATAATTTTCTGGTGTTTAAGAAAGTGCTATGATTTTGAAGGACCAACCTAACTGATTTGAACAATATTACATGGACTTCTTTTTCCTATTCCAGACACAAACACATCAGTGATAAATAGTAACAGCCAGTGGTTCCTTGGCAATTTTATCTGAATTTCTTGGAAATAAGAGATTTACAGGATGATTTTCAAGTTCTATAGTGAGATCTATACTCTTTTCTTTTCAAAAAAGCTGTTCTGTGACAACCCCAGGGGGCAGACACATCACATGAAAAACATTTATGAAATTGTTCATTGATTTCTTTCGCAGAGGTAAAATGTTCTGCATTCACTTTCTTGCACTCTTCAACTCAAAGCATTTTGCAGAGGTTAGGAATAAGAGGACTATTTTTCTCTTCTCACCCATCACTGTGCATCACAGGACAAGATATTTAAGAGACCACAGCGGGACCTTTCTCCTTTTGCTTATTCTGAAGGTTCAGCCCCTGCTACCTGTCCTGCAAGTTCAACTGTGATAAATTTAACATCCCAGTGGAGGTGGCTGGATGCCAAAAAGTGGTTAGTTTTCCTTATTCTCCAAAATACATGCAGAAACTTTTGTTTTCTGGCCCCCTGAGAGAAGTGGAACGGACTAAGATTTCTCTGAACTCACATTTCATCACCTGCAGTCTCTGATGAATTGAAAAACTACAGGGCAGGAATTAATTTGAATGACTATAACTACTGTTTCCGGTAGGTATTTTGCCATGGCAGCAAAGATGATCAACAGACTGAGCAACTCTCCTATGAGGAAAGGGTGAGGGATCTGGGCCTGTTCAGCCTTAAGAAAGATCTCTGAGAGGAGACCTCAAAAATGCCTATATGTCCTCTTTAATTCTTTCTTTTTTATTATGAAAGGATTAGTTTGGCATTATTCCCCAAGGTATTTCCAACAGGTTTCAAATTCCTTTGGGTCTACGACCTGTGTCATCCCTTTGCACTTGCTTTCACTTCTCTTCATCCTGGAGCACACTGCAAGCCAGCTTGTTTCATCATGTGTAAGATATGTCATCGACCCACTGTTACATACAGACTCTAAAATGATGTGAACCTATTTGGTCAGTTCCTCAGGAAAGATTGCCACAACTCCCTAAAAACAAAACTCACTCTGCTTTTATGTCTTGTAGACCCAACGGATGTTCCCATTGTCCTGTTCCCATTTGTCCCAGCGAAAGATAGATAAAACTTTGCTTTACCCTTGAAACATGAGCAGCTAGATTATTAACTTGCTTTTTTTGATAATACTTTGCATTGTTTTGTTGACTTCCAAAGGTATTTGGAATAAACTCCAGAGCAACTGTCGCATGCTAAAGCAGTTTAGATTCTTTAAGTAGCATGATCTAAACTATCTCTAGGATGAAAAATTCCATAGCCTCACAAAATAATGGATGCTTCTTCCTCACCCCCATTCTGACTTCTTCAAATAAACACCTTCCCAGTTTCCCATGTATGCCATTTATCCTGTGATGATCATCAATTATTTTTTTTACAGTTTGAAAATTCTCTTTATGATTTTCCTTTTAATGACTGCATTTTTTAGATAATGCTCAGTCTCACTGCCTCTGCCCTGCACAATTTCTCACCCTGAAAAGGGAGGACACACCAGATATATGTCATCAGATATCGTGCTGCTTTGGGGATTTGTGTTGCTATGATGACTTTACAATGCACAAGTGGGCTTTTTTCTTATTGTTTCTCCGCTTTTCTAACCACACCCTAATCTTGTTCTATGTAGCTTTTGAAAAGCGAAAGAGCACAAGGAATTAATTTGCACAAATACTACTTTTCTGAAAGGTTATAGGAAACCTTTTCTGTTTCAAGCTCATGTTATTTCAGTTTACTGTATTTCATCATTTCCAAAATGTTTTATGACTCCCATTTTCTTCAAGAAAAGGATTGTTAATTCTGTATTTTATGTGATTCATCTTTGTTTTCTATATCACATTGTTGATGAAAGCTATAAACACAATCTTTCTATTGAGGGATTTGGAGCGTGTCAATTTCTGCAGTGTCATTATTCACATATTTTTGTTTTTTTTAATTAACACTTTAATTATGTTTTTCATATAATCAATACTGGTTCAATAGCTGCTGAGAGAAAAGCACCATTTGATTGTGTCCTCTATGGGTATGACAAACTATTATGATTTGATTATAAGAAATGCCTCCACCCCAACTAAGGTGCAAACAACACCATACCCCTAAGCCAATATTATGTTTTTTGTTTAACTGTAAATGTGACCTAGAGAGATAGAAACAAGAAGGCAGTCAAAGCCCAAGCATAAGGGAGGGGTGGAGAGAAGGTGCTTTAAGATTTGGATTTCTCATTATCCTATTCAATTTCTGTTTGGCAATACATGAGATTAATTTTTCCAAGTGGAGTTCCCTTTGCTGGTGGTAGTACTTGCTGAGTGATCTCTCCCTATCTTTATCTCAAGCCTTTCATCAGATTTTCTCTCTGTTATCCAGCTGAGGGGAGAAGGGATGGAGTGGCTTGGTCGATGCTTGGCGGGCATTTGGTGTCCAGCCAAGGTCAACCCACCACAAATGGAAATACTTTCTACTGCAGAGATTTCTCCAGATTATCCCTCCTGTCCCTGAAAAATGTTCTAATCATCCCTGTCAAATATTCAGGGAGGAAAAGTGCATTTCTATGCCCCATAGTTATCTATTTGAACTGTTTGTCCTTTCTTTCTATAAAGATTCTTTGATGACTTTGAATAGTATTATTTCAGTTTTGTCTCCTTGGCCATTTTTCTTCATATATTTAAGTGTCCATGATGCTGCAAACAGCTTTGCTGCTCCTAACATGAATATTGAAGAGTGTCCCATAAAAGCTGGTAGATCATATATTTTCTGAGGCACATAGCTGATCTGGAATTTTTTGCTGATATTTTTTAGCATGGCTAGACAGAAGTTTATGTTGCTTTCCAAGCACTGAGGACCTCAGGGCTTAGGATATATTTTGATCATGCCTTTTCTCTCTTCTCTGGTCTGTAATTTCCATAGCTATGAATGTCTGCTGAAATGAAAGAAAATAGTATATACTCTCTGAAGTCAATTGCATCTTCTTTCAGTGAATTCATGCAGCAGAATATAGACATGCTGAAGAAGTAAAAATTTGCTGTAATTAGGAGCCTTCTTTACAATCTCTGAAACGTAGAGCAGAGTTCAGAGTAACTAAACCTTATCCTCATTAAAACTTATCATAATCAATTAAAGAACCAGTTCAATTTTTCCTCCTGAAGTGTGACAGAATTTTGCTTTTGGATTATTGTACTGTTGACCTAATTTATTTGGGACCACCAGTCTCAAATTTGCTGTGTCCAGCAGTCAACAATAAATTTTCTAGTAATTTCAGGTACTTGGAGGCAAGGGAAAATAAGAAGTCCTCAGTAGTGGGATAAATATTCAGTAGGAAAAAAACAGATAATTTAAAATCTCTCCTCCTCCTCCATCTGCATATTCTGTCTTGATTTTCAATGTTCTGTCCTTAAGCGTAATCAAGAAAACTTGCTTCTGATTTACAGAAGCTTGATAAACATAGGCTGCTATCCAGGGATAAAATATGTGCTATTCCTGTTTTTCTTGAGCAATTTAATGGAAAGTCATATAAACTTATGTTGGAAACTATGAGAATCACTTAAAGTTGTGTCAGATTCAGGTCAGCATTTCAAGGATTTCACAGCTAATTCACAATCTCTCTCTGACATGAATACAGAAAGTAAAAATCTGTTCGAATCAGATGATAACACGAATGCATTACGGTATAACGGCTGCAATCACCTTGTGTACTCTTGGAACAAAATACACTTTAGAGGTAAGAAATGAAGGTGTTGCAAGAAGCTGCAAGAACAGTAGAAATAGCTGGAAAGCCAAATAATTATATCACTTCTTGCTTGTATCAAAATGTTTCAGCATCAGTTGTTATGATGTTGATGACATGAATGTGTAGTATAAAGGCATTGTTACTGCACAAGCAAGACTAGTATAAAATTATGTTTAGCCCATGACCTTTAACTTCTCTTTCTGTTATTTACAGAGTGTTTTCTTTTGTAAATATATTGTTTGCAGAGTAAATAATATGAAGCACATTTAAAGCACAGCATAATCTTCAATGTTAATGGCAAATAAGCACCCAGTACAATTCGCAAAATGTAATTGTCTCTACAGCGTAAAATGAAAAAAAGAATTTTCATAATCTTATCCATAATTTAAAAACAATCTGAGACTGTGTAGAGATTTCTACATTGAGTTAATACAGAGAAGCTCATTTATATATGAATTACTGAAATTAAGTTTGATATTTTACGGATTCCTTTATATAGCTTTCTCTCTTTTATAACTTTCTTACAGATGTTACATTAGAATCACATTATTCTAAAATATTTTCATAACACATTACCTCAAGTACTTCTTATAACAAAGCCAGGTGACAATTTGAGAAAAAGCATTTATTATCATCCTTTGGATTTGTCTCCGTTATAGGTAAGGTAACAGGTTTTAGTTCGAGGTTGTAGGTACAGGAAATTCCCAGTATCTGAGAGCATTAAAATAGGTAAGTAGCAAGGTAAAAGACATATTTACAAAAAGCATGCATTTAATATAGATATCCATTAATCTGCATATGTATTCTGGAGTGTATGTTATGTCAGGACTGTAGGCATGTCTGTTTTAAACATTTTCACCTCTGTGAAGCAAACACAGTTTGACATCCTCCAATAGAGGAAGAGTGATCTTTGAAAAAGAACTAGAGTTAAGATAAGAACAAATTATACCTGCAGGAGAGTGTTTTGCTTCTTTTTTCATCAGTGTGCTGCTGTCCTTCGGTTGTTGCTATAGAAATCCAGCGGACAGGGAGACTATCGGGGCTTTATAGATAGGAAGTTCACTTAAGCCAATCAGAGCTCTGCCCATTTAGACTTATCGTGGCTGCCTCCATGTCATTAATAAAAAGAGACAACAATGGGAGTGCTGCCACATGAAAGTTTAAGAACCCATTGCTTTTCTTCATGTCGACAAGGCAGCCTGCCTGCTGTCCAGACACAATAGAATTTCTAATCAAACTTTTAAGTAGATTATATAGCTCACTGAACCTGACTGCACTACAGTATCCTTCTCTTCTTTCTCTGAATCTCTAAATCCCTACTGCTTTCTTAGCAGCCACAGAGCATAAACTAGTTATCTCTGAAACTTACCCATTTTATTTGGCTCAAAGACCTGCTTTCTCTCCCTCTCTCTCTCTTTATTTCTCTTTCTCTCATGCAATCTCCTATTTTTCTTCCTCCTTTCTTTTCTTTTTTTTTTTTTTTTTTTTTTTTTTTGTTACCAGTCCAATCTCTACATGAAGACATTTCCTAAATCAAATAGGAAAATGAAAATTTTGTTTTAATTTCATCCTAAATATAGGGGAGAAATACTATATTAAAAAAAAAGTTTATCTTCATCTAGCAAAAGAAAGGATGCCTAGAAATTTTCATTTCAATATACAAAGTTAGAGAATATGCATATGTTTGTAATGATCTTTCCTTCATAGATTCTCAATTTCTTGATACAGAAATTCCAGCAGTTAAACAAAAATACTGAGATAAATAGCTATGCATAATACATATTCTTTTGGCATAACAATAATACAGCATTCTTATTGATCACAGGCTGGATTATCCCTTACCTATGCATCTGTGTTTAGATCGCTCAATTTTATTTATATCAGCAGAGTCTCCAACAGAGAAACACTGAAAGGTTAAATGTGAAACTGCATCACAGAAACCACAAATGCATTCTACCTCTGACTTGTGAAACACTTAAAACCTTCAGACCTGGGGCTTGACTCTGTGTCTGTTGATGTCATTGGAAAGGCTGGCATCCATTTTAATAGAAACAGTACTTTGCTTATGAAACCAAGCATTTTTTAGTTTAGGCAAGGGAGAAAACCGGATGCAAGGCCATGGTCACTGTCTCTGATTTATCAGCTGACATTTACCAGTTTGTTCTGCCCATTTTTGCATTATAACACACAGTTATTGCTTTGATGTTTCATATCAGCTTCATACTTACATATGAACTTTACCATTCAGAATATTATACTGTGGTTTCAAAAGTAAACTACACTGCATTTTTAGAAGAACAATGTGTGTCATGTCAAAAATGTATGTTTTTTTCAGGAATCATTCCTCATATTTCTTTAATGAAAACAAATGTGATAATATCTTGTTACTTTTCAGGAGATTTCCAGTTAATGGTATAGTTGTGGAGCCGTAAGGATTTTTTTTTTCCTTTCTTGAAATAATTTCTCTTTGTTGATTGAATTTCTCTTTTCTTTTGGCAGGGGGAGCTGTGGCAAGCATCAAAGATTTGAGTGGTTATGCTTCTTTCTTTGAAACAGATTTTATTGCACAATCTGATCTTGGCAAATATAAATGGGCTAGGAACCTGGCTCAAATTTGAACCAGTAGAAAAAACAAGTGTGCAATTAGTAAACAATGCAGGGCAAAAAAAAAAAAAAAAAAAAAAAAAAAAAAAAAAGCCCAAACAAACCAAAACTAAAAAACAAAAGATATGCTTAATATCAATACACCTGCTAATCATTGTAAAAAAAACCACAATAAGTTATTAAAATAATTTCCCTAGGTCTACAGGTATTATTTATGCTATTTCTTATATTGGACCTATCAAGTGGGATTATGTCAAGCACCAAACAGTAAAGAGGAAGAAATAATCTTCTGGGGAGGGAGTGTTGTTGTTTGGGATTTTAATTTTTTTTTTTTTTTTTTAAGCCAATATATCATTTGTGTGATCGGTGAGAGAGCTGCAGCAGTATTTTCAAGACCCTGAAGCATTTTTAAATTCCATAAATTCTTTGACATAGTTCAACGGCAGATGTTTAATTTAATGATATAAGAAATAGGGTATCTACTATATAAATCTTCCATGGGTTATCATTCCAAAACCACCCTATGACTAAATTTTGCCAAGCTAAACTTTTACCCAAACCACATTCCTATCATAAATTATCTAAGCTAATTATACACAGAAGTACTTCTATGTTCGTGCTTAAACCAGTTTATCAGTTGCTGCATAATTTCATTAGGTATTAGTTATTTTTTGGATTATGAGAAATAGTGAATAATCACAATCTAATCGATCCATTAGTTCATGATTTTAACTCTCTCTACCAAAGTCTCCCTGACCTAGCTTATTTTCATAATCTGAAATGCTAACCTTCCCATGCCCCAAAGTAAGAAATACTTTTGGATAGGAAATGTTTTTTGTTTCTTTTAAAGTACTTTTCAATGATGAAGATCACCAAAAAGAACTTCACATAGCATGAAACTGCTTGCAAACCATACATTAATTAACATATTATAATACTGAAATAATATAATAAATAATTACATCTAAACATTAGCTTAATAACATATAATTATTTTCTATATTGCTCATTACTCTACTGCTGAACACTGAGTTGAAATTTTCAGAGAGCTGTCAACAGTAGCTTCAGGATCACTTTCACGAGACGTAGGAGCTAACTTCCAGTCATACTTTCCCTCAGGCATATTACCTCGCACTTATCCACACTGAATTTCATCTGCTGATCCATCAGCAGATGTTACTCGTATAACATTTTCAAATCCTTCTGCAAGTCTGTGCCATCAGCTTCAGATTTGTCCAGCTGGAAAAACTACAAGTTTGCTCCCTTCTCCCAGTCATTTAAGTTAAAAAAAGAACAACTAACACAGTTTCTTGGGTAAGGCTGTCATATATCTTTTTTGCTCTTTTTGTTCTTGGATCTCAGTTTCTATGCTGTCACATGTAACCAAGTGGATTTTGACAAGTGCCCTGTTAGGGTAAATCCCTCCCACAGCAGCACTAAGTCTATGCTCCTGGCCAAGTAGGGAGTAAGGAAAATGGGGAAGAAAAGCAAGTTTCCATGATCAGTGGGAGAGCAACAACAGCAGTCATAAGACCTATGACCATGAAACATTTTTAAATCATGTAGAAAGTGGGGGAGTTGACCATGTCATATACAGGACTTGGAGGGCAAGAAAGATGAGACTCGTGAACACAGAAGCTTCAGGGCAGGAATAGATGGGGTGGCACAGTGATACTGAGTATTTAAGGATAGGGGCAGAGGGTTGGGAAGCTTAGTGTGGTGGAAGAACTAAGACATTACCTGGAGCAGCAAAGAGCTTGAAATGTTATAAATTAAGTACTTGGGAAATTAGAGGTTAGGTTTTGATAACAAGGAGGGAAGATCAGGCATTCAGTACCTTTCTGAGTGTAATAGGAAGAAAAAAATTGGAGCTGTGAGATTGGCCAGAGCAGCCTTAGAATGAATACCTAGTTGTGAATCTCTACATACTCTGATTTTTTTCAGATAACACTGCTGGAAACCACCCTGAATTACCAATCATAACCTTTCTTTATTTTATACTTTTAAACTGGTGTTTAATTTATAAAAGGACCTGTGTCTTATTTACACATTGTTCATCACCATACAATCCAATGACTTCACAAATCCTTATACAGATAACTTACGAAGCTGTCTGTGATAAGTTGACCCTGTGTGGATGCCAGCTATGCATGAAAACCTGTCTATCACTTCCTTCCACTACTGGACAGGACAGAAAAAATAGAATTAAAGACTAATGAATTGAGATAAGGACAGGGACAGGTCACTCATCAATTACTGTTAACAGACTAAACAGACTTCACTCGGGGATATCAATTGAATTTATCATCAGTCAAAATCAGAGGATAATGAGATGTGACACAAACCTTAACGACACCTTTCCTGAGCCCCTCCCTCCTTCCCAGACTCTGTCTCCTCCCCACAGTGGTACAGGGATATGGGGCAATAGTGGTTGCAGTCAGTTCATCCCAGGCTGGAATTGGCTGCTGCTCAGGGAGAGGAGTCCTTGCCCTGATCCAGCATGGGGTCCTTCCCATGGGCTACAACTCTTCATGAATTGCTCCAGCGTGGGTCCTTTTCCAAGGGATGCAGTCCTTTAAAAAAAAGCCTTCTCCAATGTGGGTCCCACAGGGTCACAAGTCCCAGCAGGAAACCTGCTCCAGCATGGGCTCCTCTCTCTACAGGCCTTCAGGTCCCTTCCAGGATCCTCCTACAGCATGGGCTTCCCACGGAGCACAGTTTAGACATCCACCTCTGGCATGGGTCTCCTCAACAGGCTGAGGGGGGATCTCTGCATCTCTGTGATCCTCCATGGCCTGCAGGGAATCTCAGCTCCAGCATCTGGAACACCTCCTGCTCCTACTCACTGACCTTGACATCTGTAGGGTTTTTCTTTCACATATTATCACTTCTCTCTGCTCTAGACACAATTGTTTCAGGCACTACCTGAGATGGGCTCAGCCTTGGATGGTGACAAGTCTGTCCTGGAGCCAGCTGGCATTGTCTCTGACAGACATGAAGGAAGCTTCTGGCATCTTCTCATAGAAGGGAAATCCCTGCTGCTGCCAAAACCCAGCCCAATACAGTCCTTAATTGGGTAAATTTGGATTTTATCTCTGTGTTTAACAAACTGGTAAATTAGGGGTGTGAGACCACTCTCAGAGAGTTTGAAGATGACACCAGGTTCAACAGGATCTTCTGGAGGGTAGGAAGGCTCTACAGAGGGATCTGGACAGGCTGGATTGATGGCTGAGGCCGAGGCCACACTCATCACCCCTGGAAAAGTTCAAAAGGCTTGTGGATGCAGCACACGGATACAGGGTTTAGTGGGGAACACAGTGATGCTGGGTTAGTGATTTCACTTAATGATCTTAGATGCCTTTTCCAGCCCTAATGATTCAAATATTCTATGATTTTGTTTTTTGATACAGTGCTACACTGCTATTTTGCTGATTTGTTTTATTAACAGCAGCCTTTAGGAAAATAAATTTAAATCTGTTTTATGGACTAAAAACGTTATGATATTTTTTCTCTTCTTTCCTGATAGGCATAGACTGTAAGAAAATTACTGTTCTACCTTCCTTTTTCAGAAATTATGAGGAGCTTGGCGTTTGGGATCTACATTACAAAATATTGCACCAAGCCCCAGATAACAGAAACATAAGAAAATGACCATGCAAGCTAAAACTCTGAAAATTCCAGAAGCTTCAGAAGACTATTCTGTCAAAAAGGCAGCTAGATCTGCAGCACTTAGGGATGAGGATGAAGAGTTGTACTTAATAAAAGAGAGAAATAGAAGGCCTGAGCAAGAAAGATCACTTTTTGACAAATTGTAAGCTTCTGAGTTTTCCTGAATCAGCATGATGGGGTTTCATGTATTTTTACAGTAGTTTGGTCTTGGAGATTTGAAAGCTGAAACATGACTTGATCCTGGAAACGATGTTAGCTGGCATTATTAATGAAGTTCCACAATCCTGATGGGGAGCAACACACACTGTTATCGTTGCGTTTGCTTGCATGTCACTGTGGCGAAAAGTGTCGAGGACCCCGAACCAAAGGACAAAAGATAAGTCAAGTCCCCCTGACCAATTTCTCTGATGCTCTTAACTGGCAAAATCCCATCAACTTGCTTCACATCAACCAAAAATCGGAATATTCAACTTTTAAAAATGTGCTGTCAAGAGTACCCATTTTAAACAATAAATACGAAAAACTGCAAATAATATATAAAGCAATGAAATTCCTGAATCCCACGAACAACTCATCTGACCTATATTTGCCCAGTTTTATAAAACATTTGGTTTGAATTTGACTGGCTTTAGATCTTCTAATGGTCTTTTGTGGGGTAAAAGGAAACTTATGGTATATTCAATTTGTTTTCACCAGCACTGCACATTATACTGTGGAATATAGAGCACTGACTGAGTGGAAAATTTTGCCAGAAATATCTGAGCTTAGAGTACAGAGTAATTTGACATCTGTGGTTTAGCATTTTTATGAGTCATTTATTAAGTGCATTTAAAAATATGCTTTCCTTCTAATCTACCTTATTTGTGTCATTATCTGTTCTCTGTAAATCACTCACTAGAAAGGGATCTAAAAAAAACAAAAACACCAGAGTTCAGCACCCCAGTGTTGATCAAGAAGCAAGAGCAATGCAAGTTCTGAAACAGTGCTGTCTGATAAGGATTATTGCCTTTGTGACTTACTTTATTTGTGCAAGACATCCCAATAAAAATCTCTGAAATCCATATAAGTGACATCCCAGTTTGCTCTGACCTCTTCATCTTTACTAGAAATGACAACAGGATTTTCTTAGAAATTAATTAGGATGAAAGGCAGAAAAAACTCCACAACCAAACAGGGAGCAAAGCCAAAGATTTTGCAGCATATAAATTATATAAACACCATTCAAGCATGACAAAATAATATCAGTAAAAATATTCAATGCTTCCTTTAGTTTCTTTAGTAGGGCCAACTGTAGTTTTATACTTAGCATATCAACTATAAGTGGGTGAATTCAGCTGGTAGATGTAAAATATACCTAAGTTGAAAACTAAACATTTACCTTGAGGACTTTCTTTCTTTTCACTGTTTTCCTTTTTTATTGCAAGTAGAAAATATGAACATATTATAAAAGGCTTTGGCCTACCAAAACAGACAAATTTGGCATTTTCTTACCAGAGAAAGGGTTCAATTACTGGGTATGTATTTACTGTAAAAAAGTTTGAAATGTATTCCTATTATTAGGACTTTTCTGTCCTAATTAGGTGATTGGAACCATAAGACTGCAAAATATTAATTCCACTAACAGTGAATTATTTACTTTGTATATGTGTTTTTTTCTTTTTTTGTTTATAAGAAGATTTTTGTGTCAGAGCAGCAACACAAAAAGATCTGTAAAGTTTTAAGAAATATTTTGGCAAAAATGCCTTACAAAAAATTAGACATTTTTACTATCCTTATGAACTAAGTCCTCTTCCCAGCATTTCTGTGTAAATAGAGAATTCTATTCCTTTTCCTGGGTAACCAAGTAAGATGAGGAAAATCTTCAAAAAAGAAACTTTTCAGAACCTCATTTTGATCTGAACATTGACAGACAGATCTATACTTTGCTACTGAAGAGAAGTCTGAATCTTCAGATGCATGAGCAGTCACACTGAAATCACTCTTAGAAGAGCTGAAGTGCATAGAGGAAATCAGTGAACCCTCTGCACAGTGTAGAGTTACCAAGTTTGAAGGAGTGTGCAGAAATGAGAGCCTAGGAGAAAGGATAAGATTGGACTGTATTTTGCAGGAATTCAATCTTAAAAGAGAAGTTTTCTCTAGCAAAGTTTGGTAAACTAAAAAGCTATTCTAAAATTTTAACAATTCTTAGGCAAGGTGTGTGGTGATGAGAATAAATTTGTGTGAGTCCTGCTGTAGTGCCTTCCTTAAAACAGCAGAATTTTATCCTGAAGTTCCAAGGAAACCAAGAGAGACTTTTTTCTTTCCTAAACTGTTCTGTTTTCTAATGCAAATTATCTGCTGTACTTCTACTGCAGTAAAATATACAAGACAGTGACATATATAGCAGTAATTTATTTTCTTCACAAGCTTGCTTGCCTGTTTTCTTTCCAATGTCACAAGGCTCTTTCTTACTTAACAGAACATTAGCAGTTCCATTTATTTCAAAGGATGGGACACTATGTACATGCATAAAGGTTTTAAAAATGGGTCCAGATTAATGTGCAATGATTTTCTTATCATTACCACACATGACTCAGAGTCCATGATTCACTGGAGTAGGAAGCACAAAATCCATAAGCTAAAGTTGCTTTATTTTATCTTCTCAAACCTTAGTGTTCATGATGAGTAGGAAGAGACAGGGGCATGAACATTCTTACTCAACACTGGCACGGCATCAAAATATGTCCAGAGGCTGCCTGTACCTTTTCCTTAACACCCTCTGAAGCGTTAGAGCTTACAGAAAAGTTAAGGATACATTGCATTTATTGCCAAGTTTAGACTTTAACATATATCCTGATATATCACGGTATAAGTTGATATAGATACATTGCTGCTCATAAAGTAGCAAATACATTTCATATATTTCTGCTAAAAAAGAAAACAGTATTCAGCCTGCCAAGAATTCTCATTAAAAGTTTAAAAAATTAGAAATACTTGTTACTAATTAGATAATTAGGAAGTAGATTAGAAACCTCTAAAGAGAAATGAACTTAAGCCTACAAGTATGCAACAATATATCTGTTTGAATTAATTTCTGTGGTATCATTAGCATTATGTATTAACTTCACAGTTTTGATTAAAATGTGTAATCTGAGGTACCATTAAGTCTAACACTTTGCATTTCACTGATTTTTCACATAATTAATTAGCCCAAGGTTCGTGGTCTTGTTTTTTCAATATGATCACAGCGTAAAAGAAGCACATCACTGATTATGTTAATATATGTGGTGGAACACCACAGAGATTACTTTTAAAATTTTCTAAAGGGTGAATACAATTACAAATTTAGCAAAACAAAAAATCAGTGATTTACTACATTACCTTTTGATTCTTGTGTCAATAAGAAAATTTTGATAGTTGCACAAAGAAAAAACCCTGCTCTGATGCAAGAACTAAAATAAAAGTCTCTTTATATGTCATCTATGAATACTTTAAGAAGTTCAATAATCAGATATTATTGAATATTATTTATTATCAGTATGCTGATCAGCAAGCAAGAGTAAAGTACACAGATACTTATAAGAAAAATATCAAATGAGAGGATACTTTTAGTTCTAAAGAGGCAAAACCCCCCAAATTTGATGACACAAAACCTGAAAATTAGTATGAATAAAAACTTTACATCCAGTCTTATATTTTTTCCTCCACCCTATCTTCTTATGTATGACACATTTCTTTTAATTCCAGCCTTCCTTATGATTCCTAGCCTTCTGAACCTTGTGATCTCTTACTATTTATCCCCATCATTCTGCCTTCTCCCATCTTGTATTTCATTAGATTTTATGTCAATCCACACAAATCTATATATCTGTATATATATATGGATATATGAATTTGACTTATTCTACTGATTCCATCTGTTTTGTCTTCAAAAGTAGTAAATGAAGGTCATTCTTAAGTGAACAGATTCACATCCATAAGGAAATAATAAACAGAATTTACCTCCATTATTCACCTGTTATAGGCACATGATGGTTAGTTAAAAAGAGCATTTCCTCCTTTAAACTCTATGAAATTGAACTTATGTAATGAAATTGGTTTCCCCAGCAGTCGTTCACACAGCAACCATATTCTTTTCTGCAGAAAATAAACTGTTTCCTGAGAGCGAACCTGAGCAATCAATTACAGTTTATGAGTTAAGCATCTAAATGTTTTCTCAGTTCTTTTGGTTTGAAATGTGGAAGACAGCCTTTTCTTAAACAGTTACTGATTTCAGAATCAGCTAATTCTCCTAAATACAAGTTAGACACCCAGCAATCATTGTAGAAATGGCCACAAGGGCCATTTTCTAAGACAATAATGTTTCAGATTTTATGTTCTTAATTAAGAAAGCTTGAAAAATTAACTAATTCCCCTTTCCCGACAAAAGGAGGCATAATAAAATTATAGAAAGCTGGAAGCTAGAAACATCTTGGGATGGGATTAATTTATCTGGGAGGGACAGTTTGAAAGCAGCATTTGGAATTGATCTCCAGAGGGATAGAAGATATACTAATGAGAACTAAATATTCATAATTTTTTTTTAATATGGCCACTGTAGTCAGTGAGTGTCCATGTATTTTACATATAATTAAGCTATCGTGTAAACAGATGCTACAAAAATATCCCAGATTTACTGTTTCTCTACTGTCCAGGATATAAAGAAAACAAGATGAGCCTTATAAAAGAAAACAGGCTTTTAATGCTTGAGCAATTAGAAATTCCCATTGTGTGACAGCAGGTCCTGTTTCTAGGGTGGGAGCTTCAAACCATAGAGAGATAGGATTTTGTTTTCTTTTTGTTTTACGGATGCATTGTTTGCTTCCCAGCCATTATGTACTCATCTATCTCAACAGATATTGTTTGGTTCAGAACTCTCTCCTTAATCTACAAATAGTCAGGAAAAGTTGTGACAAAATAATATTCTGAAAGGAATTTCTGTTGGATTGCTTCCATTTTTCCTTTCCTTCTATTGTATTAAGGCAGTTTCATGGCCTGAAAAACTGATATAGATGGGACCCTTCTGTTTATTCTTAGACAGCCTGAAGAGACTCAGTGCCCTCTAAGACACATTCTTACTAGTGGTCTAAATTGCATATAAATGTTATGTATATAAATTAAAATTTTAAGTGTATTCCGAACTCTGTTCTTTTTGACATTGACTGAATCTGTTTCAGTTCTTCTTGGCAACTGCCTGGATTATGTTGTTTAAATGTGGTTTTCTTCCTGCTCCTGTATCAAAACCTTGTTCATCCTGGCCCTCATTTGTGCTTCTTCGTGCCACAGCACCTCTTTCATCATTTCACATACAAAAAAAAAAAGATTAAACTATTCCAGGAAGTGGGAGAGTAATGCAATTGAATGGATATTTAGGAGGCCTGGATGTGCATGAATTGGCCCTCAGTAAATAGTTTGGCCCCACGCCTTTAGTCTTTAAAGCAAATTAAATCCTGAATGGCATTTCTCCAGGAAGCATGCTTGATGGAATCCAAATCCCAAATATTAAACATAGGCTGAACCTCTGAAGCAATTGCTTCCTTCATAGATAATTTTAGGAGGTTTAACCATTGTTTTCAATACACAGCTAAGGTTGCAATGGTCTCCTAGACCAGAAATCTAAAATGCTGGACCAAATCTAAACTAAAAATTGATAATATAGAACTGTAAGGAGTTAGTTACGATGTTCATCACTGGCTGGTGACTGTATTAGGCTTCTGTAGTTGAAACATAAACAAGCAGAGTAGACAGAAAATATGAAACAAAATATGTTTTTATAAATTAATATGTATCTTTAAGTCATCTTAAAACTTATCACAGGATTTCTCAGCACATATGGGTTTAAATGTTCTAAACAAGTTTTTTGAGAAGCAAGAGTCAAGAGTTTTATGCAAAAGACCTGCTGTAAGAGAACTGTCTTAAGATCATTTTGTCATACTTAAAATTATTTGTTCAAGGGCTCAAAATATTCTGTCTTTGATGAACTTGGGTGGTGAACAAATCCTGTTTTTATTTGAGTTGTCTCTATTGAATGCATAACCTTTTAAATATAACAGACTTGGCTGGCCCACACCTTAACTGGAGCCATTTTCAAGAAATTTGTGTAATGTTTTCACTCTATAATAATTCTGAGAGTTTATATAGGTATAATTCATAGGCAGGAACTCTGAACCAGAAAAAAAAAAAACAAAACATAAGTAACTGAGGACATATTAAATATCAGAAAATAATTTGATAACTAATTTCATTTAGTCAACACATTTGAAAACAGTAAACTAAAGGTTAAATTAACGTATTATTTCTTAAACAAGCAAAATAATATTTCCAAATATCACTGACTAGTTTTTAAGTGTGGCTTTTTTTTTTTCACGAGACCAAAAGACTAAGATTCAGAGACAGAAATGGAAAAACAAATATATATTTTATAGTTTATAAGTCAAGCACCTCAAAAGAAGTAATGGAATTGTTTTGCTTTCTTTTTTTCTCTAAAACATTTTACCTATAGCTGCAATTCAGCAAAGCAAGCAAAGATCTCTCTTACCTCTTTAATATAATCTTCCTCAAAATGCTCAAGCAAAATGATGATTTGGTTTCACTGCCATGATAAACTCAGATGACAGCTTTGTTCAGGCTTGGGATACTCATTTGAAATCTGTTCCTTATCCTGCTGTTAGTGGAATAGAAGTGTAGCTGAACAGTTGAATAGTTCCTCATCCCTGAATTAGTAAGAGTAGGGTGTTGCCAAAGATGACAGAACCACACACTGAGGCAAACAGAGAGTGTGAAACACCCTTTTTGTGGGCACTCAGCAATCACACCAGGTCAGTATGAAGGTATCTGCCCCCTGAATAATGGTGCTTATTGTAAGAGTGAGTGTAAACAGAGTGTCTGCTCCTCTAATGGTACCTGCTCAAAGGAACCACAAAACAA
Source organism: Malurus cyaneus samueli (assembly GCA_009741485.1). Taxonomy (NCBI): domain Eukaryota; kingdom Metazoa; phylum Chordata; class Aves; order Passeriformes; family Maluridae; genus Malurus; species Malurus cyaneus. Next base: position 47,544,419 of record CM019214.1, on the reverse strand, counting down.
CAACATGCAGAGAGAAACCTGACCAATATACTGTAATGGAGATGGTGAAGAGAGAGAATCTGATCAGTCACACAAATTGGGAAGGTTATGTAGGTTGTAAAGTTGTTTATTTTTTCCATAGGGAGGATAAGGAAAGGGAGGGAGAGAAACACAGAATGACATAAGCCCTGGACAATTAGTGTTTAATAACAACAATCAGGAACAGACCTGGTCAGCCATCTAATTGATGGGCTATCAAGAAACAGCAGACAAAACGGGAATTTGCAATAGGTATGAATGCAAACCTGAGCATCCTACATGTTTTAGGGGGTCTGTGGGACTGCCAGCTGATGAGGTGATGTGCAGGGGAAGGAACATCCCAGAGGAGTAGGCTGAAAGCAGTCTCAAAGGGGTAATTTTTGTGGAAATCTGAGCCAGTCACTATACTTGCCGCGCTGAGCTCTATGCCTGATCACTGCAGCTTGTCCTCATATATTATTGTGTCTTTTCTTATCTCTCTCCATGTAATATCATTCTTTTTCCCATGTGTGTGTTCTTCAAGGACCTGTGGTGTCGGCTGTTGGAGCCAGAGGCATCTCAGCATCAACAACTGAAGTGAATGGGGATTTTAACCCACAGTCACGGGGATGGAATTCTGTGATTCTGTGCATTTTGTGATTTTGTGACTGAAACAGACATGTCTGGGGCTGGGTTTCTTTTTGTTTGTCTTGTTGCCATTGTTACAGAAAACCAGTGTGAATTTACCCATTGTGCAAGTTCTTAGGTTAGTATTCTGCTTTTTTACTTCAATTCCTGACAAAAAGAATATCTGGGCAGTTACAGACCCAGGTGTGTCATCTCAGTGCTGGTACAAAATTGATTTAGAGTGTAATTAAAGTGAGGTTGACACAATATCTGACTCAGTATCACACGAGTAAAAATTTCACACATGTGAAATTTATGCCTTTTTAACAGTAAGAGTTTGTTAAAAAATTAATAAACAATAGATTTATATCTCCCTAATTGATGTAATTAATGTCCTTTTTTTCTGAAAATGGAATACATAAAAGTTCATTACAATTAAGGAATAGCTAGAAGATAAAAGGCTATGCCTTGTTGTCATGATCCGCTTGACTTAAGCGGGGGTCGTGAGAAGGTTCGTTATTGGAATCTCAGAGTGCAAAAGAAAACGAGGGGCAAATATATATGCTTCAAATAATCAGGAACAATTTATTTGGGTATTTTGCAATAGAAGAGGGTGAGAGGGAGAAAGAGAGAGAGGAAGTGAGAGAGGAAGTGGGTTGTATAGCTACCAACAGGGCTTGACGAGGCTTACAAGTTCCACGGGTCGTCAGTCTGTTGGGAGAGATCTCCGAAGTGATCGTCTCGGGGGAGACTTTTTATAGTCTTTTTTCAAAGCGAGTGGCTGCAGGCCAGGAGGGGGGTTGCGAAGCATGGGCCGGCCACGTGGAACTGGCTCGGACTTCTCCCCTCCCCAAAGCAGGTGTGCAGCAAGTCGGGCATGGTAACCTAATGGAGATTCATGGGGCATGGAAAGAATCAGTAGGGAATGTTCTTTAAACAGAAGCCGTGATGCACGGGGAGGACTCTCTGTTCTGGAAGCTGAAAATAGTCACTCCACCTTGATTCGGCTTGGACCCCTTCAGGAAAAGAGTCCCCCCCCTTTTCTACCCCTCGGGTTTTTGGGGTGTACAGTCGATAATCGTGAGACAGTCACGGATCTTTAGTACGGTCTCTTACACTTGTCACAGATTTTTTTTAACTAGTTAATCAGTAAGGAAGGAATCACAATGAAGTACGAATCCCAGGGCCATAAGGTACAATATCTGATCAGGCAGCTGCTGATTTATATTCAACACATTCCTTAAAGTTAGTAAGTGCTCTTATTCATATTTCTCAGTCAAGGAGCTGAAATAGAGTGCTATGTCAAATTCAGCTCTTGATAGCTGTAAAAGGCATGGCAAGTTACACTTTTACAGTCCTCTCTCTCTCTGACAACAGGGGTCAGAGACAGTGAAAATTTGTGGAAATGTCCCACCATAAATTATTTTGATAATGAAAGGGAAATATGCATCTTTCCTCTCATATGGCTATAAGTCTAAGTAAATGAAGAAATAGAATTGATTTTTTTTTTTTTAACCAAGAGTAAAATAGACTGAAATATTTCAGAAACAATCTGAAAATTTCATCACATTTGAGCAATGGTAATATTAATATCTGTCTTAATTCATTTGCAAGTATGGTCTGCCCTGAGAGGGAAAAAAAAAAAACCAACAAACCAGAAGTATTTTTGGTGATTAGAAGTCAATAACAAAATGTATGTCTTATTTAGATTCAAAGCTCAGGATTTTTTGACAGTTAGAATATTACACAGCATGAACCACATACTTCGAGCCACACTGCCAACTTAAAAATTTGCTATGTCCACTAAGCCTTTGGAGTTAAACCCATGGGATTAATTTTGTGTATATTTTAATTTCTCAGTTTCTTGGTAAATCCAAATTATATTTCTGCCACCTATTCTTTGTTCGGCAAATAATAATAATTTGCATTAGTGCAAATCTCTACCTTCCAAGCTTACATCTGGCCGTACCAGGTCATGCTGAAGCCTTTGCTGATTTGAAATGGTCTGGCAAAGCACTTTGCAGATGAAGAGGAAAGGCTCAGTTGCTAGCACTATCGTTATAAAACCTTCATCAGATCTTGTATTTGAAAAGTATAAAGTAATTCTTTTCTTTTCTTATGATGGACTTTGCTATTATCTGAAAATGCTGCCAGAATTTTCTGTAGCAGTATATCTAGTGTCAGTTCATGATCTGCCACAAATATTGTTTACACACTGTACAGGGGGTAATAAATGGCTTCCAAAAGGTTTGACATTCCACAGTATTTATCCACCTGTTGATACCAGGTTCCTTTAATGTTTTGGTTTTTTTTTGTTTTGTTTGGGTTTGTATTTTTTTTTTGGTTTTTTTGGTGTTTTTTTTTTTTTTTTTTTTGCCAAATATTCACCTGTAAATAAAAAAATTTTGATTAGTTCTCTCAAACATAAATCCATTGCTTCTTCATGATTCAGACAAAGAAAGACATCAGAATGCATTTCTGAAACCAATATTCTTCTGTGCTGTGGTTTTTCTGATTGTGAGATTTATTTCAGCAGTCTGCGTACTTAAAAAAAGGCTAGCACAGATCACAATGCCTTCTAAGTCCCTTGTGCTGAGTTATTTGAATTTCATGGATAAAATAGGTCTGAATACTTTGAAAACAGTTCACACAAATGTATTTTTTCTGTTAAAAAAAAATGCTATGATTGCCTTGAACACTTACAGCTTGATTTTACAGCCAGGGAATTGTGGAGAGTGCTACTCATTAAGACACCTGTTATTGAGTATAAAGCAAATAAAAAATATTCACAGTAAATTAGAAAGGTTATGCTGGAAAATTCCCACTGTATAAGAATATTGTGTCTGTATCTCTAGAGTCAGGATATCTGATACAAGATGGAAGGTCAGCCATTTTGTTGTTCCTGATCCTGAATTTGCTGTTCTTTTTCATATGGTGTATGTTTGTTTCTTTCATAAGTTGTTTATAGCCCTAGGGTCTCCATCATAATCCTGATTTTGTTATTGTCCCATACCATTACTTCTTATACTGCATCCCAGGGCTCCATTTTCAAGGCCCTTTCTAGCATACCAAAGTATTGACATCAAACCTACATTTTTAAGTCAACAGTGAATATTTCTATTCACACAAATCATCAATACATTAACTACTACTATTCACATAAAATTGGGGTTATGCCACAAAATTATACAAAGCTGAACAAAGTGAAACAAATGGGGTAATACGTACTTGGTCATTAGACAATAGTTGTTGCAGTTAAACAAGCTAAAAAATGCTCCAGGCTGGCCAAGAGGAGTTCAGAAGCAGCCAGGAAAGTCTCAGCCCAGTTGGTGCAAAGTCTTTGGCTTGTAATCAGCAATGGCAGTGCTGTATCTGTGTAGCAAAATGGCTCCAAGGCGAGGTGACACCACCTGGGCTTGCTTTGTCTACTCAAGGGCTACGTTGTTGGCTAGTTCCAAACACATAACACTTGATTCTGAGTCTACTCATGGTGTTCAGTGGTGGTTTACATTGGGAAGAACCCACTGCCATTGTGTTTGAGTGTGACTTTCAACTCAAATTATGCAAAAGAAATTGAGAGAGCCGTGTGGAGGCCCAAGAAAGACATAATTTCTTTAGTTCAAAATTCAACGTGCATATTGCTCTGTGACATGGGGTGAAGACTTACCTTGAGGAAGAACACTTTGAAGACGTAGCTGTGCAAAGTCTAAGTACTGGAGGACAGAAGAGAATGAAGGGAGGTCATTTTCTTCCCCTTTTGAGGGCAGGCCATGGACTCCCCAATAATGTATTCATGCTTTATTCCTAAAAGAGTTATTTTGGGAAGGGGTGGTTAGCTAAGATATCAGGAACCAAATTTATGTTCAATCAGTCTCGAAGATAAGGGGATGAATGCTCAGGCTTGTTTGACTGCGTAGATGTATCAGATGTATCCTTAGGTCTCAATATAAGTCCACGTACCTTCACTTCAGCAACAACTCTAAAGTTTTGAAAGAGTTAAGACACATAGTCAACACTTTGCTGCTCTTGTCACCTTTTAACACATTTTTCAGGACAAGAAGTGCCAGATATTTTATATATTTAGTGTATCGAATGTGACAGTGTTATTAAAATTACCTGTACATTCCTAGCCAGAAGTCCTTAAATAGTTTCAATTATTGATTTTTATGGTATACGTGCTCCAATTGCTGCATTGTCCTTAATGATTCATTAATGTTCTTGGATTTCCTGCTGATACCAGCTGAATGAATGAAGAATATTTCCTGTAACATTGCAAAATAATCAGGAAGACAGAAGGTGTTTTTTTCCATTTTAATGAATGTAGTCTTCTCAAATGCATTGTATTAGTGGAACCGAAAGGACTCTATCAAATGTGTAATTGCAAGTGCATTGACTTTTATTATTTTATTAATTTTAAGGTAAGATAATCTGCTTTAAAGGAATGTCATTGGCTAGCACTCTGAAAGGTCATTTCAATGTTGATTAAGACAATTTAGAAGAGCACAGAGACTTAGTGATGGAAAAAAAAATAAAAAGAAGGTGAGTCCTGAGGTGTGTATCTTACAGAATTTGAAAGACAAAAATTTCTTAGCAGTTCAAGACAATAGAACTGCAGGAAATGCTAGATAAAAATAATCCCAAACAACTAATCTAAGGAAACAGTAAGAACTGGGCTACCTATTGCAGTATCCTAGTTCTCCAGTCACCCAGATTTAATCATGTTTGCCATCCCTTCGACATCTTGTGTAGATAGGTAATTACGCATTTTCCACAGAGAGCAGGAAAGGTAATCCTGGATAGATGTGCAAGGTTGCTCTCAGGTAGAGTGCAATTGGCACCATGAAGCACTAGGAAAGAACACATCTCCTCTCACCTGCTCCTGCTTCTAAAAAGGTAGGTGAGATTAAAAATTACACAAGCATATGGAGGTGAAAACAAGAACATGGATCTGTCACACTCTTGGAAGCCAGTGAAAATATAAAGATTTTAAAGCCAAGAGAGGGGAACTAAGTAATTTGGAAATAGACTTGACAGAATCATTTTAATTGGGATGTCTTAAAACAAATATTTCTGAAGTATAGGCAGAATAGCTGTCTTACATCATATTTCAGCCTTAAATTAAACTACTCAAATCCCTGGTGACACTTGTCATTTTTGTAGTGTAGCCAGTTAGTTATTATCACAAAGAATGTCAATCTAAACAGGAAAAGCAATTTCTTTATTGAAGGAATCAACAATCAAAACTTTTTGGCCTGTTCTGTATAGGAATTTTGGTTACATTAACAAAATGGTTTGACATATAAGGCTATCAAATCATCTTCCAGAAAATTATTTCAGGAGTTGCTTTTCCTCTTTATTGAATTAAATAATATGTACAAACTGGCAGCTTTTCTTTACTGAACTACAAATATGATGGTTTATTCCATGAAATAGAATTAAAATACAATTAATTTGTTACATTTATTTGTTAAATTTCAGAAAACAAAGGCAAATTTAAATATGGAATGCATTGTTTTCAATAGATTATACAGTCTGCTTTCTGGTATAATTATTTGCCATATGCATCGTAAAGAACACAACAGCTATCACTCTTTCCCTTAATACTGTAGCACCCTTACCAAAATGTCAAGCCCAAAATAGTAAGGCTGATTTTAGGATACAGGAAATTAATTTACATAAAGTCTAACAGAGCAAGAAGCATACTGTGATATACTATCAACAGAGATCGGATTGATTTACTATTTTGGTAATATATTTTTAAGATTTAAATTTTGACAGTCCTTTCTCTCATATATTTCTCATGAATCAGTGAGTTTGCCAGGAACACTGCAGTGATGAATTGTCTTACAAAGATACTTTTCCACTAAGCTGGTCATTCATAAAAATAAAATTTCTAATTCAGTTATCTCACAGCATTTATTTTTTTGTTTTTTATTTAAAACAATATGGCTTCTAGTAATTTTTATTGCAATGCAGTAAAGGTAGCCTTATGTGAGGACATTCAAGTTTCGAGCATCATAAGGACCCTCCACTGAAATAAAGGAGAATATCGGGAAGCTGCCTTTGACCGACATTAGACTGAATTAAGTTTTCCTTAATCCAGTAATTCAGCATAAACATTTCTATTAACTAATCCTCTCAAACTGTAGCAAAAGTCATGCTATACATCTTTACAACATCGTGAATCCCATGCTCAGGATAATTCTGAGTTGGAAAGAGCTTTAGCCTCTATCTCTACCATTCACGAAGTATCTTTCAGTGCTTTCAGAGGTACTAAATTGTGTTTGATTATTTTGATTGTTGGGGTTTTGAAGAGACAGTTTTTGGTGAGTTTTTTGAGGTGCTGCCCTCCCTTCCCATGACTTGGTACAATTTTGCTTGATTTATCTAAATCCTATATCACATTTTCATGTAACTTAGATCCTGGCATCTTCTTAAGAATAAGCAATCTGAACTTGTTTATATACATGCAAAACTTTTGGAAGTCATTGCACTTCTCAGTATTTGCACAATTCTGTAAATGGCATTATTTGTTCACAATGCATGCGTTGTTTTGATTCACGGCTTTTTATCTTATGGTCAGTAAAGGTAGTATTCTATGAAAAGTTTAGATACCACCTGATGTGACAGTATTTATAAAATCCCAGCTGGAGCCCGTGCTGCAGTTCCGAGGAAGAACTGCAGTGGGAGGAAGAAGCACTCCTGCCAAGCACCGCAAAGATGTGTCCCCACATGAGGCAGTGCCAAGGGGACTCCAGGCCCCTCCTTCCCTTGAATCAGGGTAAAGAACTCCAGTTCTGTTTTCTGGGTTGCTGTGTCTTAAAGAGAGAGGACAATAGATTTCAGATGAGGTAGAGAAAACACGGAATATAATACACACATATTTTGGGTCACCCAAGTCGCCTAGGACAAGGGCCAGCCATGTCCAGGAATCATCATGTACAGCATCACAAGCCAGACAAAGGAGGGGACAGTGCTGATCTGCTCCGCAGGGGTGAGTCCTCTGTGCAGTTTTGGGCACCACAACATAAGAGGGATGTCAAAATACTAGAGTGTGTGCAGAGGAAAATGATCAAGTAGTTGAAAGGTCTCGAGGGAAAGAATTATGAACGGCAACTAATGTCACTTGGCTTGCTCATCTTAGGGAAGAGAAGACTGAGGGCTGACCTCATCATAAACTTCAGTTTCCTGAAGGAGGGCAACAGAGTGTAAGGTGCTGATCTACTTTCTTTGGTCACTGGTAACAGGACATGTGGGAAATATCTATGGAACATGGCTACGTGACAGAGCTCACGTGGCCAGCATGGAGCTGCCTAGCTTCGGAGTCAGCCAACCACAGCGAAGCTGATGTAACAACAGGCAGACAGGCAGCTCCTGCCCCCTTTTCCGTTAGGTCTCTCCCCTGGATGATGCAATACTCTTGGCGGGCTGCAACGTTCACCCCTTATAAGGAATTTTAATGATACGTTTTAAAGGTTGACCAATGAGAAGTGTCTACTTGGGATATTCATGATGTTCATTAGAGTGGTTATAAAAGGCGTGTCAGGTGTTAATAAAGTTGAGTTCTGGCGGATCATTTGTGGTGGTCAGTGTGCTGTTTTCCTGGCGCTTCCCGAAAAGGACACAAAGAAATGGAATGAAGCTGCCTCAGAAAAGGTTCAGACTTGACATCAAGGATTTCCTGCAGTCCATTTAAAATCAGATGTCCTCATGAAATTAGGAAGATATAGTATAGCTATAACTATGTAGTCTTGACCTATTTTAACAAGTTTCAGGTTATGGCACACCAAAAATATTTTTCCTTTAGCATCTAACTAGTCATTCTGATTGACACTCAGAGTCTATTTGATCATCTTTGAACTCTCAGTTTATGAGTGTTTATTCTCATAATGTATTGAAATATTTCTTGTCCTTTCAAAAAATACTCTTTTTTTCTAGCATAGTGTGGGAAGAAATTACAAAATGTACAAAATCTGATTGGTAGTCTTTTTAATTACTTTTTATGTTCTTTACATAAACCATAATTATTTTCATTTTTGAATTTGATTTAATGCCATTTATTAACTACTAACAGAAAATTATTTTGTGATTAGTTATAACATTTCTCATTATCCTCTTCCTTGTTCCCTCCCTGCCCCCCCTCCTTTCTTTCCTCCCTTCTTCAAAGAGCTGTCCTTAAAAGTTCTAGTGACATGACATAAGAACAGAGCTGTGACTGCTGTGACTCCTTTGCCAAATTTCCTTTTTATTTGAAATAAAAGGAAGTGGTCTTTTTTCCCTTCTCTTTTTTTTTTTTTTTTTTTTTTTTATTAGAGTTAGAGAAAATAATCATTGCAGAATGTCCCTTCATCTAACATGGGGGCATGTATAATACCACAAACAGCTAATAAAGGATGTCAAGGCAACAGGAATAAAAGCAATTGAAAAATCAATTGAGATTGCTTCTGCATCTTCACACAGAACCCACAGGACAGAACATTCTTTTTAAAAATAGCTTGGTGAAGTTAACTTTCAGGTATACTTAAAAAGCCTTAACAACTCTTTCCATAAAAGTTTTAATGTTATTCCTTTTATAGCAGGAAAATAAGTATTATATTATATTGCCTGCACTACACCTTCATTTCACTGTACAAATTCTTATATATTCATGTTTTATCCACACATACACACATACAAATAAACAGTGAACATGTAAATGCCCCCACTATGACAGTTTTCTATACTCTTCTGTGTAAACAGTTCAAAAATAGTGCCGTACTCCTTCCACGCATTATTCTCTTAATGTTTCTTTCTAGATACCATTCTAGGAATGTTTTGAAATGTATAGAACCTCAAACTATCTATCTATCTATCTATCTATCTATCTATCTATCTATCTATCTATCTATCTATCTATCTATCTATCTATCTAATCTATTTATAAATACATGCAAGATAAGTGAGAATATTGTATTTCTACTTTGCTTGTCTTTGAATACAACACTTCATATACTTTCTTCTATCGTAATCATTAACTGCTCATGAAAATTGAGGTAACACAAGAAGAGGTGACACAAGGATTGAACATGGAATAGATTTCCAAACTATACTGTCCTATGATTCAGGATATGATATTGTACAAACAGCAGCTCACACATGGTTACTCTTAAGACGATTTGGCTTTTTTAATGGTCACTCATTTCGGGTTAATACAGTGATAAGAATTTTTTTTCAGTTTACCTTTAAAATTGTAATCACTCTTAACGCATTTGGAAATACAAGCCCACATTTAAATTTGAGCATGGTGATATAACATAGCTAGTGGTGCCTCTAAGACTACTAGGATAATGTAGCAATTATTAAAATTTCTTAAGGCTTCAGGATTGTCCAGCTGCGTTCTGTATTTTTATTTTTGCTGTCCCCTCAAAGCATTGAAACAACATCATTTGTAGTTTCTATGTTACAGAGTAGTAATTTGCTAGAAAAGATAATAGCTCATATAATTTTTAGCTAATTTTTCTGGTGAAAATGCTACAGCAGAAGAACCCTGGCAAAAATTTGCATAGGTTTTTCTCTCCTAGAACAGGAAAAACTGTTTCTTATGCATGAAATAATGACAAATACAAGTTCTCTTTTTCAGTCATCAGGCCAAGGAACAGAACTGTGCAGCACAGTGAGACATAAACACTGTGAATAAGCTCTTTTTTGGCTGTTTTTCAAACTGACAATTGCCTAAAAACTGGAAACATGTTCTACATTTGACTCATTCATCACACAAGAGTGAATTCTTGTAAAATTGTGCCTAATAGACAAGAATACTGCAGCTCACAGTCAGAAGCCTTTTATGAACAAGTAACAGGCTTTTAAAGCAATCTCACACACTTGTTCATAACAATTCCTCACAGAATTCACTTTAGTTTTAGATATTTCTGTGTGAGGCCATATTGAGAAAATACATTATTTTTATAATTTGTAGCCAAATTACTTCAATGTTCTTGTTTCTGGAATTCACCCTCTATATTAGATTAGATGAAGATGCATGCTTTCTGGTCTTGTAAGGATTTTATGGGAGGCTCAGGATATAACTGACCTCACACAGAGATGAAGTCAAATTGATTATTTCTTGCATTGAAATAATCAAATTGATTATTTCTTGCAGGAGTCACATAATTTGAAAAATTCTGGATAACTTTTATCAACCAAAAGGACTCAAAAACTCTGTAAGTCTATAATGTCTTTGTATATTAGAATACAGGGGGCAGACCCACCACACTTTTTCTCAAAAAGGAAATTTTAGCAATCCAAAGTCCTCCATTACATCTTAGTAATTTGCATGGAACACCTTTATTACTATTACAATTCTGGGAATCATGTAGTTCCCTTCTGGGTTTTTTTGTTTTTGTTGTTTTTTTTTGTTTTTTTTTTTTTTTTGTGTTTTGAAGTTTTTTTGTTTTGGTTTTTTTTGGTGGTTTTTTTTTTTTTTGTTGGTTGGTTGGTTGATTGGTTTTGGTTTTTTTTGTTGGTTGGTTGGTTGATTGATTTTGGGGTATTTTTTGTTTCTTCAGGGGTTTTTTTGTGTCTTTGTGCAGAGCACAGTTTATCCATGACATTCAGACCTTGATTCACTAGAGATTTTGCCTGTGTTAGTTTCTGGTTTTATAAACACCAACAGAATAAGAAAATATATGTTCCAGTGAACAAACTATAAGCTTGAATTCTTGCCATTGTTTTACAAGTGGATAAGAAATTATGAAATATAAATTAAAAAATTTAGATGATCACAGCCAAACAAGTCTACCTCTGAGATTCAGTGTGAACAAGTTCCTCATAGAAACAAATCTTCACTTTGTGAAGAAAGCAAGTTTTGTAAGGTACTTACTGTCAAGATAGGTCAATCAAGGCTCAAATAGCTCTAATTAGCAATCCCACAGGCTATTAAAATTGTTTACCTTCTGTTGAGATAGGCACAAAAAGGTACATAATTTTTTCCCACTTGTGAAAACATCAAAGAAAAGTATTTCTGATCTGAACCATGAAACCAATTATAAATGAGGAAAAGCACAGCAGTGATATCAACAGAATTTAAGAAACCATTTGTATTGCTAATTGCAGCATTTGAGCAAGTTGAGGGAGTGTATAACATTATTTCTATGAGGCTGAAACTAAAGGGTCCCAAGTAATTGTAGGGCTTTTTCATATAAAATTTCACAAAGACAGAGGAATAAAAAGACAAATGTCAGGATTTCTTACAAAGTCTATAGCTATTTCAATTCTTATCTCAATGACTGAATAAAGAGGTAGAATGGTAATAATTTTTTACTCTTATTCAAGTACATAAATGCATAGCCTGGTTTTCAAAAGGAAAAGAGTCTAGAATAGATCAACACCTAGATCTTGTTCATTAAAAAAAAAAAAAAAGACTAACATATGATAGAAAATTCAAATAGGAATGAAAGGGTTAGAGAAATCCGTAGTTTACTCATCTCAGTTTTTTGAAATTATATCATCTATAGAGGGGAAAGCAAGCTTCATGAAAAGCAATGAACATGGATTTTACAAGTTAAAAGCTGACATGACACATTGCATTAGAATTGAATTTAGGGAGAAAAAAAGTGTTAACTTCTTTACTGAATGAAGAAGAAATTGTTGCACTAAAACCTGCTTTAAGTGAAGACAATTTCCTGTTCCAACTGGATTTTTTTTAGCTAAGTACCAACAAGAATTTCGTTTGGAGCAAGATTTTTGCCCAAAAATGAGGAAGCATGCCTCATATTTTTGTTTAAGTTTATCTGACCTGCTAAATGTGCTTAGATGCTCCTGGCAAGAAAGAATTATTAAAGCAATGATTTTTAATATATCCATGAAACCACTTAAATTACATTTGAATAGTAATCTACATAAATAGTACTCCTCTGGATGCATTTAATGTACTTGAATATGCCAGAAAAGGATGATTAAGCTCATGAAAGGGTGGGAAACCATGTCCTGTGAGGAGCCTCTGAGAACTCTGGCTTTGTCTAGTTTGGAGAAAAGTACCCTGAATGGTGCAAGCAGAATTGGAAATGCTGATCTCCCTGGAATCCAGTGATGGGCAATATAGGAATGGCTCAAAATTGCACCAGGGGAGGTTCAGACTGGATTGAAACCATTTCTTTATCAAGAGGGTGGTCAAACCCTGCAACAGGCTTCCTAGAGGGGTGGTAGAAGTTCCAAACTTGTCGGTGCCCTTAATAGTATGCTCTAAATTTTGGTCACTTCTGAAGTGTTCAGGCAGTTGGACTAGATGGCCACTGTAAATTCCTTTCAACTGCAATATTCTATTCTTTTCTATTCCATAGCAATCCATTCAATTTTTTTTTTTAAATGAGTTTGCAATTGCCTACTCCATATTCATGATAATGGGTCAGATTCACCAGAAAGTTCACTATCATTTATAATTATTTTAATCCAACTAAGTGCAGTGAAAACTGCTAGCAATCCATCATATCTGCAATAGAAAACTGTAATTTTAATAAAGTTCATTATTTGGCTTTCAATATTGAAATAATGGAAAAGCATATGTTTGGCTCTTCATTACACATCACTCTTGAAGAATGAAAACTAGGAATTGCATCTCTAGGTAACATACAAAAGTTATTTATTAGAGTATTTTATTTATTATCATTTGAGAAATAAATGTGCCTAAAAAAGTTCACCAATATTTAGATCATCCCAATATGCATATAGAAAACATTATTGAAACCACTACACTTCATCCTTTGCGTAACAATGTCTTGGTTGGTTGGCATTTGCTAACAATTGTTAGGCTTCATCTAACATGATGTATGGCTGATTATTTCTTTTTAATTAAAATAATGTAATCCAAAGGATTCTAATCCCTTATACCCCTGACATAAATGAAATTACCCATACATTTGCCACTCAGTGGATTAACCTGCCTTTCTAAACATACGCACACTAGAAAAAAGCAATCATGTTAATGTTCTTCATCCAGCCTCACTGAAGCTGTACAAGACAAGATAGGGCTTGTAATGAGACCGTGACACTTATGAGATAGAGGAGATCAAGGAGGTGGTTAAAAAAAAATAAAATAAAATAAATCCTGAATCCAGTATTTCTAAATCAAGTAACCTGGCAGCTGATTACATGGAGGAAGCTGTAGGTCAGGAATTTCTGGTTATCATAGCTCAGGCAATATGGTACATGAAAAACACAGCCTAGACAGAACAGTTTAGGTTTTTGAAGATGAATCCTAATCCATTAATTCTATGCAGAAGCTCATGGGAAGTTAATGAAACTCGAAGGCATCCACTGCTGGCATAAAAGTGCAAATTCTGCTGTTTAGATTACTGACTGAAGTGGAATGCAGCACTGTTATTTTCATCTATATGTAGGCTTTATGTTGGTGAAAATTACAAAGCTCAGACTAGATCTGACCCCAAATAATTTCGTTTTCAAAGTTATCATCAAAACCATTGTGCTTAGTTTACTGTCCTGTGAAGTCAGATTTTACGGGTCTGAGCAATAAGAACAATAAATAAATCTGCCTTCTCTCAAGAAAAGATAACTCTGGAAAGAATTTACACTGTCTTTTATTTAATACATTTTCTGGAACTCCGTGCAAAATGCTGTGTGTTTTATATAACCAGATTGAATTGCACACAATCTCTTTCTGCTTTGCATCAAAAGATGCTGTAAAAAACACTTGCTGGACATGATCAATATTTCTGTCATACACAGAGTGAAGCTATCATTATTCTCCTGTGATTCTGAGGGAAATAAAGAAAACTATTCAAATCTATGGGGTTTGTTTTGGTTTGGTTTTTTTGTTTGTTTGTTTGTTGTTGTTGTTGTTGTTGTTGTTGTTGTTGTTGTTGTTGTTGTTGTTGTTGTTGTTTTTGAGTTGGATGAAAGACCTGGTCAGGTTTGCAGAAATAAGGAAAAGGAAAGACAAAGAAAAAGCTCCAGAATTCTCATCCTATTTCTTTTCAAAACTAATTTATTTTCATTTACCCACCTACTCCTTACTTGAGCAGACTGTCATGCTGAAGTTACTTCTGGTACTGATGTACTTTGCAATAGGCTGTCTTAGTATGGTCAATAAATAATTCAAATCTTGTAATCCAATTAGAAAATATTCATAAATATATACAAATATACATTTATATGTTATATAATTTTAACATAATTAGAACTATTGCCTATTCTCTGTGGTCTAATACTGAATTTCAAATACAAGTCTTTGTTTCATACCATAGAATGAGCTGTTGAGGTAACCTTGGTTTATGACTTTCAGAAAGAACCCTCAAAATATAATTTAAAAATATAAATAAAAATCAATTCCATCTGAAATTGGCAGATTTAGGAGCTTCAGCTTCAACTGGTTAATCTAATGAGAAATTCTTAGTATTGTAGGAGTAAGGAAATGAGGTTTGCAGGGTGGAAAAGAGAAAACCTGTGGCAGCTCCAAAGTTTCCATCAAAACTCAGTCTTAAGAGCAAATGGCAGGGACAATCTGTGTAAGTCATCATAATAATAAAAACCACTTTATATTAGTATTTATTTTGCCATTTTGATCTAGATTATTAAGTCTTTGTGTTTTTTTAAAGTGTTTAAATTACATGGGATTCTGGTTGTGTTAAATCACAAAAAAGGACAAACGATTGAAACACTGAAACACTTGGGAACTCCAGCATTACCACTGAGAGTAGTTACTGCATAATTAATCTGAAAATGAGATACTGCAGCTAGCATCACTATTTTTATTTTTACTGTCAGTTTATCACGATTTATCTCAAATGGTAATTGCATGTACTGTATCATTCCACTACAGAGTTTACATGATAACAGTGCAATACAAAAGTATCCAGTAAAATTCATTAATGTCATCTTTATAGTGAAAAAACTGTTACTACTCAATGTTTCCAGATATTTTATTTATTTTATTTGGATTTTTTTTCTTAATTTGTTACTATGATATGCCTTTTTTTCTACTACCATAAAAATTAGTATTCATTAATTCTTTAATTAATTATTTAATTCCACAAAAATATAACATTTTTATGGAATACTACCGTGATTTACTTCTTCTGAGTTTAAAAAAATAAAAAAAAAGTAGGCTTCCTTCCACCCATGAGATTCCTTCATTATTCAGCTGAAGAATGCTAATTCATTTATAATCCTTAATTATAGTTTTATGATAGGTAAATCCATGGATTATAGCCACAGGTAAGAAAATGTCTTTCTCCTGTAAAACAGTTTGATCTGAACACTTAATGGAATGCAGCTTTCAATCCCTGGAGCAGGAAAATTCTGGTGGTTAGGAAATTTTGTTATTAAGAAAATCCAAAAATTATGAAAGTGTTTAAACAACTCATTTTTATCAGCTAATGTTACTCCAAGGAGAAGGCAAACCAAGAAATACCCTACTTGTTCTTGATTTTAAAAGCACTTTTTGTAATCTATGTTCTTTGTCCAGATTTAACAAAATATTGTGATGCACATTGAGAAGAAGAAGATAAAATTCAAAGAACAATTACTGAATATCCAGTTTAGTTGCCTAGAATTAGACTGCAGCCAAGGAGCAGGTGAATTTTGTACTGCTGCCCACCCTATCAATGACAGATTCACTCCCTGTGTCGAAGAAGGAAACAAGATCATCACTGCAACGTTCCCATGTCTTGTTTGAACTTTCAGTTTCTTTCAACTAAGTGACTGATCATACTCAACCAGACAAGCAGCTCCCAAATTTGCTATCCAGATTTCACATATATGTATATTTTGGAGGGTTGGGAAGAGAGAAGGGATTAGGATTAAGATATTAATGTTGCTGTTTCCATCTACTGTCTCGTGGGGACATGGTTTTGTGGTAAATATGGCAGAGGCTAAAGGCTGGACTGAATAATCTTAGCGTATGAAGTAAAGTTTTTCCAACCTTGACAAATCTAGGATTTTATCTTTCTTCTCGCAAGTGTTTCTCATCATAGTATCCTTTATACATTGAACCACAAAGGGCAAAAATTCTATGACAGAACATCCTTTTGGATTATGATTCATATAGATACAAAAGATCCCTTCAAATTTTCGTCTATTAATCTGCCTATACAAAATGAGTAAAATTTCTTAAACTCTCTTCCTAATATTGTGCATAATAAATATTTCTTCAAAATTCAATTAGTTTTTAAGGAAATAAATTATCTATTTGAACATCAACTATGCACTTAAAAGTAGTTACAGTAATGTCCTTAGTCAAATGTTTGCCAAAAATGGGAAATTGTTCCATTTTACAAGATTGATGGAAAACTGAGCTGTAGAAGTCTGTCTACTCATAAGTCTGTCTACTGCAGTATAGCTTTTTTTTTTTTTTTTTTTCATTTAAATTAATCAATTACTGAGTAATCTCTGGAAACAAAACACTTAATCATTTTAATGACAATTACGTAAAAAAAGAATTTGCAGAAGAATATTTGTAAGTGTTACATTTAAGTCTAAATAATCTTGTCTTAAGAAGATTTTCAGCTTAAAAAAGGCATGAGTTATACTGTGACTAATTGCAGAATCCAATAATCAAATTCTGGCAAAATATTACTATCATTTTTCAATATACATTAAAATACATTGATTCATATCTTATTTAGCTCTTTTTACATCTTCACAGTTCTCAACTCAAGTCTCAACCTCAAGATTTGTGGTTGATGACTTATTTTTCCTAAGTTGTTGCCATCTACTATCCAGTGTTATTTTCATACCATAGGAGTTTATTGTTAAGCATCAGTTTCTTTATGAACAATTTAATTTCAGACTGTTTCTCCCCACCTTCTCCAAAATGTCAGTTTTGCAGGTGAATGAACTTACAAGTTTTGACTTTTGCACAGAACAGTAAGTCTTCAGTGTCCTTTGAATGTAATTACTGGATGGTTTGGTAGCAAAAGATAATACCTCCCTTTTACTAACATGAATTGTAGATGATAAGAAAACTCCTCCTCAGAGAATTTCTTTCTAAATTACTTTCAGTTCATTCATTACATAGGATCTTTGTTCAGGAGATGTGTAATACAGTGAAACAAATAAAAAAAAAAAAAAAACCCTCCCAATTCCTTCTTATTTAATTTCAATAACATTAGATTCAGAAAGGGGCAATAATTATTTCAGCAGAGCCCAAACAGATTTCAAATCTTAATTATAGACTATGGTACACACCCCTGTCTCTCAGACAAATAAGGAATATGACTATTTTGAAAAACCCATTGCTATTCTATTTTTTTCCTATTTACTGACATAGTAGACACTGTAACCACCTTTCTGAATATTGAAGTTATAATTTATCCAATGTTTATAATGTAAAGCATGCATGCCATCTGGATGTTTTCATGTCATCCTTGAAGCTGAATCAATATCATTTGCTTAGAACAGTTGCCTCAGCATACAGATCACTTGAAATGTGAATGGCAGAAGTGTAGGAAATGACAGCTTTGCATCATGTAGCTCAGCTGCTCCAGACTTCAAGCACATCCTGTCTGATATTTTTTGTTCAAATTTATTTTTATTTTTAAGTAGAAGTATTTTTTTTTTTTTTAATTCAATGGGAAAATTGTTACGCGTGTACTGTTTGGAAAGAAAAGAGAAAGGTCACATGCTCTACCAGTTTGGGGGTGAGGGAAGGTAAAACTCATGATTATCGTGATGAAAGTTTGCCTAAATGAGAAACTCTGAATTTAGCATTAATAATTCACTTGTTTCCCCATTACAGTTCTTTATAAAATTACTTAAATGCAGAGCATTCCTCTTAGATTTTCCAATCGATTCCACAAATAAGTGCAATATTCAAGAACTTCAGGTATTTTACTAGACCTACCACTTAGTAGGAAGTGCAATTCTTTGAAAATAATAATTTAATCTCACTTCTAACTAACATGCCCATAAACTAATCAGCTGGTCTGCATCTGTGAATATCATATTACTGGTTTGCCTTTGAGAAGAGTGGAGGATATTTGAAAAATCAATCATCTGGAGTACTGTATTTGTCCATTAATAGCAGTATCACATTTTGATGAGGTTACAGAGTTTTTGTACTAACTGAAATTGATGATAAGTGAGGCCATTCAAAGGAGATAATTCTTGAGTTTCATTTAGGGAAGTGGTACTCAACTTTTAACAGCTGAGGAGCATGCAGCTGCTTAGGCAGGTTTCTCTGAATTCTTTCTCACTTTTAAGTTCCTATGCCAAATTGATTTCTTTGTGGTTTTGTTTCCTCTTCACCCATTAGTTGATAATACTTTTCTCAGCAGACACCACTTTTAGCACTCGAGGCACTGCACATACTGCAAATTACTTTTACAGAGATCTTTTTTTGTCACTAGAAGAGTTGCAACAATCCAAGTATTTTTATTTTACTTTTAAAAAAAAAAAAAAAATTTTTTTACTAGCCCTGAAATTCTTTTATAAACACAAAACTGTTTCCTGAGTTGTTACCTAACATTTATGAGGCAGATAGCTGAGACCATGCCTGAAGCACTGTGTCCAGGTCTGAGCTCCTCAGGACAAGAGAGACATGAAACCTACCAGAGTGAGTGCAACAAAGGCCCACAAAGAGTATGAAGAAAGTGACGCAAGGCTGGAGGAGCTGAGACTCTTCTACCTTGAAAAGGAAAAGCTCAGGGAGATCTCATCAATTAATGTATATAAATACCTGAAGGAAGTTGCAAAGAACATCATGGAATCATAGAATAGTTTTGGTTGGAAAGCATTTTAAAGGTCATCTAATCCAATTCCCCTGCAATGAGCAGGGACACCTTCAAATAGGCTGTTCAGAGCCCCCATCAGACTGACCTTAAGTGTTTCCAAGGACAGGATATCTACCCTCTCTCTGGTCAACCTCTTCCATTGACTCACCACCCTCATTCCTCCCAATTTAGTTTAAAAACTCAGCCTGGTTTAGTTCAAAGTCATTATCCTTTATCTTATCACTACAGGTCCCATTAAAAAGTCTGTCCCACTCTTTTTTTATAAAGCCCCCTTTTAAGAGTTGAAAGGCCACCGTAAGGTCTCCCCAAAACGTTCTCTTCTCCAGGGTCCAGTTGAGAACCCCAACTCAGTCTTTCTTCATAGAGACGTTTTCCATCTCTCTGATCATTTCTGTACTCCTCCTTTGGACCTGCTCCCATCAATCCACATCCTTCTTTTACCGAGGACTCCAGAGCTGGATGCAGTACTCCAGGTGGGGTCTCATGAGAATCATCTCCCTTGACATTTTTGGCCAGGGAAGTGATTCTTCTTTTGCTGCAGTCAACAATACAGTTGGCTTTTTGAGATGAAAGTGCACACTTCTGGTTCATGTCTAGCTTTCATCCACAAGTACCCTCAAGTCTTTCCCACAGAACTGCTCTCAACTCCTTCATCCCCTAAACTCTATTGATACCAGGCCCAAATGCAGGTGCTGTTTAGCCTCATGAGATTCATATAGGCCAACTTCTCAAGCTTATACAGGTCCCCTGAATGGCATTCTTTCCCTCAGGTGTGTCAATGACACAACTCAGCCTGAAGTCATCTGGAAACTTGCTGACTATGCTTAGATCCTAGTGCCTATGCTGTTGATGAGGGCATTAACCCATACTGATCACAAAGATGGAGCCAGTCACTCTGTTTAGTGACAGGGCCAGCAATAATGGGAATAAACTGAAACAGAAGAGGTTCGCTCTGGACTCAGGAAACACTTTTCACTGTGAGGGTGATTGAGCACTGAGGCCGGTTGTCCAGAGAGGTCATGGAGTCTTCATTTTTGGAGATAGTCAAAAGCTGTATAGACATGGTCCTGGGCAACTGTCTGTAAGTGGCCCAGAGGTCTTTCCAATGCCAACCAGTCTGTGATTCTGGAACTCATGATAGTCCATTCTTTTTCTGAATTGCTGTTAATTGTAAATGTTCATGTGTAACATTCCAACTGACCTTTAGTCTTTTTTAAAACTCTCCCATTCATCTTCAGACCTGGCAGAAACTCAGTCTCCCAATACAATTATTATTTGTCAAATCTATAGGTGTCTTGAAATCTTCAGAGCACAAGTTTTGCCTTTTGGTAATGTCCAGTTCTTCGTTCAATCTGCTTTGAGGGTAGTGCTGCTTCTGCACTGCTTTCATTCCCTACTCCTTTAATGAGGAAAAGGAGCAGCATTGCATTTCCCAGATCTGGTTCTTGAATTCGCCTAAAGGCGAATGAGATCAGGCATTATCTCCATGCAGATCTCATGTCATCTGTACAAAAATGGGCAAAGACTTCTCAACGGAAGTCAGGACCTTACTGAGCAGGCAGGCCTGTGCTGTAAGAAAACAGCTCTGTTGGATGAACTGTATTTGTAATAATAGTCTGGAGAGGTGTTTCTGTGTGACAGCTGGATCATAAAACTTTACATAGGAAGTCTGATCATGGAGAAGAATTGAAATAAAGTCTTTGTGTATCTACTACCTTAATAACCTTCTTCTGTTCCAAAGATCATCCCGTACTCAGGAGGATTCTACAGAAACTGACATATAACTATGCCACGTAAATTCCCTCTTAGGCAGCCATTTAAACACTGTTCAAAAAGGTTTCTAACAAGTGTTCTGCGTAGTAACAATAGTTGCTAGAGCTGCCATGGACTGCCATGGACTTTGCACCCAGATTGCATCCCTTTTTTTCTAATTTCCTGCTTCACAGAAGGAATGAGCAGGAGGTCAAGAAGAACAAAGATGAAGACAGAACTGTAGCTATTAGCAGCCAGCTCTCTGTTAAAATTGCAGGGTAAGGTATTTGCAATGTATTGTCAAGAGTTATTCTCAGCCCTGTTCTCAAGTGTGAATGTGAATATATAGGAAAGAAGCACTGTCAGTTGTGTAAAGGTTTCTATCTTACTATTTCCAGTTATATTCTATCTAGAGGGAGTTATATACAGTGTTCACACACACACTATACTATATAAATATGTGACATATTTTTGTCTATTATTTACACAGGAGACAAAACTTACAAGCTAAGGTTTGTAGGCTTTGTTTAAGAATAAAATAGATTTAAATAGTCTTCAGGTTTAATGGGCAAGGTCCCTCAATCTCTAATATTTTGGAATCCAGTGAGTACTACTTTAATCTTACTTTCATTAACTCTTTATCTTGAAGAGAAGAGTTTAAAACAATTATGCTTTCTGAACCCTTTTCCATCTTATTACCAAAACAGTATTTTTTTTTGAGATGCCAAAGAAAACAGTCAAGTTTGCAAGTTCCATCGCTTGTTAGAGAGTGCAAATATGTGAAAAATAATTAATTTCCTTTTGAATCATAGCCAAGCAAATATCTTAATTTCTGATGGGGACCGTCTGGTGACACAGAGATCTCAATTATAATACTCTTCCTTTCTTCCTTTCTTCTTTATCTTTTTGTGTGGTTCAGAGTGCATGTAGTAACATGCAGTGGTGTAAGAGCTTAGCAGAATGATTCTTAGAGATCAAGGAGTATCCACATTTTATACCCTGGGACATGGCATGAAAGTGTGTGAGAATGTTTAAGGGTGCAAAGCCTGCCGTAGAAGTGGAAGGGACTGCAGAGGGTAGAGGAAACTAAAGTTGGTGTAATTATATTAATAACTACCCTTCTGCTGCAGCCCTTGAACCAAAATATTCTTGTAACCATATTAAAATCAATTTGGACTTTCAAAGTCAGAAACAGGAAAGGAGAGCAAAAATAACAATTCCAGATGAGTAAGAGCCTAGAATTTTAGGTGTCATTGATTTTCTAAAAGATAGTGCAAATGTGTCACAAAGTCAGGTCTTTACTTCTTGGTTTAAGACAAGTTAAGGGGTAGATATACCAAAACGATTGGTTTATATATACCAATCCCTTTCCACGAATAACGAGAAACAAATATGAGTAGATACAAGAGAAAAAATTTAATAGTTTACTAAAACAACCAAACAGAAAGAGCAACAGGAAAGAAAGACAGCAGTAATAATCACAAGTTACAAAACTGCTGAAATCCCCCTGACTCAAAATCATGGAGAATCCCCCCCACCAAGATGGCCCCCACTCCGCAGGCAACCATGTGTGGGGAGACAAATATGGCAGAAGACGTCCTGCTTCTTATCCCTCCAGCAGCAGCAGCCCAGAAGGTGAAGGCAGCAGGCACATTCCAGCAGCTGGAATTCAAGCAACAGCTGGAATTCATGGTGAGACTTTATCTCATCCTTAGAAGAAGCCACAGGCAGTTGGCTGGGGTGACTTGGACTGTTTCCACTTTCCTTTCCACTTCCACCGGGCACTGCTTGAACATTGGCACCACCCAGCCCCACAGTTCTGTTCACGGCTGAGATGACACATCTTAACAAGATGGTAACAATTCTAGGCACAAATAGATATGGAATACAATAACATTTTGGGTTACTCAGGACATTTTTAACATTTTTAATTACAAGATAAGATCTTTTTTTCCTTTGAAACAAAAATGTTATTCCAAATTGCATTAATGACAGATGGTGCATTACTTTAATTCTTCTACTATCTGGAAATGCAGCAATACCACGTGTGTCTTTCCATCATAATCAGTGGAAAGGAAAATTCTGTCACTTCACTTCCTGAGCAATCTTAGAAACCTTTCAGTGGAAAAGCTTTTTTTTTTTTTTTTCCTACTCAGTAAAAATGCAGCAGGGACTTCTGAGTTCTTTCTAAAAGCCAAGGTAAGATGTAAGCAATCTCATCTTCACAGGGTAGTAGGACTGACCAAAAATGTAGAATAGCTTAGTATGGATGGCGTAGTAAAGGCGTGCCTACCTACCCTCTCATAAGGTGGTCTGTAACAGCCAGATCCTTTGTTTAAAATTGTTATTAAGTGATGACAGCTGAATTAAAGTTCAAACATCATAAAACAAAAGTTTACAGTTTTTAATGCAATTTTGGCTAATATTCCCCTAACAAAGAAAATCATTAAATTAATATTATGCATAGTCTTTCAAAAATATCATGCCGTTAAATTCATATTGCAAGTTTCATCAAAAACAAGGCTTGATTATGAAGTTAATAAACTCCCATTATATACATGGAGAGGCTATCTTTGCCTACAGAACTTTATTATACCAACAGCTGATATTGCTGTCTAGCATACTTGAAACACCATGTCATCTTTGCCTTATTTTGCACAGCTTTAGCACTTAAACATCTAAATATAGGAACTTTAAATGTTATATTTTAAAATAATAAAAAAAAAAGATCTTAACAATTCTGTGATCAAATTACTGCAAAATACAGTTATTTTACATTAAATATTTATTAGGATATCTTTCTCCTTCTTTTTTTTTTTTGGGGGGGGGTTGTTAAGATGTATGGAAAAATGGGAAAGCAAATTTGATAAGTCAGAGCCAAATAATTTTAAGAATTAAATAGCTTATTGGAGTTAAAGCCTATCCTCATTTTCAGAGGTAACATTCCAATATATTTTATGCATTTTTAATGGAAAATGCACAGAAGAGATACATAAAAATATGCACATCTAATCTCTCAGTGACATTACAGAGAGTAGGTCAGATAGTTATGTTTAAAAAGCTGGTTCATTGTTCTGTCCATTCAGTTTGACTTATTGCAAACAACAAACTATGTTAAAAGGTATATGTCTAATTTTTTTTTTTTTTTTAAATTAATCAACATCAGAAATTTTAATTTATGATGTCTTTAACTTAGAAAAAGTATAGCTGGCAAACTGGTAAATGTACTCTTTAGACATTAATAAATCTCTGTTGAAAATCATCAGTTCACAGTGAGTAGTGCAGGTGCAAAGTTGAGCTATGTTTTCTTGGGCTCATGATACTTTCACAGCTCTTTTGTTTGAAAAGAGCACAATGGGCCCTCGCAGGTTTTTTTACCCGCTGAGCTTTGGTGTGTCAGACAATTTTTGAGTGACTTCTGTTTCAAGTCATAACCCCACCATAAACTAACATTACTGAATACTTAGCTGCTATTAAAGTGAAATTTTGAATTCAAGCAGTTATTTCTTACCCAGGAAGGATTTCAATAAAATGTAGTGCGTGATCTGAACCACTCTAAAATCCTAGGGAATCGGTGACATTTGTAAAGGCACAGGAGTCATGCAGAGAGACTATAAATACCATCCAATAGCAAAGGTGAGTTTGACTGATCTTCGTAAATTAGATATTATTGCCTTTGTTAAGTTCAGTAGGTGAAAGGAAAGAAGAACAATATTATTTTTATTAAATTTTACTTACCCTACCCCTTGCGCAGAGTAATGTCATTGAATTAATCTTTCGTAATGGAAGCCTGATGGGACATTATATCCCTTTCAGGAAATGTGTATCCCTTCCAAACTTGAGCTTCCCAAAATAACTCTTATTCCTTGTGTGTTTCTTTGATTTCATTGCTCAGAATATCAATTAATTTAAAACTTATTATTTTCTTATAACTTTGATAAATTTAAACATGGCTGGATGCACGGTGGATATAGATTGAATCATAACAAATGAACAAGAACACTGTGAGAAGCATTTTAAATACAACTGCAAATTCAAAAAAATCACAAATAGCTGTGTTCAAATCCCTTCTCTCTCCTTTTATTATTATTTTTTTATGACTTCAGAAGATCCAAGAGGTCCAACACATGTGCTGTTTTTGCAGTGTCCGCTTCTTCACAGCTGAATATCTGGGATTCATTAATCAATAGCAAGTTATTTTTTCCCATTTCTTTTAATTTCTGCAATTATAATCCAGTATCACTGCACATTTTATGCTGGATAAATTACAGAACCATATCTAAATTATTAAACTATATTTGCAAAAACCTAAATCATATTACAAAATTATATTTACAATCGTGAAATTATGTTTGCAAATTCACCACATCACTAAACTATAATGAGTATCCATAACCTGATTCAGAATAGATAATTTCAGAATATGCACTAAAATTCTTTTAGTCCTTTCTTCTAGGAATTGCTTGAGGCAGAAGTTTTATATTCTTAATTATGTAGCAAGTTACAATATTTAAAAACATATGTCCTATGAAATATCCATTGATTTGTTTCCCTATGCTACAATCTGTTCCCTTTTTCTTGGGCTCCAAGTCTTTGTGCTTGGCTCTAATGTCTATTGGCACTGTGATGATTTAACATTTATTTAGGATTTTTCAATAGACTTGTAACATTGAAATTCTACAGAAAATATAATTTAAAACTCTCTAGTAAGTTCTGGTTAGGCAGCTGCTAGTAGAACAGCTGCAAGGTGTCCAAAAGATTGAGGAAAAATAGTTCAAAAGCCAATTTGGAAAAGAAGTCTTCATGCAGACTAGTTTCTGTAAAAATCCTCTGCGATTTGCATAATGGAAGGAGAGGGCCTCTGAGTTCTTCCATGAGAGCAGCCCAATAGTCTGACTAATGAGGGATTTGTAAAGGGATCTTCCATGGAAATTTGCTTTCTTTAAACCCCGATTACAGCATTCTTCGGTGGAAAGGAGAGGCATAATTTATAGATCAATGAGCAATGTCTCTCAGCTCTGGTACATACTCTCACCACTGAATGTTGCAAATCTAATTTTGCGTGACTACTTCCACCAAAACTGCAAAATGGTTTCATGGAAAAAAAAAGAATGCTCATGCACTTTCAGTATCTGCTACAGCTAAACTGAACAATCATTTGTTTGGAGCCAAATATTCAATTCTCTATTCCATTGCCGAAACAAAGTTTACACTTCAACTTACAAGTCAAGGAAAAGGTATCTGTGATATGAATAGAGAGTGGCAGGACAGCTTAAACTCCTTTACTTCATAGCACTCCACCCATCAGTCTGCCTCCTCTTTTCTGTGAAAACTTTGAAAAAAAACAGGAGGACAACAATCCAGGATTTCTGGTTGTTTTTTTCTTGTTTTTAACTAGGAAGAAGAATTTTGTCTCTGTGTCTTTCTTATCCTGACTTTTGGAGACACAAAACGTCTTTTACAAAAGTGGTATTTAATTTGCTTTACAGGCATTTGCCCGTGAAGAATAGTCCTTCTCATTTAGAAAGGCAAGGGTCTCCTACAAATCAGATCTTGTATATGCAAGGGCTGTGTAGTTGTCCCATATAACACAGAGCCTTTCAAATATTTAATTAATTGAACTGTACTCACAAAATCAAGGTATGAGTTGGCAGCTGAGATGTTGCTCCGAGATCATGAGTAGTGCTGCACAGGAAAACCAGATGTGAGGGATAATGTGAAGGCTAATATTTCTTCCTTCTCCCTTTCTCCTCTGTCAATCTCACACACAGTTCTTCATTCTAGAATTTCTATATTACGTACAATGCTAAGAACAGATATATTTAATTTTAATGTTAAACATGTCAAAATAGTATAAAATACTACAAAACCAATAAGCTGAATGACATGGATATGTCTTGGTTTCACAGATGACATTGAAATGCAGACATTTTTCTAAAATCTGAAAGGAAGTGAAAGACACAAGTGACTGTGAAGCAATCAGTGTCTGGCATGTGCTGATTCTGAAAAGGGAGCATAAAGAGCTCAGATCAGGCACTAGGCCAAAATGTAGGATGTAATTAAAAAATAGGGAAATTATCTGGCATCCTATCTGGCATGTGAAAATGTCTGATAGGCTCTATTAAAACAAAAGGATTTTTGAGAATACTTATTTATAATTAGATGGAGATTTTATTTCACAGGAGGTCTATTACGTTGCCTGAAGACAGCCAAATGGCTCAATATTTATTATACATGACCATATAAAATAAAATACGTCCAGTAAAATAAGTACAATGAGAAAGAGTGAAATTGTGAATTTAAAAAGTAATTAATTTATTGTAACCATGTTTGCAACATTTTTGTTTCACTTGTTTTGAATATTTCAGCAAAGGAACTTCACTAGCAATACAGAGCACAAAAATGGACTGCAAATGTTGGTGCTGGGTAAAGAAAGACTGGTAGGAAGAGTTTGTAGAACTGCATACAAACCCAGTGTATGGATTTTGGGATCACAATCCGGCAGGTGCCACCTGAGTAGCAGAGCTGAAAAATCAAGGAACACACTCTGCACTACCTAATATGTGTGTCTGATTGCAAATTTCAATTATACTCAATGATTTTTTCAGATTATTTCATGAATTTGATGTATTTCTGCAGGCTAAATGTCTACATGGTAAATTCTTTAGCTTTTGTGAAAGACTTGATTAGCAAAGTATTAGGAATTACTCTCCCAGTTCAGATTTCTGTATCCTCTGGTATACTTTGTCTGGGTTATGTAACTATTGATGGTATTGATCAACTGCCTTTTGACTCTCTGTCGAATTCTTTGTGTATTATAAATCTCCTTGAAAATTAGGAGGATGTATGAATTGTCAGGGAGTGCCACATCTAGAACATGTTTTGGTTTTCTACTGTATCATTTTATTTATTTCAGAACCTGTGGGTTGCTTTTCTAAAATGCAAAAAAAAAAAAAAAAAAAAAAAAAGAAAAAAAGAAAAAAAAGAAGATGATAAAATCCCCATAAGTTCTTGTCATAAATAATAATTTATTTTATCCTACATCTTGACAATTTCACCACAGGATGGGCTATCCAAGAAGACAAATGCGAAGTCTGGTGGTTTGACCTTGGCTGGAGGCTAGGTGCTCACCAAAGCTGTCCTATCACTTCTCTCCTGAGCTGGGCAGGGAAGGGAAAATACCATTAAAAGCTTGTGATAAGAACAGAAAAAGATCACTCATCAATTACTGTAATGGGAAAAAGACTCAATTTGGGCAAACAACTTTAATTTATTGCCAATAAAATCAGAGTAGGCTAATGAGAAATAAACCCAAATCTGCAAACACCTTCCTCCCTGCTTCTCAGGTTTAATTTCATTACCATTTGCCTATCTTTTCCCCCAGCAACATAGGGAAACAGGGAGTGGGGGTTGCAGTCAGTTCTCCTGTTGCTTCTGCCAATCCTTGAAAATTTATATAAAGTAAACCAACTAATATCTTCCCACCTCAATAAAATTAATGTGAATCATGCAAACTCCTAAACACAAAAAACTTTGCTATTTCAGTGAGTTGTAGAACACAGAATTAATGTTGGCATTAAGAAAATATTTTGTACTATTTTTTTTAACATTGCATTATTTTTTTCCCAGTTTGGATCTTAGTCATAATGAATCATGATCATATTTTCATATTGAATTATTTTTCAAATACAATTTCTAAATAAGATGATTGTGAACAGAAAAAGATGCAATAATGCACAACTTTGATCTTATGTTCTTTACGTTTAAACTATTGAAATTAATTGTTTTCAGGTACTGTATGCATAATTTTATTCTTATAATCAGAGGAAAAAAAAAAAGAAAAAACATGACAAAAAGAAAAAATGCAGAGCAATTAGATATTACTGTGAAGTGCCTGAGCTTTATTCAGGGAAAATTAAATTTCTTCAGAAAGCACAGATGCAGATAAGAATCACTGGTTAATACATATCTTGAAAATCTATAATTTATAAAGAATGTAATAGATTTTACTGTACACATGAAAAGTACAGTGGGTATAGAGGTTAGATAGTTTAAAACAAAGCTTTCAGTGGCTTATAAACAGTCTCATATCTGTGAGATTTCAATTTACCAGGGCATACTTCAATCTACAAGAAACACTGGTGATGCTGGATCAAAATTTCAGAACTCTATCACTATGAAAGCAAGATGGATGGTTGCCAAATAACATCAAGCATATGTACTGGAGCAGTTGGCACTGATTTTCTGTGATATAAATAATTACCTAAAATACAGAATCATAAAGGAATCTCCCAATTATTTTTTAACTAATCTAGAAAAGATATAATCATTTTTTAATTATATTTTTCCTCAGGCTCAACCTACATTTCATTCTTAATTAAAATTTCTGTTTACCAAGCAGCACTATTGACACAGTACGATAAGAAAAAAAAATATATTTCCAATAGAATGTTTTAGAGTACTTCATGTACAAATTGAACAATGTTAGCAGAATTTTGTCTAGACTGCACTGATTTGTTTTTTTTATATGGATATACATGTTTATTTAAATTGGTTTTCATACTACAATAGAAAAGATTCTTTGACCTTTCAGGTTGAAATCAGACTAGTTAACATTTTGTCTTGCCCCTGTAAAAGGCACAGCATGGAGCTCTGGTCACTACATAAAATGTATTCATGTAGGTTCCCTGTGACTTTAAATGAAAGACACAAAAAGCATGCAGAGACAACAACAATCTGAGACTCTCTTGTCCTAATATAGCACTAAACTACAGATAAATCTGACTTGCTTTTTCTCAAGCTAAACCAATTCCCAGCTAAACAGTTGTTCAGCTTGATGGCTGAGGAAAGGAAATCATTCCCTCATGGTTTTAGCCTTTATCAGCTGTATCTCTTGCAATGGCACTATCCAATGTACAAGGCAGCAGACTCCATCAAAAAAAGTCTCTGATGCAGGTGCTGAAAGGAGTACTCAAGCTAGCTGGTGATAATACAGGAGGGTATAACAGTGGCTGCCAGTGTTTGCCATGGCAACAATGAAGGACCGTTATCTTACTTAGCAAAGAATATCTTTTTCTATAATCTTAAAATTTTTGCCATTAATGAAAAATTTTGACTATACAGATGTACAAAGATCAATTAGAATTCTAAAATATTAAAATTTCTGTTTCAGGTATTTGATTTTCTTTATTCTCAGAATTACCTCTTATAACAACAGCAGTCTTTTTAATAGTATTCTCATGTGCACTGTTCTTAAATGTTTGCTGTTGCTCTTCAAGAAAGGTTATCTGAAAACATATTATTGTCACTACACAAATTTATTTATTGATTCTTTTCATTACATTATGCCATCACAAAAATTGTTCTTTGTGGAGGTATTTCTTTTTGGACTGCAGTTGCTGTTGTTTTGTTTGGTTTGGGTTTTGGTGTCAAGGTTCTTTAATTTTCTCAATGGTTTGCTCTCAATAACCAGCTGGATTTCAGTTATGCTACAAAATACATTTTCACTACCTAGAGCTGTTGCTGTTCTTCTTACTATTATTATCATCCCTATTTAAAACTCATTTCACTGTTAACTATTTCCATGTCAAAGACATCAACAGTGAAGGACTTTTGCTCACACTAGGTGCTTCAAGATCAGTCCCTACTGCCAAAACCCAACAAAAAATAGCCCATATTATGTTATCCTTTCATTTTTACCCTTCCAATTCTTCCCCTATCCCACTGTGGGCAGTGGGGAAGCAGTGTTAGCTGTCTATTGTTGCTAACCCACTACAACTTTCCAATGCTTTGACTGGATCCTTTGGCAATTGCCTTTAGAGATTTTCTTGTGTCTGTAAAGACTTGACTTCAGATAATTTACATACTTTTAATGGAATAACTATATGGTTGAGCTAATTTTTGGATGACCTATTTGATTATAAGCACAGCAATTTCTGTTCAATGTATTATGCGACTATAACTTATGCCAGTTCTCTGATTGAAATTATATATGAATACAAATGAGAGCAAATATTCCTATAGTACTTTGCACCCAGATGTGCCTTTTAAGAGTGTGAGGGTTTGGTTTGTATTTTATTTAAATATCCTTCAAAAGGGGAAGATCTTCAGTATTGGCACTAGCATGAGTTGCATTCAGTAGATGTTAAAAATGCTAGATTTATTGTAGGAAGTTGCTTACTAACACAGCTTAAGAATAATAAAAGAGCTACCACCACACCAAATGTTTAGGAAGGCAGATCAGAATGATGCTATATAAGGATTTCAGAATTAAATGAAAAGACAGCCTAGATCGTTTACAGTGTTCCTGAAATAAACAAACCATGCAAAATCGTCTCAAGATAAAAACACCAAGGCAAATAACACTGGCAAACCATACACAACACATTCTATATATACATGTTGAAATAAATCTGAGGACATGCTTTAAATATAAGTCAAAATGCTATAAATACAGTAGGCATTTTACCTTCCTACATGAAACACTTTCAAAGCAATAGAACCAAGCACTATGAAGGCTGAACAATGGGATAACAACTGCTCAGTGTTTGAGTTTTAATATTTATTTATAAAATAATTACTATTAGTTTTTATTATGTTATTTTTCACAAGTAGCTAACTATACAGTTAGTTTCTACTGTTTTGAGTAGGTTATTCAGTATACTGGTTCATTTTACAACCTGTGACCCCTGAAAGAATGGGATTCCATCATTAAGATGGAGATAATGTTTCTTTCGCTCACAAACCAAACTAATTTTATAAGTCGCTAGGAGGAAAGATATAGTCTTAGACCTTTTAGAAGGGTCTTGTATTAGGTTAAAAGTTGCTCCTTTTTAAGTAATAGTCACTTGGAAATAAAGCTTTGGGTTTTTCTTCTTTTAAAGAAGAAAATAAATTATTAAACTAGTATATATTAGAAATTAATAGATATATGATAGTATCGGATATTATCACATGTGATAGATATTGTTTACAAAAGAATAAACACAAAAAGTAGTTAAATAAAGAGTAGAATGAAAAATATAAGTGATTTCCTGAAGGTTTTCATGTTCACAAGCAAAGGAAAACATTTACTTATATTGTTACAACAGAAAAAAAAAGTATATATTGTAAAAAAAAAAAAAAAAAAAAAAAAAAAGAAAGCAAATTTCCCCCCTTTTTTTCAGAACTCACTGAAGAACAGAGAATCTGGAATAACTTGCTATCACCCTTCAAATGGATTTTATTTGAAGTGAAAATATGTGGCTAAAGGATGATGTACTAAATCTATTGTCAACAAGAAGACAAAGAGATGGAGGGAGAAGGGTCAATACCACTGCTACAACATGGAGAATTCAAGGAACCTGGAGGTGTTATGTTGCAGCAGTGTCCTTGACCACAAACCTAACCATCTTCATAAAAATAAACAGTCAAGAAGACAGGGACTTTATTCTTTGGATAAGAATTATCTCAGTAAAATTAATGTGCCTTCAGTAGGCTTTGTGAACCTTGGTTCCATTTGTAGTTAATACAGAGAGGAATGTTTTCTCTTCATTGGAAAATAGGGAGTTAGCACCTTATCTAATGTATTTTAGGATAAAGTGAGCTACATTTAAGAACTGTCTGTTTTTCTCTGTCACCAGTAAGTGAATTCACACACTTGGAGATTGGAGATTTGTAGAATTATTGCAGGAACTTCATGAGACAGGAAAAGCAATTTTCTGTTGTCTAAACAAACCCTGAAACAAATGACATTTTTTCCTAAGTGCAGAAATGGGAGAGCTGGAAATAAAAGCCTATTTCATTTGACTTAATTATACTTCTGGTACAGGTATTTCCAGAGAAGGTAGAACTGGGCCTTACAGAAGTGGTGCATTACAAGCTAAGAAATATACTTGTCCCATAGTCCCTTTGCATATTTTACATAGAATACATTATGCATTGCATGAGGTTTATATGGCAAGGTTTTGAGAGTAAGGGGGAGGAAGATGCCTGAAGCTTAACCCATGTCAAGTAAAACCAATGCCAACCAGCTCCAAGATGGACCTGTTGCTGTCCCAACCAAACCAGTCAGCAACGATGGTAGCACCTCCATGATAACATGATTATAAAGGAAAAAAAACCTGCAACAGCAGCCAGAGAGAGGAGCGAGAATATATGAGACAAGCAACTCTGCAAAGAAGGAAGAGGAGCTGCTGGAGAAGGGATTCCCCTACAGCCCGTGGTGAAGACCCAGTTGAAGCAGCAGTGCCTGTGTAGGGCACCAAGTTCCCATGGAACCTGCAGCCTCTGAAGGACCCCTTGCTGGAGGAGGTGGATGCCTGAAGGAGCCTGTGATCCTATGGAAAGCTCATACGCGACCAGGGTCCCAGTGGAACCCTGGGGGGAGCCTGTGCTGGAGCAGTTTGACCTTAAAGAACTGCACCTTATGGAAAGGAGCCACATTAGAGTCATTCCTGAAGAACTGTAGCTCATGGGAAGGACACATATTGGAGATATTTGTGAAGGGGTGTCTCCCATGAGTGGGAATGCACAATGCAGGGGAAAACACTGAGGAGGAAGAAGCGGTAGAGACAATGTCGGACGAATCAACTGCAGTCCTCTGTTCCCTATCCCCCTGAGCTGTAGCTGGGGAGGATGTAGAGAATTTGAAGGTGAAGTTGAAGGCAACAAGAAGGGGGAGATGGAAGGAAGATATTTGAAGTTTGGTTTCCTTTCCTATTACCCTACTCTGATTTGATTGGTAAACAATTGAAAAATTAAATTAATTTTCCCCAGGCGAGTGTCATTTGCCCGTTTTGGTAAGTGATGAGAGAAGTGACACTGTCCCTAGTTCAACTCATGCACCTTTTTTTTCATATTTTTTCTTCCCCTGTCCTGATGAGGAGGAGGATTGACAGAGCGGTTTTGGTTGGCACCTGGTGTCCAGCCAAATTTAGCTCACCCCACCTATATAAAATTCTCAATCATTCAAAACCAGTACAAGCTGATTTTCAAAGCAACTCAAAAGACATTTCTTATCAATGACTCCAGGCTAATTGAAAGTCAAGTCAACAGAAATTTCTTCACAGATATAAATAAACTCCCAGTTACTCCCTTGATAATTGTGTCAAGAGCTACATTTACAAAAAGACTGATAAGATCTGATACTTAGAAGCTGGCCCTGTCTTGAGTAGGGAGTTGGAAGAGATGACCTCCAAAGGTCCCTTTTGACTTAACCTACTTTATGAGCCTACTTTATGTTTCCATGATTTGAACATCAACACTAACTCAATCAAGTCTTTCCAAATACCATGTGAAAACTAAAATCGGAATAAGAAAAATAGGCCCTGATAAAAGATTTCTGAAAACAATTTTGCTTAAAAAAAACCCCTTAAACTTTAAAATCAACATAAATTTCACAATAGAAAAATCCAATTTATTGATTTTAGTCTTTAGTCACATCACAACAGATGACCTAAAAATTAGATCAGTAGGTAGACAAGTAAATGCCCTCATAATTTTTTTTCAAGATCATAACCAATAAACTTATATGAATTAATAAATAACATTTTTAATTAAAAAAATAATAGTAGCCCTTGTATTGGTACAAAGAAAAGGTGCATACCCTTTATAGTCTTAATATTTATCTTCAGAAAGAGAAAGGGATACAAAAGAGGCCTAGTTTGATAAGGGTTTGTTCTGTAGGGGAATGAGGGATTTCTGTGGTCTGTAGGTTAAAAAAAAGATTAGTCAAAATAACACACAATATTGCATGTAGCCCTGAAAAGACAGGACTTTGTCAGTACATAAAGACACTCAAACACTGGGTGAGTGAATATGGTCTGAATTTTAGGTTATTTTTTCTCTGTCAAAATAATTTAAATAATATTTGATGGAACAATGTCTTACTGACATAATAATTTGAATATATATGTATATTAAGTATATTCAGTAGAGCTAATCAGGCATTTTACACTCAAAAACAATTTATAATCCTATGTTTGGCTGTTTGCCAGAGTTCCCAGTTTTTACTTTTACACAACTTTGTAACAAAATTAGAGATGCATACTACAGGCACAAGTATGTTGCCCAGAGAGGTTGAGGAATCACCACCCTTGAACATATTCAAAAACCACCTGGACATAGTCTTGGACTCTGTTCTAGGTTGCCCTGCTTGAGCACAGGAAGGGGACAACGTGACCTCTTGAGGCTCCTGCCAACCTCAGCCATGCTGTGATTTTGCGATATGTTGGTGGGCAAATGTATGTGAATACATTTAGATATTAATATATTCATAAATATTTGTTCATCTGTTTAGGGGCATATTTGCTAAAATACAGTGTATACATTACTGGAAGTCAGCATCTTCCAGTTTCCAAAGGAGTGTACTGAAATAAAGATCAAAACTTTCTGAGTATATGTTTTGATGAATGTTTTCTAATTTCACTCTTTGATTATGGCTCTCTGAACATATTCATTATGCCTGCACTTGGGTTAATCTAATGCAAATTTAGGTGAAACTCTTTATGACTCCCTGCTCCCAAAAGAGGATAATTTAAAACTTTGTTTTACAACTGATTTTGAACAATGTAGCTGATTTTTGTTCTCTTTCCCTGACATTTAATTTTCTTTAAAGAGTTTAAGTCATGAACTTCCAGACTGCCTTCCCATAGTAAGTTCTGTGACTTACAAATCTAACAATTGTCATCCTGTATCAACCCTGGAGAGTACACCTAGTCTAGCTTCATGTCCTTGACAGTAGTTACAATCAGCTCTTTTACAAAAATAGTGCAAGAAGTTAAACTTTGATATTAAAAAAAAAAATAATGTATTGTGATGTGTCTGGCTGAGATGGAGTTAATTTTTTTCACAGCATCCCACATGGCCCCATTTCAGATTAATGATCTAAGTGGTGTTGATAACACACCCATATGTCAACTATTGCAGAATAGTGCCTGCACAGCACTAAAAACTTCTGTTTCTTACTCTCAATTTTTTTACTCAGCAGTTGGTTGGCTGGGGATGGACAAGAGGCTGTTGTGGGACACAGCTGTGACAGAAGACTCAAATAGACCAAAGGGATACTCAATCCCATATAACACCATGCTGGGCAGTAAAACATAGGAAGGAGGGAAGGTGTGAAACAGGGACAGTTTTTCGAAGGCAGGAATTGCTTGGAAATTGGCTGGACATCAGTCTGGTGGTAGGAGGTGGTGAGTGATTGCCTCTGTGTTATTTATTTTGCTTTGTTCTGTTTCTCTGCATGCATGAAATGCTTTTTTTTTTTTTTTTTTTTTTTTGGCACATGAGTTTTTATCACTCTTTGTCCTTCTAATTCTCTCTCTCATCCCACTGACCATATCCATTCCAAAAAAGTCTTGGCTGTTTTAACAGTTCAACTCTGAATTTTTATATTATGCATATAAAATTTAACTTCTGAATCTTGATAAAAATATTGTTCATGGGCTAAATAATTACAAGTTCCCTGTACTAATCAGACATTAATAAAAATGTTTCCACCATCAATTTTTTTGCTATTAACCATAACTGAGTGACAGTTTATTATTGTGCTAGAAAACAGAGTACAAGGTTGGGTTTCACAGAGAAAAGGCAATAACATTTCAAGATTTATGTTTATTTCCTGAGCATTTCACTTTTATTGCATAAACAGTGGCCATAGTGGAATATAGAATCCAAACAATGAAAAATATCCGCTCTTTCATATCCCCCTTGGAAGCCAAATCTTTTGACAACTTGCAAGTGCTGAGATGATGAAAGGTAACTCCATTTGAGTACTTTTCTACCCAAAATGGGCATGTCAAATTTCATGAGATAAAGAGCTCCCAATGGCTTAGGAAGTGAATGCCTCAAGGCTGCTTAGAAACCTGTGGCAAAACGATGGCAATACAATAATAATGTGCTATTTGGTTTAAAGATTGTCTTGGGCTCCACAGGGTAGAGCTGAGAACACATCTGTCAACATGGATTTTGTCTCCATCTTTCAGGAAAGTGAAGAAAA
The DNA here is from genome assembly GCA_009741485.1 of Malurus cyaneus samueli. Taxonomy (NCBI): domain Eukaryota; kingdom Metazoa; phylum Chordata; class Aves; order Passeriformes; family Maluridae; genus Malurus; species Malurus cyaneus. The sequence goes on along the minus strand of CM019214.1, from coordinate 47,507,342 downwards.
TGTATGTACTAAGATATCTTTTAAAATGAAATTAATTTTTCTTTTTTAAATTCTCTTTAGATGTTGATTTTCACAGCCTCTTTCAATAGTATTTTTTTAATGTTTCTTTAAATATCATGGAGGTAATTTCACTCATTTATCCACATCTTACAATGCTTAGAAAGATTTTATAGTATAGAATAATTAGAATAGGGTGATTTGGGTCTGGCTTCAAAAAATATTGAAGAGGAAAAATCATAGTAAAATTATAAAACTAACCAGACCTACTGTGTAAAATGAACAAGTAATGGCAACACAGAGAGGAAGTAATTTTCACTGAGCGGCATCCTGATGCATAGTTAAATATAGCAAGGCAGCACTACTCAAAACATGGCAACATATTCAAATACAAAAGATACTCTTCCTGAGGAAATCTTGTGCGTTATAAGTCATAGACTCACAGAGATATCTGAAATCACTGGCCTGTGGCATCTGCTTATTACCACAGAAGAAAAAGAAACTTAAAAAAAAAAAAAAGTGTAAGAAGGTCAAAACTACTAACAGCATGCATTTACACGTCACTGCCTTTTCCATGAATATAGTTGTTTTTTTCTTTTTTTCTTTTTTTTTTTTTTTTTTTTTTCTGGAAATGAGAACAGAAATTCGGGAGATTTTAAAGATAAAACCAATTTATTCAGAGAAACTGGATATCTAGAAATGCTCCCATAGAAGAACAGTCAGTTTCTGTGCTGCACACAGGACAGCAGCTTGACAGGGACAGGGATTTTCACTGCAGCTCCTCAGGAGTCATTCACATTTCTGCACTACATGGTCAGTCTCAATGAGGTAATAAAGTCAGCAGTGATGCAGAACATCCAAATAAGTTGGATCAGGGTCAGGAATAACACAAAAAAAGAAGTCATTATTCTTAAAATGTCATCCCTCTTTTTTCTCCCCTTCTTCTTTTTAATAGTGATTCCCTGGATGAACTGGCAAATGCTTTCAGCTATTTCCAGGTAACACAAAGTTAAAAAAAATGTTGGGGCAAGAGTTGGCTAGGTTAGTAAGCCCCCTCTACACTGACATCTAAAATTTTCAGACACAAAATGAAAGCCTGAGAATAATGAGATTTACCCATAAGAAAAAAAAAAAAAAAAAAAAAAAAAAAAAAAAAGACCCACAAAAAAACAAAACAAAAAAAAAACCAAAAACCTAAACTTAGTAAAAAAAGAACATTGAAGTAGTTTTAGATGTAGAGTACATGCCATAAAAACTATCCTGATTTTAATTCTTGACCCATGTCAAATCTAGAATTAAATCTCTGGCTTCACTGTAGTTTTTTATGTGTTTTCATATTTGAAATATTCTTTAAGATGACATTCTGCAATACAGTTCAAAAAAATTTTAGTGTTTACCCTGTACTACTTTCTATTATTCTAAAGTGTTCTATGTGTTTCATGGAAGAAATAAAAAAAATATGATTTCTGTTCACAATTGCTTTTCATTTCCTTGCTATAATTACGCAAACTTTTTAAGGAGACAGAGAAGGGGATTAGAAAAATAATTCAGAAAATGTTGCATAACTCAAACATTTTGTCTCTGGTTATTGTATTTGTGAGAAATGCACTTGCACTTTATACTGCATTATAACACAATGTGTTTGTTTCTCTGAATATGCAATATGAACTGAAAATGAGGAACACTTAAGGGTCTCTACAGGAGAAAGAGCTGCAGATACCATCTTTACTGAAGTGAAAAGAGGATGATATACTTCTGACTGTAGCAAAATTGGGAGGATACATTCCATCACTCTTATTTGGTTTAAATATTGCTGCTTCTTCTTCATAAAGGCTACAAATATAATTGTACATGTTTCAGAAAGACAAAAAGAAACAGAGTTTAATGTGTTCTGTTCATTCTGGAAGCTTAAAACCAAAACTCCAAACTCCTGAGATAATAAACATATAATTTCAAAAGTTAACATCTTTTAATTTCCTAACTTTAGAAAAATAATTCAGTAAGTTATAGAATACAAAACAATAAAAGAGAAACAAAAACACAGAAATGGAATATACAGGCATTTGGGCATTGACACTTTTTCTGATTAAGCTTCAGAAATCCCAGTGCTAGTGAAAGACTCTGGTTGCCACAGAAGTTGTCAGTATTCTGGAAAAACTGCAGCTGTACTTTGAGCCCCACAGACAGTTAACTTCTGACAGCTGTGAATGGTTCTTTGTAAATGTAGACTTCTCTCTTTGAGTCAAAGCTGAGCATCTGGAAAAGCTCCAAAACAGTCACTCTTGTGTGGCTGAAAAATGCTCCAATTGCATGCTAGGAGACGGCATGGCAGGCTAGGCACATCTAAACGTGTGCAAAATCTGCTGATGCTCTATTTTTCTTTCCCCATATCAGGACTGCATGTTGTCTGTTTTGCACTTCCTGTATACTTAAAACTAGGGAACATCAGTAGGCAGGAGGAGTACCATAGAAATGCAGGGTCAAGACACGTGGCAACAGACTGCTATTGACTTAATGTAAACGGTAACCTAGGCTTCAAGGACTCAAGAAGCTCATCAGAAAAAAATACTCAAAATGTTTAAAGATGTTAAAAAGAAAAATTGATTTTTAAACAGCATGATCAACACAGATGAAACAGGATTTGTTTTCCACAGTATCTTTTCAACTAGTGTTAGCTCAATTTTTCATTTAAATTAGTGAGATTTCAACAGTATTCTTGATAAGGAATGTAATTTAGAAAACTGTCCTTTATAATGAATTTTCCTTTTAACCCCACAGCCTTTCAGCTTAGGAAGCCTATTGATCATATTCTTGATTTATTTTTCCCCACCGTGGGAACGACACACTTCAAGCATATGCAAAAATCTCACCCAGAAGGGCAGATTCTTTTTTTACTGTTCTGGTGTCAAATTAGTATCGGGGAGTGTAGAGAAATTACCCTTTATATTCATGTAGCTTGCTTGCAGGCAAAGAGCAAATGCAGCTGCTGTGTCTTGGGAGCTGTTTGATCACTTTGCCTCTGTAGCTGTGTAGCATCTTGAAGGACGCAGATGGGTGAGGAATGATGCATTTCTACTGGGTAGCAAGGCAGACACTTCCTTCCCTCCCCACCCTAGTTGTACTTGCAGTTACAATCTAGAAGAGACACACATAGGAGATATATATTTACATGCTCTCCTATACATACACCCACATAAATACATGCATTTAGAAGAGTTACACCTCCAGGACCTTCATTTGCACTCTGCCATCTGCAGAGCTACTCCTCTTGATGTTTGTCTGGAGCTGATGCTGCGAGCATCTTCTTATTACAGAGCTATCAATCTTCAGTGGAGAAGAACCTTATTCAAGGGTCAGGCTGACCCTAAAAATCTTTGAGAGGAACAGACTCAATACTTCCTCTGAAATATGATGTGACCATAGGCTATATGAAGCAAAGGCAAGTCTGTGTATTTGCTCTTGTATTGGTATTACCTCATATCTGCATTATGGAAAAAAAAATTGAAATATAATAGAAGGGTCTGTCCCAGAAAAAAAAAAAAAAGCATTTGAGAATTAAAATTCTCCTGCTCTAGTACAGTTTATGAAGGGAATACAATTTTTCAGTATTTTTCTCTAAGCAGGAGGCATTTTAGAATGCATTCAGATTTTTTCAATACAAATTAACTGACTTATTTTAAAAATCAAAATTATCCTCATCACAAAGTTAATTCCAGAGGAGTAGCAAATTCCATGAAACAGAATCTTAAAGTCTTATTCAGTTAAAAGTTTTGGCAATTATAGCCTGGTGCATTTACGAATCCTGACATTTTAATGGTGAGCAGCTTGCATAACAAGTGATCAGCTGGAAACATATAATGCCACGCAGTAGAATTCTTCTGGATCTCAAAGTTCATCTCACATTAATCTTCAGAGCCTCTGGAACTGGTTTCTATTTACAAGAGAATATTCAAGAGTCTGATAATTATGACCACTTCTTCTCAACTGAAAATGTAAGATAGGCATGTGGAATGGAAGCAAAGGAAAAAATATCTACACATTCTATTCTGATCAAACCAAAGAGGATTTTCCTCTTGATTACAAAGCTATCTTTTGAAAATCTTTACAAACTCTGTCTTCTTTAAAAATATATTTCAGAACTTGAAGATATAACTGTAATCACTGACCTTCAGTTATTGAGTAATTTCACATCTTTGGTAAAAAATCAGCAAAGGAAACTATAACTTTGTTGATCAGCATCATCAGCAAGCATCACAGCTTCATGCAGCTCTTTTATACTGGTTAATTCGTAACACTGAAAGAGTAACCCTGCTCTGCTTTGTTTGGAATTGAAAAGGTCACGTGGAACTACTATATAACCAAATTGAGTACAACAAGCATTCAGGCTAAAAAGGCATTCCTGGAATGGAATTCTGGACTAAGGCTGCTCAGATCATCTGAAAGATTGCTAACTGACTAGTATAAATGAAAAAAAAAGTTAAATGAAAGAGAGGAAAACTAGTAAATGTTTAGATCCAGAATTTGCTGTATAAAGTATAAGATCCTAACCTGCTATGCACAATGCTTCTTCTGCGTAAGAAGTGTGATTTTGAGACCTATCGATTTGAAGAGACGTGTTAAACTCACGTTATCAAATTCCTTGGTCAAAATTTCTTATTACTGAACTTCTGTATGAAAGGCGTAGTGTCCCCACATTTTACAGCAAAATAGCATGATGTGAGGGGTATATTCTTCCTGGAATATTCCTTGAATGAGATATTTGTAACAAATGAGCCAAATACTCTGCTTTTAATGATCTTTAAAACCAGTAATTTAGTATCAAATTACAGTGGAACTCAGAAACACACAGTTGAAGAAAAACAAAAACAAAACCAAAACAAGTTAAAACTGAAGACATTAACTTCTAAGCATAGAAATAAGCCTCAATGATTTTTTTAATAAGTTTAATAAAATAAATGCAGGATTTGTGGCAGAATCAAGTCTTATTAGGTGTTTTATGAAGAAACCAAAATAATGCCACAATCAACAGACTAGTTACAACAGAATAAGATACACAGTAAAATTCCAGTTTTCAGAATATCATACTGAAAAATAAAATAAAAAAGGGTCCACAATTCTCCCGGCAAAAGCTCCTTGATATTAATTTAAAGCATTTAGACTGACTATGCTGTGAGCGAGTACTAAAGCCAGTGCCTTTTTATAGCAGTTTTTTTTAGCTGCTTTTCAATAATCAGTTTCATAAGTGATGAAAGTGTAGAGCTAACCTTACACTAGGTGTTTCCACCATCCTCGGGATTAGTGTAAGTGCCATTATCTGGTTAAGATATTAAAGGCTGAGATCAGGACAAGTTAGGTGTGATGAGTTATAATGTTAGGGCTATCAAGAGGAGATATTCCTCACTTTCTGAATTGGTCTAAGCATCATAATGGCTATTACTTTCTGGTTGGATCATATTTGTTGAAGGACATGACAAAAAAAAGGCCTCTTACAATAGCTTTCTGTGGTATATATTAGGCTGTAGATAATACATACTAAAGATTAAGTAGTTGACAAGAGGCAGTTTCTGATTCTCCATGCTCCAAAAAGAAATCGACTGCAGAAAAGTTAGTAGGTCAAAAACAGCAGTGGGAAAAATCTCAGCAGAGCAGTGGAGAGATTGGAAGACAAGAGCTGTTTTTAAGACATAAAACTTCTCAGGAACCAAATGTGAATTTCTCATGTGCTTTGTGCTTCCTTTGGGAGATATGAAGGAGTAATATGAGGCTAATTAACTCTTAAACAGGCTTGTTCTGAATTATAACACATCATGGAACATTTTGAGATGGGTTAATAATAAAAAAAATTCTTTTAGAAGACTGACTGAGTCAAACATAATTTTTTCTGTCTCAGAATCTTTCGTCCCTCAGATTTGTTAATTCTTCTGGTTTATGATTAAAGACTTCCCACAGACACAACCTCAAGCTCAATTTTCTCATTACTAATCTTTAAAGAACATAACATAATAGTGCACAACTTTCATGTAAGCCGTTTCTCTTAATTTCCAGAACTGAGGTTAGCAGCTTGGATGCTTACTCATTTTTAGTGGGTTCTGGCATAGCCAGAAATAGATTCTTGACCCTGAGCTTTTCCCCATCTAGCTTTCAGCCCCTAAATGAGCTTGTAAATGATTTTAGATCCTTGCTTTCCCTGAGAAACAAAGGGACATAGTCAATTGAAAGAAACAGCATTCTTGAGAGGATGATTCAGTTCTTAAGGAGGCTTTTAACACCTGTTTACCACTGAGTACAGAGACAGCCTAGAACTGATAAGCCTCCTTTAAATCATGCTCCTGCACCTATTTGCTGTGCCTGAATTTTTCCAGTAAGAATGGCTCATCTCCCACAGGGACAATTTATTGCCTCTTCAGGATTAGGTGTTACAGAAGGCTCTTCTGAGAGGAATTGTTTCCAGTTATACTCCAAGATACTGAAGTCCACCTCAGCCCCCTTTAAGTATGCAAGTCCTTGAATTATCCACGAGTTTAACTCAAGATATTATTTAATGTATGAGTTCACTGAAGAAGAAAACGTTCTAACTTTTTATTCTGTTATCAACGTTCTAACTTTTTTATTCTGTTATCAACAAACTCTTACTGGAAGTTATGTTAAAAAAAGAGAATAAACAACAATTACAACAATAAACACAATGTGATGTATTTTCATGTATTTCTCTGAAATACATCTGATCTTCAGGCAGACACTCCTTAAAGCTTTGTAAACTGTCTGTAAACTGGCAGCTTGAATTAACAGTTTCATTGATGAAAAGGCTTGAAAGCATTCTATCCTTAGTGGAAGGGTATTCCAGGCAATAAATAAATAAGTGTGTGTGAAAAGGGTGAAGGAAAACGGTATGGCATTACCAGAGCTATTGCTTATGGGTATATTTCTGGCATGCAAATCTTATTTCTACTTGCAACAAAGAAAAATAAAATTACATCACAAATAATGATAAAATCATTTGGCTGATAGGCATTTTTTTTTTCTTTTGCAAAGTGAGAAAATTCATTACTTTTAACCTACATAAGTAATATATTTGATATTTAAAATGCAGTCTTATTTGAGAAAGTATGCTATAAGCAGCAGCATATGATCAATGGCTAGAGATTATATATTTGTCATATCCAGAAGAGTCAGAAGGTTTTTCACAATTTCACAACATTCTTTCAGCTAGGAATTTGGAATGAAGATAACACATAGGACATACAAGTCAATTAAATCAGTTTTTGTCAAAAGGAGGAATGGAAAAGAAAAAAAAATATGTTTTACAGTAACATTTGGGGTGTTAGTGTATCAAATTAGACTCTTGTAGTCAGCAGTCAGTACTGATAAATCACATGGCACTTATGGTTCTGGATACCTTGTCATATCTGCAGATTTCATAGGATGGTGACGACAGCATTTTTCTGTATTTCTTTTTACACTTCCCTTTCAGTGTAACAAACACACTTATTCCTTTTTATCTTGGATGTGAAGGTTAACCATTGAGATCTATTAAGTGTCTGCAAACAAAAAAATGCTGGTTAAAAATATTATTAAGAATAATTGAATATGTAATGAAAAAAAACCAAATTAATAGAAAGGTCTTTTCATCAAATGTAATTTGTTGAATAAACAGGAATTTCTATTATAGGAAAACATAAGCACAAAGCAAGGAAATTGATTTCTTATTATGGCATCTACATGAGATTTTAATCATTGTATAACAGCAAAAAAAGGAATAGACAGAAAACCCTATGTGGTGCAAAGGTCTGCTATCACATCAATCCTAACAGCTGCTCCATAATGCATAGATTCATCCATGTCAATCTAACAGAAAAACAAAGTGGAAGTGCATGTTATTACACATATAAATACATAAAATAAACTTGGTTGTACAGAAATTTTCATGTACACTTGCTAGCGACAATATGAAATAATTTTTGAAAGAGGACTTATGGCTTTTCATATACTATTAAGTTTTTACAATAAATTTGCCTATAAAAGTCTAAATTTTGACAAAATATCCACCTCATGATTAGTAGCACTATATTTCCCAGAAAGCCGCAACTAGGCCAGTAAGACTAAAGACTAAAATATCATAAAGTATAAATATATTTTTATCTCTTTACAAATATATTCAGGTATCTCTGGTTTTACACACTGACAATTCACCAAGTATGTATTAAGCCCACCTGTTTTTAGGCAACAGACACTAAGATAAATGTATTACATCCTTACAATGAATAGACAGGGACATGTATTTAAAGAAGACTTCAGCTAATTAGAATAATCTTTGAGAGATGCCCATCTCACATCTCCTATCTATAGGAGAGTATTTAAGATGAATTTGCCCTGACTTGGACAACATGCATGGTTGCCTAGTAAGACTATTTCAAAACATAGTATTCATCTGCCTTTAAAAAGTAAGTTTCATTATATAAAGTTATGCAAAATATTTCTTGCTTTTCCTACAATAGTTGGGAAATTGTTCAAGTGGAAGGAATTAATTTAATTTAATTTAATTTAGTACTGCATAAATGCATTTCAGAAGTAGGTAACATTTTGTAAAGAAAGACAGCTTCTTAACAAATCTTGACACTTGCAGAACCTATATAGCCTTCAAATGCTAAAGTTCATCTTAGGCAAGGCAGACTTCATGATTTAGGCACTGATACTGTTATTTATTAAAATTCTCTGTTGCCATCCATTTCAGCAATAAATTTGCATTTAAAGAAAAAAAAAGAGGACTGAAGCAAGACATAGAAGGGCATTAAATATTTCCAACATTTTACTAAATTAGGAGTCAGATTAATTTTCTGTATGAAGTACCAGAAAGGAAGCTCTGAGAAATGAATTAATTTAATAAAGTATTTGAATTTCCATATGCAACAATTCAGTTAACTTATCTCATTTTCTTTCCATTCCTGAAACGAAGGCTGGGGGTAATATTTCCTCTCACCTCTTTTTCATCTGCTTTTCCTACCATGGCTTCAAATGTACAAGTAGCCAAGTATAGTTAAGTAATTTCCCACTATTCAGTTACCACTGGATGTCAATAAGAGTGACACTCTCACTCCAAATTATTTTCTCTAAATCACAGGTTATAGAACAGCACTATGGATTGATGCTGATCCTATCTGATCCGATTTGTCTAGTGGAGAATGCCATTTGGGACTACTGGGTATGCATAAGAGCAATATACTGGTATAAAAGCAATAAGCATAGTAGAATGCCATGTGGCTTTCTACTTAAGCTTTGCAGGATGTTTATGTTTCGCAGGGATATGTATAGAATTCTTGAGCTGAAATTACATTAAGACATAACTTTGACACCACCTCTATGCAGAAATAAACTGCTCTTCAGAATTTTTTTCTCTGAAGACTCTAACTCTACATTAGAGTAGTGTGAGAAGGGTTTTTTTTGTATATTATAACTTGAATGGTTTGCATTATATGAACAATGCTTGCAGGGCATTTTGATATTCTTAACTAAGAATTAATTACTATTTTTAATCATGTAGTTACGATTATTTTCTTTTTATTCAGTGCAATGTATCCTTAGTGACTTGAAATATATCTGTATGCTTTATAGAGGGAGTTTGTAGAATAGAAGTTTTATAACATATATCACTACTATTTTTCACTAACTGTATATCACTTCTACTCAAACTCACAACTTCACTGGTAAACTAACAAAACACTTGTATTACTCAGTTATTTGACTGATTATAAAATATGGATTATTTGAGTTTTCCATTTGTCTACAATAACGTTTAATTCAACTTGTTTACAAATCTCATGTTCTATTTCCTCATATTGAAAAATAAAGCACCAGTTCTTCTCTTTCCATTGCCTATGGTAAAAGAATTCTAAGCAATAGATACTCAAATTATCCTAATCCCACCCTGTGGTATGAAGACTATGAGAACCTACCACAGTAAAGACAGATTTTCATTTTTTTAATACATTTGTCTTATAGCTTTTTTGATCTGCCAAAACTCAGTCTTGTCAAGTGGGAGATGTGCTTAACTTCATTTAATTTGAAATGGACTAGTGGAAATCCAAAACAAATACCAGATTGTCATATAATTTTTGATATAAACTGCTTTGACTTTGCCTTTCAGTCAGTTTACTTACAAAGAAGAACCAGTAACATGAAGTAAGCAAGGCTGATGAAGAATAATAAGCTATGATTCCTTAATATATTAATCAATGCATAAGTTTTCAGTGCAATGGACTTTCAACTCCCCCACTCTTGTGTTAAAAGACTATGGACTCAAATTTTAAAAAAAAGACCATGACTGTTTTAAAATCAGTAGAGACATTCCAACAAAACTACACTGTTAGTAAATATCTTTAAAATAAAACCTCAACAACTCTGTTTTCTGGACAATACCAGTATAATCCTGCTCTCATTGTACATGCAGCCTTTTGATGTCAGAGAAAATTATTATTTAAAACTCTGAGCTGTCTGTTCAAGTATCCTATTCATTATAACTGCAAGAACATCTCGTTTTATTTTTACTTTTGTTGCTACTGTTGTTATTACTATTAGGAAATAAAAATGAAAATGAAAATAATTAAAAAATTATTATAATTTAAGAATATTTCATGTCATAATGGCTGCTGACTTTGATTGAACAACTGTCCCGCTAGAAGACGGTTTGCTAACATTTAATAGCCTCTTGATTATGAAAAGAATTGTGGTCTAAACCACATTATTTTCCATTACTAGCGATCTATTAAACATTAATTGTAAGGGTTAGAGGGCTGTGCAATCCATCAAAGGCTCTTAATTCTTGAAACACCCCATTTATCAAGATGTTCTAGAGAAGCTAATCACAGTACATGTTTCTTCATCATTCTTAGACATATATAATTAATTGTGTTTACTATGTGAAAATCCATTTTTATACTGAATTGTATCAATAATTTAGAAATTATAATAAATTTACCAATTTATCTAAAACTTAAATTGATGTTCTTAGAAGACTTTTCCCATATATAATATATATATATATGTATTATAACTACATAATAGAAAAAATACTACATAACATCAAAAAGACTATGTAAAATCTACCAGCACATTATGATCCATTTTTCTTCAAAAAAGGGTTTGTTTTGAAATCTAACTGCATAATCATTAATCTGTTCGTATTTTCTCTTCAGTAATGTGCAAGATGGTTGCCAAACAGGACTCAAAATCAAGAAGGAAGTTTACGATCATCTTTTCTACTCCTCCCGCCCAATTTTTCCTCTTCTCCTTCAGTTAATATTTCCATCAGGATTTTCCTGCACACATATAGGGACACCTAGTGGCAGAAACTGATGAAAACTCCCCTAGAGGAAGACCTGGAGGAGCCACCAGTGGAATGAAATTCAGGTCATGCAAGTTCAGTTCATTCTGAGGCTTTTGCACTTTTACTGGAGCTAGCCTACTCACTCAAAAATGCAAAATAAAACAAAATATTCCTTGCTCTCCTTTGATTTTTGTAACACATTTATAGAGCTTATTGGGCAGAATGGTAAAATGATAGAATGATTTTTGTTATCACTTTGTAAATAAATTTTCATATTTATTTTAAATAAAGACAAAGCAGTCTCATTAAGAATAAGACTGTGAACCTATGTACATAAATATGGAAACCTGAAAAATGTATTATGCTTGTATTTTGTAAATATTTTTTAAACATATGATGTAGAAATGCCTAAGAGTAGGTTTGTTTTTTTGAAAAAGTCAGATTAAGGATTTATCTTTTTATTGCATTAATTACTGTGTGTGCAAATAGGTGCCAGAAAGTTATTTAAATGGCAAAAAAATAAAGATAAGCACCTGTATCCATTTACAGTAATGCAGGGTAAAGTTTACAAAATATATATATATATAATATATATTATAATATTAATATAATATATATACACACACACACACATACATATATACATTTACATACATATACATGTGTTGTTACCTATCATTTACAGATTCTAGATCCAGCATTCAGAAATGATTAAGACTGCCAAAGTTCTTGCTGGGTACATTCATGTGCCTCGAGGATCAACATTCCTTGCTATATTTCTTGCAGCAATCTTTTTCATAGACATTAAGAATTACACTAGTGCTGTTACTACTGAGTAACTTGGAAGTCGAATTTATACATAATCCCTGATTTTCCATTTCTGACTTTCACTGCTTGTGTCGCTTGTGAGAAGCAGTTAATTAGAAATTCTCATAGGATAGTTAACTTCCCCAAAGTGAACAGGAATCAGACAGGTCAGTGTCTTTGTCTGAGGGATAGTATACTGATCATATTCAAATTTCTGCTTACTAATGTGGTGTAAAAATTTTAAGCCTGCTCCTTCTATTGAATGTTTAAACCATTAAGGCAGAAAACACCTGGTAACTCTTTGAGTTTCTCCTGTTAAATCTTTTTTGCTTAGTGTAAGAAAATTAAAGCAGAAAGAAAGAATAACCTAATAGATTTGTAATTTTAAGGTTACCCTTGTATGTAAGGATATTAATAAACCTCTTTGCCGACTCTGCAACTTCCACCAGAAAAACTAAGAACCTATCCCAGAGGAAGTGTTCAGATCCAGAAGAAATCAGAAACCTTTTATTTCAGTTATTTCGGATAGATTTAAATACCTTACATTAGACATATTTGACATGAAATAATTTTAATTATTTGATAATCCTAAGTATAGCAAGGAGATAAGAGAAATGAAAAGTCAGAACTAATGTATAATGACAGAACAGTTTAGGAAATTTCAGAGAGATTTTTTGCAGTATGTCATTTAATCCATGCCATGTCCTATTGAAAATGCTTGGAAGTTTAGCTAGTATTTTTGAGATAATGAAACTGAGTTGAATTTGATTTTCATAAGAAGTAGTAATAGAAACATATTGCTGAAAGGGACTATCTACATTTCCATATCCTCACAGCTGAGGGTTACAATATACAAAATACTTAGGTTTTTTTCTTTTGAAAAAAAAAACCCCAAAAAACCCATAGAGACCTACAGAACTTTTTAGTCTAGATAGTACTACCCACTAACACAAAACCTCTCATTTGAAGTAAAGACCAAAAGTCAAACCTCAGTCTTCCTTGGGGAAAAAGAAGAAAGGGAGGAAGAAGACAAAAAAGTGCAATGGTCTGTGGAGATCCCCTCAACAGGAGGAAATATGTTAGAAATTCTTTGCAGAATGTTCTAGGAGTTAGAACATGTCCCACTATACAAAGTGGAAAAAAAGAAAGGGAAAAATTAACATAACTCAGAATCTAAATTATACAATAAAAAGAAAAAAACATCCTACCTGACCCGAGAGCCTGCAGTAAGCCCTGAGGCAGAGAAAAGATACAGTATAAGTGTAGGAAAAACATGTTCCAACTTCTTCAAAAAGCCCTTTCCTTTCCAACTTGCCACAAATGTCCCTTTTCTAACACAAACTGTCCCATTCAATTACACAATTCTTTTCAAGTTCTATTTAAAAAAAAAAACTTTGTTGGCCCAATTACCTATTTGGAAGACCTTTGCAGGCTTGGACAGTCAGTTAACCTCTTCCTTTTCCCAGGTTTTATAATCAACATGTAAGTATTTGATGGCATGCCAACATCACTCTTCAGTTCAAATACATTCTGTCTTTTTCAGCATTTAACTAAAAATGCATTTGTAAGGACTCACATGTCCTTTTAATATCTATTTAGCTCTTCTGTAGACACATTTTCCATGCCCTAATTACCATAGTTTCTTTCTGTTCTTCAAACTTCATTTTAGTATCTTCTTTGAATGTATGACTAGTACCATGCATGGAACTCAGGAATCCATGAAAAAGCACATTCTTTAAAACACTATTATCTTCCTAATTGTTAGGACATCCTGCCTAATACATCATAGAATCACATTTCTTTTCCTTTTATATAAGAGCTTAATTTATAATAGCAACCTATAACCCTTCCTGATTGACTGCTAGCTTTAAAATTCTAGAATTTTTTAGAAGCTTGGATCTCCCCAGTTTGCACCAAAAGTTTTTTTCCATGAGTTTGTGGACTGCATTATTCAATTTCACATCACATCTATCAGTCTAGGCCAAATGAAAGCAATATATAGATACACATGAATTACATTTAGAAATATTGGCATGTTAAAATACAGACAATAGGGCTAATATTGTAAATATTTACAATGTGTGTATATATAGGTATGTATATATACATATATATGTATTACAACACATTTGTTTCTTAGAAATACCTCAGAAATACCTTCTGGGAATTCTTTTCAGTTTAGGTGGGCAATTTTGTTTCTTCCCTTCTCCCCCACTGTAAAAATTCAACCATATTTTCTTTTTTTATACATAAAGTAGCATCTATCTTAGCTGAATTCTTCCTCCAGTACTCCTCACTAATTTTTTTTATTTATGAGTTTGCCTTTCTGAAACACTGGACTGCAGTTACAGATCCTTCACATTCTTCTGTCTTGCAATTTCACATGAAGTTGAAAAGCTCAAAACCATGATATTTAAGATTATTTTCTATCATCAGTTTTTCCTGCAGGTCCTATAATTTACTAAAATTATGTCTTAAGTTATCCTTTTCTCTTGCTTGCTCAGTATCTGTTCCATAAAAGCTATACTCTATCATGTTCAACTTCATATAATCCCCATCAACATTGGTTGAATTCTTTGCTGATGCTTACCCAAAAGAAATCAGACAAATCTGCATGATCACACAATCTCAACTTTAGTTTCCCCTCCCTTATTTGTAGGCAGTATTACCCAGATCAAATCTGTACCAGCAGGTTCATAATAAATTGCATGCCTATTAAGTATTTTGCCTACTTTTTGCTCAATGATTTTCATTCAAGTGGACACTATCTCATCTTCACCCTCAAATTTAGCATTTTTGTTGCACTGTTGCTTAACAGTCATCATTCCTTAACACATTTTAGTGCATTACCTTGAAATTATTTCAACACTTCTTTTGTCTATTTTAAAGACCGTCTATCCTTCCGTTCCAAGATATTTCATTCAACAACTTTTGGAACCTCCAGATTCCTGTTTTCCCGTGTCTGATTCCATGTGCTAGATCAACTGTTTCTGCCATTGTTATAAATTGAAGTGCCATAGAAAGAGGGTAGATCGGTACATTTACAAGCTGTTGTACATACAATGCATGTATGCTTCATGCTTTTGTTGAACTAACTTCACTCTTGCTCCACCCTCACTCAGGTCCCTATACTTGTATTCCAGATAAGGGTTATATGAACTGTTTTCATCTTTCCACCTGAATATTTCAGTTTAAAGGCTTTTAGGATTTCCCAATTTAATGAAAGGTAAATGAAAGATAAATTAGCAAAAGGCAAAACTAAAATTTAAAGAAACTTTTTAATTTCTCACAAATTTAAAAGCATTTACTGTTTGATGCTTTTGTTCTTCGGTTTAAAAGACAGTTTTAGCTCAAATATTCAGATATAACTTTTCACTGTCAGAAATACTTTTGGACTAAGAATAAGAATGAATGGAACAACAGCATGATAGCTCTACACTAATAAATATTTAAATCTCTCGCTTGCTACTAAAACCATCTAGCAGTCTAACAACTTGGAAGTAAGAAAATTAAATCAGAATTTCTGCTTATTATGCTTTTTAATATCTCACTAGGTCAGAATCAGGAAAATTAAACTGAAATATATCTACAATGTTGACTTTTACATGACAGCTTTTAACATGATTTCAGACTTAAGAAACGTCAGCTTCTCTGAAACAGTTTCAAGAAAGAGTTAAGCTCAGCCTAGATTACAAGGTTATTTAAAATATCTTTCTCTGATATAAATAAAAAAGTATCTATGTGTGTCTAATTTTGTTTTGCAGAGAGAAAAACAGCATAGAAATACAGGCAGATGCTATAAATATGAGAGGCCTAAAAAATTCAAGCCTTTATGCATAGAATCCCATATATTCAAAATGCAGAATTATTAATTCAAAAGAAAGATGTTTTCCAAAAATAGTGAGGCCACAAGAAACTCCTGTAAGACATCTCTCTAAAACTTACTATCTGGGATTTTTTTCCATTCCACTGTCATAATTTCTATGTTGCATATTATAAAAATGTAAATAAGTGTAAATAGGGGGGATAAAAAATTGTGTGGTTTGGTATTTTTTCCTGCCTCAAGGTAGCACCTTGGAATCCAATCTAAATTCATTCAAAACCCTCCACTGAATTAACTGGGCTTGCATCAAACCAGCAAAGTCAGTGATCCTTTAAGAACATAAGTAAGTACTCTGTCCCACTGAGAAGATTTCAAGAACTTCTACAAGATGAGGGAAAATTACCTTATAAGGTCCATATAAGAAATTTGCCTTCCATTCATATACCAGGTGTTGCTTATTTCAGGCCTCAATATTTGAGTCACACTCTTATGTTTGTAAGGAAGATAAATATGCCTTTTAGAGAAGGCTGCACATTACAAAAAAAGATTATATTTTACAATAATTTTGGGGTTAGTATGTTGGGATATTAAGATAACAGGTCTGCTGAAGATGCAGATGTGCTGAAATAACATACCACACACAGAGTATTGTCCAGTGCTTACACTCACACAGGAAAAACAGAGGCACAAATACATCTAGCATTACCTGTGAGTTAAAGCTGGATTCCAACCTCTGTGCCGTGCACATGGGATGTACTCCATGTGTTCCTGTGTGCATAACACCTATCAGACATACTTTCTACACAGTCTGGACAGCACATAGCAACAATGTACACACAAATGAGAACACGTGCACATCTCTGCACGTGTGCAATTAAATCGCCTTCTTTCAAAATATATTTTTTTAAGACCAACGAAACGCACAATTTCGCCGGAAATAAAACCCGAAAATGTAATCGGACACAAACATCCCCAGAGCTACAGCCAGCCTCGGCACTGAAACCCCTCTGTGGTCCGAATGCGCACCTAATGACTGCGTTATCCCACTGGGAGCAGAGAGAACCCGCTCGGCGCGGTGTCGCCTCCTCAGTCCCCGCTCCGGCCGCGCCGCCCGAGCCGGGGGGCAGTGCCCGCGGGCCCCGCGGCCCATCCGCCGCCCTGCGCTGCCACCTGGCGGCGGCGGGAGGCTCCGCCCTCCGCTCCGCTCCGCACCGCGCGGGAGCTCGGCGCCGCCTGGAGCGCCCGGGAGCGCGGCCGGCTCCGCGGACCCCGGCGGGGATGGGGACAGGCCACAGAGCGTCTTAGACGCTGCTGTTACATCCGAACCCCGGCTCCCTCCGCGACCCGCGGCGGGGTGGGCAGAGGAGAAAAGACAAGCTGAACGGCCCCGACGCACGCCCGCGCCCCCGGTGTCGGAGGATGCGCGTAGAGAAACCCGACACTTTGTTTCACCGCAACCACCCAATTCCCCGCGGTCTCCGCGAATGCAGCGAGGTTCCCGCACAGCGAGCAGCGGCAGTGGCCGATCCCGGGCCACCGGCTCCCGCCGCTACCTCGGCGCCGCTCGCTCCACTCCGCCCGGCCGCGGCCGGCAGAGCTGCGGGAGGGGACGGGGCGGCTGCGGACCTCCGCCCGAGGGTGCGGGAGCGGGGCGGCG
Source organism: Malurus cyaneus samueli (assembly GCA_009741485.1). Classification (NCBI taxonomy): domain Eukaryota; kingdom Metazoa; phylum Chordata; class Aves; order Passeriformes; family Maluridae; genus Malurus; species Malurus cyaneus. Next base: position 47,489,738 of record CM019214.1, on the reverse strand, counting down.
TCCAGCGCGGCGGCGGAGCGCGGGGAAGTGGCCCGAGCTGGCCAAGTGCGAGCGCAGCCCCGGGGAGCGTGGGGCAGGGGCGTGTCGGGGCGGGCGCCGCGCTCGTATCGGCATGTGCGTGTGTGTGCCTGCGTGTGCCCGTGCGGGCGGGCAGCGCGGCGCCCGCGGGGCCGCTCCTGCCGCCGCCGCCGCGCCGTCACCCGGGGACACCCGCCCGGATCGCGGCCCCGCGCGGCCGCCCCCCCTCCGCGCCCCCCCGCGCCCGCTCGGCGCGCCGCCCCCCGCCCTCGCTCCGCTCCCTCCGCCTCCCCGCTGCGCTCGGCGGCGCGGGCACAGCGCGGAGCTCCGCCGGCCGCCCCCCCGCCCCGCCGTGCGGCGCGCGCCGCAGCGCGCGTGCGGGCCGGCGGCCCCCGCGGCCGGCCGGGCGCGCGCGCGGGCGCGCGTTTGTGCGAGTGTTGGTGCGCGGCGCGCGTGCCGAGTGTGCGCGCCCCTGAGGCGCGCGCTGTGCCTCGGCGCCGCCTGCGTGCGGGGGGTGCCCGTGCGCGCTCGCTCCGAGCTCCCCGGCGCTGCCATCCTCGCCTCCGCCGCCCCGGCGGCTCCGCGCAGCGCCCGCGCAGCGGGTCGGCATCTTCATGGGCTGCCACCATGCTTGGGCCCTGGAGATTTCGGGCCAAGTAAGTACCGGGGTTGACTTTTCTCTCGCTCTCTTTGCCTGCTCGCTTCCTCCCTTCCTCGTTCCCCCCCGCCCCTTCCCCGCCGGGTCTTTCCTTGCTGTTGCTTTCCACCCCCAGTCCTCCGCCGTTTGCCCTCCTCCCCCGAAAGCCATTTCTCCAACTCGGGGTGCTGCTCAGTTGGGTGGCAGTGTCCGGCTGGGGCTGCTCGCTCGCTGCTGCTGTCGGCGGTACTGAAAGCTGCTTCCAGCCGGATATGCAGTGCGGTAATCTAAGGGTTGAACTCTTCGGGGAAAAAAAAAAAAAAAAAAAAAAAAACCACACACGCAAGAAAAACCCGATGCAACCCCTTCCTTTTCTCCCCTCCCCCTGTCGCCCCCACCCCCGCCCCCCCTCAATCTGAACCTCTGTAGGGGGCTGGCGAACAGGCAGCACCAAGTCATCACAGAGGGGTTTCCAGGGCGGGATGCACCTTGCATATAGCCAGCTACAACTTTATTTTTCTTTTACCTCCCATCCCCCGCCTTTTTTTTTTTTTTTTTTCTTTTTTTTTTTTTTTTGTCGGAGAAAGGGAGAAACGGAGAGGGAGGGAAAATTGTATTTGCCTCCTTTGCTAACCATAATTGAATTAAAGTTGTAAAATGCCTGGGAGTTTAACACTGACCGGGCAGGTTTTCAGTAGGTTATCATTGTGGGGTTTTTTTTCCTCCTCCGAAGAACTGTTGGTTAATGGATGAATGGATCTGATCGAGCTGAGAAAAAATATGCTAGATACATGCCTTTGAGTAAGATTTCTGCTGCCTTTATGCAGTGAAGCCTTTTTGCTTTGAGTAATTCCGATCTAGTTGACGTCTGGTCAGAATTAGAGAGAGATTCACGGAGACTTCCGATTTCTTGCTGCATGATTGCCTTTGCTGCAAGTGCTAGTTTTGCAGCCTTGAACCTGATGCCACAGGAGATGTCTTGCAGTACTGAGACTTCTCGTTTTTTAGGATGCGTTCCTCCAAACCGGAGTTGTGTCATGAGGATTGGAGCTCTGAGGTGGACGGTAGAAAATGCAAGCCTGCTCCAAGATGCCAGCATTTAAGCCTGATGATTTATTAGTCTTCCCCTACCAACACACAAAATGAATTTATTTTCCCTATTCATGCTGCTTTTAGAGTAGTAGAAGTAGAAGAAAGCCACGAGGAATCTGACAGACTGCAAAAAAGGAATGGAAAGGATTTGTTTCCAGCCAGGTGGAATTCAAGCATTAAATTACTGACGTAGGTCAATGGTAGGGTTTCCCTTCTACCCTCCTTGGCTTTTAATCAGCCTGGGTGTCTTCTCCCCTAAAGGATGAAGAATACTGACAGCCATCACTGCTTATAATCAGTAACTCTGATGTTTAGAGTGTTGGCAATGAGATATTTTCCTGAGACCTATTTAGATTTCTCCACTTCTACCAGGCTAGTTTTGCAGAACATTGGGAATAAGCGCTATGTCAGATATGGATGAGACTCCGAAGATGATCTGCATGTTTTACATTTTTCACAAATTTTGGGTGAGTGGTTAAAACATTTCTTCTAAGAGTATGTATGTGTGTGTGAGAGAGAGAGAACTGAAGACTTCTGCTTGAAATGAGCTCTGTTACATTGTGTATAACTTGGGAGGGGATCAAAAATCAATTTGTATTCTTTTCTGTTTCAAAGATATGAAATTTCTAATTTGAAGAGAGCTGTTAAATGCACTGAAGTAAGAGGTTAATGTATTTAAGCTCATTGCAGAAGAATTCCTGCACAAAAGTCATCTGGGGGTGCGCGAGCGTGTATGTGTGCGTGTGTGTGCATGTCTGTGTGGGTGGGTGTGTGCTTTGTAAATGTATAGCTAGGAAAAAAACCACCAACATAAAAGAGTTTTAAGAAATGTGTGATGTGGAGAATGTGTCAGTATTCCCTCTGTTGAATTAAGATGCCGTTTTCAGCACTGAGAATTTTTCTTTGGATTCCTACCATGGTATTCTCACCACCGGTTAAAAATCAAGGTAAAAGGAGGGGAAGACCTTGGTGCGCTGTTCAGCAGGGAGGTTCTGAAGGGAAGGGGGAGCTGGGTAATAGGGGAGGTGGGAAACCTCGTAAAATGGTGTTTCTTTTCTCTTAAATTAGAAACGTGAAACTGAACTGACAGCCATTTTATGTATATTTATGGGGCTGGTTGTGAAAAGGAAATCCAAAGCAGCATTGAAATGCACCCCACACAAACAGAACCAGAACAATTCCTACTGTGACCTCACCTTTTTAGACACCGCAGGCATTTGACTCGCAAGGAGTTACCTATCAACCCTTTAATCAATGCATGTCATCCAGTTTCTGAAAGTGTGGGAATTAAAAATGACAGGAGGTTGGGTTTTTTTTGGTTTTTTTTTGTTTTTTTTTGTTTGGTTAACAATCCATTCTCTACCCTGCTGAAGACATATATAAAGTTTGTTTCCATTTCAAATTTTATGGGGCTACACTATTATGCTACTTTCTTTTTTTTTTCTCCTTATCCTTACAGGAAATAAAATGTATGCTTGCTGCTCTACAGTAACTTTGGAACAGGACCTCAACAAAAAAATGCATATCTGGATGCTGCAGACGATCGCGTTTGCTTTAACATCACTAGTCCTTTCGTGGGCAGAAAGCATCGAGTATTATGGGGAAATCTGTGATAATGCGTGTCCTTGTGAGGAGAAGGACAGCATCTTAACAGTGAGCTGTGAGAACAGAGGGATCATCAGCCTTTTTGAGATCAGTCCACCAAGGTTCCCTGTTTACCACCTCTTGTTGTCTGGGAACCTTTTGAACAGGTTGTACCCAAACCAGTTTGTCAATTACACAGGGGCTTCGATTTTGCATCTGGGGAGCAATGACATACAAGACATCGAAACTGGGGCCTTTCATGGTCTGAGAGGTTTAAGGAGGCTGCACTTGAACAATAACAAGTTGGAACTTTTACGGGATGACACTTTCCTTGGGCTAGAGAGTTTGGAATATCTACAGGTCGATTATAATTACATTAGCGTCATTGAACCCAATGCCTTCAGCAAACTGCATTTGTTGCAGGTGCTGATTCTCAATGATAACCTCCTCTCCAGTCTGCCCAACAACCTTTTCCGTTTTGTGCCCTTAACTCACCTGGACCTGAGGGGTAACCGGCTGAAGCTGTTGCCCTACGTGGGCCTCTTGCAGCACATGGATAAAGTGGTGGAGCTGCAGCTGGAGGAAAACCCCTGGAATTGCTCTTGTGAGTTGATTGCTCTGAAGGATTGGCTGGACAGTATCTCATACTCTGCTCTGGTGGGAGATGTAGTTTGCGAGACCCCTTTTCGCTTACATGGGCGAGACTTGGATGAAGTCTCCAAGCAGGAGCTTTGCCCCAGGAGGCTCATCTCTGATTATGAAATGAGACCTCAGACACCGCTGAGCACCACAGGGTATTTCCACACTACCCCAGCCTCGGTCAACTCCGTGGCCACTTCTTCTTCAGCTGTTTACAAATCTCCCTTGAAGCCTCCCAAAGGGACCCGCCAACCCAACAAGACGAGGGTGCGCCCCACTTCCCGCCTGCCCTCGAAAGACCTGGGATACAGCAACTATGGCCCCAGCATTGCCTACCAGACCAAATCCCCGGTGCCTTTGGAGTGCCCCACTGCCTGCACTTGCAACTTGCAGATTTCTGACCTGGGCCTCAATGTCAATTGTCAGGAGAGGAAGATTGAGAGCATTGCTGAACTGCAGCCCAAACCCTATAATCCTAAGAAGATGTATTTGACGGAGAACTACATCGCCCTGGTACGCAGGGCAGATTTTGTGGATGCCACGGGGCTGGATTTGCTGCATCTGGGCAATAATTGGATCTCGGTCATTCAGGACCGGGCTTTTGGGGATTTAACTAATTTGCGAAGGCTGTACCTGAATGGGAACCGGATCGAGCGGCTGAGCCCAGAGCTGTTCTATGGGCTGCAAAGCCTGCAGTATCTCTTCCTGCAGTACAACGTCATCCGGGAGATAGAGGCAGGCACTTTTGAATCTGTCCCCAACCTTCAACTCTTGTTTTTGAACAACAATCTGCTGAGGTCTTTGCCAGGGAACATTTTTTCTGGTCTGTCTCTCTACAGGCTGAGCCTGCGGAGCAACCACTTCTCCTACCTGCCGGTGAGCGGGGTGCTGGACCAGCTGAAATCCCTGCTGCAGATCGACCTGCACGAGAACCCCTGGGACTGCACCTGCGACGTGGTGGGCATGAAGCTGTGGCTGGAACAGCTCAACACCGGTGTCCTGGTGGACCAGGTTATCTGCGAGTCCCCTAAGAAGTTTGCCCAGAGTGACATGCGGGCCGTCCGGGCGGAGCTGCTGTGCCCCGATTACTCGGACATCGTCGTCTCCACGCCCACGCCGTCCCCGGGCCAGCTGCCCGCCAGGACCACCCCCTCCTCCTCCACCGTGCGCCTCAATGGCACGGCGGCGCGGCGGCTCCGCGCCCGGCGGCGGCGCCGGCGGCGGCAGCTCCTCGGTGCCGCTCTCGTGCTGATCCTCAGCCTGCTGCGTCTTCATCATGTTCCGTCTTCGTGGCGCGGGTCTCTTCGTCCTGGTATGAAGCGACGCAAGAAGGCCAGGGCGACCAGCCAGCGCCAACAACTCCGACGTGAGCTCTTAAATGCAGTACAGCGTCTACAGCGGCGGCCACCACCACCCACCACCACCACCCGCACTCCAGCAGCAGCCCCGCGGCGGCGGGGCGGCGGGGCGGCGCGGGGCGCGGCGCTGCCAAGTAAAGACCCCGCCGCCACGTCTACGAGTACATCCCGCACCCGCTGGGCCACATGCAAAAACCCCATCTACCGCTCCCGGGAGGGCAACTCGGGCGAGGATTACAAAGACCTTCACGAGCTCAAGGTCACCTACAGCAGCCACCCCTGCCACCCGGGGGGGCCGCGCCGCCGCCTCCCGCCCCCGCCGCCCCGGCGCCCGGCGGGGAGGATGCGCCGGCGCGCAGCCCCGCGTACAGCGTGAGCACCATCGAGCCGCGGGAGGAGCTGCTCTCGCCGGTGCAAGACGCCGATCGCTTTTACAGGGGCATTTTGGAGCCCGACAAACACTCCCCCTCCACGCTGGGCACTCCCGGCTCTACCCTCCCCGACTACCCCAAGCTCCCCGCCGCCTACACCTACTCCCCCAATTATGACCTTAGGCGTGCCCACCAGTACTTGCACCCGGGGCCGGGGGACGCCAGGCTCCGGGAGACGGTGCTCTACAGCCCCCCGAGTACTGTCTATGTAGAGCCCAACAGGAACGAGTATCTGGAGCTAAAAGCAAAACTAAACGCAGAGCCGGACTACCTCGAAGTGCTGGAAAAACAGACCACATTCAGCCAGTTCTGAGAAACAGCCCCCCCCGCCCCCCGTCCCCTCGCCAGTCTCAGCAGCTCCTTCTCTAGAATATTTGATTTAACAACCACACGCAAAACAAAGCAACGTAAAGCTGATCCCCCACACAACACACCCCCCCCCCTCCCCCCCCCCCCTCGTTTTCTCCCTTTAATTCATTTTATTGTAGGGTGAAGTGCCTTGGCACAGACTTTTCAGCTTCGGGGAATGATTCTGAAAGGGTGTGCTGTTCAGTTTGGTTTGGTTTTGGTTTTTTTGTCTTTTACTGTATTTGGAAGTCGGAAACCACCTTTGTGTAAAATGGCAAACACTGCATTGGTTGTGTGTGTGTTTGGGGAAGGTGGCAGGAGGTTTCTTGTCATATTTTTGGTTGTGGTTTTTCTGTTTTTTTTTTTTATTTTTTTTTTTATTTTTATTTTTATTTTTTTATAGACATTCTTTATTTTAATTTCTGTCTGGTGAAGAGTACGGCGCACATTTTCCCCTTTTAGCCATGGGTGAGTCTAAATGGCTTTTATGGAGAGATTAGCACACCCCGACTTTATTACAAGGTTTCCTTTTTTTAAGGATGTGTTGTTGTATACTTTCTGGACTTTTGAATAAAAAAAAAATATATTAGTCTAAATTGCTTTTAAAAGAACACTGTAGATGTGGACAAATCATTAAAGAGTGCAGAGATATATGATCCATAACTGGTTAGTGAAAATAACTTATTGATGAAATATAAAAAAAAAATATTTTATTGTAGCACCTATTTTTATATGCACATTAGCATTTCTCTTTCCTTCACTATTTTAGGGCCTAATCTTGCAAATTTTTAACTCACTTGAGTATCTCTATTTGTGAAAGAAGTCCCAGCTTAGGCCTTCATCCTGCAGGCACTTAAGCACATGAACAACTTTACCAATGTGTGTGGTTCTGTAGACTCACTCATTGAGCAAAGTTAGTCAAAAGCCCAAAAAATTAGGATAGAGGATGCAGAATTCTTCTTACAAGTAAAACTACTGGGATGTTTAAGTGTTCCTTTTCTTTTTTTTCGGGATGAGGTCCAAAGTCTGTGGATTGCTTTAAAGTGTTGCACTATGTTGAGAGCTTTTTTTCCCAAATGTGATACAGTATCAGAAGGACCTTTTAAATCATTGCAGATAGTGCCAGTTATGACCAAATCTTAACAGACAATCTAAGACATAAAATCTGATCACAACAGGAAAAAAAATCATGTTTCTCTATTTCAAAATGTACCTTTTAGCAACCTCCTGCTTGGGAGTCTGGTTGGGCAAACTAGTGAGGGACATGTAGAAGGCATTCATTTTATCAGTAAAAAAAGTTTCATTTTTGGTTTGTCGGTTTTATTTTTTCTTTTTTTAAAATTTTGTATTAATTAACCAAAATATTATGATTTTGCAACTGTTGTAGCCAGTTTATGATTGTTTAGTCAAGTACAATTGCACTTGTGCAGATCCACATGTTTACTGGCATCCTGGAAGACCAAATAATGGACTGTACACATCTCTATAAAATGTCTTTACCCCTTTGGGCAGCAGGCAATGGCAAGGATATTCATAAACACAGCGTCACTGTAAGATGGGACAACTGATGTCTCATATGTATCCCAGCACATGTGATTTTTTAATAGTTTCTGAATAAACACTTGGTAAATATTTCAAATGTAAGATCCTGAAGTAATGAGTATCTGAACTTTAAAATTTCTTGCCAAAATAATCTGTTTTATGTAGGATTCTCTTTACTAGCAGTCAAGGCTCATCGAAAAGTTCTAAAGTTTCCAGGCAAAACATGATGTGTTCTCTGTTTTCAAAACATGACGTGTGGTAATTACCAGCATGTATAACATGGGTCAGAAAGCAACACAGGGGTATATGTTTCAACAACATATTGAATAGGATTGTTTTATATTTACATATTGGTTCCTTATGGAGGTGTTCTGTAATACATGGAACAGGGTAAGTGATATTTCACATGTGTTTTTTTCTTCCTTCATTAGGTTATTATATTTTTTTCCAGAGTTGCTTACTAGTATACCTTTTATTGCAAAAGGGCTCTGTTCTATTCTGCTTTTCCTACCCATGTACAATCTGTCACTTTCTACAAAAACAAAGCTATATAACTGGTCTGTTTGAATTCAAGAAAAATGTTTTCTTGGCATGTGTTCTTCCCTCTATGCCACCCACACTGAGCAAAAGCGAAAAAAAATCCCAAAAAATGAAAAACAGCAAGCATGACTGTATTTAGCTTGGACAGTTTAGTAAGTGGAGTGTTATTTCAGTTTGAAATGCAGAGTTGAGGAGTGTTCCTTTGTCACAAGAGACATAACAAATGGCTATTCTGTTCACTGCTCTCCATCTCCTACAGACTTCCCTTTGACACCAGAGAGAGATGTGTGTGTTGCTGCCCAAGGTGCAATTTTGGAGCCCTAATTTTGAATTGCTGCCTTTATAACTATTGCAGAAACCAGTGGCCTGGTTCTTCTTCCATTTAAGCTCAGTAGAGGCATGCTGTTGTTAAATGGGTATAAGTAAGAAAATTTTCAGCCTCGCTGACTTTGCCAGAGAAAGGCTAACTCAGTAAGGATTGAATGAGAAGCTCCTGCAAACTCTGTGTCTGCTCATGTGTATATATATATCTTTTCTGTGTGATTCTAAACTCATGTTTGTGAGTTTGCATAGGTGTCAGTACAAACATAGGCTAAGGTCCTTAATGTGAAAGGTACATTTTGCATGGCATTCTGCCACAAAGAGGCAGCATCCACAAGTGAGTAAATGAGCAGGAATTGCTTGGATTTGTAAGAAATAGCTGAAAGAAATGACTTGACATTCTGTTTATGCTTGCATTCTGATGCTGCCATTTCTGAGGTCGGTAATACTGCTGCTACCATGTGTTCTACATGCATTTAATAACTGATAATGAAGAATTTTCCTGATGGGCTACGTTACAACCAGAACAATTAATTTAAATCTTTTCAACAACTCACCTTCAGTAGAAAAAGCGTATTATCGGTTCCGTTACTGGAGAAAAAGGTTAAATGACATCAGTTGCCTACAAAATGAGCATTCTTGAAGATAAATCCTTGAAAAAGGATACAGACTGAAAAATAAGATTCTTTAGTCAGCAAACATCCTGAAACATATCTGAAAAGGCTATTTGTAAATGAGGACTTCAATGGAAGTAGGAGTTCCCACTCAGCAGCTACAATTATATATCTTCTGTGGATAATTATTGTAAGAAAAAGTAGATGGGAATAGAAATTGGCAAAGGGACATTTTGAAATAGGATAATTTGTTTGAAGAAAAAGTGTTTGTGTAAAGCCTTTGTTTTGCTAGCAAGGTCTCTGAAACCTTTTGCGTGATGATTTGCTGGGTGAGTGCTGACCAAAGGGGTAATAGTGCAAGACAAAAAACCACCCTATTTTGAGAATTCTGAGTATTATTTTAGCTTGGTTATCAGACTGATTTAGGTTGGTTATTAATGTGATTTTCCCCTTTTTTTTTTTTTTTTTTTTTCTTTTTGACAAGTAATGTTGAGCTCATGTGTCCTCACATTTTATTTCAGAAGTGCATGAAATTTTGGATAACCAAAAAAAGTGGAAGATAATCCTGGTTTCTCAATGTAATTATTGGAAATAAAACATGAGTGAGACCTTCCTTCCCCTCCCCTTCCCTCCCTTCCCCTTTTTTTCTGTCTTTCATACTTTACACTCATTTTTATGAGCTGAATTTCAAGTGGTTAATCCCAGAAGATATAGCCTGTAATTTCTAGACATTCCTACACACTATTTGTAACACCAGATGTTATGTCAGTCCTCTAATCAGTTAAAAGTCTGATAAAAAATGCAACTTACACGTCTGGTATTCTACAGACCGAAATCTCACAACTTTTCTTTTTTTTTTTTAAATTTATCTTTAATACCATCCAGTGTTTTAATGGTCACTTAAGGTTGTGAATCAACATGCTCAGTTGATTCTGTATACTTCAGTATTTAATTTCTGAACATTTTCCTATGTTCCAATTTTTTTTTTATATTTCTTAGGAGTATTCATTTTAGAAAAACAGATGTAGTGGTACCTTTTCTCATATCGCATAATAATTCAATTGCTGAAGTTATTTTTAAAAATGGTACAATACCATAATAATGAGTTTATGAGCCACGGTAAACACAATTTAGAAGATATATCTGGAAAGGCGGGAATAGCTAATTGTGGTTGTTATAAAATATGAAGGCAAGATCCAGGTTTTGTAGGTTGTTTAGATCTCTATTTAGCTGAGCTAAAATGTCTGTCCAGCATGTTGTTTCTTAGAGAAACTTAAGAGTCTGTTTAATGCGTATGGTTCCCTCTCAGGGGGCAGAGTCCATTAAGGCACTACATCCTGAAGGACAGGGTAAACAAGAACTCCTTCATTTTTAGAGGGCAGGTTCTTTATATTGCTCAGTGTCTCCAGGGAACCTGAATAGCCTTTCATTAGGTTAAAGACTGGCATGCTGAAATACAGTGTCTCCCCAAACCAGAGAAGGAGGCTGGAATCCTTTGCTGTCTTATGCAGAACTGAGAATGCTGTTGGCACTACTGGCATTAAACAAGAAAAATGGGGAGAGAAGAGAGAGTGAATGGCAGACACAATTCCATAGCTGTCAGCCTTCAAACAGCCTTCACATTTCTATTGATTATTTGATTGTAGGGAACTTGTACCTCTATTCTGCAGCATCCACTTACTCTGGAAAATGTAGGACCTCAAGCTAAGGAGTGACAAGAGGATGGAGGAGTAGATGAGTGAGGCATTTCTATGAGAGGAGTGGGTGGGACAGCAGCACTCTGAATGGGGCAGCCACACTATTTGTTTTTCCCAGCCCTGCTAAGAAGCTTTGCAATGTGTTTTGCTGAAATGAGAGCACACAGATCTCCTTACAGTCCAGCAATACTGTCTTACAGATTTGTGTTTTTCCATCTATGTAAAAATAGTATCCTAATACAAGTCTTTACAATTTTTTTTTTCTGTCATTATTCAGCTACATTTCAGAGTATATTGCAGTATGATAACACTCCAGAAATGCTAAGCACTGTTACGTTTTAGAATAATTGTTTATTCTTAAAACACTGAACAGAACGGAGATAGGACACACAAAAGGGGCACATTTAGGTCCTAGGAACAGGAGGCGTTTAGTTAATTGAATATACAAAGAAGCAAAGTGTAATGAAGTTTGTAATTAAATGGTTATCAAATTAACTATTTAACTTACAGCTAATGGGCCACATTTTGCTTCTAGTTTTGTAAGTACACAACTGGATTCCAATGACTTGAGGAACTTGCAAAACATTTATGTTGCTCTTATGATTCTGGCTTTTGTCAATGAAATAAGCCATTCTATGAGTATTTCTGCTTTGTAAAGTGAAAAAAAATTGAAAACAGTAATGATAAACAGTAGTTCTGTGATGCACCTCCAAAATTAATCACATCTATTTCCAATGTGCTGAGAAATTAACTGAACACTGGTGTAATATGGCACTGTAAAGTTTGTCTTGGACCCATATTGTCCTGATTATATGGGAAGTTTGGTTTACATCCACAGAAATACATGTGGCTCTTCAGAATGATGGACCATATAAACAGACAACATACCTCTATTTAATCCTGTGGACTTGGTCCTGAAACCTTGAATTAGGTTAAATGCCTATTGATTAAAAATTGTTCCCTTTGTGATGTTTTTGCCATGGAAGATGCAACTACTTTTGCTGCAATTTTGCAGACTTATATTTACAGTATTTTTAAATTTTGCAGAAAACTATAGACCATGTCAAACATAATTTTTTTTTTTTTYTTTTCTGGTTGGACACCTGATTACTATTTGTATATCATGACATGGTTCTGGGTGATCTTCCAAAAATGTCCAGACTGGGATAAGAAAAAAGGTTGAAATAATAATTGTGTAGTTCAATATTTAATGTAATAAAATACTTTTTTCTTATGATTTCAACAGTATATCTGATTTTGTGAACATTAGATTATCAACACCTTTGGTAATTTTGTACAAATACTGTGGCAAAAAGTTTATATTTATATTTGAGGAAGGGGACAAAGTATGAGTTTGTTTTTTGCCAGAGATGTCATATCAACTTTATTCAAAAATGCTTGGAGCAAAAGCACTGAGATAAATTCTTAAAACTTGAAAGGTGACAATCTAATACAGTTTCTGAAATTCTGAAAATAGTGTTTTATTACCAACTAGATTATTATTTTAACCATCTGTATTTTTTACCATCTGTATTTTAAAAAATAAATATATGTGTGTGTGTGTTTATATGAAAGTGTATGTGTACATATATATAAGTATACATATACATATATGTATGCCTACACTTATATCTACCTATATTTATTTAATTAAAATTGTCTTTAGTGTTATGTAAGAGTATTTCCATGTGAGTTGTGAGAGCTTTTAGGCTTGGAATGAAGCAAAAGTTTTTCACATAGCATAAGTAGAAGATAAAGGCTGTATCCATAGCCACCAAAAAGTCAGTCCACTTGTACAATACTCCAATTTTTCTCATATAGTAATATAAATTTTGGGTTGGGATTGTTAGGAACAAAAGCTCACGATCAAATCTAGTTTGCAACTGGCTGAATATGGATTGAGGGACATTAATATTTCTGTATTTTAAGCCTCTACCTTTTACATTTGACATAATATCACATGGCAAAACTGGTCTGAAATCGACTTTAACTTTACTACTATAGCAATTAATTTTTTTTATTTGTCCAGTCAAATGGATAAATAGACACATACCAAATATATTTATGAGAAAGAAAAGAGTTCTTACAAAGGTCTCTCTAATTTTAGATATCTGAATTTAGTTTTAAAATACTGAATTCATAATGTTGTTTAATTATGCAGTAATTATTACAAGTAATGACAAAGATTTGTTCCCTATCTAAATGCTGAGCTTAGGTGAGTTAATCGGTTTTTTAGTTACAATTATAATAGAGCTATTAGTCCCTATGGTGGTTGCTTTCTGCTAAGAATTAAAGCAGGATTGTTCTCAGCACTGGTACTCTTCAGCCATGATACAGTTTTGTCATTACAAATTCTTTTTTGCAATATAGAAAATTAAACATTTTAAAAGCATTTTCAGGTTGGCAGTTTGCTAAGTTGAACATGTCATTAAATTTATCTAATATTTATTAGCCATCTAATTTTAAGTAGTTTTCTATTTATTTATTTTTTTTTAAGCCATTCATACAACTCTTTGTAAGTGATGTAATGATGCAGAAACGTGATTTCATGTGTAGTTACATGCAGTGCTGCATAACCAGTTAGATGGTGTCTGGTAATGTATAGCACACCAAAATATGTCAGTTACTATATGCTCCACTTTAAGCTCAAAATTCAAGAGTATGTACATTTTTCTGTTTTCAAATTTATCAGAAATGCCTGCACTAACATCAAAGAACTTGAACCACTTTCAAAGAATGAATATTCTGCTGAAACATTTATTCCCAAATATAAATATCTTCCTTTAGTGATGATGAAAAGTGCATCAAAGGAAAAATTGCCTAATCAGTATATTTGATGGTTTTGAAGTGAATGAAAATTTTCTAATTGATTTTATTTTTTGGAAGCATGCAATGCCTTTACACTATGTTTTTTTCTTCCTGTTAAGAGACTGTTGATTAGCCTACTCTGCATAAGGAAAATCCCTGCTACAAAGGTATTTCAAATCTCAGCAGGTTATAACATCTCTATCAGTTACAGCTTTGGCTGTTTCTTAAAATTATTTTATTTTTTGATTGATTAAATTCTGCTTGGTCTTTTAAGGGTGGATTTTTTTTGTTTACTTTCATCCAACAATATCATGCAATGTAGTCAATACTGGTGGTGGAAATGATTTAAAAACAACATGTATATTGATGACTTTTTCAAGTTTATAACTTGAAAATTAATGTTTGAAAGCATCCTAAGTCTTTGAAACAGAGTTAACAGTTACACATTTTTTATTTTAATTTTCTGTATCCTTGTTATTCGTTTTTTCCTGCACATTACTGAATCAAACTGCCTGCCTTTGCTTTGAAGGCTGCTCTTTATTTTAAGTACAGAGCACGGTTGTGTGCAAAGGGATCTAAGCTATTGTTCTTCGGTGTGTTTATTTCTTCTAAAGAAAAATATTGTACTCTTCTTAATAGCTATTGATTTTCTAAGGAGAATCACATGGTCTATGTTTGTCCTCTCTCCATTCTTACACTGTGAGGCAGTGAAGAGGTGTGCTTGGCTTTGTAGGTATTTCGTACAGGTTAAAACCTTAAGCAAAATCCTCATCATTGTCAAAGGAAATTAGGTAGGAATTTTTAACAAAAATTCTACCAATACCATAATTAGTGTAAAGCTGTAACACAAATACGTTCTTGCATAAACATGCATTTATATGTATGTCTGTCTGGGGCACCACACAGTTCAGGTTTTTTTGTGGGTTTTTTTGGTAGTTAATTTTGTTAAATGTAGCTTGTCTCAAAAAGAGGATTTGTCTTATAATTAGACAGTGCTTATATAATGAAGCTTTTCAGCAGAGTAATTTAAGTGGCAAAGTGATTTCCTTATTGGCAATTTCTGATTGGGTTGCAAATGTTTATTTTTAATTTTTTGGCATGCTGAGTAATATCTTCCAACAAATAAATGGCAATGTGCCATAATATCATGTTGAACAGTAAAATCTGTTAGGTTTATTATGCAATATATTGCTCAGTATTTTTTTAATGGTAAAAGCTTCCAAATGCATATTATACTAATATGTACATTAATTCTTCCTTAAGAATACTTTTTCCTAAAGAATAAGAGTTGCTACTCTCTTGTGAAAAGTTGTTTCTAAAAATATTAAAAGTAGTTAAGATAATTATGCTAAATTAACCGGGTTTTAGAGATATAATTGAATGTATTTATGATGGGTAATATTTTTTCATCCACACATAATTTTATACAATGAATGTGTTCTATAATTTGCAGTATATTTTACATACTGAGTATTATCTGTAATTAAATATTTCTTAAGATTTCTTGTATTACTAACGAGTTTTTGTTAGATTTGGTTGCGATAAAAGCTTTAATTATGGAGGGAAAAAGTACCCATCTCATCAATCTTACCTTCGTGCTTTCTATCTTATAAGCAATTGTCCAAATGACCCAGATTTATTTTTTCTTTAATGTTAAATTATGTATTAATTTTGCTTCATTTGCTGTTTAACAGTTTGAGAATTACTTACTGCTCTGTATAATCATCTGTGGCAAAATACCAAAAAATTCCCATCTTTGGTCTGATCAATACTATGTAATTCCAATTTACAGTTACATAGTGAAGCAGTTTTCTTTCATGTTTGTCTTAGACTTAGGTACCCTTATTTCCAGCTCCTTGTGTTGGTGTAAGGCCTCACAAATGTTCATTTAATCATTTAAAAAAAAACCAAACAAACAATATTACTTCACAGCCCTAACAGAAGGATCATGTAACGCAACAATGAAGACAAAGTTTTCAAAGTAGATTTTGATTCTGACTACTCCTGAATAATTTGATTGATGTGAGTAGTCTCATCAGGTTCAATCAGATTTTTGGATAACATACTTTTAAGTTTGGATTTTGGAATTTTTATATATGTCTGACACATGCAATTTTATGTCAATACTCAGACTGAGTTCTAGTTTGTCTGGTGAAGAAGGACATTTTTTCTGAGCCTGTTAGGATAATGATTACTGTTACCAATGTATGTTTTTCCTATGAAAAGGTATTTTCTGGATTTACTCCTGCAGACAGTATACAATTAGAGGTGTGTATCAGTGAGCATTTTGATTTGTTTAAAAAGGCCTAAGGACCTCCAAATCTAAAATTAGTTCATTTTCTGAAATACTTAGTTTTTGTTTTCAGTTCAATGTTGCTGGCTTGAAAAGGTTACTGAAAATAGTGTTTAAGCCTAATGGCAAAAAGGTACTAGAAGGGTTAATGAATATTTTATTTATTCAGATATTTGAACTGTAAAGCTATTTATAGAATATAAGAGCTATAGGCTCTGAATGTCTTCATTTTGTCTAGTCTTTTAAAACATGGTGGGTTTGCTTTTTTTATATGAATAGGGATTGCAGGATTTGACTGAATTAAAATGATGTTAAATAGCCATCTGTGTTCAAACTCTTCAATAAGAATAGTTGTTTTTATTATCATTGTTTTCTTTAAGTTCAGAAAAAAATTAGCTCATATCTATTTTTGGCACTCAGGATTTTTAGGAGGTGATTGGGCAATTGTTAAGAGGGCTTGGACCTCTCCGTGTTAAAACAAGTGAAATAACTACAGTGGTTAAATAGGAACTCAGTGAGTTCATGATTTGTGATAACGGTTAATTTATATTTATCTCTGCATTCTAAGTATTAAAAAGGTTAACATCATCAAAATTGTTTATTGATATTGAGAAGGAAGCAGTTATTCTCAGGGCAGAGACTCTGAAAGCAAGTATTTTTGTTACCAGAAGTTAAATCAAAGATTTCAATTTGACTGTCTAAATGAAGAGATGCAAAAGTAAAAACATACAGAACACAGAGTATTTAGTACTTAGAAAATTGCTAAATCTTAAACTTGTAAGCATCTTTATGGTATGTACAGCCTTTCAACCCTTGATGTCAGATTCTTACATATAAAAGATGTTTTAGCCATAGTTAGGGCAGCACAGTCAAGAGACAGGTATTTTGGTCGATCTTATTTTACTTAATCTTGGAAACATAATTTTTCATGTCAAATTTGGAAATTATGATATCACAAAGTGTCCCAGAGCCTGGACAAATAACAATCCAGTAGCAGCATTAAAATTGCTACAGCAAACTGAAATTTGAAATTACGAAATGATATTCTGTGACCATGGGAGACATTTGTGAGAGTGCTTTGTTTACAACTAGTTGATAATTATGGCTTGTATTCTTTTAACACCTTTCTTCCCAAAGGATCCTAAAGTGCCTTACAAAATTAGGGCCTGTTCCTGCCCTGATTGAAGTCAATGGGAGCACTGCCAATGGGAACAGCACTGGGCACTTAGGAAGCTAATAAAAGCTGCATTCAAACATCACTTCTGCCACTGAAACGTGTGACTGTTCAATTTACACAGCAATACTCCCAGTGGGTTAAGACAGGAAGTGAATATTATCATATACAGATTGCAAATTTTAAAAAGAAAGTATGATTTTAAAGGAGTACATGGTCCAAATTAATATTAGTGTTAATAGCACTGATTTTGATTAAGGTTTCTGTTTGAGTCATCATGCAAACAAATTTTTCATATTTCTTTTTCTGCAGATCTGCCCATTAGTTCCAGTAGGTCTAATGACTGATATTGCTTTCATTATTCATATGTTGAGCACATATAATTTGGAGCTCAGATTTGCATGGATTTTGTGCAATAATTCAAATAATTTCAGACAATTTGAGTATTGACATACAAGTAATCTTCTACAGCTCTCATATACTTTTGCTGATTAGTTTTTAATTTCTACCAGAGAAAGCCTGATATTACTGTCAGTATTTTGTGTATGTTTCCATATTTGTTCAATTTACATATTGAGCTGATTGCTGTGATTTGTGGAGGACAGGATTTGATGTTTGTGTACCTGAAATTCCAGTTGAAATTGAGCATTATAACACATATTCTGATATTTTTCTTTATTTTTAATATAGGGACCTTTCACTAAAATTTGTCAGCTACAAAAACATTAAGCAGCATGCATGGATTAAAAAATGAGAACTAATGCAGATATTTGTAATACTATGAAAAGGCCTGGATTGTTTTTCATCAGCACCTTTTTCTCAAAAATTTATATTGGTGAATGAAAAATAATTAAATTATTTAACATTTTAAAAGTTATTGCTATTTAACAAAGAGGAAAACTTAGTTGTTGGACTGTTTTGTTTGTCTCTAGCTTAATAGTTTAAGAAGGGACTGAAAAGTAAGCAGCTCAAAGAATAACTTACCATCAGAAGTTATCTAGTAGAATATGTAGCAACTGAAGTCTTTGAATCAGATGAATACACATGCTGTATATTCCAAAAAAAGTTTGAGATTACAGGGCTAAATAAATTCAATTCTAGTCTTACTGAATCTTTCTAGTCTTACTCAATAAATATTTACTAAATCTGTCAGCAAAATCACCGAAGATGAAGCTTTCCATTATTGACCTGAAAGAAATTCTCTGTATATTTCATTTGAATAATATATTTACCTTATTAAAACAACAACAACAAAAAAAAATAACCCCAAAACAAAAACCACATCACAAAACCCAAAACAGATGTACACAATTTTTTAAATAATATTGTCTTTTTCATACAGTATCTGCATGAAATATTTAGAGTATAATTGAATACCCTGGGTCATCCCTGAACAAAATGTTTATAAGGTTGTTAAAAAAAGGTATTTCCAAAGAAATAACAGCGTATTGTATGCCTCTGTTACATAGATATGGCTTTCAAGTGGTTTTGGATATGTAGAAGAAGGCACTCTCTTAGAACCTAATTCATCAGTAGCTCTACATGTCATCTTCTAATAGAAACACAGTATTTTGCAAACCTTTCTAACAATTAGAACCTTGAAACATGCAAATTACTAAATCTATGTGGAATGAACAAGTGCTATGTTTTCTTACTCACATTTCTGGCTAGGAAACTCACATCTTTTCCAATAAGAAATTGACATAAGTAAAAATGATTTGGCATAACTGTTTCAGAAATCTACAGAGAGATATGCAAAGCAACCACTGAAGTTAACAGCCAATGAGATTTTGTTTTCACTTGTATGTGTTCAAATAAAAGCATTGCATTCTTAATACATCTAATTTAGTCATTATTATGTCATAAATCTAGATTACAGTATAATGAGTTAAATTAGGGGTTAAATCATCTTCACAAAAAATGAGTCTCTGGTGTGTGTGAAGGAAAGAAACCTGTGAGATAGTTAAGGATGTGAAATCTGGTACCTGGACTTTGAGCTATTGATTTATTAAGTTTGATACTGCACAGTCTCTTTTAAACTCACACACACAAAACCAAGAAAGAAGTAATTATGCATGTGCTGATGACAGGCCAGGAGGAATTTAGCACTTCAGTCAAAAAATAGGATTAGATTTTATCCTAAGGATAGGATTAGAGTGTGATCTCATGGTCACTTAATAGGTTTCCTGTTAGATCTTCCCTAAGGCGTATTTTTGCAGTCCTTAGGCAGGCAAAACATCCAAAGAAATCTGTGCACTTTTGCTTAGCAAAGAAGTTTTCAATGTCTTCTGTAAAGTTCAAATTATTTAATGCATATATATAATAAATAAAGGGCTAAATGACAGTTACTAAAAAAAAATACAGTGAAGTTTTATGCCTTTAAGTATCTGGGCCTAAATGACTAATGCAATACGAAGATCACACATCCATCTCATAATAGAAATAAATTAGCTACTGTCAAATTCTGCATTCTTTTCTGGTTTCCATCTTCCTCAGCAAAGCATTGTAGGATCCGACCTTTAAAATCTTTTGTATTGTATTTCTTCACTAATAAATATTTTGTAAGACTTTACTGGGTGCTACAATACTTTTCATTAATTTACATTAAACGTGTTTTTATTGGCATATCTGTAACCATTATAGGAAATACCAACTTTGTATTAGAAAGTGAGGTGAAAATACCTCTTCTTTATTTTCATTTTGTGGACATGCTCAATATAAAAGTAAATCCACTTCATTGTCCTGGTAAAGTACTATTTTTCAAATATGTTTTAGAATTTGTTAAATAAAAATCTTCCTGATGAACAAAACATGACTTTGACTAAAATAAAAAGTCATTTAATTTATCTAATTTTATATTGAACTAAAGTTAGAACTAAACTATTCAACTATATTGAACTGTCAAAAGTCTCAAAATTTGAATGTGTATCACCAATTTTGAAAACAGCAACCCCCAAAAAACCTGTCAGTAACAAACAGTTGATCTAGACTGTTAGAAACAACTGGATGCTATCTTACAGAATTCCCTGCTTTCTAACCTAAAATTTCATTAAAATACTAGAGAAATGAAGATTAGAAAATGCACATTTTCATGCACAGTCATCTCATACTTGCAAGCTATAGGAATGGATTTTTTTTACCAGTGCATTATGTTGTTTAGGCTTCAAAATAATTTATATAATTAATAAATAAATAATCCTTTAAGATTTGTTTTAATAGATCTTTAAGAAAGCATGCTCAAAAAAAACAAAAAAAAATAGGCCAATCAATGTTTTTTAATAGAATGTTTTTAAATGGGTTATTGTAAAATAGAATGTATAATTAAAGAGAATATCTATAGCAAAAATAATGCTTTTAATAGTTTATATAATGCTTATATTTACATTTGCATGCTCTGAGAAATTTTACTTACAGAAATTTAATAATATCCCCAGGAGCTACTTATGGGAGTAAAAGTCTTCATATGTCTAAGCATTTGCAAAATTGAGCCTTCAGTTTTTGATTGTTTGATCAAATGTAAAAAATATCTACTCAGAATTCACTGGAGCTTTTGAGAGCATAAAACTGGTTCATGTATTTTTGTCTGACACTTTGTACGTTATCCTTCAATGAACAGTAAAGAAAGCAAATATCAAATACCTCAGAAATGCAGTGAGATACCTAACAGAATAATCCAAAGACTGTTGTGAGATTGATAATATTTGTATGTGCGGCATTAAACATTAAGCATTAAAAACATTAGATAACATCATATATACATACAACTACAGACACTTATATTTCTATGTATAATTTTCATTTGCATTTAGACAGCATCATAGGTGTACATGATATCTATGTACGCTCATATATGTATATAAAAATCTCATGTACTTAAAAGCACATTAGACCTAAATTATGTAGCAAAGTGCCACTATAATGTATCTGGCAATTTAACTGAGTTATGTTACAATGTTAGCTTATTAAATGCTGTCAGTTTTCATGGTTACTGGTATATTTTTGGGGAAAAACAAACAAAGGGAAAAAAACCCAAAAAACAATAACAAAAAAAAAAATCCCAAACCTGGAATATATAATGAGGACTCTTTTCATTCTGACAGAGAAAAACTATTCCTATGGTGCTGAGGCACTTCACAAGAGAAGAATTTTTTACAATAGGATGCCTCCTGTGGTGCAGTGAGGCGTGAAGCAATACAAGAGGTGGTTGGAACTGAAGAATGTCATATAAGGAAGTGCCACATCATAGGAAACATTCACAAGTGGAAGACAGCTGTTGTTATGAACTATTAAAGACATCAGCAGGGTGTTCATTTCTTTCAAGGTTTCAGAAGTCTGAGATGGCATTTTCTTCTATCTTCCTCCCTCTGCTGTCTGTCCTCCTCCCTCTCTAAGAAGGTTTCCTACGTCAGGTGCCTTTCATTGAGGCATGCACTGAATCACAAGGGTTCTGCCTCTTGCTGCCCTCTCTTTTGCCCTCAGTTCAAGATTAGCTGGGAAGGGGCATCCTAGCACCAAAGAAAAGCTCTCATGCTTAAAAGAACACCTCAGGTAGGATTAAAGAGGGATGACGAGCAGACATGCTGAAAACCTATTGAAATGGCTGAAAGCTGATATTGTTTGGAAGGAGATACATTTGTAATTGTATGTCCAGTGACACTAGAGATATACTCAACTTTGTACAATTATAAACTATATGATTATTAGGTTTAGATGCAATGATCACTGATTTTCAAGGATGGATTAAGAGATGGGCATAACCAAGAGAAAACTGAATTGCCAGTAACACTGTTCTTATTAGACCAAGTGTTAGTTCTTAGTTATGTGCACATGACTCCTGTGATGTTAGTAACTTGTTTTACTTAAATCAAAATGTGGTTAGCCATGAGTATGTTTTAACTTATGTATACATACATATATATATATACATATATACAGATACACCCAAAGCCCCCTCCCCTATGTATAGCTTTCCACACTGTTTTTTCTCATAGGATTATAAAAAAATAGTGGCCTAAACGTTTTATGCTAAAAAAACCCTTGATGGCTGTAACATCCAGGCTGTGTAATCTACAAATGATTTGCATAATGATTTCCTGTGAAGATTTGTGTGCAAGCCATGGCCTTTTTCCATTTTCCTCCATTTCCAATTTTCCAATACTGGCGAACTCTGTTGATGTTTGTGTCTGCTCCTGATTGAGATCTGACTAAGTGAAAGGGTGTGCAAAGGATGTGTCCAAGTGCATTAGTCTGCTTCTTGAGGTTAAGCTGTTTGCAATATGAAAAATACCTTTAAATTAAATTTATATTCTACATATGGGAAACTTAATTGGAGTTATTGTTGCTTATTTAGCATACAACATGGTTCAAAACCAATTGACACAGAGGTCACATACAGCAGACACAAAATTTCAAATCATAATGGAGTTCAGATTCTGAAGGGCTCTTTTTCAGTATGGCTACATATAATGTTGAATGACCCCAAAATCCCAACAGAGATAAAATAATAATAATACTATGAGGAGTGGTATTTTTTTTCTCTTATATTTACCTAATCAAAGCAGATGTTAGTAATTAAAAACCAGAGAAACTTCTTCATAATGTTTTCACTACTAGATTCTTTAGAAAGTATCTGTATTACTCTAGATATCATGCAAAGGGAATCCAAGTATTTTTTGCTTTTTAGTTGCAATCAAATGTGAAGGGGTTTCTGAGCTTTTTGTTCTACCAGGGACAGGTCTGTCTTTTAAGAAGAACTTCTAGTTTTTTTTTTTGGTTTTTTTTGTTTTTTTTTTTTTTTTAATATAATGCATCTATTAAGATATTCTAGTATTGAATGCCAAAATTATTCCATGATGACCTGCATTTAAAAACATAATGTATGATCTTGAGCAAAGCAATACCCTGATGGTTGCTAATTAAGGATCTTTTATTCTCTGGAAAGATGCTCTAGATTACTATTTCAAAAGCTTTGTTCTCTTGTCGTTATTGCACGATGTTTCTATTGCTTTCACACATTTGTTGGTATCTGCCAAGCAGAACCAAATTTAGCCTGAAGCTTGGAGGAAGATAAAAGGAAAATATATTAGGCATATGGATGATAATTTGGATGGGAAAAAAAAAAAAAAAGTGTTGACAATTTTATGCTTATATTTTTGGTTACACAACCTGTATGCCAACTTATATATATACACATATGTAGCATTTCAGATGTCAGAGTTTACATAAACAAACAAAAGTTGTATATGCAAAATTACACCCAGAGTTTTGTGTCCACCTTTTAATATAGCATATACAGCAGCTTATGTAGGAAAATTGACCCAAACAGAAAAATTCCAGGCATTTGGAAAATCGGTATTGCAATTCTGATCATTATTGGAAAGCATGCTGAAAAATAATTCTCCACAACTTTTCTATCATTAATAGAATATAAAGTCTTCATTGCATATTACATCTTTCTATTACACTTTTGATAATTATAAAGCTTTCTATATGTAACAGGAATTTCATGTATGTTCCAAAGTATTTCATATTGTACCATCCCTTCAAACTTTTCATTATCACTACACTGTGAACTTTTCATTTACAGTTATCAAATTATTTCCTTTATAAACGCTGTTTTGTTTAGAGATTTTACTACCTAATTAGTTCTAATTAAGAAAGTAATTTTCTTCTCAACTCTACATTTTACAATTGATTGATATATCGTGTATACTTTGAATTTGCTATTCTTGAGTTGGGCTTGTTGCATTGCATGAATTAATGAATGCTGAATTGTTTTGAATAGAGGTTCTAAAAGAGTATCAGAAAATATGTTCTTTCTCTCTTAGATGAACTTAGCAGTTTGCTTTTTGCCTAACTATCCCAAAACATTCTTATTCACAGTCCCTTTGCAAGTCAGTCATTACAAAATGAAGAACTGATCTTATTAAAATTGCAGAGTTATTCCAGTCAGGTTTTCCCAGTGTTTTAAGTACTGGTACGGTAGACAATGTTTCACTAGAAATGAAACTGCTCTGAAGTAAAAGTGGTTTGTGAATTCTTACTATATTCTAAACTTTCATATCTGTGTACCATGAGCCGTATGGAGTTTTGTGATTACAAATTATTGTTCACTTTATTTCATTGTAAATGAGAAGTGCACTTTATACCAATCACAGGGTAAATTCTATATTCAGGTCAGTGCGATCTGCTCAGTCATAGATCCAGAATGACTTTATTTGAGCCTTTATGAGGTAATTTGCTTCATGAAGAAATGGTCTAAACTTAATGCATGAGTTCACTTCCTTCTTATTTTAAAACTGGAGTAGTTCAGTACATAAGATTATATTAAGTAGAACAGACTGTTCTCAGTAGATTCATTCTGCAAATATAATTATTTTTTTAATTGAACCTGAACATTTAACCTTAAACTAAAAGTATGAAGGGGTCTTAAATTTCTTTCAGGAGAAGAATGGTTAGTCTCCCTTTTAAATTCTGTTGCTGTTATTCAAATCACAGAATATTACATAGATGTGAATATTAATAAAAACACCATTCTTGGACACTTCAGGACGGTAACACCTTTGAATAATTCTAAGTACCACACAGGAAGTTCAAGGTGGATTTTTTCAGTAACAAAGCAGCTTTAGTCAATAAATAGAAAGAGATTTTTCTTTCCAGGTTTTCAATTTTAAACCAAGAAAACACTTGTGGAAATCACAATCTGTTTTTCACATAGCAACCAGTATATTGGGGATTATTTTTGCCATCTAAAAATCAAGTATATTAAAAACTGGGCTACAGAGCTATTCTTGTCTGGCATTGCATGCATTAAAAGCGGTCTGTTCGCAACAAAATAGTATCTCAAGGAATTATCAGAACTACCATACGCACAGTAAAATGCCTCCCCTGATGTGTGAGATATATTAAACTTGTGAAGACCAGTGCTCCCTTGAATCTGTTGAAATAACTAGCTGTCAGTCACTATGGAGATTGGAGAAGAAAAAAAACCCCTGGTGATACAACTTGTCACATCTTTCTCCCACCTTTCTCCCACACTTGCACACACATGCATGCACAAACATACCCACATTCCCAAAACAACAACAACAACAAAAAAAGGTGTGCTATTTCTGCTGTTTCATACAATCTAGTACTGTTTTTGAAATCATCAAAAAGAAAAATATCCCCAGAAGAACTATACCAACTGCCAAAAAATACTACAATCTAGGTTTTTTGTTGTTGTTGTTGTTGTTGTTGTTGTTGTTTTTTTAATTTAATGTTTATTTCTACAACTTTGGACACTGTCATGTGGAAAGACTGCTAAAATTATGAAATTATAAGAGGAAAAAAGTCTGAATATTTTTATCTTTATTTGAATTACATCTTTCCTGAACGGTAGCAGGACTGTCTCAACTATATAGGAAACTATTTTGAAGTGTGTATAATAATCATAAAAATTTTGAATGAAATTTTGATTTTTCTGTTTATCATTCTGTTGATAAACTCTCTGTGCCAATGTGCCTTGGTGCTGCTTTCAGAATACCAACACCTGACATCCATTTAAGCTCCCTCATCCAAAATGATGTCTTAAAATATTTATGGTCTTGCTTGAGAAACTTCTAGGCAATAAGGGAACACTGTGAAACATTTAACTTTGATATGGCATGACTATTTCCGATAGTTTCTTAGATCTAATTTCAGAATGGTGACATTTAACATGTTCCCCTGTGTAACTTGCTGAGCCATCTCCAGTACTATTGATGGTTTTATCTAAAAAAAAACCTCACCCTTTAATCAGTGGTGTGTTTACTCTTCAGAACACTTGATTGTCTAATATTCAAAGCACACATAAATCAAACAGTAATTTAAGAATTTAATTATGCTAAAAGCATTGGTAAATTGAATAGCAAAAATGACTGGCTGCCCTGGTAGTCTTGATTTACAAAAAGAAAAAAAAGAGTAAATATAACAGACTCAAAGAAGTGGAATTAGCAAGACAATATGTCAGGAAATCTTGAAATGTTAAACTACTATGGGAATAGAAATATCTCTGAAGTTACTGCCTTGGTTTTTAGCAGAAAATAGGAAACAGAACTTTATCATTAAGAAAAAATATTACAATTAAAACTATTTTGAAATACTAACATAAGCAGAAGTAATAGGGTACATGTTCATTATTGTGTGGTCCATGGTAAAATGTACTTTGTTCTGAAAACTGATATGAATATTGCATGTATTCTAGTAATTCTGGGCTTGACAGTGGAAGTGTGATTATCAGAATCAGAGAAACATCATTATTTTCTAAACAGGGTAGGAAACATTGGAAAGATTTTTCCAGACAAGAATATAGAATTACTTTGCAGTCAATGGGAAAGATTAATTTAGTGGTATCTTATTTCTTATGAATATAATTCTTATGAATATATGATCAGATCTTATGTAACCTGTTTCAGTCAAATGGAAATGTGCCCACTGAAGACTGTAGGATTCGTTATTCTGGACTCAAATCAAAAATCAATGTATAATATTTATTGGTATTAAAGCATTGCATTTTAGGCTAATTTTTTTTTCCTCCAGTTAACTCAGAATCATCCCATCCATATAATTCTTAGATATTATTTCCATCTGAAAAGCAGTCAAAAGTTGTTTGGTTTCTTTTCCTGTTTTGTTTTGGTGGTGCTTTGTTGTTTTGTTGGGTTTTTTTTCTTTTTTTTTTCTTTTTTTTTTTTTTTTTTTTGTTTATTTTATTTTTGTTTTGTTTTGGGCTGTTAGTTGGATTTTTAAACATTTTTATTTCTCACACATAGTTTAGTCACACAGGCTGACTTCAAGCAACTTGTATAACTGACTAAATGTAAGGCTTATTCTTTGGGACATAGAAAGTAGAGAGTTGCTATATTCTGTAATCTACCAGGGAATTAAATCTCAATCATTTTCCAATCTACCTCTTTGAGGATGAACGCACAGTAGAGATGCTGGGTGAATCAATTAATGTTTGCCTCAGTAATGCGTGAAATTTTTAAGATATGAAATTATCCATCTAAAAGTGGGAGCTGAATGTAATTTCTGTCTGGTTGTCTGTTGGTACTACTTTTTCACTGAATTTTTTAGCCTTCTCTTTACTTAAAGTGTAGTTACTAGGAAATGGGCTTTTTAATGCAAGAAATACATCAAGAAAGAACCTTTTTCTTGAGAAGTATGGATATTGCAAAAAGAGTCTTTTTGAAATTACACTTTTCAAAAAAAGGGCTTTTTCACACAAGAGGGACAGATACTAGAAAGGTATGTGAATATTCTTCAAATTTTATTAAAATAATTTAAGTTTTACTTACTTAATGCAGGCTGATCTCAAATGTCATTAGTTTCTATTATGAATTTTATATCCTTCCTTGATTTAAGATTAGAAAGTGCTTGATTGATGCTTTCCATGGAAGTTAGAAGCTATTACACTGTGAAAATTTTGGAAATAGTATTTGGATGGTAATTGAACACTTATAAAAAGAAGAAAAAAAAGGAACAGTTTCTTAAACCATACATCAACACTGGGGACCTCTCACAAACTTTTAAATCTGGTGGAGGAGAATGACACATGATATCTTTTTCTTTTCTTTCCTGCAGTGTCTAGCATCATTTTGTGAACAAGAGAATAGATCCATAACTATCATGCTACTCCTGTCTGGCATGTGTGTGATATCAATCATCAGAAACAATAGCCCTGCTGCCACAAGACTGCTAACATGGGGATGGGAGGGTGGAATTTAAATGCATAAAATCCTTTTCTGACCCAAATTTTATATTTATCATATGTATTTAGTTTTTCTATGGAATGCTGTCTTTTATTTGCAAGAATAGTGTGTATCTTTTTCAAATTATTTTTTCCCAACTATTTCATGCATTACTTTGTGTCACGACTTGATCATAATTTATTGATATCTCTATAAATCAGGAGTAGCTGCTGTGAAGCACTGAGCCAATTCTCTAGGAGAGAAGAATTAGACTGTATTTCTTGGTTCATCATGTCATACTGAAATGATGAACTAATGGCATTTTCTATTATTAGAATCACTTCTATTATTCTCATAGAATTTCTAATAGTTCTAGTAACTTCTATTACTATAACATTTCTAAACCCCATATTTCTCACATTGTTCCCTAAACCACCCATTTTCTGATAAAGCCTAGTGTTTCAATAATCTAAAAAAACCCCTCAACTCAGTCCAGCTTTAAATATTGTCCCAAAAGAGTACCACAATGTCCCTAACCCAGGATATAGCTGCAGAAAGTTGCTGATTTACATTGAAATTATTTTAAAATAGTCACTTTATGTGTTCTGAAAGGAAGTCTTGTGAGTTTTAAGAGATCCCCCCCCTAACCCCCAATTCAGAATAGATTAGAATAGAAGTATTTTGGTTGAAAGGAACCAACACTGACTCTCAAGTCCAGCTGCCTGACCAGTTCAAGTAATTATTGTGCTGTTATTTTTTATTAGAATTAATGAAATTTTCCTCATTAATAATAATTATCCTTCAGACATAGAGGATAGATGCTATAAACAAGAAATTTGAGTTTGTGATATAGAAAAATCAAAGACACCGAAAGAAAAATGTGGTTTTCTGTTTCAGCAGCAATCTATTTTGTCTTTACAACTGAATTTTCCACAGGCTATATGTGGAAAAGTAAACAACACTTTCAAACTCAAAATCGAACATACTTTTAAATCATGTTTGTAGACAAAAATATATTATCCAGAAATTTTCTATGGAATATGCTGGTAAAAGAAAAATAATAGCACGTAAATATACCCAGCTTATATAGTTTAGGCAAATAAGACAAAGTCAATTCAAATGCAAGTGGATAGGCTGTAGAAATATTTAGTTAATAGCTCTAGAAAATAATGTATAACACATCTGGAAAGGTATTAAAATAATTACATTGGGGAGAAAAAGAGTAATCTGTATCAACTTTCTTGGGGAAAAATATAAAAGAGTGATACATATGAGGATATTGATTTAAAGATCCATTTCATCCTCTGCTTCTGGGAAAAGAGATCTTATGATGCCTTGTATATTCATAAGGTATATAGAGTGATAATATGTCTCTTTATAGATCAATCATACCTAAAGATTATCATAAATCCAGGAACATGAACAAAAATGCAGGAAATTCTTTCCTCAGTGTCCCAACTATCAGCACAACAGAAGTGCAGCTTCATCTCACTTGCATCTCAAAGCTCAGATCACACCACCACTGTGTTAGGAGCTGTATAAAGCAATTTCTGCCCTAGATAGTTTCAAGGATAAATTAAGAGATGGAAGAGAGATAAGGCAATTAAAAAAACAAACAAAAAAACTAAAACAAAAACAAACAAACCCCCCCCAAAAAAAAAAAAAAAAAAAAAACAAAAAAAAAAACAAACCAACAGAGAAGATCAGTAACTTCTACTTTAAAATTTGTAAAAATTTTGATTTAAATGAGTGCACAGTATTAGCACCACAAACAATCACAGGTCTTAGAAGCTGTGAAACCTAAATATAATTTAGGTCTAATTCTAATACTAATGCTATTGCTTGAGCTTCTTTCTTTGAAACAAATAACAAACTAAACTCCTATATCCACTATTTATGTGTTTACACTAACAAATACAAGCACAAAGGGGAAAGAAAGTATATCTTAAAGCCAACAATGAGATAACTCAGTAATCTTTAATTAATCAGATCCAATCCTAGTTTACACAATTGTCCAATTTGGGTCTTGTTTGAGGAACTAACTAAGACCTTGGTATTATGTGTAGAGTTAATTTCACCCCTGAAAAGGGGCCTTTGAGAAGTACTTCTTTGCCTAGTTGTTGCAGGCTTACTTTCTGTAAGTTTTAAACAAAGATTGTATTAGATCATAGTTGAATAGGTTGGAAAAGCTACCTGATACTTTATTTCCTGTATTTATGTGATGTATACACATTAACCCTTGGGTTAACAGCCACAGAT
Source organism: Malurus cyaneus samueli (assembly GCA_009741485.1). Lineage (NCBI taxonomy): Eukaryota > Metazoa > Chordata > Aves > Passeriformes > Maluridae > Malurus > Malurus cyaneus. The sequence continues at coordinate 47,459,677 of CM019214.1, read as the reverse complement.
GCAGAAGTTTAGGGAAGAACTACTGTGATTAAGCAGAAAGATTAAAATAAATAAATAAATAAATAAATAAATAAAACAAATAAATCAATTAATCAATAGATAGTTTCCTATGAATATTTCTTTCTGAGTCAGCCTGGCAAATTTAGTAGCAATGTTTTTTTATTTAAATCTGCAGTTTTGATCAGGATGAAATTTATCAATAGACCACTCTTTAAAGGAGATGCTGTTATTTTCTCTCCAGATGTTGAGGCTCATTAATTGTCAGCTGCATATACATATAAATATATAATTTTATTTCAATCATTTTGTTAGCACCTTGTTACCTTAGCTATACCAACACAAGGTCACAATTTAGCGGCACTTAATATCTTCACTCATTTTTATTAGATATTTATAACCTTTTATAAAAGGTGATATAAATAGAAACTTGTGTATATAATTAGGAAATATTTTTTCTATATGTATATATATAGTTTTATTATGTATCTGAGGTAAATTTATCAATTTGTCTTCTTACAGTAATGTTCCAAGTGGATTGATATGGATTGTAAATTGGTCATTTTGATTTTCAAAATTTTCAATACTTACAATTTGAGTTCTATATGATGCCCTTAATATAGACAAGTTGCACAGTAGCACAGGAAAGCAAACTGTCATAGATCCAGGTATGGAATTAAGCCTTTCATATACAGTTTAGCACACTGAGCTAATGTTGATGTTCTAAGATCACAGAGGAAAATGCCACTAATAAAACACCAGAATTAAAGTGTGTAGCACCTATGGGTTCACAGAAACACACTTTTTTAGCTTGACATTAGCCATCTAAAGGTGAAGGTCCTTACCTTAGGCCAGTCTACTTTCACAGATAGTGTAGAAAGAAAATACTGAATATCCTTTTCCTACCCAGAACAGTATAGCAGAGCAGTGGAGATAAAACTCTCAGTCAGGCACAAGAAATATGGCTCTGTTTGTGTGGATGATTATGATTAGATCTTTTGCAAACAAAAAATCTAAATATTGTTAATGCAGTATATCATATAAGCAGGTATCACTAGAAAAATACAAGTTTGCAGTCTTTGGCTTTATAAGATTCACAGTTGTAAAGCAACAAACGATCTACCTGGCTACTTTGGGATTTTATCTCTGTATTTGACCAAATCTTAGTGCTTTTACTCACATGTCCAGAAGTGAGTGTTCCCTGTTTTTGGGCTGGATGTACTCTGCAAGCATCTCTGCCAGAGAAGGGGACAATCTGCCTAGATGGAAGCTGCCTGCAACCTCTGGAGAGCAATTTGCCTGGTTGGCCCAGTCTCCAGCAGCATTTTATGCCTTTTTGCAGGCCAATGTGTACCAAAGTCAATTGCAATCATCACAGCTAACCTGTCTCTGGAATTCATTCATGATGCAAGCATCCAGACTGTTCCTTCTGAAACTTCTACATCATGCTCTTACCTTAGGAAAAATCACATCAGAGACAATCCCAAGGGACAGGGGGTGTGTGGGAAGGAAGGAAGCATGGGAACATCCAGCTATCTTTCATCCCTGTTACAGAGAGAGGGAGCTAAGAGAATGATAATGACAAAAGGGGTAGCTTTAGTTTTTTTAAGGTAAATATAATGAATTCCAAATGCACTAATTGCTGTGAGAAAGCATAAATATTGTCTTGTATATGATTGGAACACAAAAGAAATAGGAAAGAATTCAGTAAAAATTATGCTGGTGATGTACAGTGGAAAAGTTAAAAATTAATGTTTTCCACTGCCCCATGGATTCCCAAGGGCTGGGGGAACTGATTTTAAATTCTTGCTCGGCCTGTCTGATGATTTATTTAGTGCTTTCTTTCATGCTGCTGTAAGGGAGGTGTGTACATGGATGCAAAACATCAGACTGGAGTTCGGGTAAAGTACAACACTAATGATACCCTACGAGAAAGGCAGTTTGAGGAACTTGAGGTAATATTAATCCCATTTTCTGTTAATCATCTTCTAATGATGAATCCTTAAAAAAAAATCTATTTCAGAGTCATCTTAGGCTAATATTCATTACTCATAGATCCATTTTTTGGATGGTCCAATGTCACTAGAGAGAAGAAATCTCCTGGAGACCTCAATTGTCCTGAAGAAGCCACCCTCATAGACGTGTACCTTTGTCACTCTCATATTCAATGCAGAGTAAAAGCTCCTTCCTTCCAGCAGAGAGTTCAATAGAGATTCAGTAATGGCTGGAGCCTACTGTTTTTGCCAAACCATGTACTATGATAATTCATAATTATCATAATACTAAAACATTGTTCTCTCTTGATCTTGTTTTGTCAACCTACCAGTCTGCTTTAAGCCAGAAAGATTGTATAGTTCAGTGCATCTCAATTAGACATATATCCATCTGAAGGTCTTGACCCTTGAGTATACGACCTTGACTCGGTTACACAATCAAAGCCAGGCTTACAAATGTGTCTATGATGTGTCTTGCTGAATCAGACATTGGCCTTGTAATATGTTGGCAACACACTGCTGCACAACTTGAGGTGCCCTCGGTCATTTTTGTAATAAATAAGTTCTTGCTGCCTCAGCTGTTCTCTATTTACTTGCCATTTACTTGCTCCGAGGCAGCCTACTGGGAATCACAGGATGCAATATGCAGCACAGAACCAGAAAAGATACTTTTTTCTCTATTTTATGACCACTGTGAAAGAAATTTTTTTCTTTTTCCATCCTGTTATTCTCTCAGAGAGTGAAAAAAAAGCGCATAACATTTTGGTTTTGTTGTTATAAGTTTCCAAAGTGATTAAAATCTATCTCATACTTCCAGAAGTAACTATTACATTGTGCAATGATTTTGTATTGGTTTATCTCTCTTTCTCCACTTTCGAGTGCAGAAAATGATCCTTAAACTTTTATCAACAAAAGAATCTGGGGAATCTGTTAAATTAACAACTCAAAAACAGTATTGAAATAGTTTTGAAATAAAAATTGACCAGAACCCCACAAGAGAGGGTTATTTTCTATCACACTAGAAGTGAGACGTACAGAAAATGTAGAGTAGTGGCTTTTCCCAGAAAACTCAGGTAAAGTGACATTAAGCAGTCCTGAGTTTGCAGTAGACTACATTTGGTTTATTTTCATTTTAGGCTTATGAACTGTTAAAAATCTGAATAGCAAAGAGTGACATATTATTTACATGTGCAAACTTTCATTTTGCAAACTGATCTAAAAGCATCCCTTTGAACTCTTCAGTCAACAGAATTATGATCTAATTCTGTATCTCATTTTCATCAGCCTCTTCCCATAAATTTTTTTTTTTTAAATCTTTACTTCTCATACTGATTTTTTTTTTCTAAACATTATAAAACATTTACTATTAATCTAGAGAACATAATGGTTAAAATTGTAAGCAAAAGCATAGAATGCAAATAAATTAGTATTCCAAGCAAAAGCTTACATAAAGCACAATTAACTGCCTTGCTCTCATGCACAGAAGTCTCAAACAATGCTAACATGTATCCCTTAGCAACAGTTTGTCAGTATCACTGTGGAACATTTCCACCATCTTTAAGTGTGCAGTTTGCACACCAGCGGTTTGTACTTTGTCTGTAGTGACTTCTCTGAAATGTCAGCAGACTTTTCTTTTTGTTAATGAACATGACTTTCTTTGTGGTTTTGGGTTTTTTAAGTTTTAGGTTATTGGACAGAAGCATTTTTAAATAAGAGACCACCATGGTAGTGTTAATGTAAATTTCAGAGAATATATTAGAGCTGTTCTTTAACTCACCTATTCCAAACATCAAAAAGTCATGTCCTTAAAGTTAGTGATTTTGGTTTTATTGGTAGTCAATAGAACTTTGAGATGGGTTGAGTTTGTCTGGATGCAAGGTGTCACCAAAGCCATGCTATCATTCACCTCTTCAGCTGAATATGAGAAAATACAATGGAAATCTCATGGGTGAAGATAAGGACAGGGAGATTATTCACCAGTTATCGTTGTATGCAAACCAGATTTGATTTAGGGAAATTATCACAAATTAATAACATTCTTCTCCTGCTTGGGCTCTCTATGGGCTGCAGCTTCTTTCAGGGCACATCCATCTGCTCTGGGGTTCCTATGAGCTGCAATGAGGAAATCAGTCTCACTGTGGCAATTTCCAAGGATTACAGTGCAATCTTGGCTCTTACCCTGGAGCACCTCCTCCAGTTTTTTCTCTGGCCTGGATACCTACAGGGCTGCTTCTTTTCCATTTCCTCAGTCCTCTCTTCTGGCTTCTGTTGCACAGCAGATTTTACCCTTTCTTTAATATGTTATCACAGAAGTGCCACAAGTGTCACGGATGAGCTCAGCTTTGTCCAGTGGTGGGTTCATGTCTGAGTTGTCTGAAAGTGCCTCTGTCTCTGTCTGACATGGGAGTAACTACTGCTATCATCTCACAGAAGCCACATCTGCAGCACCCTCAAATCTTTTACCTGGCATTGGAAGAGTTGCCATATTCTTTAAGATGACAACAGTTACAACAAGCTATTTACAGTACTGCTGGATTTTTATTTTGATGCAGATGCAACCTTTTCCCTTCATTTTCAATAAAACAAATTCCATTTGTAAACGCGGAAACGTGAACCTGACCAAAATGTTACATAGTTATATATCAAAGAGTTAAAAGGGCATCACCAGGTTTTAAACTTATTTTAAAGTTTCACTTGAAGTCACTTATTCTTCATGACTTTATAACAGCAAAATTCAGAGAAATCTGGCTACCAGCTTACTGTCATCCACAGCTATATTTCATTAGCAAAGCAGCTCACAGTAGTCAGGATAGAGGTGCTTTTAGATAATTTTTGGTTACTTTCTTTGTTTTAAACTGATTTACTGCATGACTTCTCCAAATTCTGAGGAATGTATTTTCTTTTAATATTTTGAATTAATAATATTCAAATATTGAAGCAAATGGATTTGCTTACTTAACATACAAAAGCTCTAAATCTCTCTGAATAATTACTCTTATGTTTTCCTGTACATTAAATAACCCACCAAGAGATTTTACAGAGCAATTAAAAGTGAATTATTCAGTCCAGTAGCTAACTATTTGATTGGAAGATATATGACCTCAACTACAACTCTAAACCACTTTCCACCAATTACACAAACATGACATAATTTTTTGTTCCTTCCAAGTGTTCATTCCAGGCTGGAGAAGTGAATAATAGTTTGTAATTTCTCTGTTTTAAAAAGACATGCATTAAAAGAGACTTTTGTAAAGGCCTAAACTACTGCTTTTTCTATGTTGATTAAAAAAAAAGAAAAGCATTCGTCATGGGAGAAAATTAGCTAGCTGAGTACTCTGCAACAGGACCATACAAAGATCCATTATTCAATAATCCTGAAAGTACAAAAGACTCTTTTAAGGACTGTAATGCCCACACAATCAGTAAAAAATGATTTGTATACTATTTTCATAATAGAATCATTCAGCAAAGAACTTACATTGATCAAAGTCAGACAGCATTTATAGGTGAATTCTTAAAATAAAAGTAAACAAACATGATATTGTTTAACACAACTCATGAATTACATTATGTGAAAAGAGATGGAAGAGACACTTAAAATATCATCCATGGATACACTTGGGATATATCATCAAAGATACTGAAACTATTTATCAGCTTGTTATAAAAATGCAAATAGTAATGCATTTTTATGTAATTTTATTTAATTTCAAATATATACTTAATTTTATCTGAACAGAAAGAGAAATTAAAAAAACATACAATTTTCAGCAGAATTAATTATACCAGAAAACAAGATAACTTTTGGATACAAATAGTTAAGCATACCTACAAGAGAATCCAAATAGATTGAAAAGGCTAAATTTAATTTCATCTTTCTAAGCCATGAGAGTTTTTGGCAGTTGCTACAGGGATTCATATTTGGACCTCTGCCATTTCTTCATATAAACTATTAAATTGTGATATTTGAAGAGAAAGTATTCTAAAAGTAAAATGATTTTGAAATTTTAAGCTAAAAAAGGGAAAGATGATTCAAAAGATTGAGATGTATGGCCATGAATGAAATCTTAGCAAAATACTCTGAGCAGTAACTTTCATGTCATATTCATTGTCTTAAACATTCTGCAACTTAGATGGTTACCAAATTATTATGGTAAGAGAATCTCCTGAATATATTGCTGATATACAGGAAAAGCAAAGTGTATATCTAAAACAGGCTCTACATATGTGTAGTTTTTGGTGGCATCTCTGATGTACCATATTTAAGAGATTTCAGTAACCCATTTCTTGGACAGGATAAAACTGAGGATTGGCACAAAAAGCAAAGAAAATCCCAGGCCCTAATAGAGCACATATTTTCAGGGTCTTATTTCCTTTTAGCTTTAAAAATAAATTATTTTCTTAATAGAGCTTTGAAACAAATTGTCAGTGGATTCCTGCCACCTAATTTTAGTTACCTTTTTGATGAGTCTAACTTAGAAATAGTTAATGAAATACAAACTTTCTAATTCATGCATCTACTTTGGATTTGTCAGATGGTCCAATGTGACCACCAATATGTGTTAGGTTACTGTACTAGAGTGCTAACAGACCATGAAAAGACATGTACTTTTGGCTTCCAGAAGCTGCAGAATCTGATTCTGCACAGAAAGTCAGGAATCAGATCTACTATAATGCTATTATTCTAAATAGGTATTTATCAATTTAAAGCTAAATTTCCCCCTAGATTTTCAAACGGGGATGCATATTACTGGTCATGAATTAATATTGGAAGTAGTTTTGGAAGATAATGCAAGTAAGCAAACCTTAAAAGGTAGATTCAATAAAACATTTTGTGTGAGAATCTCCTCTACAAATTTAAAAATGCACAATGTCAACGTGACAGTTATTCAAGCTCCTTTATGGCCAATGGAAGGAAAATTACTTTTAAAGGGCACAACTGATTTGATTTCACTTACCTACAGTAGGATGAGACTCACCACACTCAAAGCAGCCTCTTCTTTCTACCAACTAAACTAAAAGAAGAAAGGGATTTTTAACTGATTCATTCTGGTTAAGATTTCTACAGTGACTAGATAAAATTTCGTACAGTATTTGAGATTATCTTGGGTACCTGAGACTGGCTACTCAAGCTGGTAGATAAACTATAGGATTTCTACCCCTATGAACTGCCCACTGCAAGACAATGTGTTCAAAAGTATCTTAAATTGCATAAAACATGTGTGTTTAAGCATGTTAATTTAGCTTTTGGAAACAGTTTCAAAGACAAAAAAATAAAAGAGTTAAATAAAAGGATGGTCTCATAGCAGAAGAGAAAACATCATTAAAGTTAAAATGATGACATAATTGCAGAAAACATCATAAATGCTTTCCATGCTACGTTTTTATGTCATAAAGAGTCAGAAGCCAAACGTCGCATTCCTTAAAATTTTAAGAGATGAGCACCTGGGTGTTTCTTGTACTGGTGATTCTGGGAATTTAAACATGAATAATCTGGTAGTCATTTAAATTATTTTGTGTTCATCTATGGGCAAATAAAAGGTGCAATTCATTTGGCAGTTTAGGTTGCTTAAGAGCTTGCTTTCTGCAAGGGCAAAAGTCATTGCAACCCCTCTGGCAGGAACATGACACAGCTTCACCACAGGAGCTGTGTCTGAATTCTATATAAGTTGTATGAGCTTTCCACAAGGCATAATCAAAGATTAAATCAGTTTCACAAGAACTCAGATTAAAAGTCTGGGTGAGGGTGACAAATTAAACAGTGATTAGTCTTTCAAAGAAGCTTAAAAATTTCTACCTTTAAAAAAAAAAACTTACTGCAATGTTAAGTATTTTAAAAAGTTCTAACAAATATGTGCTAGAGAACATTCTTTCTTTATCAGAAAGACCTAAAATTGTACCTCTTTTCATGCTTTGAGTTCTATAACTATTGAGCTGAATTTAAACAGTAAAATACATGTGAAGAGCTGATTATAGTGCATGTATTGCTGTGATATCTGCATAGACAAATGATTATTATTATTAGTGTTATATAAAGACAGTACAGAAATTTGTAAGTAAAATCAAAACTGAAAATGAAAAGTAGTTCTGGCATCTTAAAATCATGTTCCTTGTTTTGCAAAGCTGGTCTTCATAGCATTTTTAATTTTAGTTTAATATAATTTATTTTTAATTTCATATAATCTTTTAAAAGAACTTAACATTAGAAATGTCTGTTTTTCACCTTAGTTTTGACATTTTAAATGTACATGTCATCATATCTTGGTATTATCAAGTATTGTTATGCTAGAAAGGTCTAAACAAAAATAAGGATAGAAGTATATATATTTTAACAGCAAGTTCTTAAAGAGATAATGTCTCTAACTAACCAAATACCAGAATCAGCTGGAATTAAAGTTTAATAGAATTGTGTTTTAGATTTTATTTGGGTCGTTGCCAGTCCCCTCTAAAATATTTCCATCATTTTATAGGTCTGACTGACTCAGAGACTGTTTCAAAGTCAGACAACTGTCTTTGAAAGTTGTTTTATACATGTGGCTTTTCTGAAATGTCTCCTGTTTAACTGAAATGTCTCTAATGTTTAACTCCAAGAATGAATGAAAACAATTTCCCTGATTGGACTCCCACCATCCTATCAGCAAAGTACAGCTCACAGGCAGGCAGAAACAGCTTTACTGTCCTCACTGACCACAGGCTGACACACAAACAGCTCCCACAGCCTTATCCTACTCCCCTTCCTGGCTCATCAAAATGAGGGTCCATTAGTGCAAAATGCATCCATATGTGCAATGTGGATTTTGGCTGCCCCCAAAGCCATTTCCTCCCCAGGCAGAACAAACCCATCTCAGACTCTCTTCACTAAAAGCTCCAGCCCTGACCATCCCAGTGGCCTCCCCTGGAGCTGCCCAGTTTATCCAGTGTCTTTTACATACTGTAAACCCTAGACCTGGACACAGATGTAGTCCAATGAGTGCTGAGTGGAAGGGATGATCACTGATCAGCTGGCTGTGCTCCTGTTGATACAACACCAGAGGCTGAAAGCTTTCATTGCTTCCAGGACACACTGCTCACCTTCTTTGAGCCTGCTGTCCTCAGGAGCCCCCAGGTGCTGTAATGCAGAGCTGAGTCCCAGACATCCAATTCCCAGCCTGAAAATTGCAGAACTGTCATCCATTTGCCTTTATTCCTGTTGAATTTCACAATGTTCCCAGGGCCCTTTCTTTTATCTGGTTCCCTCTGGATGGCAGTCCTTTATCAGCTTCCAGACTGTCATCAATTAAAAATCTGATGGTGGTGCTTCCTGTCTTCTCCTCCAGCCTCTTCATAAACAGGAACTAAAGAGGATATGTGCCAATAGAGATTAATGAGGAACTCCATTTGTAACCAGCCCCCAGTAATGACCTCTATCCTCTGAACCTGACGATACAGGCGGTTTTTCACTCATATGGTCATCCATCCATCCGGGAGCAAGGGTGCTGTTGGAGACCATGATAAAAGCCTTCAGAAAGTTAAGAAAAACTCTGCTGCTTTTCCNATGGTCATCCATCCATCCGGGAGCAAGGGTGCTGTTGGAGACCATGATAAAAGCCTTCAGAAAGTTAAGAAAAACTCTGCTGCTTTTCCCTCATGCAAAGATCAGGTTATTTCATCACAGAAGGCAATTGGGCATGTTGTGCATGACAGTTAATCCTGCTGGCTATTCCAAATCACCTTATTCTCATTCATCTGTTGCAAAATGGCTTCCACAAACTGACTCTAATACATTTATATGACTCTGAATGCCTTCTGGAAGACAAAATTGCAATTCCTTTATTTCATGGGACATAGGAAAGAACCTTTGTGTTGTGCTGGGAAAACAGAATTGCAATATTCTAAAAAAGACAGATTAAAAAATATTCTGCTTGATTAACTAAGCATAGTTAACAGAACAATACTAAAATCAGGTTGTAAAGAAGTCACATTAAAGTAAGTTTTACCAAGCCTGAGCCTGTTTTAATAACAGGAGCAGTGTGAGTAAGCTATATATTTGCAACTTAAATCTTTATGTAAATAGAGAACACTAGACTACAGCATTATTTAAAAGCATTGCAACCTTCTTAAAAGAAGCAGAGGCAATATTTATTGACAGTTGGTTTATAAAGCATTTCATTTTATATGGAAAGAACTAGTAATGAAGGGTTTAACTTTGCATGATCACACCTGTAAACATCAGTGATCTGAAAAAGATGAAAAGTGGGCCTAGCAGGATTTGGAAACTGTGCTTCAACCATAACATTGGGAATATATTTAATTAGCAAAAGGCATGGGCTGATTTAAAACAGCAGTGCCACATTTAGAAGCTGACATTAAAAAGACCTTTAGCCATATAAAAATTTAATATAGAGCGGATGAAGACAGGGCTTCTTCCTGTAAATATTTGAGATTGCTGACTATAATACATTGTGCTCGAATTATGCTTTAGGAAATAGAAATGTTAACATAAATTTAAGAAGAAAAATGTCCGAAAACAGTCTTTTTCACTGATTTAAATGATATCAGACACCTTTTAGTGAATAAAGACTGTCCTCGAAAATGTGATGACTGGCTAGCACAGAACGGTGATCACTCAGGGAAAGTGTCTGACAAATCTTTTTTCGTGTAGCACTTGAGCACTAACCTAACATAACATGAGCTGATGCATAACATAGCAAATAGCTTTCTGCTCCATGATGTATGGGTACCATATCCGAGGAAAAAAATGTATCATTTTTGTGTATTCAAGGACCTTACTGGCTCACCAAATTCCCACAGAAATTCAGCAAAAGCAGCTGAGGAAGCCTTTTCTTTTTATGTAGCAGAAAACAAACCTTTAGTTCTGGGTACACACAGCCTGATGTCCCAGTTACCTGAGTTTTCCTGTCTCTTTGTTCCATTGTGTTGAAAGTTTTCCCAATTTATTTTTCTCCTCAAAATAAATTACATTCTTGTTTACTTGTCTTTACTGTAACAGTCTTAGTTCTTGAAATCTTTTCTCTTCCTCAGCGAAATATTGCCTATTTAGAGTACAGCAGCAAAATGACATATATTGATATTGGTATGAACCAGACTGAACATGGGTGGAAACAGCTCTTTCCACAAAAGCATAGTTAAACAAGTGAAGAAATGAGGACACTGTTTTACTGTTTTGGCAAGTCTCTACATTCTTATAAATTGCAGAAAGTTACTTGACAAGTTACCTTTCCAAAGTGATTCCTGTAATTGGTTATGAGAAATATTGTTTTCTGTTTATCTGGACTCCATCCCAGGGCTTCTGCTCCCTTTTAATTGCTATTCAGAGTGAATCTGCTTTGGAGATACTCCTTTCTAATTCCCGTAACAACATAGACTTAAGGGCAATTTCCTTAATGCATTTTTTTGCAAGTTTTCTCTAGTGCTGTTAATATTTTGATTTTTTTTTTTTTGTTTTCAACTTCTTGTTTTTCTGAAAGATGTGTTTATTTTTTTTAAACGTATACTCCACTGTCACTCTAGATTTTAGTCGTTGGTAAAATCACAAAATTTCATTTTCTTGGCAAATATTGGGATGACTTCAAAATTTCTATGTTTTCATGGATTTTTCCTTATTTTTTTTAAAAAAAACTTCTCTATTTTTATTTAATTTAAAATATCAATACAAATATAATTTTATGGTTTTTTAGAGCTACTGTACTATTAACTTTATGTTTTCAATAGCTGTTTGTGATGTCACTGGTGACTATCTGACTAGATATGAATGAATGCCTAGTTTTTACAGGTTTTTATGATGTCAGCTGTAGTTATTAGGGCAAGAGCTGGAAACAGCTTTTTCTTCGGCTTTTTCTGATGTCATAGGTTGCTTGGTAAGTGACAGGAAAGCAGCAAGCCGTTGTCATTTTCATTGGTAGCCCATGGAAACAAAGATCTAAAAGCAACTCCAACCAATAGAAATGGCAGAAGATGGCATTCAGTGTCATAGAGAAATCTGGCAGTGTAACGGGATTGTGTGGATGCAGCAGAGTCAGCGGATGGAAATAGAGGCCTTTAAAAGACCCTGAAAACAGAAACAGTAGGACTGCAGCTATTTGCTTAGGCTTTACTAAAATTAATCATCCCTAGAAAACTTTCAAAGACAATTGCCCTCTACTCTTTGATCATATTTGATGATTTCTCAGTTGGGGAAAAAGCAAACCTAAACTAGTTTGGGTTTAACACTAGCCGGGAATTACACTCCAAATAAGCCACACCTCTTCCTCCCTGTATTAGGATAAGGGACTGTGGGCTGAGGTAACAGCTTATTAAGAGCAAAAAAACACATTCAAAGTGATTACTTCAATGGTATAGAATGACAGCTTGGTCACACCCACACAGAACTAAACTTTGTCTCCACCCCACAACTGGGAGACAAATAAAAAATAAGTTCAGTGCCTTAGTTCAGTACCTTGGATCCCATCCTTTGCCCCTGTATATTTTAGTGAAAGTAGGATTAATTCTATTAAAGTTTTTTTGTTTTTTGTTTGTTTGTTTGTTTGTTTGTTTTTTGGTTGTGTTTTTTTTTTTTTAAGGTTTCTTTGATTTTTCCTATTGATTTATAACAAACTTTCATAATTTTTTGATAGTCTCTCCAACTACAAGAATTTGGTTCAACATAGCAAGCAGCAGTCTCCAAAAAAATTTGTCTGCAGTGATCAGAAATACAACTACTTTGTGGTTTAATGGAACTGTAATACAAAGTTAACCTGAATGTTGCAGCTGAATGCAGATATTCACAGAAGAAGACAAGTTAAAGTCATCCTAAAAGCCTTCTCTTTCATGAATGATTTTGCATCAGGCTTATGTTTTTGTTTAACTTAATTTTGGTTAAAATTTACCTAAGATAGAGTTTTTAATGCTGTCAAGTTGTAAAAAGACAAAGAAAATATTTATTCATTTTAACAGAGTGATGAAAAGGTATGACTTATGCTCTAGTAGCAACTACCAAAACTTCTCATTCATACAGCTCTGTCCTTGTGTTAGTCTAAAAAAAATTCCTAGAAATCTCTGTAAAGACACTTCTAACCCTCATTATGAATGGTACGCTGATACCTAGAGAAGTTAATTACTTTGCCTCAGGATATACACACAGCAGCAGAAGTAACTCTGGTTCATTTTTTCACTGTGCAGCTATACTACGTTGCCATCTTTCTTTCCTGATTGAAAGTCTCTTTGAACATAGATCAAATTTTATCCGTATTTTGAATTTTCAGGACAATTCAAACTGAACAACGGGTACTAGTGCTACATCCATACTACTATGTAAAAGAATACCAAAAACTCTGGAGCTTGACTGCCCACTCTGTTTAATTGGACCTCTCCAGCTTAATCATGCCAACATAAATCTTATGCAGTACAGGTCCCAACAAGCTTTACCACTTGACCTTGAAGCCTTTTTTTTTTAACTGAGACATTTAGTCACATCTTCGGAATTCAAATTAGGGTCTAGTAAATTCAGTATTAAAAAATCTGTTGATACCCTGTCAGCACTTTCAAGAATTTGCATGATATCGTTAAAAGCTGTATCCAAATGGAACAAAATTTTTTGCAATGTATTCCTGGTTTACATTACAGAAGCCCTTTCTATGGTGTCAGGATTTCCCTTCAGTGAACACCATATTTCATATTAATATAACTAGAAGTTAGTGTGCCTTGCTCTTGCTCTAGCGTGGATTTGGGATACATCCCATCATGAGGGAGCATGGAACTGGTTCTTGGTCTACCACTTCAGACATGTTTTAATTGTATTATTTTAGAAATGTAATAGGCAGAGTGGTTATTGATCTACAAATGTGACAATTTCAGTAAATGCAGATAATTTATTTTTTAGTAGCTATACTGCAATTATCTCTCAGAGCAAGATTAATTTATAGGAATTGTAACATTATATGTGGGACTACTGCAGTCAGTTTGGGAATCCATGGTCTGGAATCTGTTACAATCTCAGATTTTAAGTAAATCTGTTTCTTGCTTTGGTGATGGCAGTAAAAAGCTTGCAAATGAGAGACATAAAATACTCCCTTTTATGTTCAGAAGTGTAATCTTCGAAATAGTGCTTCATATCTCTTAGCGACGTATTATTTCTATGACTTCCTAAATTTAAGGAAGAACATAAAAGTAAACTTAGTGCATAGACATACAGATGGAGTTACCTTCTAACTGTGGGTAAAAATACTGGGCTTAAGGTTTCTACAGTCGCTGCTGAGCATTAGACTCTCAACTGCTCTCACAGGAGTTGTTTTTCCTGTTTCTGCGACCTGAAACAGGTCTGGACCTGCAGCAGCTTCTCAGCTACAGATCTGTGCTGTAGCATCGATCTCTACTTCACTGCTTCACATCCAAAGGACCTTCAAAGTCAACATAGTTAAGCCAGCAAATGGTGTGTTTGAAGTTTAATCTAGCTTCTGATGCACAAAAATCACAATATTTTTTTAAACAAAAAATTTAAATCAGTGGAACAAACCAGAAACAAGTCTCAGAAAACATACAGCTGTTTGGAATCTTATTAGAGGAAAACCTGATGATAAAGAACAAATAGGCCAAACACGTAGTAATTTCTGGGAATTGATGGATCCTGAAAAACCAAAATTGAATCTTTCTTTAGAATTGTTCTTGCACAATTACTTTTTAATTGCATTGTAAAATCTAAAAACAATACTTGTACTGGAGACAAGACAGGTGAGTCTGAACTCACAGGCAATGATTTCAGTGAGTATTAAATTAAACTTATTCAGGAGGGCGAGAGTGGAGGATTTTTGAAGCAAGAGGTTGTGCTAATTTGATGCCTTCTTAAACTCAGCTAGTAATTTGTTATTGAACTAAAACACATCACAAAGGTATCAATTATTATTTTAAAGGTTATAAATTGTGGGAAAATTCCCATGCAATAATTGCTTTCACTATTAAAGTTTTATGTTGTATTTCTAATAAAAACTCTTATTATTTCAGCTGGAGGCCATTAGATTTTATAATGCTTTCCCTGCTAATTAAAAAAGATCTTTCCACCTTCAACAAGAACCTCTTTGTACACGGGTCTATCCTATCTATTATAAATAGGTTCTCTATCTATTCTATATATAGTGGACATTATATATTTTTCAATTTTCATTTTGATAAGTAGATAATGGTTCTATTTTTAGGCCCCTAAACCCTTTTAACTTTTTAGATCTTTCTTAAAATATGGGCATACAGTACTAATGACTTAATCAATGCTGTACACCATTTATTTTCCTTTTTAATAAAAAAAAATAAAAATATTTTTTAAAAAAAAAATCTGATAATTTTGCTACAGGAAACTCATTGTAGGCTGATATTAATCTGTGAAGAACAAGAATGAACATCCTGGTCAGACCAAATCTGAGGATTATTTATTTTCCAGGATGTCTATCCACTCTTCACAAAGGCATATATATTTTTCTCAGGCAATGTGAGACATAAATTATTCTTTTCATCTATTCACATCTCCAATACTTTAAAAAAATAAGCTTATGCAAGAGAAAGCACGGCTATTTTTCACATGTGTAACTGAAATTGACAGATATATTAAAAAATTACTTGAATGCATAAATAACTTTCTAATTTTTAGGGTTACAAAAAATGTCCTTATGAGTAAATTACTCAGTAATTGTCTAATCTGAGATTTTAATACAGCTGGTACTGGTGAGAGGTGGGAGACAAACTGAGAAAACAGCCAATTAATATTCTAGTTTTATGTAATGATATGCCAAAATTTGACTATAAGAGGGAAGTCAATCAAAGTCCTCCTGAAGCTTTATAAGCAGACAGATATTTTGTTTTTTAAAATTGCTCTGCAAGTCATTTCCAGAGACAATGTCCTAAAAGAACACTTCCTCTTTGTGGCAGAATAAGTCTTCAGTATATTACAGCATGGCTACCCTCTCACTACATCCCAGGCAAAAAAGAGAGTTTTAATATTGCCAGTACTTTCTTTCTCCTCTAGGTTAGTGGAATGAGAGCAAGAACTTTTCCTGTTTGTCTTCATGTGCAATTTAAAATGTGCTTCCTCTGATCACGTAAACATGGTATCCACATTTGCATTTTCTCTTTTGATCTGACTAGAATTCTTTAGCAGCATTTTATACAGCAAGACTCATTTGAGGATTCTAATCACTTCATGATGTGTTGCAAAACAGGTATTTAATTTCTAAAGATATTATTTGACATCTTCAAAGTGTAATATCCATTCTCTTGGGATCTGAGATACTCTAGTATCCGAGACAGCTGGATAAAAAATTTTCAAGATTGGTCGGTTGATCTTGACTGGCTCTCAGACCCCTGCTTTTCTGGTTTAGTCTGGGATAGACTTAATTGTTCTTAGTGGCTGATACAGCTTTTTGGATTTAGTATGAGAACAGTGCTGATACGACTCTAATTTTTTGGCTGTTATTAAGTAGTGCTTACCCTCAGTGAAGGACTTTTCGGTGTTTCATGCTCTGCCAGTGTTGAGGGGCATAAATGCCTGAGGGAGCACAGCCAGGACCCCTGACCCCAGCTGGCCAGAAGGATATGGCACATACAGAACATCATGCCCAGGATAGAAATGGGAGGGAGGGGCTGGTCACTGCTCAGGGTCAGGCTGGGCATTGCTCAGGAGGTGCTGAGAATTGGGCTGTGCGTCACTTGTTTCTCTAGGGTTTGTGACTTTAATTCCCTTTCATCATCATCACCATCATCATCATCATCATCATATCATCATCATCATCATTGTCATCGTCATTATCATCATCCTCATCCTCATAATCTCTTATTCTTTTTATTATTGAAGGTAATAAACACTGTATATATAATACGATATAAATAATTAATTTCGATAATAATATAAATAAATATAAAATAATATATCATAAGTAATATATATATTTTTATTTATATATTACTATTTATAGATAGATACATATTGTGTACTTATTATAACTATTAGTTTTATATGTTATTTATCTTAATAATAAATGCTATTATCATTACCTAATATATAATAATGTTGATGTTTATGATGTCAACGATGATGATGTTTTTATCTGAACCCATGAGGTTCACCAATTCTTCCCCCTTCTGTGGAGAGGAGGAAGAGCGGGAAGAGATTGTAGGAGTGTGAGTGAGCAGCTGAATGGGGTTTAGCTGCCAGCTGGGATTAAACCAGTACACCTACCCATCTGCACTCTCTCATTCCCTATCTTCAACTGGACAAGAGGGGAAAATAAGAGGAAAACACTCATTGTTTGAGACAAATTATTGTTATGGGCAAAAAAGACTCAAATTGGGGAAAATTAATTTAATTTATTGCAAATTAAAATACATTTGAAAGCTGAGAAACAAAGACACAAACTAAAACGCTTTCTCCCAAAAGCTATTCTGTTTTACCAGGCTCAACTTCAGTCCTTTATTCCCTACATCCTTGCCACAAGTAGGACTGGGAGGTTGGGAAACTGGGAGGGTGGTTATGATCAACAACTAAATATTTCTCTCTGCAGCTCCTTCCTCCTCCCCACGTTTTCCTGACTCCATTGCAAATCCTCAACATGTCATACATTCCTTCAGAATAAACTTGTTTCAGCATGTGTCCTCCATGGGCCACAGGGCAGAAATACACTCTGGAGTGGTGAGACTCGACTGGCTGCAGTGAAATAATTGCTCATCTCCACGGGCTGCAGCTCCTGTCAGGACAATCTGCTCCAGCATGGGCTCTCAAAACATGGCAGTTCCTTCAGAAAATGTCCACCTGCTCCTCTGCAAGCTGCAGTGTGGATACCTGCTCTGGTGTGGGCCTCTCCATGTGCTGAAGAGAAATCTCTCCTCTGGAGTCTGGAGTGCCTCCTTCCCCTCCTTCTCAGACTTTGGTGTTCACAGGCTTGCTTCTCACACTATTTTTTCAAATTTCACTTCTCAATACCTTTACAGTGTTGGGCCTTTTTGGATGATAAATTTTCCTCAAGACACCACCAGCTTGGCTGATGGGCTCAGCAGTGTTGCTCTGCTGCAGCCAGCTGAAATTGGCTGGGTTCAGGCAGCCTCTAGCTTTAAGCAGACCATCCCAGCAGCCACCCCTGCTTAGCCCTTGCCTGTACTCTGTATGGACAACTCTACAAAGTTTCTACTCAGTACAGTCAATGAAGTCTACAGAGCTTTCAGATTATCAAATGTATGTACCTCCTTTTGCTGAATAGCTCCCTACACTCAGTGATTGATTGAGTCACCTAAACATGGGCATTTAATGCCTTCTGAGAGCCCCTAGGATGTTCCTGGGTGATATTCTGATGTTGATCTGAAAAAGATGTGGGTCTCTTCTAAGTCCTCTGTGTGATTTGCAAGACTCTTAAAGGTAATAGGGATGCCTCAGATGTCACTGAGGTCCAACCACTGATTTTATTGAACAGGGATTCAATTTGTTTGCCTGCATGCAGACATTTAGTGCCATCTGCTATGTCTTAGGATATCCAAACATCTGGTCTGTCTGGCAAATATGGTTCAGAATGAAAGAAAGCTTGTGTTATTTTGGAGAGACTGTTGGAAGACAGGTGGGATAGCCCAGGAAAACTCTAGGCACTGCTGCTCAGGCAAATGAATCTCATTGTGTTCTTAAGGGCAGACAGAATCAAAAGTGTAAACTCAATAATTTAATTTTGCTTAAACCTTCTTGCCATCACAAACTGACTGAATCACCTGCAGCTACTTCTGACCCTTGTGATATTGTAAGCATTTGTATGGGACTACAGATATTTCACAGGAACCCACAGGAAATCCATCACATCCCAGGAGGTAGGCAGAGGACAGGCTGGACATTCTGAGCCATGTAGGTAGGCACTTGTAGGCAAGGGAGTATTACCTGATATAAAATTTAACACATCTCTTTTGCATGTCAACCGCATATTCTCCTCACACTTCACTGATACTGCACTCAAAAAGAAAATGGAAGGTAGGATAACCACCCTGCTTTCATTGTCTCTTTCATTGTTTTGTCTCAATCCTCCAAGATTATTGTGTAGCCATGAAGGTCAGTGCAGTTTTAGATGTTCCTGTGTTGTAATGAATAAACACAGCTGAATTAATAGAGCTAAATCAATTAGACTGGATTTAGATAACTGACTCTATTTCTATTTTCTAAACACAGCTATGCACACAGTGCCAACTCTCAGTAGAGTATTTCATTTTCCAAATTTTGCTAATTGCAGCTTCATCAATATACCGATCATTTCATGTAAGGCAATTTAAAAAAAGATATTTTCATCTCTCTCTGTAGTAGTTCTATTTCTGCCTGTCCATTTATCTTTAGAGATAACAACAATCAGCACTTCCATAGAAAAATATTCTTGAAATAAAAAGCATAATCATAATTAGTGTGAAAGAACCTGATGAACAAACCCTCAAATGGCACAAACACAGTCTCTCTTTTTATTCTTTTTATACAGAATTAATTTTACCCCCATATTTCTGGTCACTGGCATGATGTCATAAGATTTACACTGACAATATTATCAATGTGAGCATGCAAGAATTTTGCAGTGCAGTTGAGTGCAGACACAGATACTTTCACGATGATTAAATTCTGCCTGTTCTAGAGAAGAGAAATTCTGAAAGAAATAGGGTGTAAAAACCAGTTTAGAAAACTGTTGATTTAGTTTTCTTATTTTTTTTTTTCTTTTGTAATTGGGCATCTTACATTTCTGAGCTCTTTAAAGAGTGCTCTCCAATTCAATGTACGAATTTGGGGCACATTTATGGTGGATTTGGTTTGAAATTGGTAATTAGTATTAGTTTGTAAGGATAAGGTCAAAGGCAATTTTATTTCTCTGGTTTTGCTTCTAACCAAGAAAGAATCTTGAAAAAAAAAAAGAATCCCCAAATTATTAAGAAACGTTTTTTTAGCCTTTTCATCTTTTCAAGTCGTTGATCACATAGAAGGCAGTGCTGATTTTTTATTGGAAACAATTTTTTATTTAAACTTCCTTCCCAAAACTTTTTAAAAGGTGCGTGTGTATTGGGCAGCAAAAGGTAGAAGACTGATGAAACCAAACTGATGTAATGTCCAATCTTTTTTTCTGTTCTCTGTGCAAAATATCTTTATTAGTGCTTCAGCTGATTTCAGTCACATCACATTCACTGGTGCAAGTCTTGCATCCATTCAAATTCTTACAGTTTCACAAAATTATGCAATTTAGTAGAACTCAATTGATTCAGTTATCAAAGCTACAAGATGCTGCAATACAAAAACATCCTTAACAGCCAACAAAAGTCCATGAAGGAAAGGACACCCAAAAAATCCTAACCACTGGGTAATTTTCAGTAACATGTTTTAGGTTTCTAATTCTGCTTAGGAAAAGTACCTTAGATAAAGAGAAACATAATTGAAGAATTTGAATCTGTAAAGATGCAAGACATTTATTAGCTCTGTTGTGAGTCTTACGGCCTCTGTCCAGACACACTTGTGGTATGTATGTCTGGATATTTCATTCTGTTTTATAATATGCAGTTATTAGGTTCCAGATAATTTTGTATACACTACTTAAATCTTTCTCTTTTTATGTGTCTGGTTTAGGTTTCCTCGCATGCTGCAATATGTTGGCTTTTAGCACCCATTTTTTCCAACATCAAATAAATTTTTTTAGTGGTAAAGTTTACCACATTTGCTTGCAAATGTTAGACAATGTTTTCTCCATTGCCAACTGTCATGCAATATATATATGAAAAAGAAAAAAAAAAACATTTTGATTTAAAAATCTACTTCAATCCTAGCAAAATCTTAAGAAATCTGTATGTATAGTTAGCATAATCAGTGTTGCTGTACACAGGGAATGGGATTCAACCATTTAGGTGTATCATTTTATCTGATCAGATCATTCTCCAAATTCCACCCAGTGCTAGTCAAAGTGAGACTGATTCCTTAGGCAGGGTAGTTTTCCATTGGCATCTTATGCCATTTAACATCCCTGTGACATGTCACCTGAATTGAACTGCCATTTCAGAAAGACATGGAAAGTCCTCTGTTTCATCTGCCAACTGCATATGGATGTTTCACATGCCTTGGATGCACTTTGTTTAGGAAATTTACTTATTTCCCTTCACTGCTTTTCTCGTAATGGGAGCTTATACTCCCAGCCTTTAGACAGGCACCAGGCATGTAAATTTATCTGCCTTGACCTGAGTCCATGGTTTAGATGGTGGATACTGTAATCCCATCCATAACAAGAGCAAGTGTGGCAATAAAAATCCATTTTGTGTTTTTTGGGGGGTTTTGGGTTTGGGTGGTTTTTTTTTCCCTTTTTTTTTTTTTTTATTTTTTTATTTTATTTTTTTTTTTTTTTTTTTGCTAAAAGGGATGTTTTGTGTTTATAGCATTGAGAGTTGCCTGGTTAGGGCAGAAAAAACTCATTTATAAAGTTGAGATCCTATGGAAGAAAACTTCCTAGTACCTATCTCCCCGCTTTTGCTTTGCACTTCACCTGTGTCACTCTGACTCCCAAGGCTGCTGGGAGGAGCAGGGTACCCACAGTGGGTGGGTTTCCTTTTGGCCTTGTGTCCCCAACAAAGGGCTGTTGTGTCCTTCCACCCCTGGGGTCCCTCAGGACATTGCCCCAAGCAAGCAACAGCTCCTGCCAGGAGGAGGACTGGGGAGTGAGGAGGAACCTGCTCCCATCTCCAAACCCTGGGAGTGATCTGCTCTGCCCCTGCCCCTGTCCTATCCCTGACCCTGCAAGACCTGATGAAGACTTCAGTGGGCCAGCATGGGTGAGAAGCAGGGCAAAAAAATGCAAGAAACAGAGATATTATGTGTTTCCTTTTTAGTAAATAGCTGCTATCATTTACAGAACTGTTTTGTACAACAAAGATTCTCTTGTTCTTACAGAAATGCAAGAAAAAAAGCATGGCCTTGAGGCAGATTAAAAAAAACCTCAAATGACAATAGATCCCAGTGAATAGGGAACTAGAAAGAGTCAGCCTGAAAACCTTGATCTATTCCTGTCTGTGCCATTTATCTCCTGTATGTAGCAAAAAAGGATTCTGCATATAAGTACTGAAGTTAGAGCTCATATAATCATAAGAAACAGCCTACATAAAGACTCCTCCAGAAAGTGTTTTCAAGCAACTGAACAGAGTTTAGGCTGCTGACACAGGCATGTAAAATTAGATTGCTGAAACATATGGTGTGAATATATTTATCACTTTCAATTTTGCTGCTTTCCCTTAATTTTTAGTGGAACCATTAATGGCCTATATTCCCTGGAGGATATGTAGCTAAACCTGTGTGTGTTCTATTTGCCTAATCTGGGACTGAAATTGAATCTAGGCATCCAAATTCCAGGCTGTGAGCCTGGGAACACCTCAGCAGCTGCTAATCTGAGGGGCATCTCAGCCAAATGAGCACCACAATATTTTTCAGGATGGAACATTTATTGCTGCACATTTGCCACTCTTTTGACAATGCCAAGCACATCAGTGTTAGGTACACCTAAGCAAATTATGAGTGCTTTTGTGTAAATCACCAAAGGACCTGGTATTTTCAAAGCCTGTCCAATGATGCTGAAAAGCTTAGGTTTTCCTAGAACCTTCTAATGCATTTGGAATAACAGGCAATTTATTCAGGTGAATCTTTTTACAGAACCCTTTTTTATATTTTTACAACTGAAAACATTTCTGGAATCCCTCAGTTCCCGCATCAGCATGAGAGAATTCAAACTCAATTATCCTGGGACAGTGCTCTGATTGCCAGGTTCATAATTCAGCAAGTTAAAATCAGTCTTAATAATAAAGCTTTTTCACTGTGATTAACATACTTCAGGATACATTTGTAAAAATGAATGTAAAGAAAAGAGATATGACTAGTACTGTGCCATTAGGTTATTTAACATGGAGAAAGAATGTATGGCCCGATCTCCTGTTTTTGTACTATTTGTACATTTCATCCAGATGTGATGGGGTCCAAAGCTACACCTGGGTATTCCTATTGGTAGGAAAATGTCCCTTCCCTAATTTAAGAAAAGATCCATGTAATCATAATTTAGGTTGGAAAAGACATTTAAGAACATTGAATCCAACTGTAAACCTATCACTGCCAAGTCCCACCAAACCATATTCCTAAGCAGCACATCTACATGTTTTTTAAATACCTCTAGGGAGAGTGACTCATCCACTTCCCTGGGCAGCTTGATAACCCTTTTTTATTTTGCCTAATATCTGTCACAATTTGAGATTATTTCCTCTCATGCTGTTGTCTGTTATTTGAGAAAAGAGCACAACCTCCACCTGGCTACAACCTCCTTTCAGGTAATTGTAGAGAATTTTAAGGGCCTCCAAGAGTCTCCTTTCCTTCAGGATAAACAATTCCAGTTCCCCTCACCTGTTCCTCATAAAAGAAAATACGGAAATATGAAGATCCTAAAACCAATTTAAACAACAAGTTCTAGTGCCTTGGTAACCTCATAGTGAAAGAAACTTTTCCTCACAATTTGAACTTGATTATGGCCAGTGCCCTTTGCATCTCCTAACATAACAAGAAGAGATGAACTGTGCTGTTTTGGTAGCTGTCCTTCAAGTGCTTGCAGGCAGTTTTAAATTGCTTCTTAACCTTCCCTTTGTCTTACTAAACTTGTTCAGCTCCTTCATACACACGTTCTTGGATATGTGCCATTTTTCAGCCTACCTCAATTTTATCACTTTCCTTCTGAAACTGGGAGACGCAAGCAAGAGTGATACAATGTTTCAGTTGTGGTTTTGTAAGCATTGAGTGGGAAAAAGTTTACCTGTTTTGGTCAGATACAAATCTCCCAGTGAGCCATGGTAAGCCTTGTGCAGTTAGTTTTTATTAATTCATTGTTGCTCCCAAGTCCTTTTCCACAGAGCTGACATTCAGCTAGTTGTTTGGGAAGCATTATTATTTGATGCTCTTCTACTTAGGATGCAGAAAGTGGCTTTTTTCCTCGAGGAACTTTTTCCATCAGTCCAATCTTTAAGTTCATCACGGTATTTCTAGGTCAAAGATCACTCTTTGTCTCATCACCATGGTTGCTGGTAAAGCTATTGAACAACATGTGCCTCACTATCAAACACCAAGGGCTCTACTCATTCCCAGTAACAAGCAGACATGAAGCTATTGATTTCTATCCTTTAAACTCAGAAGGTTATTATGTCAAAAGCTTTGCAAAAGTCAAAATATTGTTCCATCTACCACAGTTCCACAATCCACATAGAAATTTCATCATAGAAAACAACTGAAGTTATTCAAACATGATTTGATATTCCTAAACCCTTGCTGGCTTTTCTACATCTTCTATATGTGCTCCTAAATTAATTCCAAGGTAATATCATACACTTATGCAAATATAGAACATATCAATATATGGATTGTATATGATTGCATTCTGTAGTGAACTACTGGCTTTATGCATGGTGGGAAAGCACTGGTTGCTGTTTACTTTGACTTTAGCAAGTTTATTGACACTCGTGTTTCCAGCAAAATTGGTGAGATTTAGCCTGCAAGGGCAGGCTATGAGGTGAGAGGAAAAGTAGCAGTGAAACTGAGCTCAAAGGTTTGTGATTAGCCCTGCAATGATTAACTGGAGGTAATTATTGGTTGCATCTGTTGAGGTCAATACTAATTTATTTTATGACTAGAAAGTGGGATAGACTGTATTCTCAGAAAATTACCCAATGATATGAATTGTACTCCTCTGGAAAGAAAGGCTACTGTTCAAAGGATCATCATCAGGTTATGGAAAAGGACTGACAAAAACCTCATGCTATTCAACCAAGGCAAATGCAAAACTCTACACCTGCACTGAAATAACCCCAGGCAGCAGTAAAGGCTGGGAACTGACTTGTCTTTGTTAAACTTCATATGGTTGGCGATTGCCCAGCCCTCTAAATTGTCAAGGTGTCTCTGCAGGTTCTCTGTGCCTTCCAGGTAATCAGCAGCTTCTGATGGTACCATCAACAAACTTACTTGGTGTACCATTGATTCCTATATCCAAGTCATTTATGAAGATGTTGAAGAGCACAGGGCCTGCAGAACCCCTCTAGTGACAGATCACCAGTTTGGTGCCACCCCATTCACTATTCAGCCAGATGCTCACCCGTAACATGATGACTTTTATCCAGATGTTTTCTGGGCCTTTTATCCAGATGGATATTGTGAGAGCTATTATTGAAAGCTTTACTGAAATTTAAAATACATATCCATCAACTGACTTCTCTTGATGGTTATTTCCCTTGTCATGAAAGGATATTAAGTGTGAAAAGTAGAACTTTCCCCTTGTAAAGCCATGCTGGCTGAGACTGATGGCTCTATTGTCTTTGAGATGTTTTTCAATACCTCCCAGAATAATATTCTCCATAATTTTACCAATATTTGAAATGTGACTGACAGGCCTGTACATTCCAGGGTCATAATTCTTGCCTTTCTTGAAAACTGGGAAAACTTCAATCGCCTGGGACCTCTACAGGTTGCTAAGACTATCCAAAAAATCATTGAGAGAATCTTCAATGATTTTTGAATACTCTTTGGTTATTCTTGTCTAATCCCATCAGGGACAATGGATTTAGAAGGATCCAGCTGAAACAGCAGATTGTGCACAAGTTCAGGGTTGACTGGGAGTTCTAGTGGTCAGAACACTCTATTGTTACTTGAATCATACTATTTGCCATTAAATTTTGAGATATTTAGATAAAAGTACTCTATGCAGTGCTCTATGCTCTAATTTATTGAACATGCATCCTTTAAAATATGTTTCTAAATTATTATTTGAACTCCACTTTTGAGGCTAACATGATTTTTCATTGCAAGATTTTCATTATTGCTCAAAAATAAAGTAACTTTCAATACACTGTCTACTTTAATAAGTCAGGGGTTTTTTTTTGTTTTTTTTTTTTTTTTTTTTTTTTTTTTTTTTTAATGAGAATTTACTATTATTGATTGGCATAGAGATAACAAACTTCAACAGGAATGTTTCCTACATTGAAAGCTACTCAGTAGCAGGAAAAATTGTTTAAATAGTTCAGCATATTTCTCAGCAAAACAGCTTTTAAATTTTTTTGAAAATTGTTTGTACTTATGGCTCTTTAGTGACTAGAAAACAACTACAGACAATGTTTTAGCTTCTAGAAGAAGATTGCCTTAAAACTTCATTAAATATTTATATTTGTCTTCTTTCCTTGTTGGCATTTTATGAATAAACAAAAGCAGATCTTGAAGATTGTCATTCCACTGAATGATTTTATATGAAAGATTTTCATATACTTTAAAAGCAAAAGCATAAAATTAAAGGTGTGAAAAGCTGCGGCATAATAGACAACTTTGCTCACAGTGTCTATATACTCATAATTGGTCTCAAACCCTCATCTGTAATTTGAATAATATTAATCAGAATTACAAAAATAAAATAATAAGCCTTGCCTGCAGTTTTGAGTTATGCATCAATGATTATTTGGGAAATAATATCAAAGGGCTGCTTTTGTGGGTTTGGGGTTTTCTTTTTTGTAAGAGATGAAAGACAAATGCATTAATTCTATAATGAAATTATGTGAACCTCAGTGGAAAGAATTTAATATAATTTCATCACATATGATTCTGAACCCCAAATTTCTGGATAATATTTTTTTTTTTTTATGTCACTTGACGTTTCCTTTTTCAAATGCTCCCATTACTGTGATCAGTGTACCTTTATTTTCATATGGATATTTACTGAAGTTTTGTAGTTTTGGCAACAAAACTATTTAAAATACTGCAGATTTTATTTTAATGATTTAGCTTTTCTTTTGCTTAAGAAAAAAAGTAAATCACCCACCAAAACTAATACACAATACTGATCAAAACTGAATTTTAAACTTACAGAAAATGCTGAACACAGACAAATTACTTGGCTGTATCTGCAAAAGCACATAGCCAGTCATAATGTTATTAATACCATAACTCATTGCCACTAAAGCAATAAAATGTTGATAAACTGTAACCTTAGAAACCCTCCCACATCTCCCGACATTTTCCCAGAGCAGCTACCTGCAGAGACAAGCAGGTCACAAGTAGACCCTCCCATAGTCATCAACACATTTTCCTTTTCATTCCATCACTCCCCCATAACCTGAAGTATTGCTTGCATTTGTGTAACATAAATTCCTTAAAAATTATTCATAGGGAAAGATCATATTCTTATGACATAATAACTACAGCTTTTTTATCATGTGTAGTCTCATAAAATTACCTAAGGTGCATAAATCTTTCTAATTTTTATCTTAATTGTTTTAACTGATATGAGACAACGTAGGAAAGTTATAGCAAAAATTAAGACAGCCATTTTTTGAGTCTGTGTTTCTGGTTTATTATCCTGTAATCTTTGCCCATTTAAATTTTTTCCTGTTTAAAAAAAAAAAAAAATTATCTACAAAAATCACAACATGACTTTTGGAGAACAAAATTATTTGACCACTTAAATCATCCAGTGCTGTTATTAAAATTGAGTAATAGCTATAGCTACTTAGCTGAGGCACACTTCTGACAAATATTGTGAAGGCTTTCTCTGACTATTTAGTTCTCCTTTCACTACAGTGTGTCAGACACTGCGTGGAAAGATTTAAGTTAACTCTTTCATCTTTCTTCCCACAGCTGTTCATTTTGAGTGTTGTTACACACACTCATTTGGTTTCCTTCATTGCTTAAAACTGTTTGCAAAAGAAATACTGAAAAATATTCCAAGAGCAATAGATTAGTCAAATATGAATTTTGGATTTAACTTTCCTGACTCATTTTCTCTTCTATGATCTTTAGGGTACAATTCCAATATAAATGAATCTCAGTGAAAAGGAAAATTCACCCCTCCACATACACTCAAGTGTTTAGTTGTTGATTAGATATTAATTCTAACTATTTTTTCCAACGGTTTCTTGTTTTGATCAACACAAGCTTTTTATTACTGTATTGTATTAGTATATGCAATGCATTTAGTAAATATTAGTCCACCACATTCATACTCTTGTGTAATTTTAGTACAGTTATTTTGTCCAGAAAATCATTTTACATGTCATAGGTTGTAACTAAAGATGATGATATAGTGTAAAGTACTAAACAACTACCAGAAGTCTAATAGAGGCATGGAAGGTCCAAATTGATTAATGTCTTTGTATGAAAGATGTTTTATTGTGTCACATAGGGAAAAGAAAAATTGAAGAGATATTCATTAATTTTGCACAAAATAATTATTTTAGCAATATTTATCTGTAAAATAATAAATATGCCTGATACTGATTAGCAGTTGTTTCCCTTCTGACATGGCAATTAAATCTACTGTTTATACTGATAAAACTGAGTATATACTTAGGAGCAAAAGGAGGAGAAATTATTTTATCATTTTAAGTATGTCAGTAAATAAATAAACATGGCTTCTGAAGGGTGTATATGAGTGCAGAAATTCCTCTGAAATTTGAATGCCATTCTTAGTGAACTAATGGACCTGAGTTGTCATTTTGGAAAGTAATGGAATAAGGACTTGCTTGATGGAAGGGGTTTATAACAACACTGCATATTGATAAACCATGATTAATAATTACAAGTATGTTAACAACTAAAAAAAAAGAAAAAAAACCTACCTCTTACAATGTAAGAGGTAAAATCTAGGTATGCAGGTAGCTATAGCAGAATAACTGCATCAAAAGAGAAGTGACCAGCAGGCTGAAGGAGGGGATTCTACCCCTCTGCTCATGAAACTTCACCTGGAGTACTGCATCCAGGGCCAGAGCCATCACCACAAGAGATGTGGACCTGTTAGAGGACCCCAGTATAGCAAGAAGATCATCAAAAGGCTGGAGCACCTCTCCTACATAAGCTGGTTGAGAGACCTGGGGTTGTTCACTCTGAAGAGAAGGTTCATGGAAAGCTCACAGTTCCTAACGGGGGCCTACAGGAAAGCTGTAGGGCAGAGAGTGATAGAACAAGGCTAAACTAAAAAAAGAGAGATTTAGATTAGATGTTAGGAAGAAATTCTTGAAGGGTTGCAAGGCACAGGAACAAGAAGAGAAGCTGCGGATGCCCCATTCTGGAATTGTTCAAGACCAGGTTGGATGGATCCCTCAACACCCTGATGCAGTGGGCGCCATCCCTGCCCATGACAGGGGATGATTTGTAAGGGGTCTTCCATCTCAAGCCTTTCTGAGATTCTGTAAGTGTTTTGCAAAGGAATATCTTCTAATACTGTTTCAAAAGAGGTAAAAATATGAATTAAACAGATGTCATCTCCCAGTAGTAGAGATTAACTACCACTGCACCTCTTTTCAAGAACACTAAACTTTAATTGGTGAGGGCAACGGTGCCTTTGAACTTTTAACAGCAGGCACTTGAACACATTAATAAAGTAATTGACACCTGAGTTCAAAAGCTTGCTGCTTGTTGTAAAACAGGCTTTGATCTTTAATAATTTTCCAGCCAAACAGCTCTCTTATTTTCTACACAATGTTAAAGAAAAAACATGAAATATAAAACTAGTGGTTGTATGAAGAAAAAAAACAAGCTCAAAACCAATCATCTCTTAAACTGTTTTCCTCCTTATCCAGAACCTGAAGAGGATCGAAAAAATCCCCAACAAATAAAAAATACAACCCCAAGAAACACAAATATTTTTTCAGTGGTGTTTATTTTGTTTCTTTCTGGTCCACTTGTTCACATGAAAAAACTAAAAATAATCTGAGTGATACTTCTGTTGAATAGTCAGTGTAAATATCGGTTGCAGTGGTAGGTCATCTCTATGATGAATGTTTATGTTTCTCTTTCTACTTTCCTCTGAACTTGAATCTTTAGTTAAGGATAAATAATTAATGAAATCAATGTTTAATTGATTTATCTTTTTAATTCTGAATCCTTTGTGCAGGTCAGATCATTGGGATCTTTTCTGATCAAGTGCTCCTTTCACTGCCTTCCAGCATTATAAAGTAAAAACTATATTTCTTCTCATGAACCCAGATGTTTGCCTTGGAAGGATGTACTCTTTTGTTTCCACCTTTAGTCCATGTCAGGGCATCCAGGTATAATGAGAAAATACTTCACATGGACATTCAAGTATATGACCCCTTTGTCTGGTGTGCTTTCAGGGGTTTACCTTTTTTTTCCTTGATTTTTCTCCATTTTATTATTTTCCTTTATGAATTTCAAGTGGTAGTTTCAATGATTTTCCACATCTAGAGTTACATGGATTATTGTTCTGAATATTGAACTTTAATGCTGAGTTCTCCAGTCAAAACTAACGCTCCTAGGGATATGCCTACACCACATATATATACCTGAGGTAACTAATATAAAAGAGATAATTTTTCTAGTTTTTACTTTAAAACAACAGGAAAACAGGAGGGCAGTGGTTAAGAGGAATCTTGAGATCATCTGGTCTACCTGCCCTGCTCAAAGCAGAGTCAGCTGGCAGCACAGAGCCCTGTCCAATCAGGATTTTTGTATCTCCAGGGATGGAAACAATAATGTGGACAGCATGTTTTACTACCATCGTACAAATAAATAAATAAATAAATAAATAAATAAAAATATATTTCATTGAACTTTGCTGTTTTCAGAACACAGACATTTCTGTGTTTTTGTGTTTCTGTGAATGGCCTTTTTTCCTTTCTCTGGGTGACACTAAGAAGGCTGGCTCCCTTTTTCAGCAATCAGGTATTTCCTGAAAATAAAATCCCATATTTTCATTATAATATTCATAGCATTAAAAAAGCACTTTTCAAGACTAAAAGTTTTGTTTATGGAACAGTTAATGACTATTTTTTTTTCTGCTGCTTATCTGTACTTATCTTTGAAGTACCTTCCGATTGCTGTTAATGCTTTCTGTTATTTTCCTATTCAGTCTTCAGCCAAGCTTTAAATAATCAAATTAACTGCAAAGCTATGCTTAGATTACCTGAACTTCAAGTAAAAAACAAACAAACAAACAAACAGAAATTGAAAAAAAAAAGCAGAAAGGGTAAGTACTACACCAAGTCTCCTAGACCCCTGTATTGCTTTTGGGTTTTTTTTATTTTTTTTAATACAATTATTGAAATAATTTAGATTGGAAAAAACCTTTTAAGGTCATTGTGTCCCACAATTAACCTAACAATGTGTCATCCACCACTAAACAATGTCCCTAAGCACCCCATCTAGACGCCTTTCAAAGACCTCCAGGCATGGTGACTCAACCACTTCCCTAGGCAGACAGTTCCAGTGCTTGATAACCCTTTCCATGAATAAATTATTTCTAATATCTAAACTTAAGGTCATTTTCTGTAGTACAGTCACATGATACTTGGGAGAAGAGACCTTGCTACAGTCTGCTTTCAGGTGGTTGTAGAGAGCGATAAGGTCACCCTGAGCCTTCCTTTCCTCCGGGTAAACACCCTCAGCTCCTCCAGCCATTCCTCATAGGGCTCACCCTCCAGAGCCTTCACCAGCTCTGTTGCCCTCCTCTGTTCCCATTCCAGCACCTCAGTGTCTTTTTTGAAGTGAGGGGCTCAGAACTGGATGCAGCATCTGAGGAGTGCCCCCAGCAGTGCCAAGTGCAGGGGACAATCACTGTCCTGGTCCTGCTGGCCACACTATTGCTGCTACAGGCCAGGATGCCATTGGCCTTCTTGGCCACCTGGGCACACCCTGGCTCATGTTCAGCTGCTGTTAGCAGCACCCTCAGGTCCTTTTCTGCTGGGCCACTTCCCAGTCATGCTGCCTCCAGCCTGTGACACTGCCTGGGGTTGTTGTGATCAAAGTGCAAGACTTGGCCTTGTTGAACCTCACACCATTGGCCCTGGTCCATCAATCCAGCCTGTCCAGATCCCTCTGCAGAGCCTTCCTACCCTCCACAGCAGATCAACACTCCTGCACAACTTGGTGTCACCTGCAATCTGTGTGAGGGTGCACTTGATTCCCTCCTTCAGATCACTGATAATTGAAAAAGATTGTCCCAAATGCTGAGCTCTGGGGAACACCTCTGATGTTATGTTGTTTATAGAAGATAAAGCAGAAAATGTGGTGAAATAAAGGATTTTCCCTTTAATATGGTGGTTTTTAACTGTATGTGACTGTCAAAGCAAAGCTAATATTTTCATAAGAAATTGCAATCATTTTTTGTTGCTATGGGAACCTCTGTGGGGGGTTGTTTTTTGTTTGTTTTAAAACTGTCAGTGAAACCAGTATGACAAAACCAACACTTTTATCTGAGAAAAAAAGAGGTATTCCAAAAATGTTTCACCAAAATCAGATGATTTTAAATAATAATGAATATCACTATAGCAGTGGCAATGAGGAAGCAATAAAATAGAAACAGAGACTAAAAAACTATTAGGAGAAGCCATACTGTGATTCCATGTAGAGTAATATCCATTTCAGCCGTTGTTTTATCTTTCAAGCAGTAGAGCTACAAACAGCATCGCCCTGCTGTGGACAGGGAATATGTTTGCTGGCAAGTGGTTGGGAAGATGCTGTTGCTCTCAGATCTCAAAAAGGAACTGACATGATGATACCAGCATGTTTGGGCTGTGTGTCCAGCTGTTCTCATGTAGTCAGAGAAGGGACCTAGAATTACCCCATTTCTGGTCCTCATGACTGCCAAAGCAAGCCATATGTTTGTGTGGTATGGTTGGTAGAACAAGCTTTCCTAATTTAGCCTGTGATGATCAAGCAGAGAGCTGTCAAACAGGTCCCCTGAGATACTACCGATTGCATAATTTCCAAATTTTACTTGGGTTTTTTTTTTGGTCTCATACCTCCCTCTCTCCCCAGCCCTCAAGGCTGTGAGATGTTGACATGCAGGTAGAGCATCTTTGTTGTTTTGCTGGCTTGCACCACTAGAGCGAGCCCTTTTCTTGTCTGTAGGTTGAGATCTTTGAACTCCTGCTGGATCTTGTCCCACTTTTGTACACCTTTGATACCGACCTTTGAGGTCATTGTGCCAATGATTTGCTGTTGTATAATGTCCCACAGTCCTCAGTTGTGATACAAATCCACGAGTCACATCAACTCTAAATGATGCATCTGATACAACCTACCTATGAAATCCTGTGTTCACCAATGGTGACAGGTGCCAGAGGGGCTGTAGAACAGGCATTCAGGTCTTTTGTGTTCTTAACTAGAAACTGTCCTCCAAAATTCAGATTTACAAACTGATTAATAGTGGAGTCACAGTAAGCATTTTGCATGGTCCTGCAGCTCTCACCTGCAGTTTGTTCTTTATAGGCATTTCTTCTGTACTCTCATGTAATAATGGACTTTTGACATCTTTTAAGGAAAATAACATGATTTCTGGAGAGTCTTGATTAAGACAAAGGCCACTGGACGTCCCAAAGCAAACCAGAATTCAGGTGCTGAACATGAAAGAGGAAAAAAGAAGTAATGTTGTTAGATGGGTACTTAGTTGTAAGCACATACATCAGCAAGCACATATCAGTGGTATGTCTACAGAATGTACACAGGTGAACACACTGCTAACCTTTGGATGAAAAAGAAACCCCATGGCAGCATGCAGAAAAAAAAAAAAATCATATTGGCAGGTTTTCTATTAAAATGAAAAAAAAGGCAGATGGAAACTGTTGCCTAAGAGGACAGAATGGAGAAGACAGGGAAACCTTAACAAAAACTCAGTGTTGTTGCCTTTATGTCATCCTAGAAATCCTGTTTTCACATCTCCAGGCTTGCGCTGCATACGCCCAATGGCACTACCATTCCACACAGGCTGAGAGACTAAGCATCACATTCATGCTGGAATTTGTTTGGGATGGACTAGGTGTTCTTCCTCATAATTCACAACTAGAAAGGTGTGGGTGGACCAGGTCATGTCCAGAGTTCCTTCCAGCCACAGACATTCTGTAATTCTGACCACTCTTAAAAGGCATATCAAAGATTAGTGATATGAGACAGTATGTGGTCTGTCCTCCTCACACTGCTGTTCCATAATTTGATAATTGTATTTGGGACTTTGGGGACTAAGTCTAGGGCTTCGGTTTGAAGACAGAATGGTTGACAGACTCAGGCCAACAAAATTATTAGGGTGTTAGATAAAGTGAACAGGAGTGGTTATTCTCCAAATACTATAATATTAAACCTATAATTACCTCATTGAAAGCAGTTTAAAACAAATGAAAGGAAGTTTCACTTTACACAGCAGGTAATGAACTTTTGAAACTTATTGTCATAGGAAATAATAGAGGCAGCCAGTGTCAGCAGGCTCAAATTCGTGGGTGAATGAAAAAATAAAGGATAAATGAATACTGAAAGGAATGGGCAGAGACATGTTAGAATCCCCAATCCAATAATCATGCACTCAGAGAAGGAATGATGGGAGTGGATCACAGACAGGGATCAGGTTTGTGCGCTCTCCCTAAATATGTTTCTGTTCATCCCTCTGGGGACAGGCTGGTCTACACTTCTCTCCACAAAAGCATGATTTACATTATATTCTGCTCATTGATCTCCTCTGAGAGTCATAGTTCTATTTCCAAAACTTTTAGGAGAGGATCAAACAAAAGAGGTGATTAATAAATGTTAAAATCAAAGAGGGAAGAATGAGCATAACAATGCAACAGAGGTTTATATGTGAAATATGTTTTTTTCCCAACCTTAAAAAAATTATTATTTATGTTATTAAATGCATGAAGACTTTTTTTTTTCTGTAAATGACACATGTTATTCTTGATTTGTGCTAGCCCCAGGAGGTCTGAAATACACCATCACAGCAGGACTAGAAAAAAGGAATTTTTTCCCAGAAGAAATAAACAATTCTGGTAAGCTAACTCAAAAGATAACACAGTAAGCTCAAGAGATAACAGAGCAAATACACTGCAATACCATACAAATTAAAATTATTTCGTTTACTTGCAAGGTTCTTTAAAACCTAATATACTTTGTGTTTGGTTAGTTGGTTGGTTATTTTGTCTGCCATGTTTATTTCCTGTATCACTAAAGGAATTTGTATTGTTTTGTTTTTACACAGATTTTTGTTTTTGTAGAAAAATATGGTTTTAAAGCTTTTCTAAAAACAGTTTTAAAATGACATGTAAAGATTTCTGTAGCACTAATTTAAGATGATAAGCAAAATTCACTAATGATTTCTTTCCTTGTGGCCATCCTAGGCTTATGCCTCAAAACCATTGCATCTATACTGTCATTTTCTTTGGAAATATAATATGCAAATGAAAATTCTAATTTTGCTAAGGACAGATGAAGGCTGGCAATTTTTGATTACTACCCTTAAGAAAGAAATAAGGAAAATAAGGAAGTATACATAGCAAAAGAAATTCAGTCAAGTACAAAGCACATATCAGGAATAAAATGAAAGAAATAAAGGTAATACTATTTTAAGGCAGAAAATTCTTTTGAAGACAAAATGGAGCAACTAGGATGATATTAAAAACATGGTTTGGTTTCTGCACAAAAAAATTTGCAATACTGAACCCCTATAGAGCAGCTTCTTAATATAATTACTAGGTTGATAGTAAGAAAATAGTAATGTAAAATAGGACAGGGATTTGGATACATATATAAAAAATTGAAAATAATTTTCATATTCAGTGATCTGTGATCTCAGCTATTTTGTGCATTTCTGGCAACCTGGCTTTATTGTTCCCCCAGTTTCCATATAGTATGATATATTTACATCAAGAATTTACATCAATTATTTGCATGCATCATTTTAGCTTAAGATAAAAACTGAATGGGTGGAATTTCTGTGATTTAGGCTTGCACTTCAGTGAACTTTTAGATCAGTTTCACTATATAATTCAGTCAAAGAGGAAATACTGAAAAAAGAGGCACCAAAACGATGATGAAAAAATGTATTCCAGAAGCCTCCTAGTCTCCTAACAGGCAAAGCAATATTTGCACTTCCACCATAAGCTTAGGATCAGATCCAGTGAATATTTATGTATATAAGGTTGTGTTTGGGTTTTTTTAGAAAGGTTAATCAATTTGATTTTAACCTATATTCTCCCTCCTCTCTCCAATTTATACATTTTCAATCTTTTTTTTTTTTTTTTTTTTTTTTTTTTTTTTTTTTTTTTTTTTTTACGCAGCAGTCAAGTGGTCTACCATTGTGAATTTGGGTGCAGTTTACTGGATGCTTTATTCACCTTGATTTCTCTAGTGGATGAGAATTTTAATAAATCCGGTTTAGCTAGCTGCCACAACTACATTTACATTTGCATTTGCTTTGTGCTGTCAAAGTGGTTTAATACAGCTGAAACATCCCAGTGAGTCTAACAATGTCTCTTTATTCACAACTTAACAAGCTTCAGCCAGGCTGAGGTCTCTGTGCAAAGCACTCTGAAAATATACAGGAGGTGATAATCCCAGCTCAGAGAATTTTGTAATGCACAAGTCAAACCAGAATATCAGTATAAAACAAGAGAGCAGGAAGAGAAGAAAGAAATGAAAAGGAAGACTTTTTTTCCCACATTATTTTTTAGCTTAATAAAATTAGAGCAAGAAAGTATGATTAACGATATACATGCTCTATACCTGTGAGAAAGGCACAAATAAAGTATAGACTCAATTTCTTTGTTTTAATTTCCTACATCTCCTGTATTTATTTTCAGTTGTCAGCATATAAGTACCATGCCATGTGCTGTAATAATATAATTCCTTCAGCATTTCTGCCTTATCTGGAAAAATGCAAGTTTCACTTTGCCTAGTAATTAATCTTTGAAGTTGTTGATAGCTCCTTGTACAGCATACTTACCAAATAATTGGAAAGCAGTTTTTAATGTGGCTGGTACTTCCCTTACAGTTTCATGTCAGGCATGGAAATAGCAAAGAAAGAGGCTGACTCCACAGAGTGAAGTTTTGTTGTCAATAATACATTATTTTTCTTTTTAAATGGTGAAATTTCATCAGACATGGTGAAAAAAATGTCACCATACAAATAACTCTGTAAGTAGTTAAGATCAGCCTCTATTATTAGCGGATCTGACCAGAAATTTTACCGGTTTGCAATTACATTTAAAATAATTAAATGTTGTTTGTTTGTTTTTAATAGTAGATTTTTTCATGTTTATTTATATTTCTCTATTCAATTGAATGAAAAGTGAAGACTATTTCTGCAGATTTCTTCATATCAAGAAAAGCAGAAAAACTCTAAAAAAAGTCCTGTCTCTTAGGTTGCTCTGAAAGCTACCGTGTATTTCCTAGAAACCACCTTTGAAATTCACACTAAAGTTCAAGAAAATTGCTGCATAAAAAATTTACCTTATACTCTTATGAGGTTTAATTTTTGTGTCTTTGGGGGAGCAGATATGTGTGTACACCTACTCCTTTTATAATTCAGCCAGTGTATTTAAGGCTATAAATTTTGAAACATTCACTGAGGTATTTCTTAATGTACAGAGTTATTTTTTATAATTTGCTTTCAAAAGATAATAACGATAGAAAATTGTGAAAGTAAAACTGACTTACAGCAGGAAGTGATCTACTTTGTCAACACCTCTCCCATCCCCCTCAATAACAAGAAAAAGCAAATACCAGACAAGGTTGGCAGAACAACTGAGAATCAACAGATTTGTGTTTCTCATCCTTTCTCTATGAGACCCACATAAAGTAGAGTCAAAATCTGGAATTATTGGTACATCTGAAATGTACACTTGCACAGCAGTGAAGTAAAGCCTGTACCCAGAATCAAACAGTTACTGTAACAAATTGCTTGCATTTGTCCTTTCAGTATAAAGGAAAAAAAAAAATGGAGCACAAGAGGCTGAAAGGATTGCACTTCTATTTTTTTTCCAAGTACAACCACTCAAACAATTCTGGTCTGAGAAATGAATATTTCAGAAAGAATACCTAGTAACATCAGAGACTGATGGAAGTGTCTGAGCATGAGGGATAAAAAAAACCCCACTAAGTCTGAATAATATAGTAGAGGTGTTCTGCTCAGCAGGTAACTACTGAACTTTGGAGTACCATTCTCACAGCTCCCAAGTGACTCCTGACCAAGGCAGAGAAATCTGAGGGAAAATGTAAGACAGCGTCTTTCTGAGTCCGGAACAAAACCAAACAGGCAACTTGAAATAGAAGACTTAACATCCTCTTTTTGTAAAAGAGAATAATGCATGGAATACCTGCTGGAATTAAAAATGAGACCCAAAAAAAAGAAAAAAAAAACAAAAACAAACAAACAAAACAACAAAAAACCCCCCCCCCCCCCCCCAGAAAAGTAATAATTAACTTTTCCCTTCTGAAGCCTTTCTTCCTTCTGTTTTGCTACATTCCTCTTGCTTCCTCCTTAGGTTTTTTGATACTTGCTTTCACAAAATATAATCTTCAGTGTGAGACCCTTGTGCTAAAGGAGCCTCTCAATATTTTTCAGTCTTCTTTCATATTCTTCACCATGCTTTTCAGTCCTCTGATTAGAGAAGCATGAGTCTAATTCTTCAGGAAGGCGTGGGCTCTTGAACTAGGACTAAAAGATAATTTTGCTAATTAAATTAGGTTAATAAAAAGTGTGAGTCTAAACATCCCCTCCTAGCTCCTTCTATATCTATTACTTTGCCAGTGCTTTCCCTCTTTGCTTAAATTATCTTGCCATCACTGCCTACATTCATTTTTTAGGGGGATCAAAGAGCTCAACACTTACCTCAGTGTTAAAAAGACTTCTAATTCTTAGGCTACACTGTCTTGCAATGTGGGCTAAAGACTTTCCTGAAAACACTCCTAGTGCACTTCTTAAAGAATGAATCTACCAGAAAAAAAAAAAGAAAAAAAGGAAATTCATTAAATCCCATCCGTCACCATGTGGTCAGAAAAGTGTGTTTTGCTTCACACCTGTATGTTCTATAGATTTATTTGTTTTTTGTTTATTTTTTTTTTTAATCTGTAACACAGGTTTTTTGTTTTTTGTTTTTTCTTTTAAATCTCTTGTTTTGTTTTTTAAATCTAGAGCACTCATCAAACCTTCGATGTTAATATAATCCACAGCCTAATGGAAGCTGAGCTCTCAGGAAGATGCTGCATAGAATAGCATTTTAATCCTGCCCATCCTGCTGTAGGCTCCACTCCCCTGTAAGCAAACCTAGAAGAAGTGGCTACAGATTTGGGAAAGAAATAGTCTACAAGAACAATTAGATCTGCTGCTCTTGCCCTGCAGATCAAAGAATCAGTTAAACTTGCTGATTTGTCAGTTCAGATGAAAGCCCATGCATGTGACATCCAATGATCACAGATAATACATATTTGCCTTTTTAAAGCCCAAATAATAGATAACTTGTTCTATGAAACCTAATGTCCTCTGGGCACATGAAGTCTTTGACTCCTTCTGAAAGTTTTAGAGGTTATTGCATTTCAGTAACAATGAATGTTACCACAATGTTCAGACTAGAGCTCTAGGGAAATAGGTTTAGCATCCAAACTACAAAAAGCTATAAAATGTTATGTTAGCAACCTTTGTTTGGAAATTAAAGATACAAAATTTGAACTGTTTTTGAATTCACAGGTTTGCAGCACAAAGACATCCTAATTTCGTTTTTGAAATTTGTTTTTGAAGGTAGAAGCAGGAACACAAACTAGAATCAATGTGTTCATTGAACTGTTGTTACTGAGACAAAAATTATGAGACAAACTGATGAGTGTAAGTTGCTTGAAAATACATCATTAAGTTATGAACAATTTTATCCATTATGTTCAGAGAGACATTGATAATTGATTACTTATGAAAGTACTTAATATTTTTATTGGAGATGTGAAAAACTATGGCTTTTCTACTTGTAGCTGGAATTATTTGCTAGTTAGAATATTGTTGAACAGCAATGAAACTGATGTTATCTACAAACTTGGCAAGGACATATTCTTTTCACCTCTCCCAGGTTTAAATAGAGTATCTCAGGCAGGACAGATCCCTACTTTACCAGCCTCAAGGTAGTCTATGGCCCATTAAATGCCACCAATGTTTGTCCTAACTAGACAACAATCATTAAAGTAAAAGTAAAACTAAGAGCAGGAGATTTTGCAATCTCATTAGGTGAGTTGCAACAGACTTAGATCTCGAAGTCAGTTATAGGAGAAGATGTGTGAGAAAACAGCATCTATGCTTTCCTTCTATGGGTGTATAAACCAATGCTAAAATGCTCACATAGACCTATATAAACATATTTTTGGTTCTGGTTCTTCCTTCCATGAACCATTTAAAATAGGCTTCAGTGTGGGAGATAATAATTACACACAATGTTGTATGAATCTGGGTAGTTTGATACTTTCTTATTGCTAATTTTGTTTTACAGTACAACATACTCTGGCATTTACCTTTTTTATAAGCAAGTTTCTTTTAAAGTGTCTGGACATAATTTGGCATCATTTTTATGCAGTTCAGCACAATATTATTAAATTGGCAGTCTTTGCTCCATGGCAATGATTTTAGTCTGAAATGCAATTGTCACTAATCCCTGGAGGGTGTAGTCCTTGCAGATCAAGGATAAAATCATTGCCATAAGAAGCAAGAAACCTGAATGAATTACCAGCAGGTTTTTTCTTTAATTCTGTGTTATTAAACAGGCATGAGTATATTAAACTGTTGTTTATTGTTATCTCTGAATTTCAACTTCGAAATTTATCAAACTTGAGACTATTTTAAACTATTTTTAATTTAATTTAATAAATATGTGATACAATAGAAACACAATTATTGAAAAACCCAACACATGTAAAAAAAAAACACCACAAAAACCAACTGATTGTGCATTACTAACAACAGAATAAAAATGCAAGTCCTATTAGGTCTGTAACCCTGCCAAAAAAAAACCAAAAAAAAAAAAACAAACAACCAAATAGATAAAGAAATAGAACTGTAACAGGTTTCCAGTCACTTCCAGCATGCTGTGGTGGTGTCAAACAATATGCAAAAGATAATGCAATTTGAGATAATTCATTTAAACTAATGCCTCACATATACAGTGCCCACATCTATGTCGGAATTACTTCCCAAGGTCCTTTGATAGCCAGTGTATACAGACAAAGGTTCTTGGGGTGTGATTTGTTTATGCTGTTTAGGATTTCTGTATTATGAGCTGTGTTTTTCTGCAGAGGAGCCATCCTTTTGTGTGCAAGGATATGCTTCAGGGACTGGATAAGACAGAGTAACCTGGTTTTGTGCTTTCATTGTTGTTTCTAAAGAAGATATTATATATTAACATAAATTAATACATTAAAAGTAGTAAAAATACCTGGACTTAAATTTTCAAAACTCACAGAGAAGATTTTCACATACAATATTTTAAATTAATTCACCCCCTTTGAAAATGAGGTCTTTATCCAAAAGGAAAACCATTCCATTACATACTGCCCAGAAAAATAGTATTTTTTTGTTATTATTTTAAGAATATCCAAGAAAGCAATAAATTGGATGCATTCACAATGAAAATATCATTGTGAGAATAGCATAAGGTTTTTTAATTGAAAATATGCTTATTGTATGTTTCTCACAATGGAAACAGTAATAATCTTAGGGTATAGATAGGAATTTTGGCTAATTTGCATATTCAGTAGTTCTCTTCAGTACAGGCAAGACCCACCTTTATCTCTGAGAAACAGTATAATCATTTTACTAAAAAAAAAATTAAAGTAGGTAATGGACTTATCTCACCTATAATTTTCTATCTCAGCCATTTTCCTTCTAGTGGGTCTGCTCTTCCCACCACTGTTGCCAGCTCTCAAAACTTTACACATATTGCATTTTATTTCTCCACTCATTGTTCCAGATGTTGACTTTCAAGCACCTCTTTATTTACACTCTGGGGTAGTTGAGAGTTTAATCTTCTCATCACAGCCCGGTCCATGACTATTCACATCCTTCTTGCTAATGAAGCAAACTAATCTCCTCAGTAGATGCAATGTTACTCTGAATTTGAAATTCTGAATACAAGTTGGAGAAGGGAAGCAAGAAATTGTGACAGTCACTCACTTCCTCCTCTGATGGATCCCTTACAGTTTGATCAGGGAAACTGCAGCATTTGATGTAAAAACAGCCAGGGCCCATGGGAAAACATAAAACCAGTTAAAACATAATCCAGTTAAAACCAATTTGTGTTTCTTGAAATCACAGACACACTGGACCTTAAGAAATGCACATTTCAACATGTGAGTCCTAAATGTAAATATGAGACTGAAATATTGGCAAGGATATGAAGCATTAGGACAGAAGTATATATTGTAAAACACTCTGTTAAGATTTCTGGCCTCCTACTGGTGCATTTCAGAATGAAGCAGGGACTGCCCTGAAGTGAACAGTAATCTTATTCCTATTGCACATAACAGAACATTAAACACATTGATTACTTTCAACAAGCAAGCTCACTTCAAACTAACAGCTAATAAAGGTAAGGATTTCAACAGGCTGCTCTGGAAATTGAAGAAAATACTGCAAGCGTAAAAATATTTAAGCACGTTTTTAGGTACTGTCCTCTGAAAGAATGAGCTGAATGCTAAACTGCTTCTTCCAATTATTGCCTGAATTGTGTTACAGATGGTAGCTCCCATTCATTGATCTTCAATGTGCTAAAGTATGGTAGCAAAAATACGACAAAACCTTAGTCCTAAAGAGGTTGGAGGTTGTAAATGAGACAAAGGGAAAAAATGTTAGAGAAATTTTGATTAGATCAGGAATATATATTTATGAAACACAGAATTAGTCTTCTAGTTCCCTGCTTAATTCCTAATATACAATAATATCTCTAGCTCAGTAATCCCCCCTCAAAAAAAAAAAAAAACCAAAAAGAAAAAACAAAAAAAAAAAAAACCAAAAACCACCAAAAAAACAACAAAAAAAACAAAAAAAAACCCCACAAAATAAAAAAAAAAAAAAAAAAAAAAAAAAAACCACCCAAAAAACCCCATTATGCTAAGGAGTTCTTAATGGAAAAACTATTTCAAGCATTGGATTTTGTACAAATTCAGTATTTATGAGGATCCAACATTAGATATTCTGAAGGCTGACTGTGGAGAGAACAACAATTATAATCTCATCAATAGAAGAATTAGAATTATTATCTGTATGGATTTAAAAAATCTTTTACGTTGGGTATATAATCTATATGTGGTTAAAAAAATCCTTTACATTGCACATAAATGGACAATTTGGTATTCCTCTACTTTGTGTTAGCTCTATGTCTTAGAGAACTTGCCAAGTAATGAAATACTGGCATTTGCAGGAGTGGTTGGATATCTGGCAAACTGCATATGTTTGAAGAATTTGATTCAGCTTTAACTTGCAGCTGCTGCTTATACAATCATTCTGCTGTGTTTGTAGGTCTCTGATGTATGCAAAAGACTGATTATAGTTTGGCACAGCTCCTGGTGGTTTAACCAGGGGGACATTTCCCTTAATCTCACCTGGCAGTGAAGTTGCAAATGAGCCACAATATTTGAGTCTTAGCAACAGTGGTTTGTAATCAGCGATTCCAATTATGGGATAAGGGAATACTAATTGACCGCCAGCTGTCAGAGCAAATGGGCAAGAGAAAGTTATTAACTTTCTGTCTTGACCCTCAAAACTGTAATAGAACAGATATATGTGATTTTTTTTTCTCTTTTGGAAATAAGAAAACAAGATTAAAATAATCTTTCTTGTTTGGTCAAGAGAAGATTATAATTTAGTTTATCTAAAGAAATGTTTGAGAGGGACTGCATACAACCACAGTAGGTCAAGAACCAACATCCAAAATATTTTATTAACTATTAGATGTGTAAAAGCCCTTCACTTATATTTTGAATGCCATAGCTTTACATAGATGTATTCACATTCATGATGGAAAAAATAAATCAAAATGCCAATGAGTAATTAAAACAAAATAGAATATATCACCATGAATTTTCAAAATAATTAACTGTAGTGTGTGCACCAAAAATACTCATTTTTTTCCACTATCAAGTTTTGTGACCATGAATTAATCAGCCTTAAGTCTGTTTATAGCATGAAGCTTATTTTATGCATTCTGTCTGATTACCTAAGAAATGTTTATGCTTTCCATTTTATTTTCCTCAGAAATTATCTCAAATTATTTACCAAATTTTTCAGCTTGATTGATATCAATTTGTATCTCCTCAAGTTATTATACTGCCTCATGGTATTTTTTAGTTCCCACACCTTTTTCTTAGAATAAGATCTCCTGCACAAGTTGCCAAAGGCATTTCCTGTGATACACCAAAATATGTCTTCATAGAGTAAGTCAAAACTCTGGCTGCTAAATATACAGTTCATACAAAGAAATCCAATCCACTATGAATGGATATTTGAGCTACAGTTTCCAACAAATCCCAAACAAACAAACAAAAATGCTTCTAATTGTCATAATGACTGAAATAATTCAGTTGTTTTAATAAATGGCATTCATTTGGTTTGATGCGAAATTAGTGTTAAATGGTCCCACTGGATAAT
Source organism: Malurus cyaneus samueli (assembly GCA_009741485.1). Taxonomy (NCBI): domain Eukaryota; kingdom Metazoa; phylum Chordata; class Aves; order Passeriformes; family Maluridae; genus Malurus; species Malurus cyaneus. Next base: position 47,415,291 of record CM019214.1, on the reverse strand, counting down.
TGTACAAAGAATAATGAAAACACCGTGTAAAAAAGAAGTAAAAATGGCTCAACTTAACTGTTTTCATAGAAAAGTTTCTTGAAAAAAGGCTGCCACCATTAAAAGTACTTTTTCTCCTTTAAAAAATGTGTAACATAGAGTTGTCAAACAGACTGTTCTACAGTTTGGTGCAAAATAAATATTGAAAGAGAATATACAAATTGTCATTAAAATAACACAATGGTTTTTTTTATATCTTACCCATAAATAAATGGATTCAGATGGTGATTTGGGCTTATTACACAGAAATAAAAAGGTAACAGCAGAAGGAAAAGAGTTGAATACTTGATGATGTTATATTGTGGGATAGACTAAAATATTATTCAGTATTGTTATTCTGCTTGCCAGTACATGCAGTGGGTATTTGTAGCCTCCAATGAACACACTTCTTTGGAGAGATGTACAGATATGAAAAATTAAGCAGGCTGTGAAGACCCTCTTAAAAAGAGAAGTCACCAAGTGTCAGAGACTGGAAAGAGCAATCTGTCTTGAGACATCTTGGGATGGTTGGAATGTGTGTGGTAGGGGTGAGTCAGGCCTTCCTCTGGTGAGGTGGTGCCCTGTCCCCCATTCCCCCCAACCCCACAGTGTCTGTCCATCCTGGCTGGATGTCAGTGCTGTCCCTCAGTGCTGCCTGACCCAGTCCCTGAATGGTCAAGAGACCAGAATTCCCATCTGAGAGGAAGGCCCAGGATGGGGCCGGAGTTTAAAAAGGGTCACCACAAGGCAAGCACATTGATTTTTAGCTCTACCTCCATCTTGCAGCTTTTTATCCATTGCATCATTGGAACCCAGGGATTGGGTCTGTTTTTCTGTATCTTTCCTGTCTTCCTGGTTTTCTCTCTTCTTCTAGCTCTCTTTTCATGGAATGCAACATTGAACATGTTTAAAGGTTGCTAAATTGAATGTGCTAAGTGTCTTATGTTTTTGTACACTGTGATAAGTGCTTTATGTTGTACTAAATCATTTGCAAATGCTTCTTGATTTTCCATAGTTTGCCACTAAACTTCTCTGTGATTTTTACCTCTTGAGAATATCTGGTTGGTATTTCTCCCTTCTATGTAACAAAGCAAAAGGACCTTGGTTTAGCCCCATACATTAAGTATCTGGAGTGTTACACCAAGCTATTGGTCAGGACTCAGGGAAATAGGGAAATCCAGAGGGAAATCTAACTTTTCCAAGTTCTTTTTCTTCCTACTTAAGTTTTTTTTTTTGAGCAGTTTTTTTTCTTTGAAGCAGGTAACACTTCTTTGACTTTGGCACTTCTTTCTTTCCAGAGGTTATAGTCCATCCTTTCTATTTTTCTGTTTTATTTGAAGGTAATAAGTCTCACAATGACAGCTACTCTTGTCACTTTTTGCATATGTTGTGTTGACTCACAGGTTGATGATTGCAACTTATACTAACTACATTTTTTGCTACTACAGTGGGTTGACTCTGGCTGGCCACCAGGTGCCCACCGAACCCATTCTATCACTCCCCTCCTTGGCTGGACAGGGGAGAGAAAATGCAGCAAAAGGATGTTGGCTCGAGAAAAGAACACGGACAGATTGTCATCACAGGCAAAAGAGGACCTGCTCAGGGAAATTACATTAATTTACTACCAGTCAAATCAGAACAGGATAATGAAAACTAAGCCCAAATCTGAAAACGCCTTCTATCAAGGCGTTTCCCAGACTCAGCTTCACTGGCAGCTTCTCTACCTCCTTCTCCCAACCAGTGCAGAGGGACTGGGAATGGGAGTTGTGGTCAGTTCATCACACATTGCTTCTGCTTCTCCTTAATACTCACATTCTTCTCCTGTTCCAGTGTGGGGTTCCTTCCAGAGGAGACAGTCCTCCATGAACTTTGCCAACATGAATCCTTCCCAAAGGTTGTAGACCTTCATGGAGAGCTCTAGCACGAGTCTCTATCATGGGGGAAACAGGCATTCATTCATTCCAATTCACTGGAATTTGAAACAAAGGTTGTTCCTAAACCTAGGATGAAAAAATTCTGCATAGAGGAAAACACTTTATTAGTGTAATTAATTAAAGTAGGTTTGGACTAACATCCATTAAAAAAAAAGATCTTTAATTAGCTTCCAACATCATTTGTTATAACACTGAGCATTTAGTAGTTAAAAAGCGTAATTTTTAGACCTGGTGAGCTCTAAATAGCAAATGGAGTATCAGCAACAGCAAAACAGCTGTTCTATCCATTAAGCCACTACAGTTACTATTTTCTTCTTGCTAATGTGGTTAATATTTCCTTAGTTACAATTTGCAGAATAGAATCCTAGAAGCCTCAGGGTTCAGCTAACATATACTATAATCCTTTCATTTAAAGTGGAGATTGTCCAGCTGAGAGGTAATGCAGTAAACATTTATAAAAATATTCCTGCTCAAATTTCTGTGAAATATGAATGAGCCTGGATCTCAGCCAGCCATGTGAAATTGTAGACCAAATTCCCTAGAGTTTTAAGATTTCAGAACAACTGCTCTAGTTTATGTTATACACCCAGGAAATAATTACCAGATTTGGATCTTTGCTTTGATTCCCGTTCATCTTAAGTTTTCTCTTGAGATACTGCTTGTCCACTATATAGGAGGCAAAATGATGATGGAGAAAATGGGTTACAAAATGGAATATTTCAGCAGGCAAATTTATGAAGAAGAGTTAGATAATTTCTGATTGAAATAGTTCAATAAATATGGTTAAAATATGCATATAAGAAAATGTGGCTTTATTTTCAGAGTGTGCAAGTTTCCCTGGCTTTCAATTATGTCAACAGCTTTCTTGAGTGATTCAGCATTCTGAAAGCCAAACCATATTTAGTTACTGGAATGTAGATTTTTGTACAGGCTTTGGGCACAGTGCACAAAAACACATCTTGTAAGAACTCAGTCATCTCTATTTCTAGTCTTTGCAATTAACATTCTTTTTAATGCTGTATTTCTTACATTTTTATTTCACAAATTGTACGTAACTGGGGCTAGGATTGAATTAATTTCAACTGTCATCATGAAAATGACTGAAATGCTTAAATGAGATCATAGATTCTTCTCAATCTGGAAAAGGGAAAAGCTTCCTATTTTTTCCACACTAATAACGGAGGCCTTCAATAGAGAAAATGCAAGATGTAGAACAAAATGGTACATAATGCAACCGGTTTTATTTTTCCTTTTCTCCGTCCCAATCATGCCTGAACCAAATTACATATTCAGCATGTGCTGTTGTCAATAACTGAAAACTCTGTGGGTGCTGTTCTAAGATGACAAGCTTATATTTATGTATGAGCATCTCTTTCAACAATACGTAAGGCAGGATTAAGGCATAGGATATTTTAACAAATAAAAAGCCCACAGAAGTAAAAAAAAAATGAAACACTCTTTATATAAACATTAGAATTCTATTTTCAAATGTCACTTGATAGTATACCAAGCTCTGACTACTGATTGCCTGTACAAAGATTTCAAACATTTACTCTTATTAGTGATTCAAATAGCACATGAAACCCAGGTTGTAAGACAAAACCAGAAAAAATTCTTGCAAGCCATATAGAAATCCAGTAGAAAACAAAAGATACTCCTATCTTTCTTCAGAAAGCTCTGTTTTATGTCTTTGAACTAATCCTTCTAGTCTATCTTACAATTCAAAAGCAGAGAAATATGAACATTCTTTTTCTGCTCCCTCCTTGTCTGAGCACTGAGGATCTTTCATCTATTAGAGCTAGACCCTTTTCACTTAAACAAGGCACTAAACTTCCTTGAAATCTGTGACATCCTTTGAAAACAACAGAGACAAATTTTGTCTCTCAGAAGCATGTACATATTAAACTGAATTTGATGCAAGGAGTGATGAGTACACAAAAGGGGAAAAAAAGTAGTGTCCCAAATGGAACAAATCAACACATGTTTTCAAATATAGGATTGTCCTTAAATCTATATAAATCTACAAAAATAAGTAACAAAGGAAGAGAAATAAACAAGGTTTTTTTTTTTTTTTTTTTTTCCTGAAAGCACTATTGGTAATTACTGGATAAATTTCATCCCTATTTTCCATGGGAAACATTCCATGGAGTGAAATTTCTCTAATAAATTTGTATGCATTAAAATTTTTTTGAAACTCTGCTTCTGTTGAAGGAAGATCACATAAAAATCTTTCCTTTACAATGGATGTTTGCACTAGAAGAAAATTCAGCATTCCTCACTTTATGGTTTGGTTCCATTTTTTTTTTTTTTTTCTAGAATTAATATATCATGATATAGTAAGAGAGACCTTTCACTATCATATATGAAAGTCACATTCCTTTCTGGGCAAATGCTCTTAAGGGTTAAAGTAACAGTAGTTGGATGTTTGTAGAACAGCAGCACATTGGTTTTCTGTGAATATAGGTTCAGATACCTCATCTTCCCAGTTCACTCATGAGTTCTAACCCCATAATTATACAAATCTCAAAAATGTTCATTCATTACAAATATCATAACTGGGATGGATTAACTAGTTTCCTCTGGGTAAACCAACCCAAAAAACAGACTTAGTTGTAACACAGTTCAAGCCAAACTCCCAAAAAGCCTTTGGTGTCCTTCTTTCTCACATCTTAATGTATCATGTGGGTTTTGCAAAGTCAAATGTGCCTCTACTTCCTCATGTCAGACTCAAGGGCATGTAATGCAACAACCCAGAACTATTTTAAAAAAACACCACTCTCCAGGGTTGTAACACTTTCCACATTTATTTCAAATAATTACAAATGAGGGGAGGGGGTATATAATTTGATAGATGCAAAATAGTAACATTTTGAGGATGCAAGGCATGAATGGGAAAGAGAAAATAAGAAATCAAGTATTGTATGCTCCATTACTAGTGGGGAGGTGGGCACAAACTTTGAAGGAGGTCTAGTCCTATACCTGGTCATAAACTCTTACTCAACACTTGGCCTAAAGACTTCTTACTTCTTGTAACTGATGCATGTCCCAATACATGTATTCACAATTAAGAGTTTGTGTCTACATGCCCTAAGGTTGTTGCATGGTAATTTCTAAGATGTTCATAAATCTCATTAGATGTTTCCTAAGCTTTCATTTTAAGGGGTAAGAGGAGAACAGAACAGTAGCCTATGATGCTTTTTACTCTTAGATCATGACAGTGCAGTGTCATAGTAGAGGAGATTTATGCAATAGAGACTGGAATCAGCCCTAGGAAGAGCAGTTGCCAATTCCTACACAAGTAATGCTGCATCAATCAAGGATATATTTGATGTGATCTGTTAGCACAAATGTGAGACAGGGAGATGTATTTATTGTTAGAATTATCTTGTTCCCTGATACCTTAACACAACATAGACCATGTCTCATTGGTCTAGTAGATTTGAAGATTCATGTTTTACACTGTGGCACCAGCACTGTTTGCAGTGACAACACTTGTAGTGTGTAACCTAAAATTTTTTCTGATTAGTTGATAGATTCTTAACCAGTGCACAGCAGAAAGTTTGCTGAACAGTGAGTTGCCAGCCATATGCTTGGTGTTCATCATTGTGATTTCACATCAATGGGGAGATACTCTGAATTAGGTGGATACTCAACATTTCAGACATTTATAATTACACTGTGTTAATTCAATGTAGCCCTGCCTCCTCCAGAAACACAGAGCACAGAATTTTGTGCAACAGTGCCATGGTTCCCCAGCAGAGGGTTAATTACCAAATTACTGAATTATCTTGCTGGTTATGAACTGCTGAAAAGGTATGAAGCTACTCTGCTATTATGCAAAATTATTCCATGGAGTAAGGCCCCAGGCAAACATTCATTCACATTATCTTACATTCAGTTGATGCTCTTGGGCTTCTCTTGGCAAACCTTAGTGTTGCTGGCCCAGTTTTTTAGTTCTTTCTGAACTGATGCTGCTTCTCCCCTTTGTGAATATGCATATACTTTCCACAAAAAAAAAAAAAAAAAAAACAAAAAACCCAAAAAAACAAAAAAAACACCAACCAAAAAACAACCCATTTCCATTTAGAGAATGTGTTTTCATTGCTGGATACTTCCTAGACTCAGGTCTCCAGATTTGTCTGTATGATTACTTCAGCCTGGTCAAGAATGCAACATGGGGAATGGATGCTTAGTTCGTACAGGAAGCAAGTTGTGACACAGAGGCCTTGGGATATACTGCTGATATGTGGGGCAAAGCTGTGATCTTCTCCAGGTCAGTTGAGATGCTTCACTGTTTATTTATTCTCTTGCTCTGCCCATTCAAATGAGTTTTGCTTTGGTCCAAGCAAATTTTGCTGTAGGAGCAGTCAACCTTAACATGTATGGGTGCAATCCCATTTGTGCAATTTGTCCTGGACTCGACCCTAAGACTGATCTGTTGCACTGTGTTATTTAGCAGTATAAATGCAGTCAGCAGGAACAACATATTCTGTTTCCCACCAATAAGTACTTTGATCTCAAATTAATCCTAGAAGAGATGTGTGGATGAAGAAAGGAGTAGCATCTATTCAGGGAACTGTGTTCTAAAATAGAGGAGTTATGTCATCTAATTATATGTATAGACAGGAGAAATGTTCAAGGCCTCAGCTATTGATCTTTGGCAAACAGAAATGCAATTGAAATGAGTGGACACTCTTGGGCAGTTTAGGTATCCTGTTCAAACTGTGAGGTATTGAATTGCATCTTAAATTAGAGTGAAGATGTAATCCTTTGAATGTAACAGGAATTCTGTTCAGGAACAGAATATTCCTCTATGTGTGGCTTTCCTCTGCATGTTGAGGACATATCATCTGCTCTCAAACAGCAAGTAGAACCCAGATCACTATGACAGAAAACAATCAAATATTAAAAATAAAAAAAAGCCAGTCCTTTTTTGCATATTGCTTCTTGGCTATAAGTTCCCCCCCTTGCTGCAGCTGGTTCTGATGCATTTCCTTTTTTGTGCCTCCTTAAATCTCTGTTTCTCCCTTCCAGTTCTCCCAGACTTATTAGACTCAACCCAAATGGCAATGATGTTGACAAAGCAAAATTTGCTTTAAAGAAGATCAGATTTGACTCAAGGAGATTTTCAATTTCTGCTTGAAAAATAAGTCTTGGTCTCTGTGACCTGTCTCAACAAATCTTGGTTTCTATTATCTTCTTTCTCTCTAAATTGCATCTGCACATTTTCTCAACCAGAGGACTTGTCACATGTCAAACCACCTTGCCTTCTCACCTAAGAGTGTGTAAAATTGAGCTGCTTCTCAGTGCAATGGAACAGTTGTCTCTAGGTATTTCTCTATTTTCCACTGCCCCTTTACAAGTTACAATTCTGCAGCAAGCTATTTTCACAGCACAGGGTACAGTGACAGCTTTGGGACATGGTGAAGAGATGTGAGATCAGGTGAAAAGGTGGTTTTAATGACCTGTAATGGTAAAGATCAGTAACTCAGAATGCAGCTGAGGACTGTCTGTAGGAGGTGTTCTGAGTGGGGGGAGGGTTAAGCTATTTCTTCTCTCCTCCATCAAGAGTCCTGTTCTATTCCAGGAAGTTTACAAGCACGAGTTACATTACCAACAGACTCCTTTCTCAGTCCTTCAGCCAGTGATTACTGGTGAGAAAGAACAGAAAAAAACTGTCATGTCCAAGCAAAAGGAGCTAATGATTGTACCCTTTGAATAACAGTTAAAAAGGGAACATTTTCTTTCCAGCAAATATGGAACTAACAATAATTTTGTGTGCATGTCCGAAAAATTAAGTCTTTGCCACAGCAAGTGTAAGAGTTGGAAGAGAAAATTCAACAGCACATAAGTAATCATGGATAGAGTAAGGCAAGAAAGGCCATCCAGGATCATGAAAGGTTACACACAGCTATCGTGGAGCTTTGGTCTTATCACTAGGCTGGAGTAAATGGGGGATTTTCATCGCTGAAAAGAGTATTAGCAGAAGTATTTTAATAGAATGTAAAAGTCCCACAATGAAATTTTATGTCGTGGTTCTCTCTATTATTGTAGAGCAATGATCATTTGAACAATATATCAAGGCTATCAAGACATCAAAGTTACAAGACACAAATCAAAGTTACCCCTCTAAGATGTTATGCATGATATTGGTTGCCTACCAAAGATCTGCTGTTGGTAAAAGATCTCTCTGCCTTGAGGAGTGACCTTGAGAAGCATCCCAGCTCAGGAGGAGATTGCTGTCATGAATGTCCGCAAGAGAGCTCAGAGGGCTCCCTGAGCAGGCATATTTACAGCAGAAAGTGGCTGTCTTGTAGTCAAATGGAAAAGGTATGGATGAGACTCCATGTACCCACAGCTTTCTTTGTGCCCTGAAAACTGAGTCTTACGGGATTCACCCACCATTCATGAGTTATTCATGTGATCGGTGTTCCAAGCTCACGTGTATCGATGTTCACTGCGTCTCTCTGTTCCTTTGTGGTTCTTCAGAGAACATATTGACACTATAGGAGTTCTTGGCCTGGCAATGGCTCAGGGCTTTACCTCCTTTGGAGCCTGAACCAAATTACCACTAGTTTGGTTAAGAATTCAAATGTACCTGTCACACAGATTAGAGCTTGTGTTGAAAGCTTATGCAGTGAGCTGGAGCAGAGAGCAGAGTCAAGCATAGAGAGGAATATAATTATGAGTTAATATTTCAAAAGTAGAAAATAGATACTTTCCTATTTGAACAGCCTGAGGTGATCAGGAATTTTGCATAATTAGCTTAGCATTGAATTTTTCATACTTTGGATCTCTCCCAGTTCATGGGCTTTTACAGTCAAAATCTTATTATGGGCAAAGGGAACAAATTGAAGCTATGGATCCAGAAATTTACTTTTGCCTAATTAAATTTTTAAATTAGTACAGAAAATTCTCATTGATAATACCCTTGGAAAAGTTACACAAGAAAAGCAACTAACACCAACACCTCTTCCCTGGGGTTACCCCTATCTGCCTGTGCTCCCAGGCTCTACCACATCAGCACAGAGTGGTGGCTGCCATAGTGAGGGTTGAAGCTTTGCACTCCCTGCTTTGAGTCCAGGACACACCTTGGGGCTCTATAGATCTGTTTGTCTCCAGAGGTTCCTTCTGGGGTCCCCACGGGGAATCAAAAGGTACCTCTTTACCCCATGACAAAAAAGGTTGTGTCCCCTGCTCTGAGTTTGTTAGGTCCTCCCTTCCAGCTGTTTGGCAGCCACTGGCAGCTCCCCATGAGCAGCACGGTGGAGGAACCAGCTCCAAAGGCTTCAACTGGCCACAAACAGCCGATATCCAGCCCAGAGAGGTGAATCTCTCCTTGTGACAGGCCGGCCTTGTCCCACTCTCTGAGGTAGAAGGGGAGGAAATATGGCTTACTGAGTCCTGGCCAAGTGAACAAACTGTAGTGGGCAGTGGTTGCTAATGGCTGTGGCTCTCTGGGAGCTTGCACTCTCAATCTTCTGCTCTTTCTTTCTTTCTTCTCTCACAGACTGTGCACGATCCTGAAGGCAAATAAGATCCTAACAAGGGAATCTGGTAAATTTGACTCTTGGGGGAGTAAGCCCTCCTTCTTAGCCTTGAGTAGGCAAATATATCTTTACCATCCACTCCTGGCTGCATAGCTGCCAACCAAAGAGGCCGTGATAATAACCAGGGCTGTCAGTGACTCATGGGGATGACAAACTACTCAGCTCACTGACGCACTCAGGGGTTTTGGTACCAGTGGTGTACTGCCATGTTTGCAGGCAGAACTTGTAGAAAATGCAAGCATCTTGCCAGCTCTTTGGCTGTGATGGTCATAAGGACAGCAGAGTATTTATAACAGCCTCCAACTCAGCATAAAAATACTCTTTCCATTACTAGAATATCATTAAAAAAAACCCAAAATAACAAAGCCACCAGAAGAAAAAAAAAAAAAAAAGTAGCAACTAAACTCTTTTTAAAAGAAAATGTCATGGAAAGAATGTGTTTTTCCTAATGTCTGTGGAATAAGCTCACTATATAAAGACTTCCATGTCTTTATATGATCCTTTAAGTACTCCAGATGAGAGGCTTCCCAGAACATGTATATAATCTCGGTATCAGTATGAATTTTCTGTTTCAGAAGAATGTGTGCATGAGGTCTGTAAGAAAAAGACCCTTAGTGCCTGAAAACATCTTGTGAACCTGGAGAAACCACCAATGGGCTCGTGAACTGCAAACAGGATTTTAAGGCGTCACACAGTGACAGTAGGTGTTGTGGGACATCCCTCCTTGCCCATGGTTTTGGGGGTGTTACCACTATCTGTAAGACCATTATGGGATGCAGGCTGGTGCTGAGTATGCTATCCCTAGGTCAACAACCTCACATAGTGATTCAAAAAGCTCCAGATGGCTAATTGAGGGGGGACAGAAATGTGCTGTCACTTGTTTGCATCTGTGCCTGCAGTAGCTGAAGAACGAAAAACGGTCACAGAATTGACAGCAGTGTTCAAGGGAAAAAAAGGAGGAACCTTGGAAATAACTGTCAGCCAGGTCCTCACATAGCCTGTGAAAAAGGCTTCTCTTTATTAGAGTTAAATGGATTTCCTAGTGTTCCATTTTGTACACGTGTGTAGTAACAGCATGCTGACAGACCTGTTTACATCATTAACTTTCTAAAAAAGAGATTCATTATACGCCTGGGGAAGTGGGAAGCTTTGGATATAAATCCTCTTTCTGAAAGTGGTATAAGGTGAATTGCCAATCCAAGCAGAAGCCAAGTGGCATTTTGGTGTACATATCAGGATCCAGAAGGCTGCGAAAAAGCACTTAAAAATCCGAGATGGCTGTGGCAAAGGAAGACACACTTGTGATAGACTTACTGGATTTGCAATAGTTTTCCAAACAAAATGACGGTGTTATGTACATCTTAACAGTGATGAACTGATGACGTTGATTTGTTTGGGCTATTTTTCTAAAAGGCAAAACAGATTCTGATATAGTTGTGGTTTTTGAAACTGGTATTAGGCTATTAGAGCAGTTAGAATTTTATTTCAAGCTACAAGAAAGGTAGAATGGAATGAGTGCCTAGGGATTGTTAAAATGCCAAAGGTATCTGTAGTGATTTGACAGAAGTTTCTGTGTAAAGTGTTAACTGATTTCTGAAACTGAAGGCAACCATTGTGGAAACCACTCACAACCGTCCAACCAACACACAACTGCATGTGTGCTGCAGCTCAGTCCGAAGAGGTAAAGATTACACTTTTATTTATTCCATCTGAATATAACTTCTGCTCCCAGGTGATCAATTATTCTGATTCTTGTATCAGTTCTTAAAAGCTGTGATTGATTGAGAATGCAGCTGTGATAAAGATTTCTAGTCTGGATTTAATGCAAACTCTCCACCTTTTCATTGAATTGTTATACTAGCTGGTAATTCAAGATGTTTAAAAACATATACCTAAATATCAGTTTGATTTTGTTTCTAAACCACTTCCAGGTAATTTAATTACCTTTCTGTCTTCTAAATTAAGAAGCCTTTTATTATCAAAAATCATTTCCCCTTGAAGATACTAAAATTCATTCAATTAAATTGCTTCCTAACGTTTCCTTTAGTAAGCTAAATAGATTGAACTCTTTACGTCTTTCATGCATCTGTGAGAACACACGCTCATAAGAAGACTTTATTTTATCAAAATAAATGTGAACACACAGACATTGGAGAAATGGTGAATCAGATTTTCCAAATTCTTCCCTGTAAAGCTCTGCATCCATTTGCTTTCAGAAAGTGCTAACTGAACTTACCGACGATTTTTAAGACTGTCATACTTATTTGCTTTTCTTTTGAAAGACTAGCATATTTTTCTAGGTGAGATTATTGTCCTTGGAATATTGGTCATTTCATCATTGGTTATGTCCACTTTTTCTGTATTATTAGTTTGTTGCAAAAAATGATTTCTAAAAAAAGTCTCATGATTAAATTACACATTTTGGTGACAGTTATTTTTCTCTATCTATTGTAAAATATAAAACATATACAGTTTTGCATAATTATATGTATTTTCCCTCTTCAGCAATAACATGACGTGTGCTGAAATGACCCTGATTTATTCCTTGGAGAAGGATGGGGAGTCAGGAGCTAAGCAGTATATTTCAAGTCATTTAGTTCAGTGGTGTGGTGCTTCTAATGCAGCCATTCATCTTTCTTTACTGTCCAGGCACCCAATGCAATTTATGGTGCATTGTAACTTCCCAGAAATACAGCATATTTGTTTTCTTAATGAACTATTGTATTTCCAGTGCAGTAGATAAGCTACCAAAACATGGAATAACCTCCACAATATATCCACAAATATATACAATCATCTACAGGTTAAATAGCAACTCTCATATACAAAGTGAATGTATAGAAATATTTTCCACGCTGGGATTTTAAAAAACCCTGAATGTAAAGGTGGTGGAATCACATAGTTGATGGGTAACTAACTGTGATTCAGAATATTATAATAAAAACAATATTTTGTAAGTAAACATGGGTTCTAATAATGATCTTCAGATTCAAAATAAATAATTTACAAAACTCATTAATATTTGAGCCTTCTTCCTTTATCCTATTTTTTATAAAGTATATTTTACATCAGAGTGGCTTATTCTCTTGCCTTCAAATACTTTATTCACGTCATAGCACTAAGTAATTGCTGACTTACAGTTTCTCAAACCTGATGAGGCTATTTTTCTTGCAAGCAAAACAAAACAGCAAATAAACAAAAATTACTTTGATCAGAATAAAGCATGTGTTAGAAAAAAGTTAAGGTAAGCAAAAATTCTAGGAAGGAAACTTCATAAGAGAAGAAAATGGATATATTTATTCACAGACATTAGAGACATTAATGGATAATAAAAAGATTGTTTGCATTTACAATAAGACTAGATGCAAACATATTAAATGATGGAGTAAAAGAAATGCAATACTCACTTTATTTTAATTTTGATATTTGAGCCTTTTCTAATCAGGTGAAGGAGCCAAATTTTATGTACGGAATTTTTTTTTTTTACTATTTAACTTAAACAGTCTAAATCCTGGAATAAATTGCCATTCCCACATTTTTTCAGGTAGACAACAATCTTAATGTTTTAAAAGAAATTAAAATAAAATATCTTCCTATTTTCAAGACCAAAAGTATTTATTATCACTTCAGATTACTATTTCTTACTACCGTATAGTTCAAAGACAAAAAAAAAAACCCAATTAATCCAAAAAAAGTTCAGTGCTAATTTATTCAAAGGCAGAGATTTACAAATTATGATCAGGTTCCCAAATTTACTGAATGTATGCATTTTTTTTTTTTTTTAAGACATAACTTTCGAATTTTAAGTTATCATGTGACAATATCAGTAATTATGTTTCAATTTCAAAGTAGAACCAACCAGCATTTCTAAATTACATGCTTTCTTCCAATAAGGCCAACATTTGTAGTTCAGGTGAAGGAGGATCCTAATTAACATTTATTGATTCAATAGCAAGCAGTGAGTTTGCAATGACAAAGCTTGGTAAAAGAAGCATACATGCCTCAAAAAAAATAAAAATCTGTATTTAAAAAACAGGAAACAACAGAAAGCAAAACCATGGACTTTCTCCAATTTCCTTCTTTGCCATGAAAGTGAAGTACTACTACTGGTTTTGGAAACAGGCAAAAGAGCTTATGTATCTGAAGAGGATTTTGTGTTTGGAGTGCCATTGTTACCACAGAACTTGTCAAACAGTTGTAGAAACACCAGTTGGAAGCAATGTTGGGAGGTAAAGTAACTCAATCTTGCACTTATTGTGGGATTGAAATCATCATCTGATTAGGGCAGCTCTGATTTTTTTCTAGAATCTTGAAAATATTCACCAATGGAGATTCCAAAGCTTTCTTGCAATGCCTAGAAAAAATACATTGGTGAATATCTAATCTGGGCCTTCAAAATCACAACCTCTGTCTATTTTACCTTATTATATCATTTATACTAATAAGAGGTTGCCACTGTCTTTTTGGTAACTGCTCTTCAATTATTTCTTCTCCAAAAATATTTAGATCACTCTTCGGTTTCTTTTTCACTCATATGAAGGAACCTGAGTGCCTCAGCCTCTTTTTTCAGGATATGTTTCTGTAAGCTTCTGACCACCTCAGTATAACTGTCTGATCCTTCCAGTTTGTCCCTGTCCCTGTTTCTGGAGGACAAAAGCTGGGCACAGATTACCAACTTTATTCCCCAAGAGAAGAAGCAAATCATTCAAGTACATCTAAAGCAGACTTTGAATCTAATTTTTTCTACAGATGCTTCATTGCTCAAACAGAGCAATGCTGCCCTCTGTGTCACTGCATTGCAGCTTTTAAACTACTAAAACTACTAAATTACTGGTATAAGGCCCTAGAAGTCATCACCAGGATTAGAATTTGACTGATGACAAAAAAAACCAAGCCCATATGTTGAATGCCAGGAGACTAAAAATACTAAATTAGTATTTCTGTAATCATATTTTTTGATTCAATCCATCTAAGACGAGCTGTATGGCATTTTCATCTAAAAGTATACTGAGGAGAAGTCTGGATCAACAGCAATGGAGGCTTTTTTGTGCTGGTGGAACAGTCTGTCTCTAGAGGCCAGATAACACCTTTCTGTCTAAAAGAAAGCCCTGCTGACTCTTCCATCACTTGGCATAGGTCTTGATTCACTTACCTTTTTTTTTCCTATAAATTAAGTAAAATGAAAGAAATCAGCAATAATTGGGAAAAGAAACAAAATAATACAGTTGGTTTAATCCAATTAATATGAGAAACAAAATAAAATCATATTTGAATTCTGAGGGAATGCCGCACAGGAATTGATTTGGAAGCTTTGAAAAATAGGTAAGTTCCAAATGATTCTAGTGTTTTGAAGCTATCTCAGAGTAGCTTGAATAGTAAATATTAACAGTATTTTGTAATTTAAAGTCAGCAGAACCTTTTGTGTATATTTTTGGAAATGTTGTTGGATGTTAATATCAGGCATTTTAGGCATTTGAAGAACTTTCAAAATACATTGCTGCATATTACAGTTATCAGCACTTGGCACTCGGTCTTCTCATGCACACACCATTATTCTCTTGATGTTTACATGGACTTAATTTAATCTGGTTTTCTTTGCTTGCTTGTTTGAAAAGCAGGGAAATATGCAGGTCTGTAAATCACCAGATACCTATCTTAGGGAGGTAAATTATAGCATGATATTATAAATTATCCCTGCTTTTATGGGAAAAGACAATTATTTGATTATTAATGCTTTTTGAGGCACATACATTTTCTGCGCATCTGGTTTAATTAAATTATAAGACCAAACTGGCCAAAGTTTTCAATTAAAAGGCAGAGCTCACAGCTGTTTTCTGTGGTTCTGATCTTTCAAATACAGTGACTACAAACTGTTAATTCCTTTGGACAAATCATCTGAATAAAGTTCCTTATGTTACACACCTAGATACAGGGTGTGAAGAGGCTCATAGAAGGTGTTGTTGCAACAAAGAAAGAAAATTACCTCTTTTTGTTAATACTCAAGCAATGAACTAGGCATAGGTCAGCTCATTAATGTCTACTAATTATGGCACATTTCATTTTGAAGGAGTGAACCATCATACTAGCTTCATAATGAATGAGAATGTCAGATTGACATGCCTGTGCATAGTTATTGTGTGTTGCCAAAAGCTAATACTCATACTAAGCAGGTGCAAGGGACAGCAGTTAATGTTAGCACAAAATTTCTTTTCCATCTGAATAAAGCTTTCTTGGACTAAAGCCATAAATTGATCCAAAAAGCAATACTGCTTTAAAGAGGTGTAAAACTTGAATAAGTCTAAAGTATTTAACAAGAAATATTGGAGATTTGGAAAACCCTGATGCATCACAGCTGTAGGATCAGAACCTGAAAAATGTACTATTCTTTCACAAACACTCAGCATTTCCTGCACCTTTGCTTATAACCAGTTATGTCTAGTGGTGAGGAAATGGGGTCCCTTTTCATTTTCCAGATAACCTAGGATCTAGAGAAGCACAGGAAATGATGATATTGACAGTCTATGCTGGTGTCTGTTTTATGGTGTGGGATGCTGTGGCTGTGATGGAATTGCAGTACGTTAAAGGGGAATTTTGTTCCCTTTTTCCTTAAAGCAAGCATTCCCCAAAACACCAATAAGCTGCCATTCTGTTTTTTAGAGCACGAAATAATAAACTAGGGAATGCTGTTCTTTACACAGAGAAAGTAAAATTTTCTGCTTGAGACATTAAAATAAAATAAAATCTGTCAGACACTAACGATTCCCCATATATGCTGAGCCACTGCTCTCATTTTGCTTTCTAATCCAAAAGTTTTTAGTGTCTTCCTAGGGTGAAAAACTCCATGTAGTCCCATCTTTGTTCCTAAGAAAGAAGCTTTCTTTTTATGGTCTCTGGGACTTGGCTCATGTTTAGGCTTCTCCCTGCTGCATACAGGCGCTCTGCATTCCACAAGATACAGAAAATTTGCAGTCTTGCTGTGTCTCTCATCTTCTTTCCCTCTTCATTGAGAAACTTCCCCAGCCTGAATACTCTCAAAGGAATGAGAGTCTCCAAGGAAAGGGGGTCTCTGTTGTTGCCATGTGGAGCAATCAGGAGACCAAAACCAAATTATTCTTATACACTCAATCACATAATCTTTAACTGAACATGACCCTATACATGCAATAAGCTAAGAACCTGTTAATTAAATGATTCTATGTCTGACAAAAATACCTTAATTTGCACCGGTCAAAGTTTACTGTTAGAAATAAAAAGTTTACTGCTACATCATAAAAAAAATTTTTTTTTTTTTTAGTTTTGCAACGTAAAATGTGGAAATCTGAAAATGTGTTAGTGCAGAAATTTGTTAAAATGTGTGAAAACAGCAGACTTATAGAAAAGCAAAGATGAATTCAATTTTTTTGAGGACAAATATATGGTCTACCTGATTTTAGGGTGCTAGGAGTTTTGTACAACAAACCATTTTGAGGATTAATGATATCAAAGGTAACACAAATGCATAAAGCAATGCAGAATTCCCCTTTCCAATCCGTGTTGATGACACTTCGAACTAATTTAATTAATTAGCCATATAATAACTATTCTTTTTTGCTTAAATCTTAATTTTCTGGGAATATGTATTTGTGTAAGAACTGATTCCTGTCCGTCCTGTGTTAATAGTTGCAAAAAAGGTCTCAATATAAGACCACATTTTACCCAGTGGTTTGGAAGAAGAAAACTAAAAGCAACAGCTGTAAGTATTTGGGTTTTGGGGTTGGATTCTTTTTTTTTGTCAGTTGGTGTTTACTAAAAGTTGGGTTTTTTTCAGTTTCAAGAATTGCTGAATAATCTAATTACTACTGAATGCTTCATACTAACAGTAAAATTAGATATTGTTTGTTATGAATGCTGTTGAACAGGTAACTCTGCTAACAGACCTATTGAGCAATTCACAATATGTTACATAAAATTTTAGATATCTTTTCTTGGAAACATTGATTTGCAGAGGGTTTTTTAATGTAAGAATGTGAATGCTCTTTGGCTTGATTTTATTGGCACACAGTTTTACCCAGACAAAATTTGTTGATGAAAATAGTCACAAGGATGGATTTAGTAGGTTTTTTTTAATAGTAAAAGGCAACTAACTACTCATAAAGGCTCAATCTCCATTTTTATTTATATTAATTTTAGTCTATTACCTGACAAAACATGTCTTGTTCACTACATAAATTTTTTTCACATAAGAATTATTAAAATATATTGTATGTCTTAATATATTAAATAACATTTTCACAAACCACTTAAGTTTCATTTATTTTCTAAAAATTTATGGATGTTAAAATTTATAATTTATATAAAAAGCTTGTTGTCCATTATCATCTTGTTGAATAAGTTCTGGACATCAGTTTTGACAGCAGTGGTATCGTGTTATTCATATGACCAGTTACACTGGATGAATAATGAATGAGAAACAGTCATAACAAGTAATTTGCTGACAACCCTTAGGCTGAAAATAACTGATTAAAGCTATTTTGGGAATACTGATCTGTAACAAGGGTAGTCAGAGAAATCAGGATGAGTTTGTGATTGATTCAGGAATGAAACATATCACTCATAGAAACTACTGGGTTTATTTTGTGAGCTCGACCATTAGTCTTTAAAGATGTTTCAAGCTCATTTGTGACAGAAGGAAATTGCATTTCCCAGTGTCTTGTTTGGTTTTTGATTGGTTTACATACACTTCCCCAAATCATCTGTAAAAAGAAAAAAAAAAAATAAAGAAAAAACAAGGAGCACAAAACCTGGAGTTAAGCCCATCATTTGGCAGTAAAAATACATATTTCATCCAAATACCACAACATTATTGTTTGGATCATATTACACAAAATTACAGTTTATTTGTACACAGAAAGATGTCAGTCCTACAGGGAGCGCTGCCAGGCAGGAGGGTAGAGGAAAAGAAGGAGGTGGAAAATGCTACTGGTTGCTGTGGAAACCAGTATCATTACCATGATGCTTTGGAAAAAAACACTGAAGGACAAAGTTTTAAATATATTCAGAATTTTCTTTACATGTCCAGTGTTTCAGTGAGATGTCTATGATAAGATCAACATAGAATGTTGATAACCCAAAGAAATGTAATATGTTTTCACACCATCATCGACTTCACACATGCACCTTGCCCACCCCCAATATTTTGAAAACCAAGTTTGCTTTTCTTGGGTTTTTTGAGATCGTTGACATTTTTAATTTATATCCAAAATAAGTTGTATTTCAAACAACGAATGCTGAGAAAATAAATATTAAGCTGGGGGAAAAAAGAGCTGTCAGTAACAGCTGAAGTCTCCTGTATCCAGAACAACCAGAATATATACATTTGTTTTCTAAATGCTTTCAGTATAATCTAGATTTCATACTGCAATTTTTTTTTTTGAAATTTGGCTCTGTATGAGCTGAATCATTTGTCAAAACCTTAAGCATAACAAATCATTTATCTGTCAGTTTCTTTAAGATTTTGAATATTATGGAGTCACTCAAATAGGGAACAACTATCATAGAGCATTAAATTCATTAACATCTTGGACATGCTCAGCTATGAAAAGTAGCTCAAGGAAATAAGAGATTCACTTCTGAGTGAATTCTGACAAAAGAAAGGATATAGTCTGGATTATGTGACATGCAAGTTAATAGTTAATTCACAAATTTTAATTCAATCTGAGTTGTTCAACTGAATTGCAGCATGAACATTTCAATCTACATTTGTTTCATACTTTTTCATGTTGCGCACTATGAAATGCACACAAACATGTTAAAAAAAAGTAAATATTTTATCTTTACACAAATAACTACTTCTAAGATATTACAGGTAGCACACTCCAATTTTCTAGTCATTCAAAAGTGAGACATTTTTTCCCCAAAGAAATGGAAATTCCCTTAAATGTTGTCATAGATGTGAAAAAAGAAGCCATATACTGTGTGTTTTGTAAGATATATTATTTTCTTCATTTTAACACCTGCTCTTTTTTTTTTTTCTTTAATTCCAGGTTTGCAAGAAAGCACATGTGGGTCATCAGCTGAGATAAACACCAACTGCAGCATGATGCAGATTGTTTTCCATTCTTTAAAACACATCGTGGAGTTTGCATTGAAATATCAAAGGCTGGGAATGTGTTTTGCATTTTTTTTTGAGTTGGGCCTCACAACAGTGTGGCTGGCAGCGATAAGCTAGCTCTGCTGGAGCACATCAGTCCTGTCCAGTAAAACCAGTGAAAGCTTTAAACATGTAAGTCAGAGAGATGAAATAGAAACAAGTTAGTACTAAGAAGGTTAAATAATTTCCAAGAACGCCGCTTCTTGTTTTATTTGAGTGTATTAATGAAGTGCATTTTTTCTTTCTGCTAAAGAATATTGATTTAAACATTTTTATATAGCCCTTAGTGCTGTACACAATGGAAGATTTTGCCTTGTGAATGTAAACAGGTAAATGCAATTATATAGTCAATATATGAAAATACTATTTTTCATTCATACTTTTGGAATACTATTTTAAAAACATTAAATACTAACACTAAATTAAAATTACAGTTTCTGACTATTTAAAAAACATTAAATACTAACACCGAAGTAGGGATAAAATAAAAATGCTGTCATCCTCAGCTTTCGGTTCCTTTTGTAATTATTCTTTTTCATGTATACACAGATTGTTGGAGGTAGATGCTGGAGTAAAAGTGTGCCATGAAGATGTGAAAAATATTTTGATATTAATACATTTATGAGAGATCCATCACATTTTAAGGGAAAGATTGTTTTAATGTACAACCTTTTGTTCTGTTTTCAGTAACTTGATAACTTTCTGTCCAGGACTGCAGTGAGACCTATAGAGAAGGAATCCATCACCATGTGCCAGTCTGTCTGTACTGAATTTTACAGAAAGGAATCAAGTAGACCAGTTTTGGTCTTTGATCAGTTTTTTGTCTCCTTTTTAGCCTTGTTAAAAGTAAAGTTTCTGACTTAATGAAAGGTGCCAAATTTCAACATACTTCCGGTATACAATTCAGCCTTTCTTTCACTGATAAATAATATCAGAGTATTCTAGAAAATATTTTATGGTTTTGGATAGAAAAAAAAAATCATGTTCTTGATCATGATGTGGTGGATGATCATTATACATGAAAAATTTGCTAGGAAACATTTTCTTCTTCTCTGTCTCATAACAATACTTATTCAAAACCACCTTGTATTCCTCTTTTTTTTTTTTTTTTTTTTTTTTTTTTTAACATCACAGCTATTGCCTTTTTGGCTCATGAAACATTTGAAGAAAACAGTTACATAGCCAACCATGTCCACTGTCCATTTTTTCAACAGCTGTATGACAGGTGACTGAACTGAAGTGCAACAGGTTCTTTTAACCTTAATGTGCCACTGTTCCAACTTGAACCAGCTTGGCCTTCCACAGGTTTTGTGGTTTTAAAAGGATTGTGCTTGATGATTTTGTCTTTAGCCAACATAACCTGATCCCTGTCACTCAGTAAAAAACAGAGGTACGCCTCCACATCTAAAGCTCAATTTCTGCTGCATGCCACTCCATAAGGAAGCTTTGGATCAAGTCTATTTTCAGGAATAAGTAACACTTGTGTTTTGGTCATCACATCAAAAATCAATTCAGCAGGCAAAATAAAGTAAATAAACTTCTACATTCAGTAAAAGTTGTTTGTGTTTTGTTTTTTGTTTGTTTGTTTTTAAATTCTTGCTTAGGGATTATTGACATGCTTTTAGTTCCCTTAATATAATCTTTCCATTTCAACATGGGCTTTTCATTCAAAAGATAGAATGATACAAAATTAAGTCCAGTAGCACAATTCCCACCTGCAGCAAATATTTCAGTCTATTGCTGGGTGGCAAGTTTTTAGAACTAAATAACTTCATGTGATTCCTAAATGTTCTGTCTGTTTTCTTCAGGATCTCTATCTCTAAAGGCTTTTTAAAAAAATTACTATTACCTACAAATTTCCACTTGAAACCAATTGAGAAACATCTGTCATCTGAGAACTGGAAGTATTTTGCAGATGGACATCCTCTAATTTTAATACCAAACATTTCTTCAAACGCTGCCAATAATATTAAAATTAAGTATCTGGTGAAGGAATAAATCCTTGTTTTCAAACTGAATTGTATTCTGGGAATAGAATTGTCTCCTGACATTCTATTGGATGCAGGGCCTGTCTGAATGGACAAATCCAGATTTAGATCAACAGATTCTGCTTCAATTAAGCTATGCTCTATATAACTGGCATAGGCTTTTTTGCTTATTTAAAAGTTTTGAAGTTTTGTGTGTGAGTTTGCTGATTTAGATTTTTTTCTTCTTTTTTTTTTTTTTTTTTTTAAACACATCCATAAGTAGTCTACTTAAATAACAATACAGAGCCCCTCCTCTCAGATTCCTCTTTGCTGTATTTCATTTCTGTATCTCTGAAAGGTATAGTCCACATCATTAGTTTGGTAATGGCTTTATAAGTGTTTTTGTAATTGTTTGTAAATTTTATAATCTACATGAGGACATTGCTAGTAAAAGGTTGGCATCTTTGCTTGAAAACACTGATTGGTACTGCACAACTCTTACCTCTTGGCTACTCATTTAGAAAAAAAAGGTTTAGCCCAGAGCATCGGGCATGACTGTGGATACCAGCTGTGGATATCAACATGGCTCACGCTCATTTCAGGTAAACTTCTTTATGTTAGTTTAAGCTGCTGCTTTCAGAGAAAATATTTCCTAATAACAGCCAAATTGTTTAATGGAATAATGAAACTAGTGGTTCAACAGCACACTGCTTATTAGGTTAGTGATCAGAGCCAACAAAATAAACCAAATCCAAACATAATGAAAGGTAATTTTATGCTAGCAATTTTTATGACATAAGCATAATAAGAATGTTTAAATTCATGTAGTCAAAGTGCAAACTGCACTTATTGGTGTATCTAGGAAAAAAAAAAAAAAAAAGAGTACAGAGATAGATTTAGATTGATTCAAGTGACTAACTGAGGAGCTACAGTCCCTAAAAATCAGAGTCCTGTTATATCCAGAGAAATCCAGATAGTCTCACAACAAGGTGATAATTAACATAGAGACGAGCAGTCTGGAAATCCCAGTCTCTATCTGTTTTTTACACTAGATGACTTCTCTAACTACCCAGTTATTTATGTCAACTTCAATATAGCAATTTTGTAGTGCAAATTTCATGAAAATAATGGGAAGCAAAGGTTGGAACTCCGTCTCAGTCCCTTGCAATGTGAGAGCAAAAAATTATGAGTCTCTATTTTCCTTTTCTTGCAATGACTTTTGTATTGCTGGCTACAAAATTGGCTGGACTTAAGGCTTATCCTAGATTGATGTACAAGGGAAAAAAAAAAAAAAAGAAACAAACTCAGAATATAATGAAGAATGAGTATCTGAGGCAGGTGGTGCTTATCCACTATGTGAAAAAAAAATTCTGGTTTTGATATCATATTAAAGATCAGTTTACATGTTCCTTATGTCTCTTTCCTTGTGCTGAGGTCAAACGTTTTATTCTTCTTCCAAAGTTTTATTACTTTAACATCAACTCTCACTGTCTTTGGAAGGCATTTTTGTAGCATGATCACAGTATATTTTCATTTATTTTCATTCCATTTTCATTTCATTTTCACTATGGCATTCTGTGTCAAAGAACAGACCAGAGAGCTTTGAATTATTTTAAATAAAAAGAGTGATAGAGAATGGACTATGAGAATGTGACTAGAGAGAACAAGTATTTAGAAATTTTAATGTATTAAAATTAAAAATTAATTGCTTTACACTGTATTTCTCAGTATGGAGGGTACTAAAAATCAGGAAATAGAATATATATTAATCCACAGTGTTCTGTAAGAGGAAGAAAGGTTACTATATTCAGTGATAGAGTGTTTTTACAGTGGTAATATATAAATCTGATCTAAACCAACAAATGTTGTTTCATTTTTTAACTATTTTTAGCATTCTGCTAATGCCTGCACTGTACTCCGTGTCAAGCATGTGAATTATCGTCCAAGATACATTTCCCTCATTTGATTTGAGCTCATTTAAGAGTTCTTTTCTGTGAGGAAACAACAAACATTGCCATTTTTCCTTCACAGCTTTTCATCAGAATACAGTCAGGAGGATATCCAGGTTAATCTGGAACTACTCTGTGGCTCATCCCTTCCCCAGAGAAAAGTGGCTACTCTGGAACAGCGCTTGATTTTTACTTATGAACTCCAGAATGAAGAACAGCTTTTCTTTATTTTATATTTAAAGACCTAAGCACATAGTGACCTAATTTTCTTCAAGAAGAATCCTTAAATAGCACTTGAGATCTAAATACTTCCAAACCTCAACACACTACTTAGACAATTTCTAGTTGTGCTTTTAACTGCCAGTGTAGATGTTAAAAAAAAAAAACAAAAAACCAACAACCATCCACAATTTGTCTTATATTACAGATAAGGAAGAATCTGATGTTTTAGATAATTGGCACTCAGTCCAAATGCATAAAAAGTTATAACGTGAAATTAAATAACCTGTTTTCTTTCCAAACAAGATTTGGAATAAATATTCTAAAGAACATATTTAGATCTGCTGCCTCCAAATTTGCCCAACTAAATGAGACACTTTCATTTTGAGGCCAGGATCTTATAGGAAATTAGCTATGATTGCCTGGTCAAATCTCCGTGAAAGTCATCTAATTGAGCCATGAAAAGTAAATATTATGATTCAGATATACTTATGCTTTTTTAAAGTTTTCCCTATGTAAGTCTGTTCACCTTTAAAGTGAATCTCACATGTTGCATAATTAGTGGACTTTTATTTTTTTTTCCTCCCTTTATTGTGAATAGGTCAATAAACACTCAGATTGATAAACATGAAAATTCACTTTTAAATCTTCTATCTATAGCATGAAAATAAACTTGAAAATGGTCAAGGAAATATTATATATATAGTAAGGGAAAATTGGGAAGGATGGAAGTGACTGAACATTTTTTCAGATTAGTCCATAATACATAAGTAAAATTAATGTCATTTGCAAAATTAATAACTAGAGACTATAATAACACCATTTTGCTATTTTCTACTGTTTTAGTCACTTATTTTGCATATCACAGTACTGAGTTTTAATTCCTATTCATACCTTAGCCTCAAAAATTCTTGAAGTAGAATGAACCATCTCCTTTTTGAGTATCATACCCCAGGAGCAAACACTACATAAATATTTATAGGGAAAAAACCCTGAAACCACCTGCATATATCTGTTTAGAAATGGAATGTTTTTTTAAACAACTGAAAGCTAGTTCTTGTATGTGCTCTTTTCCATTTTCTCCTGATTAATTTTTTGGGTTGGGTGCTTTTTTACTGTTATTGTTATTATTATTACTTTTTACTGCATTGCAGCAGTTTAATTTTAAAAACATTGAGTTATGTTATTTTTTTTTTAATACTGGGAAGAGAGAAAGCTGGCAGCAAATACCTGATTCAAATGAAACCCATATGATCTAAAACCAGTCAAGTACCCTAAGTGGAGACCTATGAAATGGGCTTCTGGGAACATCATCCATTTAGCTCTCCATTGCAAAAAGACTAACAGCAATTTGCAGAGTTAATTCAGGATGAGTAGGGACAGGTGGAAAGAGGATAGTTCATGTAAACAATTTTTGTATTATTATTTCCTGTGTTTTTGTAGAGTCATGGCATCCAAAGCAGAGATCAGTGTCTGGGCAGGAAACAATTCCCTTTCTAGAAAAACATTTATCTTTCCTACTTAAACCTCAGAGCTATTTGAGAATAGTTCAGTTGAAATAATTATTGAGTGAGCTAAAAAATGCCTCGTGAATTGAAAGGTGTATGAGCTATAACAGATAATCTGGTTCTCTGTTTTTCTGTTATGGTGTTAATAAAACCAGAGTCATCTGTATGAGGTAACAAGAGTAAAAAGCCTTAATATGTAAAAGCAGAACATGCATGATACCTATTTTTTCTCATATTTGAATATCCAGTTGAAAATAATTTTTTTATAATGATTTTGTTAAAATGATAAGAGGTGAACAGAAAAAAAACCACAATATTTTCTCAGTACAGATATTTTGTTCCATTATTTTTAACCTCTGTGTGATTTAAGAAATTTTAAAGGGAAACTGGAGTGTTACTACTCCAAAACTTTCCTGATAAATTGTACATTATCAGACTAACCTGATAACAGCTCTGGACTAATATGTGTTTGAAATGAATCATAGCTACATTTAACTACACATAGCTACACCTATAGAAGGAACTACAATGTCACAAAGCTGTAATACTTTAATGAAACATGCTTCTATATGCTATGAAAGTCCAATGAATATACTTTGTTTAAAAATATTCAGATTTAATACCAGATCTTTAATTTGTGATTGTATTAAATATCTGTGTATCGCCCTTATACCTACACCGTTCAGCTGTGCCAACACAGACTCTGTTTACTGGCAAGGATAATTTCCCAGTGTTATACAGCTCCTCCAAAACAGATTTCTTCAACAAATACATAATGTCCCAGATTACATTCCCAGCACATTTAGTTAAATTGTTTTCCATTTCATTCCACCAAGAGTCTCAAAGGGTTATAGCAGCTCAAGAGTGTCTGACAGTACTCAGCCAAGAACTTACCTGATTTTGGTACATTAACCTTGCCAGTAAGGATAATTTTGCTCACTCTATGCATGGAGATGTTGCCTTCACAAAATGACAGAAGATTACTCTATTTCTAGCTTCAGCAGAGAGGCTATGAGTGAGTGACTGTCATCCCATTGGAACACGTACAGAGGTAAAACATTTGTTTGACTTATGAACCAAGGAGCACTAAGAGAAATAATAGAATCACAGTGTTTGGTTGTGATTAACACATTACTGGTTTAAAATTCACCTTTTCTTGTTCCAAAGTCACGGAAGACTGAAATTTATTTTGACATAATAAACTAAGACAGTAGTGATATTAAACTTTGAGAACATTATTCACACTATTTCAATAAGCCTCCAGAATTTTCTGTCTGGCTTGCCACATGATCCAAGTTTAAAATAAAAGTTCAAACTTTTAATTCACTTATGGGCAAAATCAATTAACTCTCCAATACATCTACATTTTTTTCCTGAATTCTTACTCTGTGTGGATTCGTATAATCTCACAATGTTTGCTAAATTACCTTTAAATTACTTAGTGAGAAAAAAAAAATCAAGTTTCTCATTTAATTTTGTTCTTTGAATTAAGGAAGAAAAATGTGGAAAGTCTGAATTTGATTCTTTCCACTGCAGTGAATATGAAGTCCTTGGTGTAATGTACCATCACACAGTACCTACAATTGTAAAAATAAAATAATACTTTACTTTATTAGTTATATTTTTCTCTGTCTCCACAAATAAATACTTCTTCCCAAACCAATTCTGAGACTTTAAACCATTCAGACAAAAAAAAAAAAATCTTTTTTGTTCAAGGTAGATAAACCTCATAAAGGATTGACATAGATGTCTGTTCATGATATTCATTCATAACTACTTTTTTTTTAAATGAAACTTGTTATGAAAGAAAGAATGCCCATGAGAGAAATAGGGTATTTAAACAGTTTTTTAAAAAAGATTCTTGCTATAGATAGACAACTGGAGAAGAATCTTATGTGAAGTGTTTCACAATTTTGCAAGCTCTTTCTCCACACTCACTACAAAACTAATGACAAGAAACATTGCTTTCTAGCCTGATTTACATTTTCTAATATACTGGAAAAATAAATAGATTTACTTTAAAGAAATTTGACTGCAAGAATTATGACAATACATCTTGCCAGCAGCATAAGTCATGCTGTCATTAGGCTTTAATAGCTGTTTTGATGAGTTGTGTATCACTTGAACTGTGTTTTTTTAAAAAAAATCTATTCCAAAATTAATTTTCTGTATGCATTTTGTGATATTCCTTTTAGATCTAGTCCAACATTTTTCATCGTGAGGACTTCTCATGTATTTTTAAAGGTAACAGAATTCCGCAGAGAATTTAAATGCAAGTTTATAGAAGTATTTTGTTTCACTAAGACTAAAATGCTTCAATTTCCTAATTGATCAGCAATATATATTTTATACGGTCTAAGAAAAAAATTAAAATAATACAACATTAAAAAAAAGTTTTGATAATGTAAAAAATGTGTCTCAGGGGTTTGAGAACAAAATATTCCAGTGCATTTTCTTCCCCTTAGTCTATCAGAGAAGGATGTTTTTGGCTTGCTTCTACTCCAGTCAGTTTTCCAAGAATGAGTATTTCCACCAGAAAACAGTTTCAATTTTCCGCTACCTATAATTTGCTTTAACTCCTAAACTTAAGATGCCCACTGGTACAAAAATTATGATTGGATAAGAATATATGGTAGAAAAGATTGATTTTTAAAAATCCAACCAATCTGGGTTTTGTTCTTGAAAGATTAGGTAGGGCTAATGTAAAACTAAACTGTGTTAGAAGCAGCACTCATGTTCTGCTACTGTTTCTACATTGACACAACACTGATTGAATTTGTTTAATTCCCAGGGGGAGATTAATTTAAAACCATGTCAGGCACATAACAGACAGAAGAAGAAAATTCATGTTAAAAGTGGTCTGAGAGTGACTTAGAAGGTCTTCAATTGCCTTTAATCATCAGTTTTTTTCCTTCAGAACTCTGTTTTACCAAGCAGAACTGTTAATGTCTTTTACATATTTATGCTTTTTCTTTATTTTATACAAATTAAGCTTACTGAAATTCATTCTTCATAGATATCAGTATCTGATAATCTCTCCGTTGATATGTTATTTCATGAAGAGACAAATTTCTGAGAAATGCATGATTTTTTTTTTACACTTTAAAAAGTATATTCAAAAACATCTAATTTCCCATGTGCTCTGTCTATACATTCCTCATAGGATTTTCTCTTTTTCCCTTTCATTTCATTAAAATTATAAAATTAATTTTTTTTTTTTTTTTTTTTTGATAGGCAAGAAATGGAACTCTGTTTAAAAGCCACTGAAAGAGGGAAAAATGTCCTTTTGCTCTAAGAGGGATATTGATTTACCATCCAGAAAACTATATATACAACTTTCTGCATTATGGAAGGTGGGAATACGGAGATCAAACTTCCAGCTATTGCAATGAGATATTTAGAAGGGTAGGAAATAACGATACAGTGAACATATGAGCATCTTCAGTTCTTTTCTGCAGAAAGGTAGAGTGCACTCAAGTCCTGCTCTTGAGATAGCTTTGGGTTTCAGCTGTGGTAGGTACTCAGACCCTGGCCATTTCCAGGTTTCTTAGTGGAAATAACACCAAAATTGGCTCAATTATTAAAGAATTGCAAAAACTTTGTTGTAATTAGAAACAGACAAACCCGGTTCTAGATTTCTAAAATGAGCATTAATAAGCTCTACTGTGAGAGGTTTTTTGGTCAGGAAAAATATGGAAAAGAATAAATTCTGATTGGAATGGTAAGAAAAACAATTCTGAGCTATTTTTCTAAGGCATATAAATAAGTAAACCACAGTTGCTTTAAAGCTGGAAAGACTGTTGCATATGGAAGTCTTTCAATTTTCTTTTTATTGTAATATTTTTTTATTTTATTTTTAGCAATTTAGAAGCAGCCTGGAGCATGAAGGTGGCTACAGTGCCAAAGAAAGCTGACTAGAGATGTGACAGACTAGAAGTAGTTGATCAGATTGCAATAGCTCATTGGTCCCATTCATCTTCGTTTTCATTTTTCTGAGAGTATTTCTGTGCTCAAATGCCACTGTGGAGACGCTTTGTATGTCAGCTGTTTGCAGAGAGTCCTCCCTTGCTTAAGAAAGATGGTTTCCAGTGCCTGCATTATGATAATACACTGGAGGCATGCCCATTCAAATCCTCATGCATATTTCTCACATGATGAATTTTTATTGCAGATTAGAAGTGACAAGAACAGACTCTCTGCCTTAAAAATGCTCTCTATTCATTTACATATATATAACCCAAAGCCTTTTCTTTGTGCAAAGGGCCAGTAAGATACCACTTGAGTCCCTGTGCTTTATATACTTCTCTCCTAACAGTATTAACCTCATTACTGTTATTATTGCTCTGTCCTTAAAAAGCTCTTTATAAAGGTCCTGAAAAACATTCTGGGAGTAATATTTTGTTCCTGGGCACCTGGAGCAAATTGGTTTGCATTTACAAAGTTTACTGATGCAGGCTGGCCTGATCCAAGCTGAATCGTGTATGGAGTGGAGTTGTGTTCAGTACTATATTATAGGTTTGCTTTGCTACACACTTACATGGTTCCAGTACCTTATTCCCAACATGCAGACCTTTCACCTGCTCTTGGTGATTTTTTGGATACTCATTACACACCTTTTTAGGAAATACTCCTGCACCGTATTCACAGTGCGGTGAATCCACATCCAAGACATTATTAGACAGGAAAATTATTCTATTTTAAAGAAAAATGGGATCAAAACTTGTTTCACTGCCATTCTGTCTAACCATTCAAGCACTAGACTCTATGTGACACCTAAGAGGTCAGTCTGGCTGTCAGGAAACAGGGCAAGAGTGCTCTGGATGTCTGGCCAGCACTCGGCCACCTCCCTGCTTGTGTCCAGATGTTAGGATGGATCCTGTGCAATGATGTGGAAGACAAGGGAAGACAATTATCTCTGCATGTCCTCTGGGTTAGTGAACACATGCAGATTTCAGAGATACCTTCCTTTTAATGCTTCCAGAGCTGGCAGTGTATCTATCCTGATACATATATGTGAGCCAATACTGTCCCAATAGTTTGTCCAAATCTGTGTGTTCTACAAAACTACAAATAGATGTGCAGGGGTGCTGTGGACCTGTTAATCTGGATGCCATTGACACAGGCATTGAGGCCCTTTCCCTCTGTGTTTTCCTGCTGGTGTCTCCACATAAAGACATTTCCATTCATTCTCAATTCACACCAATCTTAGCACTTCTGATTAAATTATTTATATCTTTATAGAACCTATTTTTTTTATTTATTTTTTTTTTTTAAATTATTATTATTTCAAACAGCAGTCCTGGGGTTATTGAAATCCTTCTCCATTAAACAACCATGCTAGCTCTATGTGTGGCTGGGGAACAAACCTGTAACTGAAAGATGAATAAATTATATGGCTGAAGGCTCTGCAACTGTTGAAATTTACTTGTCTTTTGCCAAAGGTAGTAAGAGAACAGACTCACAAATCATCTCATTTATAACTGTACCATTGAAGGCATCTACCTGTTTTTCCCTAGAGTGAGTCCTGGAAGAAATTTAGAAAATATGACATCTGAATAATAAATAGAAGGGAAATAGGATGTGATTCAAAATGACACTGTAGATGTACTGGTAACATATATCTAGATTTCGTTGCTGATATGCATTGCAGAGTAATTTATCTCTAGTCTTGCAGGTCAAAAACCTGTTGCACCGTGTTCTCATCTTTCTCTGGATATTGTACACACATGGGGGAAAGAAAACGTGTTTATAGAAAGAGAGAATATATGAAAGAGATGATTCAGTACTAGACAAAATTATAAAATTTTGACCAGTACACACATGTATGTCTGAAACTTGAAAAATAGAGATAGCATGAAATTTCATGGGCATACACAATAAAAAGATATATCATAGACAGATAAATAGATAGATAGATAATATAAATGCTACCCTACTGTTAGCTTAGGCAAAGAAAATAAAATATAAAAACAAACACAAAAAGCTCCAAATGCACGAAAACCCAACATAATCCCCAGACAAATAAATGAAAACAGTCAAACTATGTCCAAACTTACTTTTATATTAGCAACGTATGAATTACTACAAGTTTGATTACTCAATTTTTATTACAAATTTATATCACCACAACACTGAGTTTAAGAAAAATTACCATGTCCGAGTGAGCTTACTTTAAATGTCATTGTTAAAGAAATGGCAGAGGTTAAAATTCAGTGTGGTCATGATATGTCATATTATGTGCTTTCCTCACTTCATTGTTTGCTTTAATTATGAAAATCTCAAGAAAAAAAATTTTTGTTTTAGAAATTGAACACTAGTGTTACCTACATTTATACAAAAAAGTGTGACATTGGAAAAACTGAACTGGGCAGCTGAGGTAACATCTAGAATCACTTCTTATTTTGGAAGGAAGAAAAGATCTTTGGCTTTTAGTCGTATTCATTCTTCATAAATTCAGGAAATGTACTGCATGCAAGGCTGATTTGAAGTAACAGTGCTGACGCCAGCACCTGAAGCTGAGTCTTTAAATATCAGAAATACTGGCAATTCTTTGTTGAAATCAGTCTTTTCTCTATTTAAGTCATTCAGACTCTATCTTAATTCCTGTCATAAGCCTTAATGGCAGTCCAAACATAAAGCTGTGTTTGGGTGTGATAAACATCACCATTTTTTTCCAGTATCATGACTGAATTAAAAAAAAAAAAAAAAAGAACAAAAACCAATTTAAAAAAAAGAAAAAAAGGAAAAAAGAAAGAAAAAGAGGCAAAAACCCCAAAGCCCCATCAAACTGAACTAATCAAACAGCACCCCAAAACCCACGAAAGCTAAGTTTACCTGATATAGAGAAAAAAAATGCCCTCTCCCCGAATTATTGATATTGATGCACCAAAAAAAAATTAATATTACTTCTCTATACATTGAAATCAGGAATTAATGTTTCATTAAGTACAGCTCTAGGAGCAATACAGAGAATTCTCATTGTGTAAAACAAGAGACAGCTTCATTTACATCCTAAAGAATTCACTTTCATTGTGTAACCATGTTGCATGCCCAGAATTTAGATTAGTATTGAAATGGGAATACTGCTCAAGATTTGACATCTGAAATTGTTTACTCATTTGTAATTTGGGTGCAGAGCAGAGACATTGTTTTTCTAACACATGGAATTACACTTCAGGTGCCACTAACCTCAAGGTGAGAAGTGTAAATATTAGCTGAACTGCATACTGAAAGTAAGAACCTTGATACAGATTCCTCACTTTTCTTTTCTTTGGATAGTCTTCTTCCTTGAGTTCCCTGATTACTGAGAATATGTTTCACTGTCTTAAAGCATGCATGTGATTATCTTTGTATATTGAAAGTTTAACAAGGGTAAAAGAGATAATGGCTTTTCCTGAGAGCAAAAGAGTTTCCAAGCAGAGAGCCCTAACAAAAATATTACAGTTTTGGGTCCTTTCCTAACCTTCATTTTCACCTCAGTTGTTGTGCCAAAAATAAGATAGACCGGGATTGACAAAAAAAAAAAAAAAAAAAAAAAAAAATCAATCAAGAAAAGCACTGATGCTGAAACTCAGACCTAAGTCACTCCTGCATTCAGGGAAGGGAAATGGGAAAAGGAATTCTAGAACAGTCCTATGCCCTATACTGGAATACATACTTCCACTTTTTCAATTAAAAAGCCATCAAATAAAATATGTGAATACCAAAAGCAGTCATAAAACAGTTGAGAAGGAAGAATGAAGCTAAAAAT
This sequence comes from Malurus cyaneus samueli, assembly GCA_009741485.1. Taxonomy (NCBI): domain Eukaryota; kingdom Metazoa; phylum Chordata; class Aves; order Passeriformes; family Maluridae; genus Malurus; species Malurus cyaneus. The sequence goes on along the minus strand of CM019214.1, from coordinate 47,382,267 downwards.
TGTTCATATTCTGATCTATAGCTTTAGCCACTATACTGTTATATAAAAATTCTAATCAGTACAGCTTTGCTTTGCCTGTATAGTTTAATAGATTTAGTCATGGCTATTCTACTTTATAGTGAGTTCAGTTATTACTACATGCATTAAGAATGCCCACAGCAGGTCTTTCATCTAAGATTTCTCAGAAGACTGAGATGCAAACAATATTTAGATTGTAAACATCAGACAGAAAATAAAGCTCATTGGTCTGTGGTCATTGTGGTGACATTTCAAATTTTCTGGTTGTTACTTAAATTTCCATCACAAAAAGACAGGTACCTAGAGGGTGAAAACTACACAGACTTTTGGTGAATTTTTACTTTAGAATGTTGCCCACCTCTGGAAAATTGAGTGAAATTCTGTGTAATATGGAGGAAAATTGGATGACAAAACAATTAAGCAAGTACAAACCCATACATTTGCATAAATATTCAGCCATCAAGCTGAACAATGTACCTAATGTAACAATGTAATGTAATTAATGCATAGATATATTTTTCTGTTGGCACATTCCAGGCTGCTGGAACATGAATTTTCAGCTATTCATTCTTACCGTAGAGTGGATTTACTCTGAACCAGGAGCAAATCAATCATTCCTGTGCCTTTCTCTAATTTCTTACCATTTCCTTCAGTTCATTTTGCAAAGAAGTGTGAAAAAGTCTTTTATTTATGCAATAGATTTCATCATTGAGTAACAACATGACCTGTGATGAAAGTATGTGAAGCTTTTTCTTTTTCTTGTTTGCTAAGAAGCTAACAAATGCAAGGGGGAAATACTGAGAGAATGAGCATTGCTTTCAGCTTCTCTCACAGAGTAAACCCCCCAGAACAACTGAGTCATAACAAAATCTTTGGTCTTCTTTCGAAACCTGAGTGTAGTTAAGCCTAATATTCCTTGAGAGCTGCCAAAATGACAATATAACATTTATTATGCAGATGTTTTAATTCATTTCAGTAAGACTGATTGCTTACTGGGATTTCACTGGCATTCACAATGTGGACAGGAATGATTCTTTGGGTAGAAAGTTTAGAATATCTTTTATATACGACTTTAAAAGATCTTTTAATAAAATAGTATTAGGTTGTCTTTTATGTCTCAAGAACACCGGAATGCAGAAGTTGCTCAGTGCCAAATATAAGAAGAAGCAAACAGTCACTGACTGACATGTTTGAGTGCTTGTTGTTCATTGCACAAATCACAGAAGGAAAACCCCAAATGACAGAAGTTCTACTATGAAATAGATTGGTAGTTTACACCTAGACTTTTCCTTGAGCAACAAGTGAGTATGCATGCACACAGATAGTTCTGCTAATTTGAGTAAATATACAGAAATAAGTGAGGGAAGAAATGGAGTAGTAAAGGGCTGCCAAAATTGTTGCACATTTTTGTTTGAGTGAGTATCAAATTGGCTTTCAAAAATTACGGAGGCAGTAAAGAAAATGAAAGTACAGGGAACTTCTAACTTAGAAGATAAAGTTGTTAAAGAGAAAATAATTCGGTCTGAGATGTATGATCATAGATTATTCAACAAATGTGAAGAGAGATCTTTTATCCTACTTTTAAGTAATATGTATAATAGAAAGCAACGCAATAGAGTACAATGTAGAGAAAAACAATATATTTGCATGTAACAAAATATTAATTATATAAAAAACTAATATACATAGATAATGCTTATATATTGCAAAAGAACTGCAAGAAATTAATATATTTCTAATAGGAAACCAATTGGCCCCTGACTTATCCAGAGTGAAAAACTTATACAATTGCATCGGGACCCAATCAGAAATTACTGAAAAGCTTTTACGGAAATTTTCAAAGCTATCTTGAAATTTGGTAGTTCCCTCAGAGGACAAATGGAGCCTAAATCTTTTGTAACAGGTGTCAGCTGAGACACAGGTAACAGAAACTCTTCAACAACAAAGCCATCTGAAGAAATTTCCATCAGGGGCCTTTCTTTCCATTAGCACAACAATTCCGTTTCAAGTGTTTGTTTCAAGGTTTTGTGGAGCCACATTACAAATTAGATTTCTAAAATAATTTGGCTGGAATGATTCCATGGAAAATACCTGCAAACAGTATTCAGTTTAATCTTAACCTTGAATTTCACAATTCGCAGGTGAGGAGAACTGACACTGGAGTGTAAAAAGAATGAAATACCAATGCCATCCCATGGACCTGATTTTTAGCTAGGAGGGGAAAACACATTGCAGCAATTAAAATTGGTGCCAGAAATTCTGGTTTTGTCTGTATAGTAGGTTCACTTTTGTTAATGCAAAACTGCAAATTACCTAGTACCTACCTGCTAGCACAGCAGTACTGGTGTGATCCAGATGAAGCATAAACACACAATCATGTTTCTATTAATTCAATCAAGCACACATTATTGAGTTTATGTTAAAATGTTTCTTCTGTATTATTGACTTTAAGCTAACTATGGGAAAAGAGCACAAGCCCTTCTTAAAATGCACTGATTCAGGGTTCTGTCCTTATTTGAAAAAAGAGTAAAAACTGGTGAGTTATCATAGAATCACAGAACATGTTGAATTAGAAAGTCCCCATTGGGATCATTAAGTTGAACTCCTGGCCCTGTGCAGGACATTATTGTGGCATATAAAAAAATAATATTATTGATTCTTCATGAAAGGTTGATGCATCCCACCTAAATTTAGACAGCTGAAATGTTGACTGTCTCTATCTTCTCTGTGGGCATGTGTGAGTACAACCCAATTCAGCTTGAAAGAGATGTTGGCAGTGTAACACATTATTTGTAATAAGTATTTACAGATTTCTCCATGTTAACTACAAAAAGGAGCCTTGGTCAAATATTATTATTTATATTGTAGTCATTATAGCTAGATGAGATTAATCCAATTGTAGAAATGCCAAATCTGACTTCGGCATAAGTAAAGGTATGGGGTAGGAGAGTGTCTACTCCTTTAAGAGCTTCTGGACAGTGCATAATAAAGGAGGTCTTAGTAAGAATAAACCTGGACAGGGACACAAATACAGGTGTGAGAAAAATTATAGTTAAAATTGGGAAAATAAGGGAAAGAAATCCACAGAAGCATAAGCCCTGACCTATTAGTATGAACTAAATACGACTAGAAACAATCCTGGTCAGTCCCACTTATTGATGAGCTACCAAGAAACTGCAAGCAAATCTGTACTTTGCAACAGGTGAAGGAGTAACCCTATGGGTATGGGATGCTGAAGGAAGTTGTAGGGCTGTGCAAACTGATGAGGCAATGTGTAATAAAGAAATATGCAATAGAAACACACACACCTAGACTATAGAGAAGTCTCTATTTGTACTGTATAAACATATCTATCTACAGTATTTAATTTGCAGGGACAAGATACTTTAGTCTTTAAATATAAAATTAAATATTAAAAGTTTAATTCTCTGATTCATCAAAAATAGATTTTCTCTCTACTTTTCAGTTTTGGATGCACCTTGCCTGAACAGAGGTGATGAGACTGGAAGACAATGATTCTAAGAGAACAAAACCATAAATATTTTCTTGTGTCTGTAAGAAATTTACAGGACCAAAGACTGCAACATTCTGTGACCTACTAATATCCAGATTTTCCTCCAACTTCCATATTTCTGTCTGAGGACCTCTCACCTTGCTACAAAATGTTTTACTGTTAGCTCACAAGTATCTGTTTTTTACTGCATTGTATTGCTTTCAACTCAGCTGTATTCTTGCTGTCCTTTAGCTGACCCTGTTTGTATTTCCTTTTATTGGTGCATCCCAGAGTTGTATCATCAGCATATTCTCAATTCTTTTGTGCCTGGGGCGCTAAATGGAATAAGAACTAAATATAAAACAAAACCAAATCCACATATAAGATTTGTGGAATCCTTCTAATAGCATACTTCCTTACCAGTCATTTCCTTTTCAGTAGAGACTGAATGGTTCATCTATTCTTACATTAATCTCAATCTTCTGCATCTTAATTAATAACACCTCCCCTGGCAATATATCAACTGCTCTACTGAAGTCCAGATAAAGTAGTTTAGATAAAGTATTGCCTTTGTCTGAAGAAAAAAATTAGAAGTTTCCTTAACAAAGAAACAGAGGAGGTTAATTTGTTACTTTGATAAATCCCCTCTACTTTTTATCTGTTTTTTAATTCCTTTACTTCAATTTCTTGAAGCTACTTTTCTTTCCAAATTTAACTGTTTCATTCACAACTTGCCTCATGGTTTGATCTTTTTATTGCAGAGCTACTGAATTTTTTGTTTATCTACATTACTGAACATGGTGATCCCACGTGTTAATGTGTCAATTTTCTCTGTATTCTGTAATGAGAAACTATCAAAGCCAGTACATGGTTAGAACAAATAAACTGGTAGGTTGAATAATATTGGACTGTATGTCCAAAAAGTCCTCATTGCTTGGGCGGTTGTCACGAGGTTCAACTTTTGCTGACCCTGCATAAACCTGACTTTTAGTGTGCCTAAAATACATCTTGAAACTTCCTGTTGATCCCTTTATATCCATCTGTGGATTTTGTTGATTTTGTTTTGTTGGTTTGAGGTTGCTGTTGCTTCCGTTTGGTTTCGTTTGGGGTTTTATTTTGTTTTTTTTTGGAGGGGGATGTGTTGTGCTGTTTCATTTTCTGAAGCCGTTGTACTGCAGACCATCTTTACACCAGCAATCTTATGTCTGTCTGTAATTTGATAGTTCTTATCTTGCATGGCTCTGCTCAGCAGATTCTCTCTATCAAAACCTGGCATTAGATCACTGACAGCTCAACCTCTGGGAGGAGGGAAAGGTGGTTTTATAATATAAATTATTTTATCAGGAAGTAGAAAGAGACATAAAGTGAATCAGATGAATCCTGCTTTCAGTGTGATTGACTACTTTTTTCCTTCAGCTGTACTTGATGGGTAGAGCAACCAGCTAAGAAGCAGATTCCTGTATCAGGGACATCTAATCCAGGTGAAATGAAATCTCTTCAAGCTCTCTGCCTTTTACCCTTCAAAGGAAATGACCACTTTCCACTTCCAGAAGAAACACCCAACCTTCACAAGTTCTTGCTACTTTAAAGCCAGCCATTTGTCAGTGTTCTCTGCTAACTGTTGATATCACCGGGATTAAATGATTGCTGCAACTTGTAACAAATGGTTTTAGTGGATGGCCAAGAAAGCCAGCAGCATCCTGAGGAAATGGCCTCAACTTGTTCCAGGAAGAGGTTCAAATTAAATATTAAAAAAATATTTCTTCAGTGAAAGGGTGATCAGGCATTAGAAAAGGCTGCCCAGGGAAATGGGATATGCCACTAGAGATATGGTTTAGTGTGTTTGGACTCGATGGTCTTAAAAGCCTTTTCCAACATAAATGATTCTGTGGTTTCTGCTTAGGCCTGAGACTAGACAGCTTATCCTCAAAGGATATTCAAAGATCCATTGCACTAATGTATTTCCCCTAGTGGAAGTTAGGAAGGCAAATATAGTAAGGAAAAATCTGTAGGTGAAAAATTAGAGTTATACGTTAGGCAGAACTGACCCTATCCTGACGTTCACATATGACAGAAATTCTGTCTTGATGTAGGAATCTCTCATACTGTGAGGCTTTTGGTTTCACATTTTACATCAATATTTTTAAGGCTATTTTGCCAGAAAGGAAAGAAATAACAATAATTACGAAAACAAGTCCATTTTTTAATTTGGAAACTAAAAGAAGACTGTAATACTAAATGTCTAGCTGAAAATATATTACATTCTGCAATCTGCAGAATCAGTGAAACATTTAGAATGTGATGTACTAGAATCAATAGAAAAATAAATTAATGCAGTGATATCTTGTTGATATACAAGAAAATTAAAAAACGTTATTTGAGAAAGCTCAAAGATTTATCACTACAAGCATTTTTTTACCTCTGTGTGCCAGATCTTGCAAATGTCTGCAATATTCCAGAACTCCAGTCAAGATTACACTTCATCTCTATACACACGCAGGTCCAGACAAAGGATGGTTTTGTGAGATCAGGTTAAAAAAAGATAAAAAGACAGATTTTTTTGTAGCATTGCAAAAGTCTTTGTGTGATGGGAAAAGAAAGGGCAAAAGCTTAAAACTGAAAAATCCATTAAAGCACTATTAAAGTTGTCAAGAGCTTCACCACTGATTTCAGTGGCTCTGAGATGTTTTTAAAAGAAAACTTCAAACCAATACCCCTACTTTTACTTTTATAATGAACATTTCAGCAGAAAAGCTGAATTTATAAGCATAAAAAGAATTTGCAATTATTAAACTGTAATGTATCCAGTGGCTTCTCAGTTGCAGACAATCTAACCTTCATTTTATTTGTTAGTTTGGAGTTTTTTTTTCTTTACAAGTACAAAACTCAGTAGCAATAATTAAATACATATACATATAAATAGTAGCATTTGTTGTTACTTGGCAGGAAAACATCCCAAGGTTGCAGATATGTGACATTCAAAATCTTGGAAAATAGTTTCAACACAAAATCAAGTTAATTCTGCAGTATATTTTTTAATAATTTTTGTTGTTTTGAAGGCATGGAATGTTGACTGAATTTTCTCTGAAAACTTGAAGGCTTGGCTACTAAAAAGAAAATAACATGAAAATTATGATTATCTGTTGAATTTGGCCTGTGTGCTATCAGTATTCCAGATGTGTGAACCACAAAAATAAAAGAGTGCTTCTGGTGGAAAGTGAGTCACCAGGATCTCATGTGGCATCCTGATTCATGATAACTCTGTAACTGGCCCACAGATCTATGTTCCCATGATTATGGGCATATCCTGACATCTAAACCACAAGGATAACAGCGTCAGGATGTGTGAAATGTACTGATATATTACAAGACCATAGTTAGGTGAAATTACTAATTTCATACCCCATTATTATGACTCTCAACAGGAAATACAACATTAACTTACTGAATGTATAAAGAGCTTATAACATCATAATTCATTAGATTTACTTCATGGCATTTTTCATGTGAGAATCATGTTATATTATCCATAGTATAAAGCATGATTGTGTCTTATTAGTGAATTTAATGGTCATTGTATTCCCTGAATTCAAGGACTTCTGTGTGTTTCATATATACATAATGTGTGAAACTATACATATATATATATACACACACATAAATATATTTGTGTTCATAGGTGTGCATAGACATGCAAATTCTGTAGAAATATCCATACAAGGCCAAATAATCTTGTAATAAAGAATTAAATAAATGCTGTCTGATGTTTCAGTGGATGCAATAGAAAGATGAGTTAGTAGTTTGACCAGCTCATCTCCCTGCAGGTCTGTTCTCAACAGAGCATTTTGTAATGGCTTAAATACTTAGCTCAAAGGGAACACTTCTTATCCTAACTTAATGGATCGAAAAGTCATTATAATAGAGCTCAGTCTGAAAGCATTATTGGACAATCTGTTTCATACTGTGGGCCAGAAGGGAAATAGTACAACTTAGAGGTAAAATATAGTCCTTATTATCTACCTTTACAACAATGGAAATAACACAGAGCACATTAGATCATGATTAAATTTTCTGTGTAAGAATTATGTCTTTCTTTTGAGCACACTTATCAAATGACTTATTATCAATATTAAAGGGCAAAAATATGCAATATCATTAATGTTTTCAGAAAAAAAAATCCTACAAATAACACTGGGAAAGGAATTTGAATTTTGCTTAAAAAGCATGTATCCACTCAACCTTAATTTTTCATTAATATAAATGCTGTCAGTTTCTTAAAATATTTCTTCTAGTTATTATGTTCATTTTAATATTTAGTTATGTATGTATGGTTGTAAATTATACATGTGTATATATGTATATGTAAATTATATATATATATTGCTGCTGTAAATTATATCAATTCAGGGTCAGGAAGTTATAATTCCAACATAGTGAGATTTTTAGAAAAAAAATTTGCAGAACAAAGAAATTGTGTTTTAATCTTTTATATTTCCATAAATAAACCATTGACAAGCCTTCAGAATTTTAACTCAGAAGCTAGGCCATTGATTTAATTCCAAAAATCGTTAACATGTATTTCTTCCAATTTACTCTGAGCAATTTTTTTTTTCCTGTTAGTGAAATATCTCAAGTTTTGAGGTTTGGTTTGGGTTGGTTATTTTTTTTTCCTTCCCCTTTCTTCCATTATCATAATTAAATAGGATGTACAACTGTTGTAGTAGTCAAGGTCTAATGAAATGAAAATATTCTTGGTTTACTTTTATTAAATCCCAGTTTATTGTACCCAAAATTCAGATAGACCAAAAAATAACAACTTATCGAAGTCTGGCCCTTAGAATTTTCCTCCCCTCCAGCAGTAGATAGAGATACACAGTTTGGTAGGTAGATAGACTCATAAATTGAGATAAAGGCTGGGGTATTTGCATTTATGAATGAATGATAACATTTCTGACTATGAAAATGGTATTTTCAGTTCATCCACTGATCCAAAAGGAAGCAATAGATTTCATTTAATTAGGTTTATTGTAGAAAATCTCTTGGCTGCATTCTACCTATAGCTCCACCAATACTGTGGATCATTGAAACAATTTATATGCTTGTGCTTCTCTATTTTTTTTTAGTGATATTTCTTTCACCAGTAAAGATTATCATATTTGAAATATCTTCCAAATATGTCCCATTTTTAGTCACTATATATTTTTCAGGACAAGAGAAAACAATTAAATGTGGTTACTTCAAGCCCAGTTGACATTGCAGCTTCACTTTTATGAGTAAAATGTAAACTATAGGTAATAAAATGAGAAAATTTGAAAGGGCTATAAGTCCAAAGAAAATTATGTCTTCTTGAAAGACAAGTACTACAAAAAGATATTGTCTCCTGCCTTGTGAAATTTGTAATTAAACAACCTTCCAAGTGAATCAGTATGGTGATCGCAGGAACATTACTGAATTTCATCACAAATTTACCATATTAAATTCAAAAGAAAACCCTATAACAGAGTGTAAAGGTACCATATAAAGTTTTAGAGCATCATATGGTTTACTGCGACTTACAAGATTCTCAGCAACATGATAATTCAACAGCACAATTCTTGAAAATACCGAAAACTCATATTTTCAGAAACAAAACCCATAAAATTTTAATTTTGAAAGCAAAATCCCCAATGAAAAAAAAATAGATAAATAGATGTAATGAAAACAAGTGCAAGAAAGGTACGTTTTGCTGCATTTTATTTTATTTAAACAGTGTAAACTTTTTTTGACAATGATAGGTCTGCAAATAATCAGTATCGTTTTCTAACTGTTGTCAGGGTTTTATTGATTATTTTAAATATATGTGCAAGCAACATTTTTATGTTCTGTGATGTACTGATTTCATTTCAGTCCAAACCATAAACTGCAACATGGAATAGATTATAAAAATGAGAGGAAGGTCAGTACTTCTATGTGAATCATTGTAACAGACTAAAGCTTTTCCTGACAGTTGCAGCAGGCCTATTTATATTTACAGTTTAAAATGATGCTTATTGTCTAGAAAATATTTTGCAGACCATTTTGAAGAAAAAATTTCTTCAAACCCTATTAATCTGCAGAGATTTTGATTGCTCTTTTTTTCTAATTTCATAGTGAGTGCTCCAAAAATAGATACGTGTCTAACTTATGTTCTCTACATTTTGATTAATATTGAGCAGCTAGATAGCCAAAAATACCAAATTACAAGGTCAGGGAAGTCACCAACAACTTTAAGTAAAGGTAAGACTTGCAATTCAGGTACAAACTGTAGTATTTCATGTATTTTGAAGCAATGTGATTTTTTCTCTCTTTTTTATTTTTTTACTAATGCGAAGTAGTGATGGCAATTGTGTTATACATGATTAGTCTAATCTATTTGAATAGCCTACATGGATTGTATTATCTATTTGGATCAGCAAGCAGAATATCACAGCTACCAATTTTTTTTTTTTTTTTTTTTTTTTTTTTGAAAATCTATTATTTTACAAAATTGCTGGTTAATACAATAAAGTAACCAATTTGCTTCAGGCTTGGCCAGTTCCCTGGGGAGCCTCTTCCAGTGCCCAACACCTTCTAGGTGAAGAATGTTTTCCTAATATCCACTGTGAAGCTGTGACATACCTTCATGCCATTTCTTCAGGTCCTGTCATTGTTTGTCACAGAGAAGAGGTCAGCTCCTGATCTTACTGAAAATGTTACCAGTGCTAATTACATTTTCACTATGCTGTTTTGTCATTTTCTCTTATCATTGGTCTATTTGTTTTCTAAAGAAAACAGTTTTTACCCTTTACTTCTGTTTTCATCAGCATGCAGATTCCGAATCTCACTTATTTTTGGAGGTACTTGTTTCACCTTTGCTGCAACACAAAACTTTATGTCATGCATTTTGCCATGTCATAAAATCTATAATTTATTGGATTTATATTTATCTTAATCATATATTCTTAATATAATCATTGCAGCAATCTCATTTATCACATATCTGATAACTGAAGTGAAGTATTATCTTTACCTACTAATAATATTCCTATGCAGGTATTAGTATGGAAAGTAATACAAACCTAATCATCAGTGTGTTGATAATGATGAGGACCCTGTTTCTTCCCAAGAGAGCTGTTGTTTCAATCATTGCAATTAAGGGATGTCTGCTTGTGTCTCTTTTGTGAGATTTTTTAGTGTTAGGATAGTCTTTTAATGCCAGATATACTTCCTGAATAAAAAGAGTAAATTACTAAAATAGGAATCAAACAATTAATAAATTTTGAACTGTGATAAATTTTTTAAACTGTGATAACAAATGGAGGAAATTGAATTAGTAATTTCATTCTTTTTTTCCTCACACCAAAATAGAAAAAGGGTTAAAGAAAGCCCTTTCATTTACAATATTAACCCTCACAGGAATATGTGATCAGGTTTGACAGTGTCAAGATCCTGAAAATCAAAGACCAGAAAAGTTTCTCCTGCTTAAGAAACACTTTAAGATACATTGGATTGTTCAGTGAACTCTGTCTCAGTCTAGAACTTTCCCTTGAGGAATTACATTCTAGAGGCAGAGTCCATGAATCATTCTTTGAAGTAATGATCAATGACTGTGAAGTCAAATATAAATCCCAACTCCAGCAGTAATTATCAGGCTATCTCATTTATTAAGTTTGCCAATATCCTTGACAAAACAAATGAATTTGCTATAATCTAAGATTATTTAAATTTCTAAGGTTAAGTAGATGCTGTGAAATGCAGTTTTGACTGTAGGAAGATGAAGAAATGTATTGATTTTTAGATACACTTTTTTTCTGTAAATATAACATTTAATCTTTTTTGTTGTTGTTGTTTTGTTTTGTTATCTATTTGGGTTCATAATCTTTTAAAATCGAGGACAATATCAAAAACTTGGCTCATATTTTAATTTTCTCTTAGCAAAGATATTATCAGAATGTTCAGTTAATTAAGAACAAACAATTACCTTATAATATCACACTGCAAAGCATATAACTACAATCTATGCTATCTCTGTGTGAAGCAGAGAAGTTACATTACAGGCACTCTTGGAAAAAAAAAAAAAAAAAAAAAAAAAAGAAACAGACAAAAACGTAAAAGCAAAATATATTTCTTTCCAAGAATAAAACAAAATTCTAAATGAGTAATAAGTAATATTATTCTGAGATGATACTTCAATAGGTAAGCATACAAGCATACCAAAGCAACCCAACTTAAGTAGTTCTTCCTAATTTAATTTCATATGGCTTGAGTTATGGTCACAAAATCTTTCAATTCCATGGTGTAAAATTAAAACAAAAGTTATAAAACTAGTCATTATGAAGCATTTTGCAGTGCAAACCTTCTTAATATGTTCAGGACAAAACAGTACATAACAGTACACCATTTTGCCTATGAAAACATATGCAAATACACTAATTATGATTTTAAATATCAGTAAGAAACTATAATTGAAATTCTAAGTTTGCAGTTTGACTGTTCTGAAGAGAACAGTTTGACTTTGAAAATCTTGAACAATGAGTCAACTTCTTAGTTGAAAAGAAGGATTATTTGTTAACTAAACATTGAAGTTAGAAGATTATTCTTTTGCTGCTTTACAGTTTTTTCCCAGAAAACCTGAGCAGAAACTTCACTTTCTCTCGCAAGGAAAGCCATGTTTATATACAGAGAACATTTGGTATACCATACACTAACAGAAAAACTAGTGATTAGAAATGGATGGATTTCATCATAAAAAGCAAAACTCCTTGATGGACTTCTCTTTCTTACAGTGCAGTCCTTTATAGTGGCAAGTGTTGTAGCCTCCAAAACAACAAATGTCTTTCATTTTAAACCTTTAAAAAAAAAAAAAAAAAAATAAATATTTCTTGTATTCTTACCTCAAAATACACAATTCCAGAATTCAACCACATGATTTATTTTAACCTTAAGGCAAATTGTATATACTTGATTCCCAATGAATTTAGGAAACATCTGGTGCATGACATGTTAGTTGGTTTTCCTGTATAGTACATTTAGGTCTTAGTATATTTGTTTCTTCAAGCTTTTTGGGAAGTATGGTATTTCAGGATGGCATTGTCTTCTGATTATGGCAAGCACAAACAATTCCATGTGTTGCTAAAAATCATAATGCAGGAACAGCAAGCCATGTACTTTGTCTGTCCGTCTCCACAATATCTAAATCTATTCTTTTAGTGCATAATACCCCTTTCCTCTTGGTTCATCAGACTTTCAAGACCATAGTTCTCTCATCAAACTCATTTTCCTAACTGCCTCACTAGAATACGCTGCTCTTTGTCTGTTTTCTCTTTACAGTGCCGTTCCCCTTTCTTCATTCAGTCCAACCAAGATGTGAGTTATTTCTCCTGATGTTCTGCTGTGGCTAGTCTAACCCCTCATACCTTCCAAGTTCCCACAGCCCTGTTTTAATTTGAAAATGGCAAAGCCTGCTGTTGGTTAGTAATAACCACAATGATCTAGCAAGGGTGAATAAATGAGAACTTGATTTATCGGTTGTTGATTAACTTTTAAGGGAGAAGTCACCCATAATCAGCCATGTGAACATCTTAACTATCCAGCCACCAATCAATCATCACCATCTTTGTGAATTACCATCTTTGTCACTGCCTACTGTTGCTCAACTGCTACAGACCTTGCAGCAGCTCTTTGGAGATTTAGAGGGTGAAATTCTCTATCAGGTAATGTGTTAGACAAAGCAAGATCCAATGCAAAAGGTAGAAGAATCTGTTCTGTGGTTTATATTCCTTCAGTTCCTTCTTTGTTTTGAAAACTTGCATAATAGCAGCGCTTGTATTCAGATCCTCGGTATCTCTTGCCATTGATTGATCACATTCCCTTTCAATACAGACCCTTTCTGTTCATATAGCCAGAGTACTAGAAGGTCTTGAAAACAATGTTCCTCTGAGGCATAACACTGTGTTCCACTTTTATGGCTTTAAATCCTTTTATTTTTTTCCCCACTTTTCTTTCTTTTTTTTTTTTATTTTTATTTTTTTTGTTTTAATGCTTTATTTTGAAAATAGAGTCGTTCTGCACCACTGATGTACCCTACATGATTTATAAACACTGATTGTTCCAGCTGATAGTTTACAACAAATTCAGAGGAAAATAACACTGTCTTTTTCTGTGTTTTTCAAACTGTGACACAGAAAGGAGGAAGCTAAGCATTGTTTACTTTGACAAGCAATATGTTTTCTTCTTTGTTTCCTTCCTCTCTCAGGAACAGTTGCATTTCTACCAGTAGTCTGTGAATTAAAAATTCAATTTTACTGCCTATTGTTAGGTAGTCCCTTTTTCCTAATATTTACCGTGGGGTCATAATTTAAAAAGGATTTAAAATATATGTTCCTACATAAAACAAAACACAGTCACAAGTCTTGATATTTAACTTGTTATATCACCTGGAGCAATATATATGAAAATCAGAAGAATATTTTCTTCCAAAGAATATATTCATATTTTTCTTTGAGAGTAGCATAGAGAGTGAAAAACAGAGGTGCGATAGCCTTAAGAAGAAGATATCTAAGAAAGAAAATAAAACGCCAGACAGAAAGAGAATGAAGGAACAAAAAGAGTGAGAAATGCCTGTTTTTATTCTACAGCAGATGTTATGTCTGGTCCAGGTGGAAGGGAAAACCTTAGCAAGGGAGAACCACTGATCATCTCTATTAAGAGTCAGCGCATTTGGATGATATATCTTATTATTCTTTAAAGTTTAAATATGAAACTGCCTATACTGTGTAACAATTTTAATTACTAAGTTAATGTAAACATGGGTTATTTATGAAGTAGGCCCTAGAGTCTTTTTATACAGAATAGTTATTAGTCACTCCTTGCCATTTCTCTTGAAGAAATACTATATAGACACAGTTTGCTACATATCTTTTTAGTTCAGTGGTAGTTTTTCTAGTCCAGATTCTCAAAAATTATCATATAAATGTCAGATACCATAGGAGGGCAGAAAGAAACTGAAGATGACATCTGAAAACACAAAAATAGATAAGAGTACTGAGTGAAAGCAAGGAGATAAAACTATGCACACAGAGGTCTGGAAATGTCACCTCAATTTCCGGAATGAATTTTTGTCTTTCCATAATAGGAAGCAGAGATGCTAAAAAAGGCAATGAGCAAAGGAACAGTTTAAAAAAAAAATAAATCTGTATTTATAGATCAGACTTGTTTAAATATATAAAGTGAAGTGAAGAAGCACTAACCGTTTAGGAACCTGTCCTAATGAAGCTTGAAGTCAATAGAATGGAAAACCTGAAAATTGTTACTTTAAAAGATCAAGAATTCGAAAGGGAAAGTAATTTTAGCTGCATCTGAGGAAATTAAGTCAAACATGAAATTATGGACGATGTGTTCTCACTTGGCCAATACCAGGCTGCAGAAAGGATCTGATAAAATAAGCACTGAACCTTCTAAAGATTTGAAATAAACAAGAAGGAAATTGGATTTGCCAGGCTGAAAGACAAAAGCAGATGGGTTACTTTCAAGGTAAAATAAGTAAAGATGGAACTAAGTGATGTCCCAATGAACTGTGTTAGTAATCATCAGACTCATAGAAAGAAGATGAATTAAAAATAAAACTGTAAATTGTGAAGAGAAGCTTGTAAATGCCAAACAACTGTAGAAATACTGTATATTATCAATATCTTAAATGTGGATATCTGTATTTACAGGAAACAGAGCTAGTTTTCAAAACAGGCAAAAGGAAGAAGCTCTAGTCAAAAAGGACTTCACACATTAAAAAAATAAATAAATAAAAAAAAGCAGCATTAGTCTGTAAGATGGGAGCACTAGAGAATAAGTATTGCCTGGATTTAAAGAAACACATGGGTGTATCAGCTAGATGGAAATCTTTATTCCACATAGGGGTCCATGCTGCTACTTCTGAGCTGCACAAAAGTATCTGTATCTTAATGTAGTATCTTGAATTGCACTAAATGCTTTGAAGAAAAAAGACCATTTTTTTGAGAGCAGACAGCCAGCAATCTAATTACATGACTGAAAGGCTTTTCTACAGTGAAAGGGGTGCAAAAATAAATAGGGGTTTGCTATTCTTTTGAGAAAAGGAGTACACAGGCAGTGGCTGAAAATATTCCAAGTTGAATTAATTAAGAGGGGTCAAGATACCTGCATGGTTGTGATATAGGTAAGATACGATGTTAGGTGTGCAGATAGATAGATAACAGAACAAATCATCCTTGGGTCAGAATATAATACAAAATATTGGTATCACATTGGTATATTCTGTCAGTGTTTCATGATGTTGTTATCAGTTTTATTGTAAAGGTCAAAAAAGGGGAAGCCATGCTTGAAAAACATGATGAATTTCTGTACTGAAAAAACTGGCACGGTAGGTGGCTGCTGTGTATCTGACTTCATTAAGGTTTTTTACAGGTTCCCATAAAATCCCATTAGAGAAGCTGATGAAGCACAGGCTGGACACTGAGCTGGACACTGGACTGGAAACTGTCTGAATAGAAGGGATCAGAGGTATAGAAGTGACCAGAGGTCTAGCTGGACCCTGCCAGTGTAACCCAGGAGTCAGTACTGGGTCCAGTCATGTTTAACATCTTCATTAATGATCCAGGTTATAGTTTCAGATGACAACAAACCTGGAGGAGCAAATGATGAGTCTGAGGCTGGTGCCTCAGGAGGGTTCTCTTGACAGACTGGAGAAAAGGGCTGAGAGGAGCCCTGTGAAGTTCAGCAAGGTTTGTTTAGTGTAATTTACTGACAGTGGTGCCCAGTGGCAGGACCAAAGGCAACGGGAACAACATGAAACACAGGAGGATCCTTCTGAACATCAGAAAACTCTTCTGCCTGAGCACTGGCACAAGTTGCCCAGGACATCTGTGAAGTCTTCCTTCTGTGATATTCAACAGCTGTCTGGACATGGCCCTGGGAAACCTGAACAAGGTGGCTGTGCTTGAACAGGAAGGTTGGACCAGATCACCTTCTAATATTCCTTCCAATCTCAAACATTCTGTTATTCTAAGTTTTCTTAGAATAACAGAATGCTTGCCTCTATTTCTGATTATGCTGATTATGTTTAGAAAAAAAGTTTAAGTTTCCAAAACTTTAAAACATTCTAGTTTCACAGAGAGTCTCGAGAAAAATTAGTCTGGGTAATAAATGTCATATATTTATTTCCTTCCCTGGTATTCTTTCAGAATATTCTAATAATTTGCCTATTATTATATTATATATCATTGCCACTTCAGATGTAAATTCCTTGTCTTGCTTAATTAGTATAGCAGAACATGATAAAAATGCTCAGGAGTAAATTATTAATTCCAACTTCCAACAGTGATTGTGTTCTCTGGAATCAAGGACACACAGCTTTAATAGTAAAAACAAATTGCTAGTGTGTAATAATGCAACCCTCTCCATTCTATAGAACATAAGAGATGTTTCAGGAAGGACAAAAAAAGTCAACCTTGGCTTTTAATTAAAGACTTCTTAAAAAAAAAAACAAAACAAAAAAACCAAAAAACAAACAACAAAAAAAAAAAAACCCCACAAAAAAATAAACAAAAAAAACCAAAAAACAAACCAAAAACTTTTAACACACCATTGTAATTAGTATTTTTAAATTTTGTTTTAATCTTTTTGCAACATTGTTTTATGCATAGCATTAAAGCTCATGTATTCTGTGACAAAGAATAGGAATAAAGTGAGAAAGTAACTGAAGTTACATTTTGATGGTAAAACAACTAGTATTGCTGATAATATGGGTAATAAAGTTCAGAGTTCAAAAGACTTTGTTACTTATGTATATTTTCTGAGACATAGAAAAGTATTTTGACAAAATTTATAATTAAGGAGAATTGCAACTACAATCTTGATTCATATGCAAGTTGCAAAAATGAGTTTATAAATTTCATCCACAGAAACAAATATACCTCTTTGTGAATATAAATCTGCATAATATTCTCTCTTTGAATTACACTTCTTGTGTTAGCACTGAGGTATTGGATACTCTTTAGTATTTTAGTCATATTTATCAAACTTTTCCTTCTTTCTTTACCCCATGTTATTAACTTCAGAACAATTTTATAAATTGAGAAAAACTAAATATCATCCAATACAGCAGTAGAATATAATTATGTAATATCTGTGTTTCATCTTAACACTTTTCACACTAATCTTTAGAGCTAAAAGATAATATTGCTATAGAAATACTTAGAAACTCATCATAGCTTTGGAAACGTATCAACAGATCAAGTTATCAAATTTATCCAAGTTCAGATTATTGTCCTGAAAAAGATCATTGGAGGCAGTTTACAAATATGAACAACGTTATAATGATTCTAGTAACATTGAAAATAATTGCAGGCAGAATTTACTAGGATGCTGTTAATGGAAGGTGCATGATTTTCTGACAAAATAGCTATTTTCCATATGGTCTATAAAAATTGAGTCAGCAATATCCATTTATTTTGTGTATATGTAAAGACATAGAAATATAAGAAAAATATTTACATTTTACATTAGGTAGAAGCTATCTAATAAAGATACACAGAAAAAAGTCTACAGTTGCCAATTAGTTAGGGTTACATATCTTATACATGAAATGAAAGATTTTATTTTAATTAATCTCTGACATTTTTATTAATTTTGTGACTGAAGTCTTTTATTCCCATGGCATATATCACTGAGGAGTATTAGATTTCTCTAGTTTTCCTTCCCTACTTAACACTTAGAATGATTTCAGCCAGGAAAGGTAGTTCAGTCTCCGTGGTCAGTCTGCCCTGCCCTTTTTGCTGAGGCTCCCAGCAGCTGCACAGAACAGCGCCAACAAGGCTGGTCTTTTTAGGGGGTCAAATATCTGCTCATTAACAATAAGGAAAAAAATCGACTTCACATCTCTTCAAGAGCCAATGTCAGGTTTCCTTTACCCCTCTGATTCCACCTTTTTATTTATGACTATTCAATCTTCTTCACAGAGATGTAATGCTGTAATAAGATTATGTTTCAATTTTAACAGATTAAGTCAGAAGAGACAGAGTCAACAATAAAAAAGTGCAAGTTTAGATCCTGTTACTTAAGCTGCCAAAAGAAATGAGTCAATGAACTTTTCCAGTTGTTTTAGTCTTGGGGGTTTGTTTTTACATTTTCCCAGACAGCTTCTGATAGTGATCACTTTGCACTGAGACTGTTTATTAGTTCTTTGCTAAACTCTCTAAACAATGGCTCACAGAACATACAAGATATTTCTGCAAGGGGACCAATATTAGACATTTTTACCATCATGATCTCTGTAGCTTGGATAATCACTGAGTGTAGTTTTGTCTGTGCACTGAGAGCCTTGGGCTCAAATTTCAGCCAGACATCCACCCATACCTGGCAAGGGTGAGGTAGATTTTTAGATAGAGCTTCAATATTTTTTGCAATTCTAAACTCTAAATTACAGCAACTGCTTTGGACTTTTATGGCATTTTAGATACGCCTCTGTTGGTTTGTTTGTTCTTGAGGCACTGTGGATAAGAGGTGGATTTGTTACATTAATGATTAATTCAGTTTTCAGTACCACTGTAAACTGTCCTTTTCATTCAGATCCTTTTGTATTTAGTTTCTTCCAAAGGAAAAATAAGTGGGGCATTTGTCTTTAGCAGAATGTGGGCCTTAGAGGATAGGTGACTTGTTTGCTTGTTTATTTCTTTGTTTTTAAGATGGTATAGAAACTACACAGAGAAGATACTAGAAGAAATCAGATTTCACCCTTTGATCAAAAGCAGCATACAGCATTAACAAAATTAAAATTATATTTTTAAAAGGAGCAGAAGAAAATCAAAATGAAGTTATTCTTTTTATGCCTGCATTCTTACATTTAAAATATTTTTCCTCTCAGACATAAAAAAAATTATTTAAGCTTTTATTTAGTAATTGTAACAGTATCAAACAGGCTCTCAAATTAGAATGGCTGCGACTGAAATGTCGGCTTTTACCTTCAGTTGCAACACAAGAAATATTGCTATTCATTCATGTTCTTTCACATCACTCTTTGGTACTTCTTTAATACATTTTATTCGAAGAGCATCATTATTGTATCTTAAGAGATTTTATGTTCTCAGGAGTATGATCTACCGTGAGAAAACAAGGGTTCTCAAGGGACACAAATTATGTGCAACAGAAAGGAAACATTTAATTCCAGAATCAAAACCTACAAATTACTGAGCCACTTGAAACATAATTCTTTATTCGTACAAATGAGTCTCTTCATTTAAAGTAGTTAATTACAATGAATAAGGCAGCTGTAGCGCTTTAGCCATGATGGAAACATTTCTTTTCTTTGGAAAAGATCATTATTGAAAATAAAGAAGTAGTGTAGGGGTAATCACTACTTACAGATCCTCGAAAACTCTTGATATGTCATTTTATACACAATTTTAACTAGATAGTGTGTCTGAAAAAGGCTTTATTAAGTGTGAAATTAATAGTAAGAGTACTGCAGGGAAACTGTAGATCTCCAGTACAAGTTCTGCATCATGGTTGGTTTTTAAAGCTCCAGCCCATGTTTACAGTAATGACCTGCAGAGTTTGCTCTCCATGTTACACGTGATGCAGACATGCAGTGTTAAGTGGTGCCCCCCAGCAGCTCCAACCCAGGACTTGGAGCTCAGTTTGGTGTCTGGGAACCCAGAGTCTGGCCAGACCAAGGGACGTGGCTGCTGCTTCCCTGTTTGCTTAACTTACATCCCAGACACTGTCACACAGGGACGCACACAAAGCCATGCACACCTACTCATCCCACAGCACCCCACACCCATGGGTCCCCCCAAATAATGGGAACTCTGCTGTCCCAACACCTTATCCCAGACATGAGGACCCCTACTTTACAGGTGATCCAGCATGACCTTTGCTAGCAGATACACATGCACACCCAAGGTAAACTCAATTTGATAAAGATATAGAATCACCCCCAGCAAATGATACCAGCCACATTGGGATCTATGGCCCCACTCCAGCTGCTGATGCTGAACCCCTCACTTGTCTCATTCATCCCAGTACCCCCAGTAGATGACTTTGGGCACACTGTGTTCTCATCTTAGTGGAGGTTAAAGAACCCCACTGCCTCCAGTAGCTGCTGATGAAACTCCTCTGATTTCAGTTACTGACACCTCAGGCCATGGGCACCCACAGCCACAGTCTGACTCCTTGCACCAAGAAAATACACAGGATAGAGAGTAAAATTACACAGATAAGAAAATATTTACTAAAAATTATATGAGAAGATAAGAAGGGCAGACTGCAGTGATCAGGTGCTGGGCTCAGCCAGACAAGTATGGTTTTTACTGTTTTTTACTGACCCCTTTACACCTCGTTCTTCCTGATTGCCTCTGTGCTCCTCCGTGAACCCCTTTTCTTTGCAGATTGCCTCATGATTGTAGAGTTGATGCAATTCTAGAGACTGCTCCTTACATCATGAACCTTCAGGGCTGCATCCTTATCAGTTGCAAAATTCAAGCTGGTTCTTTTTGAATTGGCTCCTGCAGTTTCATGACAGTCAATTAATTATTATTACTGATGAGGTTTATTTCTTCTCATTTTATCTCCCTTGCTGCCAGATAAGTCTGGTATGCCCACATCTCAGTTTGGGATTTTTTCACAGTCTTCCTCTTGCCCCTGCTCACCCATTTTGATCAAGGTCCTCAATGAGGTGATCTTACCAAACTAAACATTCTCATACTCCATCTTTATCAATCATGTAACAGACCAGGTTTATTTCTTGTTTGTTGGTTGGGTTTGTTCCCCTCTGTGTTTGGCTTCCTCTTCTTTTGTACCATCCCATTTGACAATGTCCTTCACTGGGTAACTGCAAGGGAGTTCAACTTTCCTGCCACATATCCTTACACTAAACAGAAGTCTAGGTGATAAATACTGAAGGCTGTAAAAACAAAAAATAACAAAAAAAAAAAACAACACTCCCCCCCCCCCAAAAAAAAATAAAAAACAACCAAAAAAACAAAAACAACCCAACCAACCAAACAAAAAATCCTCCAAAAAACATGACCAAAAACCTTTCAGCTTTTTGACAGAGATGTTTAGAATGGATGTACCCTTTGCTGCCGATCCTCTTGATATGAATTTCAGAAGCAGAAGTGCTATTAGAGATGGGGATAGAGAAACCTTGCTGTAAGCAGCTGCTATGACCCAAAAAGACCCCGATCAAGTCAAGTATTTTTGTTGTCAAAAAAATCTTCTCTGTGGACTTCTGTAGGATTATAGTATTTCTTCTGGCCTTCATGAAATTCCAAGAAGGTTAAAGTTGCATTCTACCATTAAGGAAAAGCAAAAAATTTAAGTTAAGTCTTTATTTTACTTTCACTGTGAAAAAAAAAATCTGTTCTCTGGACCACTTCAATGATAATGAAATTGAACAAAGTCAAGATTTCAGACATTTCCTTGTAGAAAAGCAAAGGTTCAAAAAGGCAGATTTTATTGTTGGCTGCTTATATGATTTAAAATGAGATTCCACTTCTGGCTTTAACTGTAAAAATTATACTAAAATAAACAGTTTATTTCAGCAATATAACATTTTTTAAATAATAGTCAAATTTATAACTGAATATAACAAGTATATTTTTTAGAATTAATATGTGTTGAAATAAAATTAATAGCAGACAAAATGTAATAAATATATGTCTTCTCATGTAGTATATGATTGGAAAAGATGAAGTATCAGATAGATATTCATAACAGATATTCATTGCAGTTAGTAATTTTCATACACCAATAAACTAGAAACAAATCAGTAACATTTGTATGAAATTAAGAAAAGCTATAAAAATATGTGTAACCTAGCCTTTATTTAAAACTATTGGTTTTAAACAATTGGTTGGGCTTGCTAGCATAAAACCAGAATAATACAACAGTAAACTAAAGAAATACCCAGCTAATGATAGAAATATTTCCCACTGAAAATAACTGCAGCATTTTACCTCTCTGAGACTCCGAATTCTTTACACTCTTCTGTAAATATTAGCACTTTAGTGGTTTCATTTAACCATAATGAAGACCCCTTAAGATGTCTTAAAATTGGAGTAAAATGCAATTTACTTCCTCTGTAACACTCCATTACACAAGAACAGTCTAAATGATCTTCAATCTTCATAGAAAACTTGCCCAGATAAGTCTTCCTTATTATGTGAGAATTTGTATTTCTAAAATATTTTTCACATAATGAGTTTTCTTTTTTGCTGTTTAGGATTTTTTTTTTCTTCATGATATACAGATGTTTTCAGCCATGTTATTTACTTTTCTTTTAAACTCTGATATTTATTACAGTTTGCTAATTATGTAATACTGAGTTCTAGCTTCATTACACCTAACTTTAAGCACCTTGAGAGTGTTATCACCTTGGACATTCAGAATTTGTAGTAATTGTTCATATAAATGTGTCTTTCCTTATATATTGTTTAAGCATCTTAGGGTTACTGCACCCTAAAATTAAATACTCAAATGTCCAAATATAAAGGATCGTTCATGTAGTTAGAAGGAAGGATTGCTTATTTGCCACAGTTAGCAAGAGAAGGTTTCATTTTCTGCTTTTCTAAACAGGTGGATGGCAATTAGTTGATCTTCAAGTAAGGATGAAATTAAAAATACCCTGAATAATCGTAATGAAACTTTGGAACTGTTATCTCTGAAGAAGATATATCTGTATATCTGAAAGATGCAAGGAAGTGTGGGGAAAAAAATCAACATAAAAAGTTTCTAAGGAAAGAAGTAAGTATCTAAATGCAGTTCAAGATTTGTAGGATACTTCTGAATAACAAGTCAATATGAATTAGATATATTTTCTTAACCTATCCAGAAATCCTATATATTTTAAAATTTTGGAATGGTATCAGCAAAGGTTTGAAGCATTTTATCGTTACATGCTACGAGTGCACAAAAGCTAGTCCTGAAGTCACCTGTATGTTCTATTTGTACACCACAAATATTTTTCCCTTCTGTGCCAAGGGTGGAGCAGCTGCACTGGGTGGTCTTCTTGTGGTATCTTTTCACCTGTTTTCTTCAGTGCAAGGCTCTGAAGGGAGCAAAGGTCGCACGTAATGGGGGAGCACCCAGGGTACAAGGGGGCAGTTGCGTCACTCCCCTTGAGAAAGTGAGATAATTGAGGGCCAATATGAAGTGTCTGCTCATAAACATGCAGAATCTATGAAGTAAACAAGACGACAGACAAGCCCTCATCAGGAATCAAGTAGGGGGACAAATGACGATTAGGAATTGAAGGAAACCACTGATGGAAAAGTGAAGACTTTTCCCAAGGAGGAGGAATTGAAAGAGGCAGAGTGGGCACACCAAATGATTGAAACTTGTGGCAGACTTATGGGAGTTCAGTAATGGAATTAGGATGTAGGAACTACAGTAACACTTTGGGACAAATGTTTATCCATTGGGAATGTGGTAAACAGATATAAAGTCCTTCCAAACTCGTCACAGAAGGCAGGACAAATTGTACTCTACCCAAAGGCACAGTTCATATGCAAGAACTCTTGTATGAAATGAATCTACCTTGAGAGCTTTTGAGCTGGGATCAGAGCAGATACAAATACAGACAGTCCAATCAGAGCAATTAGGCAGACAAGTCTGGTTGAAACAACTAGGGGAAGTCCCCAGTTGAAAAGAATGGTTCTCATGGGGGACTCTGACTATTTTGACACCTGTTAAAAGGGCAATATATTACAGTTCAAATAGTCCAAGGGATCCCCAAAACCAAATTTCTGTCAGTAGTGCTGGCAAAAATAGTCAACACAGGAAAAATGATAAATACTTTTTTTTTGCTGCAGTCATCCCAAGAGACTGGGATCTTTAGGAAAGTGAGGAAATGTTCTCAGAGATGTTTAATGTCCTCATCAATAGGATTTAACCATGTGATTAAGTGTGAATGAAGTGAATAGGAGAATTTTATATACCATTGAAAAATGAACTTCTGTTAGACAGTTCTCCTTTATGTTCCACTCCCAGTCTTTGGAAGCAAGTGGTTTGTACTACCTTTTAACAAGCCCATTTCTATTTTCTATTGCAGATGTGTCATGGTTTTACTTGGTCTGATTTTTGGTGGTGGGGGGATGGGACCAAGAAACCACAAAGATGTCTCCTGTGAGGAAGTTCTAGAAGCTTTCTCCTCCTTCTCCAGCAAAAGGAGCCCTACCCCCTGTGTTTTAGAGCCAATCCATTATGGCTCTGAGGTTGATGGACAGGCTGCCCATCAGGCCTGGACTAATTGCACAGGCTGGTTACACCTCTGTGATGATGTATTGTCTTGTACTTGAGAAGAATTCAAAACAAGATAGAGTGTGGCCGCCATTTAGTTTTTAGGCTGTTAGTATTTAGTTTTAGTATCATGCACTGGGGAAAAAAAATGGAGACCCAAGATCACAGAAAGGAGAAGATGGGATGAGTTGCTGTGCTGTTGCTTTGGTTCTCGAACATGGAGAAAACAAGCTGCTCTCGAAAGGACTATTACTTCAATGAGAGAAACCTGTATAGAAAAGGAGAGCGACCTTGCTCTGAGGAAAAAACCCTGGCCTTTGAGGACTGGACTGAACTGATCAGTAGCCAAAAAAAGAGGAAGAGGCTTGGCCCCACCATGATGTTTGAAGTGAGTTGATGCTAAGAAGAAAATGTGCTCTGTGTGAAGGAGGAGATGCCCCCACCCAATGTCTGAAGTAAGTGGATGCTTAGAAGAAGCTGTGTTCTGCCAGGAGATTTGTGATAGTGGTCTTACGCTGCCAAAACAACACAGCTTGGCCTTGAGGAACATTCTTATTTTTCTCCTATGAGGTAAAGAAAGGACTCCCTTGCCATCAGGAGTTGTACACTGACTGTTTCTTGGGAAAAGAACTTCCATAGCTTGGAGCTGTAAGAATGCTTCTTCTATGATGCTGGACAACAACTGTAATGAGTGGTTTGCTCTATGTTAGACTTTCATTCCTGTCCCCTGTGTGTGCGAGAAAACATGGGGGGATGGAGAGGGATGACCAGAGAAAGAGCTGGGTCCCTGGAAAGCATAGCAAGTGTCTTAAAATGTCCGTTTTTATTTTTCTTCTCCTTGTGAATTTTTCCTTATCTTTGTTCCCTTCCCCGGTGCGGCAGTATTCTTAGTAGTTTGTAGTAATAAATCTACTTTGCAATTTAAGTTGTTCAGCCTGTCTGACCATTCTCTGGAGCACATACGTATCTTTCTCTCAATTATGTTATGTTATCTGAAAGCCATAAATCTTTGTGTTAATTGGGCTTTTGCTCTCCCTTCTGCCTCTCCGGTGGGGGAAGGGAGATAATGTCATGGGTACGGTGCTTTTGGCTTTCAGCACAGTTCAAACCACGATATTTTTTGGTGCCGTGACTCGGATTGGGCAAAACAGGTTTAAACCACAACAAGATGGAAAGTGATAGAAAACCTGATTCAATAATATCTAATGAAACTTCCAGAAAAGAATTATGGAGCTATCCATCCCTCAAGTAAAAAAAAAAAAAAAAAAAAAAAAAAAAAAAAAAAAATCATCCTAAGAATAATATATTCAGTATAGTAAAACCCAGTAATCATCCCTAGTAAAATCATTATCCAATCATTCTTTCTTGCCTGCATTACTAATAAAACTGATAGAATAATTAATTCATGTTGCTACTAGCTATCCATTTGAAAAAAAAAAAAATTTGGAATTTCTCATCAAATTAATATGGCTTCCAGCGTAATTCATGCTCTCTTGTTACAAGTTCTTTCAATAACTGCACCACATTGTTCTTATGAGGGTGATATTTAAGATCCTTTCAGTGGTCTCTAAAGTCTACTGTGTCACAATCACCTTCTTGCTCCCCTCAAAGTAGGGCAGGTTACAGTATTTATAATGCAGGTATTACTCTCTTTTAATGGTTTATATGTGGAGATGTGGTGTGCATGTTAACATGTTCACAGATGTCATGCTCATCTTGCCCCAGGGGCATTCAACCCCAGTGCATGATTGTATTCTGCCTTTAAATATATGTAGTGAAGGCAACAATTTTCAGCTTTAGTGATGCCATTCCAGTAAAATTATGCTCTTGAATTTGTTTTGTTAAGATAGAAATGAAGCACGTACGCACAGTATTTTCCAGAATATCATGGTGTTTAACCCCTTTTATTAGCAGAGACATAAATCTGCCAGCAGCAGCATATGCTGTGTATATTCAGTCTGCCCTTATGTCTTTTTGCTTTGGGAGACAATGGACTGCGGGTAGATTAAAGCCAACACTGTACACAAGGCTTTACTCTTTTTCCTTCTCCAAAGGCTAGTTTCTGTTTGGATCTGGCAAATTACTTTCTTTGGTTCGTTAGTTTCAATGAGGCATTTGGAACTGTTTTATTCCACCTGCTTGAAAGTAAAGCTTTTTTAACAACTTAGCACATCTCACTGAACTGCAAATGGAAGTAGAACCATATTTATGAAAATTGTTTTAATTGAATAAGACATAGGTACACTAAATTAGATATTATGTACTTTGTGTATTAATATCTATTTGAGATTACCTTACATGAATGTGATATCTTGATATTAAAGAAATAGTTTTCTTTTTTAAAGGAAAACTACTATTTTTTTCAGTGCAAAATTCCTAATGAAACAATTACACTTCCGAGTGGAAACAGATTTTTTTTTCCACAGTTTCTATCATATTGCAGTGAAAAAAAACTCAAGTAAGATTCATCCTCATGCATTTTTTATGCTTACATGGAAGACAAGATAGCTCTTAAAACTATGAGAAATCAGGACACTTCAGAAATAAAAACTAATTGCTTGCAAAAAGACACCATAATGTTGAGCATTGAGAACTGTTTCTCATTATTTGATCTCTACTCCTATTTATTTCTTTTGACATAGAACACAAATATATCATTTTTATTAACTTTGAACTTAGTCATTCATGTTTACGCAAGTCCTAATCAGTATTGGAAACCATGAAAAACAGTAAGAAAGGGTTGGGGAGAGGAAAGCTTCTTGCATTTCCTCTAGCCATGCCCACAACTTCATGGACCATTAAAGAGGAAGATAGCTGGTTTTCCTTTTCTGTTCATTTGGCATCAACTTCAGAAGCAGCTGTTCTTCCCTTAAGAAAAACCCTATTCTCTGAATTTAGCATACAGTGTTATTCATTGTCACTTTGTTTGGCCCAAACAACTTGCTCAAGTGCTATGGGTTGTCACCCGTATGAGATAAAACAGTAATTTAGTCAGGAGATTTGCTTATGGCATAGCCATCTAGAAGTTCTTGTTTCTTTCTCTGAAGAAACCATTTTGTCAAAGAAACAGCTTTGCAGTGATCTTCATCTTTCTCTGAGAAAGGTGTCTACACTGGGACATGGAAGTTGTGACAACTGTGGGGGTGCCTGTTTCTCTCCATTGAATATAAAGACATGTAGAATGGCTAATTAACAAGTAGATGTTTAACTTTTCAGCATTTAAACTAGGTGTCATAAGTCCCAGTTGTAGCACCTGAAGAAATTGGAAAGATTTTTAGCAATCTAGTCTACCTACCGCCACATTTACACCCTGCAAATACACCAAATTCTCAAATGGATAAGTGATAAAAAGGCAGTCTTTAATGTTCTTGTCTTGCTGTACTTAGTGTTAGCAAGGACCCAAAACCTAAAAAAGATCATTTTTATGATATTAATAATTGTGGTAATTTCCTGCTTCTTCCTCTATATGTACATTTAATTAAGTAACATCTTTATAATTGACTTTGTATAGAAGGCACACTGGAGCAAAGACTAGGTCATGAAGTTCTATCCTTGCATCAATCTGTGTGTAATAAAACCACTCTTTCCACTCTGTCCATTTAGCAGAAGTGTTACCTGCCACATATCAAGCACAAAATATATTCAGAACTGTAACTTACTCTTTCACAATGTTGAATCTAATAGGATAAATAACTTTTTTTTTTCTTTTTTTTTTTCCCCCTTTTTGAAACAGAAAATTCCTTTTGCATTTGTGGAGGAACATTCAAGTTATTCCATTTCAATCATGGCACATTTGAGCCTCAACTTGTACTTGATTAAAGGCCTATTAATCATTATTAAAGATTTCTTCATGCAAACGAAATAACATTTAACTCATTTAACTTATAATTGTTCACTAATTGAGCAATAAGCAGTTCACAGAACTCTTAAATAAGCATATAAGTGTAAAAGAGAAGTACATTGGGAATAAAGTTTCTTGCTGCATAGTTTTGATTGGTTTTAATATATACACTTCATAATATGAATGATTGATATAAAATTATATTGCTTGTAAGAAATGAGTTTTCATTACTTATAATTCAATTTCTTCTTGGTTCTTGTACTATGTTATCAGAGGAGAAGGATATTAAGCAGATTTTCTTCTTTTCTATTTACACTGGAAACAGCATAGGTCTATAACTCTTTTTACATTTACACAAAGATTGTCTCTTTATAATAAATCCAATAACTTTATGCAAGTAAAAAATAAAAATGTAACCGTATTATTTTGGTAACAAAGTTCTAGCTGTTTATCTGGAAAAGTAATATGTATTTTCATCAAACTCATAAAACCAAAATAAAAAACAATGGGTTGGTGTATGGAAAATATGTTACAGAATTTTACGTGAAATATTTTTCTCTTGATGTATAAGTTTTTTTTTTAAAAAAAAAACAGACCAAAACAAGAAGGCAAAAGGCTGGGTTCTGGATTTGCCTGGCTGATTTTGTGGCCTTCTGTGAAGTGGTGACTGCATCAGTGGACAAGGCAAGAGCTGTGGATGCCATGTACCTGGGCATCTAGAGGCCTTTTAAACATATTATTCTTTCTGTTGAATTGGTGCCATCTACCTGGACTTCTGAAGGCCTTTTACACATATTTTTCTTTCTGTTTAATTGGAGATATAAGGTTTTGATGGATGCAATATTTGATGGGTAAGGAAATGACTGGTTGGCTGCATCCAATGTTGCAATCTACGGTTCAATGTGAACAGTTCAAATGAAGATCAGTATCAAGAGGTGTCCCTCAGAGGTTCTCACCCTGATATTTTCATTAATAACAGTGGAATGGACAGCAAGCATATGGATTACACCAATCTGACTGGTGCAGTCTCAACTCCTACAATGTCTATTTGTCATTTGACCTTGTCTGAGAGTTGTGTCATGCAAATGTAGGTATGCATGGCTTAAACTCAAATTTGCAAAACTGGTGAGACAAGCCTATCAGCTGCCCTAACCTCAGGCTCCTTCTGCCCAGTTTGAGTTCAGCCCTGCCAGAAGGGTATGCATGCTGCCTTGAAATGGGCATTTCTGTCTGACCTGGGTGTCTGCATGCCAAAGTAGAGAAATGGCATTTCCAGTGTTTTGACTTCCCTAATTTTTTCCTAAACTGAGTTTTAAATCAAACCAATTTTTTGATGTGAAAAAATAAATCAAATATTCTTTTATCACGTTTATTTTAATTTTTTTTTTATTTTGATCCTTTATGTGTGATTAGTTTGAGAACTAACCTCAACCTGAATAATTTTTTTCTAACCAGGATGTTTCAACAAAAGCTCATTTTAAAAAAGATTCAGTTTTATCTGTGGGCAAGCTAGAGGGATTTCAACAGAATAGAGGTAAAACATATGAAAAGATAATCTGCCACACTTACAGCAATATTCTATTTCCATTGAAACAAGATATATATAGAAGGCTACACTGACCAAAAAAAAAAAAAAAAAAAAAAAAAAAAAAAAAGGAAGGAAAAGAGAGTAGAAATTGACTAAGAAAAGTAAGGAGATGATAGACCACATATTACCCACAGGTCAAGAACTGTCAGATCAGTATTAGCAGCTGAAATGAAGCACAGGCAGGCATGGGGTCCTCCCAACAGCCACCAGTGCCACAAGGCATCTCAGAAAGAAATCCACACTAACACTATGGCAGTCACTTTTTCCACTGACCTTGACAAAACACACTAAGCTATTTGCACTCTGACCACAAGGCTATCATTTCAGGAAGATGGAAAGAGTTACTTGTGTCTCCCAGCATTGCAAATCAGGCAGAAGGAATACTATTGAAAATTTTCAATACATGAAGACATTTAAAGACATTGGTAAACTTAATCAATAGTTTTAATATGTTATTCATCACATTGTGCCTTCAATTTCCCCTTATGTCTTGTTTGTACTTTGGAATGGAAGGAGGGGCAATAAATTCCAAATTCACTGTTGAAAAATTATTTTTTTTTCCTGATGAGATTTCAAGTAATCTTGGAAAAAATTCTGAATGTTAAAAACAAATTAATACTGTCCCAAAGGTATTAGACCAGACTTTATGCCCAAGACTCCATGTCAGTATGTTTTTAAAAATTCTTGGTCCACCCATGAAAGAGCAATCACTGGATTAACCTTATGTCATTGTCCCATACTCACATGTTCCGGCAGAGAATATTCTGTCATATCAGCTATTAGTGCATGAAATAGAAATGTTTTCGGAACCTGGGGGGCAAATAATCAGGTTAAGTACCTTTGCTCATGCAAAAATTAAAAAGTGCAAATATCCATGTAAATTGTCTCTATAAACCAATGTTGCTTTCCTGTGCATCTTTTGATAATCAAAACCAGAGAACAAACCCTGTCTAAGTCCCATAACTCATTGACTACACGGTCTTCAAAACAATCCAGCTATAGGGATTTGCCTACACATTGATTATTACATCTCTGGGGATTAAAAGCACATGACTGTAGTATATTTAAATATGTGATACAATTACCATTTGAGACTGAATTGAATGAGTAGTAATGTCTTTGTCTGACTTTAGATTACCATTTAGGCAGATTCTCCAGACATATCTTAGTTCCCTGCTTCGGTGGCTTTCCAGAGGCAGATTTTCTATTTCCACAGAGCATTTCAACAACTATTGGAAGAGACAACTCATGTGCATCCACAGCATCTTTTCACATCCTTTAAATAACTCCCATTTTCCTAAAAATTTCCTATTTTTTCTTCCTAATTGATATGTGGGAAATAAAAACTAATTTATATTCATATTTATAAACCTTTTCAAACTGAAAAAATTGTGAGAAGTAAAAAAGAAGTCAATAAAACGATGAAAACTGATTTTCTTGCTGTACACATTTTCTTCATCCATGTATTCTAACAGTTAAGCCAAAAAGGGGAGACTGCATCAAACCAGTATAAACTGTAATCTTTACCAATAAACCTCAGAGGTTCACTGCAGTTTATGTCAAGATAAATATGTTCAGCCACAAAAGAAAGCCACAATATTTTTTGCTAGTCTGATCTATCTGCTATGGCAGAAAAATCTAATTCTGTAATATTGTAAGACATTTGGCTCTAGAGGCATCAGTACTATTCCACTTTTTACATTATGTTTTCAAAATATAGAATTTTGGTCATGTCTAAGTGCAGAATTGTCATCATTAAATCAGCAATAATAATAAATGATTTTATATTGCTAACTCAGAAAAAAATGGTTAGAATGCCTATGGTTTAAAAATTTAACATGTTGATAACACTTTGCAGAAACTTCAGAGTTTTGCATGAGAATTTTTTTTAACAATTTTATAATATTTTGCAAGTTAGAGTTAAGTTTTCATTCAAGTTAATTAATTGTGTCTGCATTTTAGCCTGAAGACAAATTGTAAAGCCATTAGAAATTAATTTTAGATGTTTTTGTAAAAGGAAAAGAGAACTGTGAATGGGCTTCATCTCTTCTGATTCAATAATGGAAAGGAGAGAAGGTTCAAAGGTATTCAAAACTCAATTTCCTCATTTTATTCCCAAATTTCTATTTTCATGGTCGGCTTACTAGAAATTAATTTGTTTTGTTCCCAGAAATATTAATGATATTCCTCTACAATCTGATTTAAGATTTGCAATGGAAATTAAAAAAAAAAAAAAAAAAAATCTTTTTTTATTCAAAGGAAAACTCTTCAGTTTGGTTAATATTGGTTTTGTACTGAACCAAAGAAAAATTTTGTACTTTTCTAAAAAAGTCAGAGCATTCTCGTGATTAAAGCAATGAGCTGAAGAGAGCCACAATTAGACATTAGTAATGATCTAACTTTACTTGAATTTTGTCAGTCTCACTCTGGGCATGACTGGGCCCCTCCAAGAACTTAGCAGGGTATCTGTTTACTTAAACATGACTTTGAGTTTAGAAGGGACATGTGTGTTTCCACTTCCTTTCCACCCTCCAAAACCAGCTAAGCCTCTGCAGAAAGATGGAATTTTAAATGTCTCAAAGTTAGATGGTGTTGGGAGACTCAGATGCCAAAATTCTTATTGAAGTAAAATTTAATTCTCTCTTCAGAATTTTTTCTATGCATTTCAGTAGCAATGTTTGTGTATGAGTACCATAATCAAGTATTGAGGCATTTATTAACACCAAAGGAATTAATTCCATAACAATTAATTCCCAACATCTTGTTCTTTGGCATCTTGTTCTTTTCCTTCACTGCTGATCCTTGTGCTCTGCATTTCATCTCTGGCAGACTGAGACACAGGTTCTTCCTATAGTGTATAAATATTAAAATTCAGCTTTAGGCTCATGCATGAATAATACAAGAAAATTATAAAAGAAGCCCCTGGACATAGCTCAGCAGATGAAGTAATAACTTGAGTTCTGGGGAAAGAAAGAAATTGTACTTCAAGAGAAAATCATTTTTGCTAACAAAAGAAATCACTGCAGCTGAACATTGTTTTACAATTTTATCTATAAGCAAAAAGAGCTCCCTGTGTGGTTTTTCAAAGTTTGGCAAAAGGAAGAAAGGTAGGTGTGGAATGGATCATTGTCTCACTCTGTTTCAAAGTGAACTCTACATAAGGTAACCAAATTTCACCTTATTTAATCATTTTTTCTTTTAAATAAACACTTTTATCACTAATTATATGTGGCATTTTCAGCACAGTGAATACTTCTAATGCTGATGGTAGGAAGGCACAAGGGAGTTGACTCAGAATATGGAGGCAATGAGCTGTCAAAAATGATGCTAAATCACGTGTTGGAGCCACAGTTATCTCCTTTGCATTAAAAAGAAAGAGAACTTCCTCACTCCTTCTACCTCTGAAATAGAATAGAGGTTGAAAAATCACTTTTCAAAACTTCATTGTGGGAACAAATTAGATTTTTGACTGCATGAAAAAGTACTTATTGACAATGTACACTAGTTTCTGGCGCTTGTGAAAATTTTATCTTACATTTGAGTGTTGCTGATAGGAAAGAAAACTTGAAAAACCAACTCCTCTCCTTCAGTTCATGCAGTACTAAATTTTATCCTGCATGTACTTTTTATTTTGTACATTTATTTCCTTAATCTTGTTAAGACCGAAATAAAAGAGTCTTACAGCATGGAGCAAAAGTGAGAGAATCCTTGAAATGACAAGGGAACTTACTGCAGTAGGGAGCAATTATAGCCAAAACTAAAAAAAAAAAAAAAAAAAAAACAGAGAGAAAAATATTTTCCTGGGACTTGGAAGAGACTATGCAGAGAATCAAATTACTGCACTAAGAAACAAAACTAGAATTCTACCATGATAAACACAGAAATATAAAAAAAAAAAATTAAAAAAAAAAAAAAACTTAGAAAACTACAATCTTAAAGTAACAATATGTTGAGGGAAAAATATGCCATATCTTAAATAAAATTCTCTTTTGAATTAAAACGTGGGATCTACATTTTTTCTTTTTTTCTTTATCTTTTAATTCAGCAAAGCTATGGTGAGGCTCATCATAATTTAGATTAGATTTACAATATTTTCCTGGCTCACATTTAAATTTATTTAACTTAGTAGGCTATTTTATATGCTGCTTACTTTGTATAGGAAAACTGCTTAAGTGTGCTGATGTCCAAAACAGATTCAGAAATTATTAAATTCTCTGTATTACTATTGTTGTTCTGATATGTAGTGCCTTCATAATTCTCTTTTAACATTTCCTAAATAACTACTGAATTATGAAAACCAGTCAAAAGTTTGCCCAAGGTTGATAGACTTAATAGTAGCTTACCACAAAGAAGATTTGGGGGAAAACCCCTTGCACATTTAAAGGTTTGAAAAGAATTTCATTTCTTCAGTTTCTGTTTTCCAGAGTAAAAGGTCTCTATAGATATCAAACAAGTCAAGAACACCTTCTACAACCTTGGTGTATAAGGTTACTGACTGTCTGAAATGGATATCAGTCATGTTTTCACTTTATTTGAGATATTTACCTTCACACAGAGGGCTCTTCAGTAATACAGAATGAGTCTCTGTCGAGTCAATATATTTGTCAGCCTGAGGAAGCAAAAACAACATGTGTCTTCCAAAATTAAACCTTCCCCCTGTGAAAGCCTGATGTGATGAAAAGGGCTCTAGTTTGAACATCCCAAAAGTTTCCTACCAGACCTAAAGTCTTGAAAAATATTTGAGAAAAGCAGACAGAAATCACAATTACTAAGTTTTCCACTTAAGATTGGCTTTTATAACAAATTATAACTGCATAACAGAACTTTGAGCCTGTTATTGAAGTATTTTAGTTTAACACAGACTTGTTACAAAGCCTCTCTTGCAAAAAATTCTGACACACTGAGCTAGTAATCTTGGCTCGAATATAGGTTAGTCAAGAGGCACATTTGAAGATCAGTCTGGGGAAGAAACAGATTCTTTAGATTTCTGTTTTGTTTTAGGCAGTACAAATAGGTGGTTGAAGTTTTGCATTCTTGCTCCAAGATGTCACTTTAGCATTTCTAGCTGAGACATTGCTGTTATTCTCCTTTGGGTGTTTTTCCTGTCTGGTTGCACTGTAGCCTGTCATACGCCCATTCTCATCTTGAGAAAACCTCCACTTGTTCCTTTCCTTCCTCGTGCATTGCTCTTGTACACTATCACTAGTTTTATTGGCATGTTCATTGCTTCCTTTCACAGGGTCCTTTTTATTCAAGAAATATTGTACAGTACAACACTGTTATGATCCAATTGTTAGGAGAAGCCTCTGCCTGAATAAAGGTGCAAATGAGGCCACATGCCGAAGTCAATGGTATGGATTATATTATTTATGTTGCAAATTCCTCTCTTCTGTGCTTTTCTCCCACTGTGTTGGTTCTTCTAATGGCGAATTCCTTCACTGGCCTTGACAGTGTTTTGAGACAGAAAACTACATTCTTTAAGTGATTGCAAATACTCAGCAATCTGATAAGAAACAATAACTTTGCTACTAAAAGACTTCCTTAAAGTAATATAGCTTCCTTTTATGATTTCATAATTTTGGCTATAAATGAGAAGGGGAATACAAAATTGGTTTCATGTGAAATGCATGATGAAGCTGTTAAAAAAAAAATGACAACTTTATCTTTCATGAGTATTCATCCCTGACAGTGAAGCTTCAAACTGAAATAAGATATATAATAGCATCACACTTGGTTTAATTATTCCTCCTCCTCCTTAATTTCTCATTATTCTTTCTGTTTTGTGTTGTTGTTGTTGTTGTTGTTGTTTAGTTTGCTTGTTTATTTTTTTTGGTTTTTTTCCTGTTTTCCACAGTTGGTATTGCAGTATAAAAAACTATAATGAAGGGAAACTGGTGAATAACAAAACAAAATATTAACATTTTTAGAGAGGATGGAATATTTGGGTATAGCTGTTCATTTACTCAGAAAATATATTTGTGAAACTTTTGCTCATTTAAATGTGATTTATAAAAGAACCTTCAAGTTAGATATTTTAATTAACTTTAAAATGCTAATTAATTGCATTAATAAAAATACTTCAAGTCAAGGTGAGTTGTTTGAACCACTAAGTAAGGAGACTGCAAAGATTTTTCCGAATTTTAGTGGCAGCAAAGGAACAAATAGAACAATGATTTTGCAGTTAATTACCACATCCAAGAAAAATATGCAGATAGGAGAATAAGTAAGAGAATAAAGGAATGCACAGAGGAGGATAAGATGATGAAGGCTACATCTAGTCAGTCGAATTAACATGAGGAAAGGACTTAATGACAAATAATAGAAAATTAAGAAGGACACTGGGAAAAATGTTCCATCATTACTTTGCTCTAACACTTTCTATAGCAGGTGATTGCAGAATGTATGACTCTTAGTTACAGTAGTTCAGAAAAATGGCTTTTGTTATTAAAATGGATAAAAATATATGACTTTTGACTAATTTAAATGGCTTCAGATACACAGACCTGCAGATAAAGAAAGTATAAAAGGTTCAGTATGAGAAAACAAATTTTGATTGCCCTCCTGAACATTCAGTTGATTTCAAAAGACAGTGAGAATTTATTTATTTATGTATTTATTTTATTTTATTTTTTTTTTATGTTTTGTTATTAAAGATCAAAAGGTCTGCAGGGGGAAATGCTAAATAAATTGTACTGTAAGCAAAAAATAAATGAGCATGATCAACTTGCTTTTTATCAAGCTTAATTTCAGGTAAACCTTACTATACTGAGATTAGTTTTAAAACCTAACAACAACCAGTTCAAAGAATTAATGCCCTACTCTCTCTTGGAAGAGCAGAAATGAATTTCATTGATGTAAATGTTAAATTTTCATTAGTTAATTTTATTCAACAAGAAGTATGAAATAGTCCAGCTGGGATCCCTCACACTGGCATTGGTGGCTGAGCAATCACTCCTCACAAGTGGCTACTGGGACTTGAGTTTGAAAACACATCAGTATCTCTGAGAGATAAGAAATGAAATCTGTACACTTTTTCTTACGTCCTAAAAATTTTATTAGAAATTATACAAAATCTTAAGTAATTTGAAGGGCGTTCTTTCTTTGGTAGTTTCCTTGGAACTTATATCGCAATTGCAACATATTGAATATTCATGGTTTTGCATCATGTACTCTAATATAAATATACAATATGTAATAAATAGAAATGATTTGATAATTTTACTTAGCAATGAAATTTTATTTTCATTTCTGTATTTTTACTTTATTATTATTATTTTCTTTATTCTGATTACTTTTCTTCATCTATATAATTTTAAATTTTTATTCTAATTACTCTCCAACCTATGTATTTTTCAATTATTCTTATTCTTATTCCTCTTCTTCTATGCATTTTAAAATTCTTATTATTATTACTCCTCTTCTGTGTTTTTTTATTTTTTTCTTCCTTTTCTTCTTCATCTCCTTTTCCTTCATCTTCTTCTCTGTTGCCTCAACTTCATAATTTTCTTCATCCTCTTTGTCATATTCCTCATCTTCTTTGTCTTCATCTTCTATTACTATTTGTTAACCCCAGCCCCCATTTGTTTTGGTAGAACCGTGGGTGTTTCCCTCCTGAAGGGAGGTTTTGGGAGCAATTCCTGCTCTTGGTGCCCCTGCCTGTGCTACTCCTCTGGCTGTGCTGACATGCAGGGACAGACACCAGAGCAGCCTGGGCAGTGCCCACAGAGCCCACCTGAAAGGGGAGGGATGTTTTCTGGGGCAGGGGATGAGCTTCCATTTCTTGGAATTTGTTCAGAGATCTATTAAACCACATTAGTGCATGTATATTTCTGCAAAGTACCCCTGGATTGATTACATGGCTACAGAATGAGTAAGGTACTAAAGCAGGAAGCACTTTTGACATTCGCGTTTGAAATCCTCTAATTACTGAGTTAAGCATGTGAGATTAAGACTAAAAACACTGCAGAAGAAACATGACTTTAATTACTTTGTTAGGTCACTTGTACAATTGTATGGAGGAACCTCCAGTTAAAATCCTGGAGGCGCTCACCAAGTGCTCTTATTGTTTCTAATCCAGGAAGAAGAAAACAATTTTTTGTCAGCTTTCAAATATAATCTGATTTTATTATCATTTTAATAAATGGGATTACTGCAGAATTAAACTAGTGTCACAAAATTTCCCCCATATTTTATAAATGTGCCTTGTTCATGAGATTAAGACATAATAAGTGGCATTTATAAAGCAATTAGTGTATTTACATGCAATTAAAAAAACTTATCTAATAGAACTTGCAATTGAAATGTCAAAAAACCCCACTCACAGAGAATGAGAGAAACAAAAAGGAAACACTAGATGCTTGCCAGTATCATGTTTGATAGTAAATGTTGTAATCACAAAATTGCCATTACTGTTTTTAAGTAGTATTACTGGATTTCCATAAGAAGAGGGAGTTGTCTGTTTCTTTCACCCTGTAGTATCCGGTAATTTCCTAAACTAAAATTAGTCCTTTTTCTCCAATTATGAAAAAAACTTTGCAAGAAACAGCTAATATTTTGCCTCTGTAGAGGCAATATTTTACAAATAAGGCTAAAACTAAGGACACATAATCTTGTAAATCATTAAGGGAAAACAAACAAAGATCATCACCCAAAAGCGCAAGTATCATGGGTAGCCAAAAATGTTAATCTATTCCATATCTATCTGTCCCCAAAACTGTTACTGTCTCTTTCAGACTCGTCATGACTGCAACCAGAATTTTGGGGCAGTCAGGAGGTGCTGGTCCTTTGAAAACTTTGGGGCACCCAAGCTGGCTGGTTTCCTCTTTTTTTTTTTTTTTTTTTTTTTTTTTTTTTTTTTTTTTTTTTCCCAGTAGTGTTTGCCAGAAGGACAGCTTTGGGGAACTGTTTTTGGAGTGAACTTTGCAAGCTATATCATCAGCAAAGCTTGAGGCATCCCCTTGGACCAGGTCACCTGTTGGGGACCAACAAACAGGTTTTTGTCCCCCTGACATATGTCCAGTGTGGAACACATCAGCACCAACACTGTTGGGGTTCCTTCAGGCCAGATCCTTTTCAGCAACCAAGCTCTTTCCCTTTACAGGTGTGAACTGCAAAGTGCAAAAACTGACAGGAACTCATTCCTGAATCCTTATTCATACAACAGAGACAAAAGTTCCTAACTTTAGCGAAGCTGTTAGTGACAGAAATACTCCTGATCATAGTGGCAGTGCTATTTATGTCAAATATTCTAACAGTTTCAAAGCATTATCCCCTTAGAACTTGTAACCTGCCATCACGTAGGGTGATACAATGGTATTTTTGAAATGCTGAATAATCATTTTCAGGTACAAGAAGAGGTATCACCATAGATGTCTAGAATAATTGGACAACAATATCTACATCAATATAAACATTAAACAAAGAAAAGAGCAGTACTAACTTGGTTATTTTATTCCTGGTACCCATTACTCCTTTTTCCAGAGGTTGCTCAGCTGTTTCTCCATCACATTAAATTTCATCATAACAACATACCTTCTGATGCATCAGTGACGTCACTGATTCTAATAAAGCATAAAACCATTAAAAGTCCATAATGGAGACTATGAATATGTTTGCTCTGATTTTCTTCTTTTTCAGAACTCCCTGTGCTGTAAGAACTGAGTCAAAAGCCTTGTGGTGAAAGGGACCTTTACAATGAGTGCAAAAAATACGGTCTCAATCTGTCAGACATATCTAAACAGAAATGAAACTAGTTAACTAAACTTGCCACCTCCCACAAGTCCAGCTTTGTTATTTGTCACTGCAACTAAAGCTTTATTTCTGACACATGCACTGTTTTATGCAACTCTATGAAGTACATTTTAATATTGTGCATATACAGGATACAGTATTATACTAAAGAATTTACACATTTAAATCTTAAATATTTTAACACTCTGAGTAATATGTGTTTATGACCTAATTTGCAAACTTTTATTTTAAATAAATTTTTATTACTCTGACCCATGTTGTATGTTACAGCAATAGATCTTTTACTGTGTTAAAGACTGGAACTCCTCATGAGAAAAAATTCTCACAACTTTACAAATAGAGAGAATGAATCAGGATACACCTAAAGGTTTCTTTGTGAAGCTCCTTTTTTTTTTTTTTTTTTTTTAAATTTGGTTGTGT
Source organism: Malurus cyaneus samueli (assembly GCA_009741485.1). Taxonomy (NCBI): domain Eukaryota; kingdom Metazoa; phylum Chordata; class Aves; order Passeriformes; family Maluridae; genus Malurus; species Malurus cyaneus. The sequence goes on along the minus strand of CM019214.1, from coordinate 47,341,893 downwards.
AAGTAAGTTTGAACAAAATACAAGGAAAGAAACTTGTTGTGAATTCGACTTCTCTATCATCTATAAGAAAGAATAATAAATATTCCATGGCATATTGCTGATTTGCACAGAAGACAAAAAAAAAATACCTTGCAGTTTCCTCAAAATTAGTTTTTTCCTAAAAGTTTCCTCAGAATAGAACTCATATTTCCTGAACGGTAAATAAACTATATAGCAAATCAAAGCCCCAGACTGAGCTAGAGGATGATGAATGCTTTTCCTATGAGTTTCTAACCATGGGCTTGTTTAACTCTGAACAGAAAACTGATATTTTCTTCTTCTACTCTCTGTTACCTCATAACAGTAACAAAGAATAATATCTGCATGCAAATTCCTCAAAGGATAACACTTATCAACAGCAGAAATATAGACCTACCCATGATGCCATCACAGCAGTAGTAAACACCACTGTCCAGCAGTGTATCTCAGGTGCTTGCACGGGACCTGCTCTATAATCAAAGTCTTTAAAAGCTTAACTACCGTGTCAAGTCAGTATTTCTCATTGTACTGAAACTTGAATTAATTAGCAGTTACCATTCTACAGACAGAAGTCCATCTGCATTAGAAAACTGACCTTCCTTCCATAAGAGTCACCTCTAAATGTCAAAATGCAGCATATAGTGCTGTAAGAAATAGCTTTGCGTGGATTCTGCATAGCTTTTCATTAGGTTAGATCAGAACTAAGAGCCTTTTTACACAAGCAATTTTATTTTTCATGGCAATTATGTGAAAATTACTGCTCTAGTATACTCCATTAAAAATATAATGATCTTTGTTTCTAGGATTGGTTCCTTGTTCTTTTCTTGTTAACAAAAGGAAACTGACTGATTAAATCTGATTAAATCTCTTCAAATCAGATGTCCCTGCCAAAGCACACAGGTCTTAACAATACAACCAGACAAGAATAAATTTTCATTACAAACTGAAAGCCAAAAATCCATATCATATTATAAATCTCATAAAGATATGACAATCAAGTGAAAAGTGAAGAATAGCAAAAGAAATGCAGCAGTTCTGAAGTTCAGACAACTGGGACATGCAAATGTATTAAGTCCTCCAAAATTAATGAGAACCTGTTATAAAAAATATTGCATGAATCGCATATATTAATTTTTTTTTTAATAAATTTGTCAGCACACGTACTTGGTTACCACAAAAAAAAAAAAAAAAAAAAAAAAAAAAAGATATCTCTTCACTAATCCTTACTTAGATATGTTTTGGTTTGATTCTACAGTTTCAGAATTATTACCTAAATATTGGATATATTATCTAATACATAGAGCTGCATAAAGGAAAAATAAAAGCCTGACTATTTTAAGCTCTGCCTTTTTTCTCATCACAATAGATGCACTTTGAAACTTACGAAGTTAGATTCTGACAATATTCACAGTTTTGAATTTCTTTTAAAGGTCTGGTTCATGATAGAGCTGTGAGTTGTTTGACATTTCTATCACAGAATCCCACAAAAGAGGAATTGGAAAGGACCCTTAAAGAACACTGAGTTTATTCTGAGCCTACACTATTCCCAAAGTCAAACCATGTGCTCTGAAGTATTGCCAAACTGTCTATGAAGTTTGACTTATTTGATTAAGGCCAGTCCAGTACAAACATTGATCTCATTTGGAACTGTAAGAAATTAGTATAACTTTGTTAGAATGTTACTATGAAGATGTTATAATACAACTGCAAACTATACTATGACTGCAATGGCTCCAAAAAATTACAATAGTGGCAAAACTGAAAGGATCACCTGTGCCAAGTCATAACTTTATTCTTTGTGCAAGGATATCTAGAGAGAGTGGTCAGTAACAGAAGAGTAACATGAAAATTTTGCCACCTTATATTGGATTACATCTATGAGCAGTTGCATCCACATCCCTTAATATAATGTATAAGAGCCATCACAGTTCCTGACCCTGCAATTTTCAATGGTCCTTATGTTTCTTCTACTTTTTTTCCTTTTTAGATCATTGACTGCACTCATAATGAAAATTTCTCAAATATTACTATATGATTCTGACATTTGAATTTTCTACTATTATTCAAATAAGTAGATTTAGTGTGACATAATGTTCTGTCCAAGAAATGTAATTTTTTCTCCATATTACACTATTAATATTTCTATTAAAATCAATGGAGTTAAAAAAGGTGAAAATTAAAAGAATTAAAACTACCCACTGTAAAAAAATCCCTGGCTATTTTACGCACATATAATATGATTGTTTGAATATTTAAAAGGATCCAGGTCATTAAATTGCAGATAGTTTGGCACTGAAGGTTGTAACACATGTGTTTTTCCAATCCTTCATCTAAATAATCATATATAGTAGGGAAAAGTGGCCAAATATATAATTAAGCAACTATAAATTTTTAAAACATTGTGTGGATCCTGAATGGGAAGGTAAATGGTGGTGAGTTCCCATGCTATTTCTCACTGTGTTCCCCAAGAAATAGCGATCAAGTCTTCATTCGGAATTCTGGGGAAAGGAATTCTACAGGACTAGAGCCCTGTACCATATGACATTAAACTGTAGGTCATGCACGTGCTGCTGTCAATGACATCTTTGACATCTAGATCTAATTAAATGGCCGTTTCTTCTTCGGTGCTATCCTTTCTAGACTAAAGATCCATTGTTTTGTGCCCCGAACTGTGTTTGTAACCCCGTTTATATATAGATTGTCTTCTCTGCTGTAAAATCAAGCTTGTTACCTACAGCTCTAGAAAAGTGTTGACTCATAAAAGCATCTGCCCTAACTTCCTGTACACGTTGGATATCTGAACTATCCTTTTCAATTCTATTTTTAGAGCATTTCAACGTGAGCTGTTTAGGACTTTAAACTGTATTTTCACAACATTTATTTGACTTGTTATATTCAAATAATTTGCATTTTCAAATGTGTCAATTTAAAATTGTATCTATATGGATCAGATTCAGCATTTAAAACGTCTGTTTTTTTTTTCCCTAACCCTAAAACTTGTCTAGGTGATTTATGTGAAATGCAAGGGGGACTAGTAGTACCTAAAGTTCAAAAAAGTCTTTGAGAATGTATCATATCAATTTGTTTAGCACTGAGAATGAAAATATAACACAAAGAACTTTTAAATCCTTCTTTACAAATGTTATTTTGTAGCAGGCATTGTATGATTGAATGAAATAATATAGAAATTGAAAACTGATTATAGGTAAAAATCAAATTTCCTACTGGGTTCAGCAGCCAGAAAATACTAGTGAATCAGATGGAACTCAGAAAGCTGATCATTCTTGAAATATCTCAATTTTCTTCTTATCATCTATGTTATAAAAACCCCAACTTCCTGTGCTCTGAGATCTGTGTACATATTTTGTGTTCATTTTGTCTCTGGAATTGAAATTCAATGCTTTACTCAGCATTCTGCCTCATGTTGTAGGTCCTTGTCTTAATTACCATCTTCAGTACTTGCATTTTTACCAGAGGGAAATATTTGACAAGAATTCAAGAGCCTCTGTATTCCAGCAATGCACTGATCAACCTTATAAAACCCTTACCTGTGCTCCATTCTAATTCACCAAGCCTCCTGTATAAGTCAAATATTATTCACATAGGATGCATTGTTCATGTGGTAGGTATTTTCATAATGAGCTGAGCATGTGCAATCAGCCTTTTACTCCTATTGTATTCACGTATTCATCAAATCCACATTACTTCTAGGAGTATCTTGTCTGGCTACATTGTCAGCTCGCAGAAAAAATGAAATAGCAGTTCCCTGCAAGAATGGCTTTGATGTGTTTTGGATATTCTGCAGGAAAATAAGTGGCACTGTTTTCCTTGAAGTACGTTCATGCTGCGTAGCTTTAGCAGATTAGTACCTAGCTCTTGCTTTGCAAGGGAGTTTACATTTTGATTGAGTATTATAGGCTGGAGATTTTATTGCAAAGGTAAATCTTACCTGTGAGGAAATAAACCTTACTTCTGTCTTTTGTGTGTTCTCACAGTAATACACGAACAGCAATCTTGTCCATGGTTTTGAGCTCATTCTCCATTTCTGATGAATGAGAAGGGCAGCAGGCTTTCTATGTATCTTATTATGGATTTTATATTTTCTTCTTTTCCCCTTGTTTGTTTCTTCCTCTTGTCAAGCAATATTGTAGGGCTTAAAATCAGGACATTGCACATCCACTTTAAGTGCATTTACATATTTACTTCACATATAATTTTTGACTCTTTCTAGTCAAAGGGAAAAAAATTACACTTTCATAACTATAAGCATTCATCTGACATAACTCTGCTTTCACAGTAAGGTTATAATAATTCTCTACTGCTTATTAAGAAAAAAAATAACCTGATCTAATGAAGGATAAATATATACAAATCCAAACTTTTTTACTTTTTGAGTAAGCAGTCAGATAATTTTAAGACCTAGACATAGCATCCTAGGGTGAATTTAATGATATTTCATTATTTAATTAGCTGCAGTTTTGTGTAGAAAATGAACGGTGATGGAATGAAAGGGAAAAAAGTTAAAAATTGCCACTATAAGCAGACTGTTACTGTAAAATTTTGGGAATGCTATGTTTTTAATTCTGCCTAGCAACATTTCCACATCAATGAAAGGCAATTGCATGGGTCACATTGTTCACAATGCAATGAAGCATGCAGATAAACATCTGCCCTGTGACAGAGCAGTACCGAATTAATGTGGTTAATGACTTTTTTTCTTTAAAAAAAAAATTCAAAATGAAAACTGTGTGAAGTGAGTACATTGACAGTAAAGTCTATTCTCATCTGTGCTTTATTTCTAGAAGCAAGCCACCATTAGTTTCCTTTTAATGTCTTTCTATAAGTGCATGTGCTAGTTTTTTTTTGTTGTGTTGTTTTGTAGCAAAAAAATTTAAAAGACTTTAATTCATGCCTGACTAAAAAGAAAAAAAAAAACCCACATAAAATTGTGTGCCACTTCCTCTATTCCTATGCTTTGTCTGTCCATCTTCTCAGTGGAAATATTTTTTATTACAGAAATAAAGTGCCTACAGCAGCTTCTAAGTTCTGAAGTCAAAGCAATGAGAGTCATTATCATATTTAACTTCATAGATCAACATAACTGATGGACAAAAATCTCTCCAAAATTCTCACTTGTAAGGAACCCCCAAAATTCAAGAAAATACTAGTTCTATAATTTGGGGTTGAAAGAGCAAGAGAGGAAGACATGAGGGATTTTAACTAATCACTTATAGGAAGATTTTAGTAGAAACTTTAAAAAGTAATTTAAAACAAATTTTTGTGCAAACCAGTTAGGCAGTTTGAAGTATGCAATTTTCTTAGCAATTGTGTCATAATAAAATTAAGATGTACATGTTGAAGTAATACTAAATAGAAATGGATTAATCTATGTTGAAGGTAGATAGATTCCATCCCTCTTTAGAACATCTACAATCCTTCATATCAAAGATAACCACTTTTGACTTCTTGTGCAGCCAATGAGGAAAATAAATATATTTTGTTTTCAGTTCTACAGCTTTTTATTAGAAAAAAGTTTATTTTTCATGCTGAGAAAATATACTGAGACATGACCTTTCCACTGGCAGTAAAGAGAACATATAAGGACACACATGGACTTAAGATGTCTACTCAGATTAATCCTACCTCGGTCCTTATTTGTCCAGGATTTCTATATTAACAATGGATTTACAGAAAGCAATTAAAAGTATGTTTTTGTCATATGATTTTCGCAAAATGTCTGGAAGGTATGGCATTATTCAGTAGCTCTAAACAGTATCTTATACTGCTTAAAGCCACGTATAATTGTAGATGTTGTCAGGTTAAACTCCATTCTTTCACTACTTCACCATTGTCCTTCACTCCTTCCCCTTCAATCTTTTAATGAAATTAAAATTAAGAGAGCTGAATGAAATTAAAATTAAGAGAGCTGCAGTGGCATATTGGAAAGAATGACTTGAATGATAATCTCTGACTTATTGACAACATATCCACCAATTCAAAATTGTTTTTTTTTTCTTTATTTTTCTCCTTGATCAAATGTAAGGAGGAGAACAGTTGGCAATGGCTAAACTATTTGTTACATCAGTTATAATTTTTATTTTGTTTTAATCAAGAGCCGTTAATTCTAAAACTAGAAAATTTGATTATTGGTCCTTGATATTTTGCTAATTGGCCCTTGGTATTCATACTTAAAATTCATTCATTAAATCACCAAATAATATGACAATTGCAAAAGCCAGTGACATGAACTATTAACTGTCTTCTGAATATTGGCACCTTTACTCAGCCTGTACCTCTGCTCTCTAGCTACAGAAAGTGAGGCTAACATCAGAGGTCCTCAAAAAGATAAAAGTGAAAAACGAATCTGCAGTCAATGTGTGATTTTCAAAGCCAATAAGCATAAAACGTTTGACCCAAATACAAGCCCCTGGATATGCTCATGCTATTTTTGAATACTGAAATATTTTTCCATCATGATAGCTAAGAATTTCAAAGAAAGTGTACACTAAAAATGTACCTATATGACAGCTTCTATCATAAACACTGAAATTAGATTACTTACATATGCATGAGTACTACAGAAATCTTTTGACTAAAACCTTCAACAAAAGGAACATAAAAAGTTACTTTGTTTCTGTAATAGTAGAGTACAGCCATTTACATAATTTATTTCAGTCATGCACATTACATGAATGAAGAATCAGACCAAATCTACATGGGCTAACTACACATCCTTGTAACTAATTTTCTATACTTCAAACACATAAATATTTTATTATACAGCATTTTAATTTGATTTTGGGTTTTGTTGTTTTGTTTTTTTGGTTTTTTTGGGTTTTTTTTTTAATATTTAGTACCAGAGTCAACTCTTTAAGTGGATTGTTGTCTATATTGCCTACTGTCTTGGTTTCTCACATATTTTTATTCCTAGCCTTCCTTATGTGCTGCCAAAGATCAGTACTGGCTCTTTCCCTCCCTACCCTGCCTTTTGATATATTATAAAGAAATTGCTTTGGTTGTCAGAATGAAATAAGTCTTTCGTGTGTATAACCAAGATTTATTGATTCTTATTTCAATCAAAATACTTTAATGAAATATTTGATAATATTTTCCATTAAAATTGTCTTTATCTTGTGCAAAGGATGTGATTTTTAAATTAGTGTTTGGTCCATAGTCATCATGCCTGACACTACCCTGTGGCAGTGGCATAGGTGCCATAGAAGGCACTCCTCTCTTTCAACAGAGAAACAATCCTTTCCAAAGAGAAATTAGAGCACCTAATATAGCGTCTGTCTCTGGATAATTCACTAGCAAAGGGTGTCATTTTCTCTCTCTATATAACCATTAACTACCTCATTAAAGAACTTCAAACACATGGTCTAGAACAGTGTGTATAAACAAGAAAATCTACTTTTATTCCTCCTCCAATGTGGATTTGTGTGAATAAAGCAGTTTCTTGCACTGAGGGAGGGGAGGAAATGTGACTAGTGCTAGAGCTAATCAGGTTCCTACTAGGTAGCTGTCTGTCTCCTTGCTTTATGATTATTTATAATTAGAGCATCAAAAATTTATTCAAATGGCAGTTTCTCTTATTATTTATCACGAGTGTCGTGCACAAGATTATTTTTTTTGACTGTGACAAAAGATAAATACTTTCCTAGTATCTTCTAAAGCAGCAGCCCTGCACATGGAAAAATCTGCAAAGTTGAAATGATACTGTTCAAGTTAAGACATACCAATACTCAAGCTGACTCTGTCTCAATATATTCTTCCTTAGGTTTTCCCTTTGCATCTCATAAGGTAGATTTAATTAAGTCCATGGAGATTCTTAACATGCAGGATAGTGTCCAGGTAATATATTACTTATATAAAATTCATTCTTTAAACAACCATACCCTGCCACATCTGTTCAAAACCCACCATAAGAGATATGCCAATGACACTGTAGCAAATATTGATTATTGTAAAACACAAATGGGGATTGGTATCAGCAATGCTGTATACTGATTGTACAGCATTGTTGTGCTGTACAGAGTTTATGAATTGTCTGAAATAAACTTGAGAAGAAAAAGAGAAACATAAAATAAATTTATTTAAAGAAAAAATGAAAATAGATGCATACCTGAATGAAACTCAAGGAAAAATCACTTGACAATGTTATTTGGGTTTGTAATAAATAGAAAATTTAATGGAGTTCTGTAGTTAAAATCCTGTGAATTGTATTATTCATTTCAGAGGATATTTGCAACAAATGATGTCCACCATTTTTCTGTAAACGTTTTCAAAAGCCAGCGTTTTCAAAAGCCAAGCCTAGACACTCATTGAGGAAACATTCCTTTTCTATTTCACTGTTGCCTATCCATGAGAAACTCCTTAGAATTTTCTGTGAGTTCAGAGTGATAACGCTTGTACTCTGTGAAACATGACAAGTCCAGATTTTTTGAGAGAAGATGCTTTTCTACTGATTTAAGTTTCGAATTCTAAATTTCTATAAACACCATGAAAAGGCAGTTTTATAATATAAACATGGCAAAGAAAGTTTTTAAGCACGGCCACTACCTTATCAGCAAGATCCTACAGTAGTAAATGCGAAACTCAATTTGCACAAAAGACAATCACAGAGGCAGCAATTTTATTGTATGAAAGAAGAAATCATTTGAGAATACATTCATTTTGCTGAGATAAGAAGCCTCACATAAATACAACTATTTCCTTTTGCAAAAATCTCAAGTGTGCTATTCTACTTAAAAAGGAACTGAGTTAACCAATTTACTCCAGCTCTGCTCACTGAGGCACTGAAAGATACATGTAAATGTTAAACTGTACATGAACAATTAAGGGAGAAAATGCTCAGATGTGACAGGCCTTCAGATTTTTCTCTCCTAGCTTTTCCAGTCAGTCAGAAAATTGTCTCTCTGTTTCTGGTAGTAAGTACTGCACATCATTCTGCAGCAGCAATTGCTTACTAAAGGTCTGTGTGGTTTCCGTTGTTTAACCAAGCTCATAATCGTAGTCAGTTCATTACAGGGTACACATCAGTCCAGTAATGTGCAAAAAATGCTACTGACATGGAAGGGTAGAATGCTAGATAAAATCTAGAAGGAGACGGGCTGTGAAATCTAAGTGAGAAGAGAGTCTTGGTCCTCTTGAGAAATGACAAAGAGACACTGATGTTTCATCCTTGATCTGGCCACAGCAGATGGCACTGGCAGTAGCTCTAGAGAAACAAGACTCAAAATAGCATTTTTCAAGGGAGTTGTTGAAGAATTACTAAGAACCACCTGTAAGTAATGAAGTATAGTTTAATTGTTTAACACTGTTGTGGACAGATTCAGACTCCCTTGTACATTTTAGATCTACATCTAGCTGGAAAATATTGGGTGCAGTACTAAGGAAAATGATCCTAATTTGATGAAGTGTTTGTCAGTTTGCCTCAATTGAGTTTGTTCATCATTTTTGCACTCTATCAAAAATACTGGAAAAAAACTTAGATCAAGCTTTTCAATTAAATTAAAAGGAAGATCACCTGTATGTCAACACTGCATAAATTTCATCATAATAGTATGGAAAATTTGATGCTCTGTTCCACATGTCATATATTTCTGTACTTCCACAGTTCATTTTCCTAATGAAAGGATGGGATGAGGACTAGTAGCTACCTAAGTAAATCTGTGGCTGGCGAAATCTTAGATTTGCACATATCAAACTTAGTCACAGGTAAAGAAACAGGTCGTTTTGTATCTACTTTTACACAGTCAAATTGACTATTTTGTATAAAACCTCCTATAATGTTGTTTAGATATCAGCAATGTTGATTTCTGATGACCCTTCCAAATTCCACCTTCTCTTCCCAAGAAAGCTGTTCAAGCTTATACTAACTCATTGATCAGAGCAGCAACTTTCTGCTGCTGTGATGATGTGCAGATGCAGTAGTCACCTACTGTTGAGGAAATATCCTCTTCTCCTAGCAGCTACTGCCACAATCTGACAAATCTTATCAAATCAGTTAAAAGTCGTCTGTGTTAGGAGAAATATTGGTTCCTGTCACTGCCTAGACGGAGAGAAAGGGTTCCATAAGGGAATAAGAATGGAAAGAGCTGTGACTGTGAGGCACAGGAAGTGCATCTGGATGGTACATCTTAGATCCCATCTCAAAAATTCTCAGACATAATGCATAGTGTATAATAGTGATAATTGCAACTGTGTCTTCACATAAGTATCCATACTCTGGGTTAGGGAACATAATATTCTGATTTACGCTACTGCTGCAAGGTAGCATTCAAAATTTGACCTCAATTCCATACATGTTATTTTAAAAAAGACAAAGGTTTTCAACTTTAAGTGCAGATTCTGCAGACTTATTTATATGTTAATGGATCATTGTTAAAAATACCACCACCCATTAAATCTTTTAACTATTGAAATTAGGTTTAAATAAACAGATTCGTCTTTGACATAGAGTCGATGATGACATGAGAGACAGAATTTCTCATTCTTCTTGTAGTTTCTCTGCATTCTTTTTTAAATCTGCTGGATGACGTAAAAAGAAAATGAATTTTTACTTTTTAAAGATAAAAAATACTCCTTTCTTTTTTTTTTGCTGTTAATCTTTTCATTATTCAGTCACACTTGTTAGAGTTGAATCATGTCAAATGCAAAAGCTGAAGTTCCATAGTAACATTGACATTCCAAAAGCGATAAAAGCTTTGGAGTCCTCATAGTACTGTTTATTTCATTTATGTCTTAGTTTTGCTCTTCATTTTAATCTGCTTTAGATTCTTGCACTATTCCCCTTAGAGTTATAGTAGTTTGCTATGAAACTAAGGTTGTAGATAAAGACTAAACATATTGCTGCCCACAAGCATTATATAATCAGTTGCCTGAATCTGAAATGTGTACTTGAAAAGTGAACTCTGTCGTGAAAAAATGAAAAAAAACCCCCCCAACCAAAAAGAAAAAAAAAAACAACAAAACAAAAAAACAACAAAAAACCCCACAAAACCAATACAAAACACCACAATCAATAAAAAAAAAAAATCCCTTCACCTAAATAATAACAGTATTTATGGTGCACATGAGACTGAAAGAATTGTTTTAGATAAGATAAGCAATGCATATTTTATAAAGTCTGAGCATGATATGCTGCTCAGTGAATGTAACAAACATCTTTAGCTAGAAACAGTTAGAGAGATTGGAGTTTTCTTGAGATAATAATTGTGGATGTTGTTAATTTAAGTACAGAAATCTCAGGAAAAAAAAATCAGATGTTTAACCCTAAATGCCCCAGATTTTTCCCGTGGTGATGCATGACAATCACAATGAGGGAACTCTACAGTAATGTAACATAAGTTGTGATAAAATTCTGTCAAGAGGAAGGACTTGAAGTTTTATAGGTTATAAAAACTTTGACTTAAATTTCACAGTTTCAGATTATGTTTTATAGAGAGAAGAAAAGGAAACATATCATGTTAGATTGGTAGTGCATGATACAGAGTATGAGGGCTCTGAGCCAGATTTAGAGATGTGGAAGGAAGAATTGGATGGCTTATCTCAGTACGAGTCATTTAATTGTTTAAGGGACCCCTGCAGATCAAGAACCTAGCCTTCTCTCAGAGCAAGAAAATTTGGGTGAGTTATCCATGACCCATCAAGCAAATTCTTAAATCTTTCCAGTGAGGGAGATTCCACCACTTTCTCCAGGCATTTTATCTCCAAATATTATTTGTTGTCTAGTTTGTTTAGTTTAGCATTTTTGTTTATACATATAGGTTCAGTCACTCAGGCATTTCCCCTCAAGCGACTTCTCATCAATGGTTTCTTGTTCTTATATCAATGGACATTATGAAGAGCGTAGGTCCTGGAAGACTGTACTGAATCTCCCATGAACTGCTAAGGATTAGTCTGACCCAGATGCAAGACTTCTGCATTTCCTTGTTGGCTAACGTGGTTTCTGTTGGCCCAGTCTTTCACTTCTCCTACCCACTACCAAGCTGTCACCTCAGGTTGCTTTAACCAGTGAAATAAAATGACAGTTCATTTGTTGCTGCCAAAGAGGCCATTTGTAGAGATATAAATAATATTGAACCCTACAGAGTGTCTGGAGGGTAACTCTTGGTTACTGCCATTAACCAACATCCTTTGGAGCTTGTCTGTTAACCAGTTTTCATGCAGTTACTAGCATCGATCTGATCCATTTTTATTAAAAATTGTTCATTGGAGATCGTAATCAAAAATCCTCATCCTTCCCTCATCTCCTCACTAAATTTTCATTATACCAAAGCAATCAAGTTGGTTAAGCACAGTTTTCCCTTGATAAATACTTACTGCCTTTTTCCAGACTTCATGTGCCTGGTAATTGCTACTGTGGACCTCCTCAGGCCTCTGGAGTGATACGCGTTTTCTTCCTGATTCTTTCTGAGCTTTTTTATATGTGCACTGTATTGTACTCTGACCCAGTTGCTTCAAACATAATTTAAGCTGTTTACTAACTAGAAGTTGTGGGGGCCCTTTCCATATTTGTAAAGTACTTCTCATCAGTCTGCTGTGTATAATGAAACATACAAATAACACCAAAATATTTGTCAGTTTAAGAGTTAGAATTTTTTTTTTTACCAAATCAGTCTTCCTCTACCTGACTGATTGCGGTAGCAATAAGAATCACTTATCTTTTCCATTTTACTGAGATACTAAAGCCCTGAAACAATGGAACTGTATTTTCTACTTACTGCATGAAACACTATGTGCATTTCATTTGCCAATAGCCCATGTGTGAAGAAGGGCATCAGGCACCTGCTCTGGCCAGATGGAAAAATGCACATGGCCATTTTCCTGCTTTTTGGGTTGCCTGTGTTATTTTGTGTTCTGTTTCCCTTCTACTATTTTCTTGAATACCTCCCTGTGCCCTTGCTTGCCATAAAATTGCCTTTACTCAAAGCAACAGCAAGCTGTGTGTTCATGTTGCAGAGGTTGACACTGCTTTCTCTCAGCGGTTCCAGCACCTGCTGTAATATCCATAATCTAACCTTCTTTCCTCTGCTGTTGAAGTATTTTTTATTTGGGAATGTAAGTGTCAACAGATGTGATTGAAATAATGAGACATGGTACCACTGTGAGAACTTTGTTAGAATGTTACTATGAAGATGTTATAATACAACTGCAAACTATACTATGACTGCAATGGCTCCAAAAAATTACAATAGTGGACAAAACTGAAAGGATCACCTGTGCCATAGTCATAACTTTATTCTTTGTGCAAGGATATCTAGAGAGAGTGGTCAGTAACAGAAGAGTAACATGAAAATTTTGCCACCTGTATATGGATTACATCTATGAGCAGTTGCATCCACATCCCTAAATAATGTTAAAGAGCCATCACAGTTCCTGACCCTGCAATTTTCAATGGTCCTTATGTTTCTTCTACTTTTTCCTTTTTAGTCATTGACTGCCACTCATTTATTAATGAAAATTTTCCAAATATTACTATATGATTCTGACATTTGAATGTTTTCCTACTATTATTCAAATAAGTAGACTTAGTGTGACAATGTTCTGATCAAGAAATGTAATTTTTCTCCAGTATTACACTAGATTAATATTTCTATTTAAATCAAATGCAGTTAAAAAAGGTGAAAATATTAAAAGATTAAATCTTACCACTGTAAAAAATCCTCGGGCTATTTTTACGCACATTATAATATGTATTGTTTTGAATATTTAAAAGGATCCAGGTCATTAAATTGCAGATGTTTGGCACTGAAGGTTGTACACATAGTGTTTTTCCAATCCTTATCTAAATAATCATATATAGTAGGGAAAAGTGGCCAAATATATAATTAAGCAACTATAAATTTTTAAAACATTGTGTGGATTCTGAATGGGAAGGTAAATGGTGGTTGAGTTCCCATGTATTTTACTCCACTGTTTCCCCAAGAAATCATGCGATCAGTCTTCATTCGGAATTCTGGGGAAAGGAATTCTACAGGACTAGAGCCCTGTACCATATGACATTAAACTGTAGGTCATGCACGTGCGCTGTCAATGACATCTTAGACATCTATACTAATTAAATGGCCTGTTCTTCTTTCGTGGCTATCCCTTCTTAGACTGAAGATCCATTGTTTGTGCCCCGAACGTGTGTTGTAACCCCGTTTATATATAGATTGTCTTCTCTGCTGAAATTCAAGCTTGTTACCTACAGCTCTAGAAAAGTGTTGACTTTATAAAAGCACTGCCCTGACTTTCCTGGTACAGTCTTGGATATCCGAACCATCCTTTTCCAATTCTTATTTTTAGAGCATTTCAACGTGAGCTTTCTAGGACTTTAAACTGTATTTTCCAACATTTATTTGACTTGTATATTCAAATATTGCATTTTCAAATGTGGTCAATTTAAAATTGTATCTATATGGATTCAGATTCAGCATTTTTAAACTGTCTGTTTTTTTTCCCTAACCTACAACTTGTACTAGGTGATTTATGTGAAATGCAAGGGAGACTATAGTACCTAAAAGTTCAAATAAATCTTGAGATGTATCATATCAATGTTTAGCACTGAGAATGAAAAATATACACAAAGAACTTTTAAATCTTCTTTACAAATGTTATTTTGTAGCAGGCATTTGTTATGAATTGAATGAAATAATATAGAAATTGAAACTGATTATGGTAAAATCAAATTTCCTACTGGGGTCAGCAGCCAGAAAATTACTAGTGAAAATCGATGGAACTCAGAAACTGATCATGCTTGAATATCTCAATTTTTCTTCTACATCTATGTATAAAAACCCCAACTTCCTGTGTCTGAGATCTGTGTACATATTTGTGTTCATTTGTGTCTCTGGGAATTGAAATTCAATGCTTTACTCAGCATTCTGCCTCATTTGTAGGTCCTTGTTCTTAATTACCATCTCTCAGTACTTGCCATTTTTACCAGAGGGAAAGTATTGTACAGAATTTCAAGAGTCTTGTATTCCAGGCATGCACTGTCAACCTTATAAAACCCTTATCTGTGCTCCATTCTCATGTTCACCAAGGCCTCCTGTATAAGTTCAAATATTATTCCAACATAGTGATGCATTGTTCATGTGGTAGGTATTTTCATAACTGAGCTGAGCATGTGCAATCAGCCTTTTACTCCTATTGTATTCACGTAATTCATCAAATTCCCACATTACTTCTATGAGAGTATCTTGCTCTGGCTACACATTGTCAGCTCGCAGAAAATGAAATAGCAGTTCCCTGCAGAGATGGCTTTGTGAGTGTTTTTGAATTCTGCAGGAAAATAAGTGGCACTGTTTTCTTGAAGCTACAGTTCATGCTGCGTACTTTAGCAGATGTAGTACCTAGCTCTTGCTTTGCAAGGGAGTTACATTTTGATTGAGTATTATAGCTGGAGATTGTATGCAAAGTAAATCTTCCTGTGCGGAAATAAACCTACTTCTGTCTTTTGTGTGTTCTCACAGTATAACTGAACACCAATCTTGTCCATGGTTTGAGCTCATTCTTCATTTCGATGAATGAGTAAGGCAGCAGGCTTTCTATGTT
Source organism: Malurus cyaneus samueli (assembly GCA_009741485.1). Taxonomy (NCBI): domain Eukaryota; kingdom Metazoa; phylum Chordata; class Aves; order Passeriformes; family Maluridae; genus Malurus; species Malurus cyaneus. Next base: position 47,326,332 of record CM019214.1, on the reverse strand, counting down.
CTTATTATGGATTTATATTTCTCCTTTTTCCCCTGTTTGTTTCTTACCTGTGTTCAGCAATATTGTAGGGCTTAAAATCGGACATTGCACATCCACTTTAAGTGCATTTACTATTTACTTCACATATAATTTTTGAATCCTTTCTAGTCAAAGGGAAAAAAATTACACTTTCTAGACTATAAGCATTCATCTGACCAAACTCTCTTTACAGTAAGGTTATGAATAATTCTCTATGCTTATTAGAAAAAAATTACCTGATCTAATGAAGGATTAAATATAATACAATTCCAACTTTTTTACTTTTGAGTAAGCAGTCAGATAATTTTAAACCTAGACATAGCATCCTAGGGTGAATTTAATGATATTTCATTATTTAATTAGATGCAGTTTTGTGTAGAAATGAAACGGTGATGGAATGAAGAGAAAAAAGTTAAAAAATTTTGCCACTTATGAAGCGACTGTTACTGTTAAAATTTTGGAAATGCTATGTGTTTATATTTCTGCCTAGCAAGGCATTTCCACATCATGAAAGGCAATTGCATGGGTCACATTGTTCACAATGCAATGAAGCATGCAGATAAACATCTTGCCCTGTGACAGAGGCGCAGAAGTACCGAATATTAATTGTGGTTAATGACTTTTTCTTAATAAAAAAAAATTCAAAATGAAAACTGTGTGAAGTGATACATTGACAGTAAAGTCTATTCTCATCTGTGCTTTATTTCTAGAAGCAGCCACCATGTATTCCTTTTAATATGCTTGCATTAAGTGCATGGCTATTTTGTTGTGTTGTTTGTTGTTTTGTAGCAAAAAGAAATTTTAAAGACTTTAATTCATGCCTGGACTAATAAGAAATAAAAAAAAAAAACCCCACATAAAATTGTGTGCCCACTTCCCTTCTATTCCTATGCTTTTGTCTGTCCATCTTCTTCCAGTGAAATATTTTTTATTACAGAAATGTAAGTGCCTACACAGCTTCTAAGTTCTGAAGTCAAAGCAATGAGAGTCATTATCATGATGTAACTCAGATCAACATAACTGATGACAAAAATCTCTCCAAATTCTCACTTTTTAAGGAACCCCCAAAATTCAAGAATACTAGTTCTATAATTTGGGGTTGAAAGAAGCAAGAGAGGAAGACATGAGGGATTTTTAATTAATCACTTATAGGAAGATTTGAGTAGAAACTTTAAAAGTAATTTAAACAAATTTTGTGCAAACCAGTTAGCAGTTGAAGTATGCAATTTTCTTTAGCAATTGTGTAATAACAAAATTAAGATGTACATGTTGAAGTAATACTAAATAAGAAATGGATTAATCTATGTTGAAGGTAGATAGATTCCATCCCTCTTTAGACATCCTACATCCTTATCATATCTAAGATAACCACTTTTGACTTCTGTGCAGCCAATGAGGAAAAAAATATATTTTGTTTTCAGTTTACAGCTTTTTATTAGAAAAGGTTTATTTTTCATGCTGGAAATATACTAGAGACATGACTTTTCACTGCAGTAAAGAGAACATATAATGACACACATGGACTTAAGATTGTCTACTCAGATTAATCCTACTCTCTGTCCTTATTTGTCCAGGATTTCTATATTAACAATGGATTTCCAGAAAGCAATTAAAAGTATGTTTTTGTCATTGATTTTTCGCAAAATGTCTGGAAGTATGGCATTATTCAGTAGCTCTAAACAGTATCTTATACTGCTTAAAGCCACGTATAATTGTAGATGTTGCAGGTTTAAACTCCCATGTCTTTCATCTACTTCACCATTGTCCTTCACTCTTCCCCTTCAACATAATGAAATAAAATTAAGGCTGACATGAAATAAAATTAAGAGAGCTGCAGTGGCATATTGGAAGAGAATGTACTTGAATGATAATCTCGAACTATTGACATCATATCCCACTAATTCAAATTGTTTTTTTTTTCTTTTATTTTTCTCCTTGACAAATGTAAGGAGGAGACCAGTTGGCAATGCTAACATTTGTTACATCATTAAATTTGTATTTTGTGGTTTAATCAAGAGCCGTTAATTCTAAAACTTAGAAAATTTGATTTATTGGTCCTTGATTTTTGCAATTGGTCCTTGGTATTTCATACTTAAAAATTCTTCATAAATCACCAAATAATATGACAATTGCCAAAAGCCAGTGACATGAACTATTAACTGTCTTCTGAATATTGGCACTTTACTTCAGCCGACCTCTAGCTTCCTACTACAGCAAGTGAGGCTAATACATCAGAGGTCCTTCAAAAAGAAAAGTGAAAAACGAATCTGCAGTCAATTGTGGATGTTTCAAAGCCAATAAGCATAAAACGTTTGACCAAATACAAGCCCCTGGTTTATGCTCATGCTATTTTGAATATGAATATTTTTTCCATCATGATAGCTAAGTAATTTCAAAGAAAGTGTACACTAAAAATGTCCTATATGACAGCTTCTATCATAAACACTGAAATTAGATTACTTACATATGCATGACTACAGAAATCTTTGACTTAAAACCAACAAAAGGAACATCAAAAGTACTTGTTTCTGTAATAGTAGAGTAAGCTCATTTACATATTTATTTTCAGTCATGCACATTACATGAAGGAAGAATCAGGACAAACTACATGGCTAACTACACACCTTAACAATTCTATACTTCAAAAACACAAATATTTTATTATACAGCATTTTTAATTTGATTTGGGTTTTTGTTTTTTTTGTTTTTTGTTTTGTTTTGTGGTTTTTTTTTGTTGTTGTTTTTGTTTTTAATATATTAGTACCAGACAACCTTTAAGTGGATTGTTGTTATATTGCCTACTGTCTTGGTTTCTCCACATATTTATTATTCCTAGCCTTCCTTATGGTTGCCAAGATCAGTACTGCCTCTTTCCCTCCCTACCCGCCTTTTGATATATTTATAAAGAAATTGCTTTGGTCTTTCAGAATGGAACAAGTCTTTCATGTTATAACCAAGATTTATTGATTCTATTCAATCAAAATACTTTAATGAAAATTTGATAATATTTTCCATTAAAATTGTCTTTATCTTGTTGCATAAAGGATGTGATTTTTAAATAGTTTTGGTCCATAGTCATCATGCCTGACACTACCCTGTGGCAGTGGCATAGGTGCATCTAGAAGCACTCCTCTCTTTCACAGAGAAAATCAATCCTTCAGAGAGAAATTTAGAGCACCTAATATTAGCGTCTGGTCTGGATAATTCACTAGCAAAGGGTGTCTTTTCTCTCTTTCTATTAATCCCATTAATACCTCATTAAAGAACTTTCAAACACATGGTCTAAGAACAGTGTGTATAAACAGAAAATCTACTTTTATTTCTCCTCCAATGTGGATTGTGTGAATTAAAGCAGTTTCTTGCACTGAGGAGGGGAGAAATGTGACTAGTGCTAGAGCTAATGCAAGTTCCTTACATAGTAGCTGTCTGTCTCCTTGCTTTATGATTATTATAATAGAGCATCAAAATTTATCAATGGCAGTTTCTCTTATTATTTATCACGAGGTCGTGCACAAGATTATTTTTTTTTGCTTGGACAAAAGATAAATACTTTCCTAGTATCTTCTAAAGAGCACAGCCCTGCATCATGGAAAATCTGCAAAGTTTGAAATGATACTGCAAGTTAAGAACATCCATACTCAAGCTGACTCTTCTCATATATTTCTTCCTTAGGTTTTCCTTTGCATCTCATAAGGTAATAATTAAGGTCCATGAGATTCTTTACATGCAGGATAGTGTTCCAGGTAATATATTACTTATATAAAATTCATGTCTTTAAACAACCATACCCTGCCACATCTGTCAAACCCATCATAAGAGATATGCCAATGACACTGTAGCAAATATTTGATTATTGTAAAGACACAAATGGGGATTGGTTCAGCAGATGCTGTATACTGATGCTACAGCATTGTTGTGCTGTAAGAGTTTATGAATTGTCTGAAATAAACTTGAGAAAGAAAAAAGAAACATAATATAATTTATTTAAAGAAAAAAAATGAAAATAGATGCAATACTGAAGTGAAACTCAAGGAAAAATCACTTGACAATGTATTTTGGGTTGTAATTAAATAGAAATTAATGGAGTTCTGTAGTTAAAATCCTGTTAATTGTATTATTCATTCAGAGGATTTCTTTGCAACAAATGATGTCCACCATTTTCTGTAAACGTTCAAAAGCCATGCTTTTCAAAAAGCCAAGCTAGACACTCATGAGGAAACATTCCTTTTCTATTTCGACTGTTGCCATCCATGAGAAACTCCTTAGAATTTTCTGTGAGTTCAGATGATAAGGGCTTGTACTCTGTGGAACATGACCAGTCCAGATTTTTGAGAGGAAAAGATGCTTTTCTACTGATTTAATTTCGAATTCTAAATTTCTATAAACACCATGAAAAGCAGTTTTTTATAATATAACATGGCAAATGAAAGTTTTTAAGCACGGCCACTACCTTATCAGCAAGATTTCCTACAGTAGTAAATGCGAAATCAATTTTTGCACAAAAGGACAATCACAGAGGCAGCAATTCTTATTGTTGAGAAGAAATCATTTGGAGAATACATCAGTTTGCTGAGATAGAAGCCTCACATAAATGACACTATTTCCTTTTGCAAAATCTCAAGTGTGCTATTCTACTTAAAAAGGAACTGAGTTAACCCAATTTACTTCCAGCTCTGCTCACTGAGGCACTGAAAGATAATGTAAAATGTTAAACCTGTACATGAACAATAAGGGAAAAATGCTCAGATGTGACAGCCTTCAGATTCTCTCCTAGCTTTGTCCAGTCATCAGAAAATTGTCTCTCTGTTTCTGGTAGTAAGTACTGCACATCACTCTGCAGCAGCAGATTGCTTACTAAAGGTCTGTGTGGTTTCCGTTGTTTAACCAAGCTCATAATGCGTAGTTCAGTTCATTACAGGGTAACCATCAGTCCAGTAATGTGCAAAACAATGCTACTGACATGGAAGGGTCAGTGCTAGATAAAATCTAGAAGGAGACGGGCTGTGAAATCTGAGTGAGAGAGAGTGTCTTGGTCTCTTGAGAAATGACAAACAGAGACACTGATGTTTCATCCTCTGATCTGGCCACAGCAGATGGCACTGGCAGTAGCTCTAGAGAAAACAAGCTCAAATAATAGCATTTTTTCAAGGAGTTGTTGAAGAAATTACTAAGAACCACTCTGTAATAATGAAGTATAGTTTAATTTGTTTAACACTGTTGTGGACAGATTCAGACTCCCTTGTACATTTTAGATCTACATCTAGCTGGAAAATATTGGGTGCAGTACTAAGGAAAATGAGTCTTAATTTGATGAAGTGTTTTGTTCAGTTTGCCTCAATTGAGTCTTGTTCATTCATTTTGACCTCTATACAACCATACTGGAAAAAACATTAGACTCAAGCTTTTCAATTAATTAAAAGGAAGATCACCTGTTGTCAACACTGCATAAATTTCATATATAGTATGGAAAATTTGATGCTCTGTTTTCACATTGTACATATATTTCTGTGACTTCCACAGTTTCATTTTCCTAATGAAAGGATGGGATGAGGACTAGTAGCTACCTAAGTAAATCTGTGGCTGGGAAATCTTAGATTTGGCACAAAATCAAACTTATCACAGCTGAAAGAAACAGGTTCTGTTCTTGTACTACTTTACACAGTCAAAATTGACATTCTTGTATAAAACCTCCTTAATGTTGTTTAGATATCAGCAATGTTGATTTTCGATGACCCACCCCCCCCCCCCCCCCCCCCCCCCTCCCCCCCCCCACCCCCCCCCCCCCCCCCCCCCCCCCACCCCCTACAATTCCACCTCTCTTACCCTAGAAAGCTGTTCAATGCATTATACAACTCATCTGATCAGAGCGCAACTTTCTGCTGCTGTGATGATGTGCAGAGGCAGTAGTCACCTTACTGTGAGGAAATATCCTCTTCTCCTAGCAGCTAACTGCCACAATCTGACAATCTTTCAAATCAGTTAAAGTCTGTCTGTGGTAGGAGAAATATTTGGTTCCTGTCACTGCCTAGACTGGAGAGAAAGGGTTATCCATAAGGGGAATAAGAATGGAAAGAGCTGTGACTGTGAGGCACAGGAGTGCATCTGGATGGTACATCTTAGATCCCATCTTCAAGAAATTCTCAGACATCAATGATAGTTATTATAGTAGTAAATGCAACTGTGTCTTCACATAAAGTATCATACTCTGGGGTTAGGGAACATAATTATTCTGATTTACGCTACTGCTGCAAGGTAGCATTCAAAAATTTGACCTCAATTCCATACATTTATTTTTAAAAAGACACAAGGTTTTCAACTTTAAGTGCAGATTCTGGCAGACTTATCTTATATGGTTAATGGATCATTGTTAAAAATACACCCACCCCATTTAAAATCTTTTAACTATTGAAATTAGGTTAAATAAAACTTGACTTGCACTTTGATCAGATGAGTCGTATGTGACATGAGAGACAGAATTTCTCATTCTTTCTGTAGTTTCTCTGCATTCTGTTTTTAAATCTGCTGGATGACGTAAAAGAAAATGAATTTTTACTTTTTAAAGAAATAAAATTTCAATTTTTTAAAAACTCCTTTTTTTTTTTGCTGTTAATCTTTTCATTATTCAGTCAGATAATTGGAAACAATATCTACATCAATATAAACATTAAACAAAGAAAAGAGCAGTACTAATTGGTTATTTTATTCCTGGTACCCATTACTCCTTCAGAGGTTGCTCAGCTGTTTTCTCCATCACATTAAATTTCATCATAACATACTCTGATGCATCAGTGACGTCATTGATTCTAATAAAGCATAAAACCATTAAAAGTCCATAATGGGACTTAGAATATGTTGCTCTGATTCTTTTTTTCAGAACTCCCTGTGCTGTAAGAACTAGTCAAAAGCCTTTTGGTGAAAGGGACCTTTACAATGAGTGCAAAATATGGTCTCAATCTGTCAGACATATCTAAACAGAAATGAAACTAGTTAACTAAACTTGCCACCTTCCCACAAGTCCAGCTTGTTATTTGTCACTGCAACTAAAGCTTTATTTCTGACATGCACTGTTTTATGCAGCTCTATGATAGTACATTTTATATCGTGCATATACAGGATACAGTATTATACAAAGAATTTACACATTTAAATCTTAAATATTTTAACATCTGAGTAATATGTGTTTATGACCTAATTTACAAACTTTATTTTTAAATAAATTTTTTTCTGACCCATGTTGTAGTTACAGAATAGATCTTTTACTGTGTTAAAGACTGAGACTCCTCAGAGAAAATTCTCACAACTTTACAAATAGAGAGAATGAATCAGGATACACCTCTAAAGGTTTCTTTGTGAAGCTCCTTTTTTTTTTTTTTTTTTTTTTTTTTTTAATTTGGTTTGTAAGTAATTTTGAACAAAATACAAGGAAAGAAACTTGTTTGGAATTCGACTTCTCTATCATTCTATAAGAAAGAATTAAATAAATATCCATGTAGCATATTGCTGATTTTGCCACAGAAGACAAAAAAAAATACCTTGCAGTTTCCTCAAAATTAGTTTTTTTCCTAAAAGTTTCCTCAGAATAGAACTCATATTTCCTGAACTGTAAATAAACTATGATATGCAAATCAAAGCCCCAGACTGAGCTAGAGGATGATGAATGCTTTTCCTATGAGTTTCTAACCATGGGCTTGTTTAACTCTGAACAGAAAACTGATATTTTATTCTTCTACTCTCTGTTACCTCATAACAGTAACAAAGAATAATATCTGCATGCAGAATTCCTCATTATGAGGATAACACTTATCAACAGCAGAAATATAGACCTACCCATGATGCCCCATCACAGCAGTAGTAAACACCACTGTCCAGCAGTGTATCTCAGGTGCTTGCAACGGGACCTGTTCTATAATCAAAGTCTTTAAAAGCTTAACTACCGTGTCAAGTCAGTATTTCTCATTGTACTGAAACTTGAATTAATTAGCAGTTACCATTCTACAGACAGAAGTACATCTGCATTAGAAAACTGACCTTCCTTCCATAAGAGTCACCATCTAAATGTCAAAATGCAGCATATAGTGCTGTAAGAAAATAGCTTTGCATGATAGATTCTGCATAGCTTTTCATTAGGTTAGATCAGAACTAAGAGCCTTTTTACACAAGCAATTTTATTTTTCATGGCAATTATGTGAAAATTACTGCTTCTAGTATACTCCATTTAAAATATATATGATTTCTTTGTTTTCAAGGATTGGTTCTCTGTCTTTTTCTTGTTAACAAAAGGAAACTGACTGATTAAATCTGATTAAATCTCTTCAAATCAGATGTCCCTGCCAAAGCACACAGGTCTTAACATACAACCAGACAAGAATAAATGTTTTCATTACAAACTGAAAGCCAAAAATCCATATCATATTATAAATCTCATAAAGATATGACAATCAAGTGAAAAGTGAAGAATAGCAAAAGAAATGCAGCAGTTCTGAAGTTCAGACAACTGGGACATGCAAATGTATTAAGTCCTTCCAATATAATGAAAACCTGTTATAAAAAAATATTTGCATGAACGCATATATTAATTTTTTTTTTTAATAAATTTGTCAGCACACGTCTTTGGTTACCACAAAAAAAAAAAAAAAAAAAAAAAAAAAGATATCTCTTCACTAAATTCCTTACTTAGATATGTTTTGGTTTGATTCTACAGTTTCAGAATTATTACCTATATATTGGATATATTTATCTAATACATAGAGCTGCATAAAGGAAAAATAAAAGCCTGACTATTTTAAGCTCTGCCTTTTTTTCATTCACAATAGATGCACTTTGAATTACTGAAGATTTAGATTCTGACAATATTCACAGTTTTGAATTTTCTTTTAAAGGTCTGGTTCATGATAGAGCTGTGAGTTGTTTGACATTTCTATTTCACAGAATCCCACAAAAAGAGGAATTGGAAAGGACCCTTAAAGAACACTGAGTTTATTTCCTGAGCCTACACTATTCCCAAGAGTCAAACCATGTGCTCTGAAGTATTGCGCAAACTGTCTATGAAGTTTGACTTATTTGATTAAGGCCAGTCCAGTACAAACATTGATCTCATTTGGAACTGTATGAGAAATTAGTATAACTTTGTTAGAATGTTACTATGAAGATGTTATAATACAACTGCAAACTATAATATGACTGCAATGGCTCCAAAAAATTACAATAGTGGACAAAACTGAAAGGATCACCTGTGCCATAGTCATAACTTTATTCTTTGTGCAAGGATATCTAGAGAGAGTGGTCAGTAACAGAAGAGTAACATGAAAATTTTGCCACCTTGTATTGGATTACATCTATGAGCAGTTGCATCCACATCCCTTAATATAATGTTAAAGAGCCATCACTGTTCCTGACCCTGCAATTTTCAATGGTCCTTATGTTTCTTCTACTTTTTTCCTTTTTAGGTCATTGACTGCCACTCATTTATAATGAAAATTTTCTCAAATATTACTATATGATTCTGACATTTGAATTTTTCCTACTATTATTCAAATAAGTAGACTTAGTGTGACATAATGTTCTGATCCAAGAAATGTAATTTTTTCTCCATATTACACTAGATTAATATTTCTATTGTAATCAATGCAGTTAAAAAAAGGTGAAAATATTAAAAGAATTAAAATCTTACCCACTGTAAAAAAATCCCTGTGCTATTTTACACACGTTATAATATGATTGTTTGAATATTTAAAAGGATCCAGGTCATTAAATTGCAGATAGTTTGGCACTGAAGGTTGTAACACATAGTGTTTTTCCAATCCTTAATCTAAATAATCATATATAGTAGGGAAAAGTGGCCAAATATATAACTAAGCAACTATAAATTTTTAAAACATTGTGTGGATTCTGAATGGGAAGGTAAATGGTGGTGAGTTCCCATGCTATTTACTCACTGAGTTCCCCAAGAAATAGCGATCAAGTCTTCATTCGGAATTCTGGGGAAAGGAATTCTACATGACTAGAGCCCAGTACCATATGACATTAAACTGTAGGTCATGCACGTGCTGCTGTCAATGACATCTTTGACATCTAGATCTAATTAAATGGCCTGTTCTTTCTTTCGTGGCTATCCCTTCTTAGACTGAAGATCCATTGTTCTGTGCCCCGAACTGTGTTTGTAACCCCGTTTATATATAGATTGTCTTCTCTGCTGTAAAATCAAGCTTGTTACCTACAGCTCTACAAAAGTGTTGACTTTCATAAAAGCATCTGCCCTGACTTCCTGTACAGTCTTGGATATCTGAACTATCCTTTTCCAATTCTATTTTTAGAGCATTTCAACGTGAGCTGTCTAGGACTTTAAACTGTATTTTCACAACATTTATTTGACTTGTTATATTCAAATAATTTGCATTTTTCAAATGTGTCAATTTAAAATTGTATCTATATGGATTCAGATTCAGCATTTAAAACTTCTGGGTTTTTTTTTCCCTAACCCTAAAACTTGTCTAGGTGATTTATGTGAAATGCAAGGGGGACTATAGTACCTAAAAGTTCAAAAAAGTCTTTGAGAATGTATCATATCAATTTGTTTAGCACTGAGAATGAAAAATATACACAAAGAACTTTTAAATCCTTCTTTACAAATGTTATTTTGTAGCAGGCATTGTATGATTGAATGAAATAATATAGAAATTGAAAACTGATTATAGGTAAAAATCAAATTTCCTACTGGGGTCAGCAGCCAGAAAATACTAGTGAAAATCAGATGGAACTCAGAAAGCTGATCATTCTTGAAATATCTCAATTTTCTTCTTATCATCTATGTTATAAAAACCCCAACTTCCTGTGTCTGAGATCTGTGTACATATTTTGTGTTCATTTTGTCTCTGGAATTGAAATTCAATGCTTTACTCAGCATTCTGCCTCATGTTGTAGGTCCTTGTCTTAATTACCATCGTCAGTACTTGCATTTTTACCAGAGGGAAATATTGTACAAGAATTCAAGAGTCTTTGTATTCCAGCAATGCACTGATCAACCTTATAAAACCCTTATCTGTGCTCCATTCTAATTCACCAAGCCTCCTGTATAAGTCAAATATTATTCACATAGGATGCATTGTTCATGTGGTAGGTATTTTCATAACTGAGCTGAGCATGTGCAAATCAGCCTTTTACTCCTATTGTATTCACGTATTCATCAAATTCCCACATTACTTCTAGGAGAGTATCTTGTCTGGCTACACATTGTCAGCTCGCAGAAAAATGAAATAGCAGTTCCCTGCAGAGATGGCTTTGTGAGTGTTTTTGATATTCTGCAGGAAAATAAGTGGCACTGTTTTACTTGAAGTACAGTTCATGCTGCGTAGCTTTAGCAGATTAGTACCTAGCTCTTGCTTTGCAAGGGAGTTTACATTTTGATTGAGTATTATAGGCTGGAGATTTTATTGCAAAGGTAAATCTTACCTGTGCGGAAATAAACCTTACTTCTGTCTTTTGTGTGTTCTCACAGTAAAACTGAACACCAATCTTGTCCATGGTTTTGAGCTCATTCTTCATTTCTGATGAATGAGAAGGGCAGCAGGCTTTCTATGTATCTTATTATGGATTTTATATTTTCCTTCTTTTTCCCTCTTGTTTGTTTCTTCCTCTTGTCAAGCAATATTGTAGGGCTTAAAATCAGGACATTGCACATCCACTTTAAGTGCATTTACATATTTACTTCACATATAATTTTTGAATCCTTTCTAGTCAAAGGGAAAAAAATTACACTTTCTAGACTATAAGCATTCATCTGACATAACTCTGCTTTACAGTAAGGTTATAATAATTCTCTATGCTTATTAAGAAAAAAAATAACCTGATCTAATGAAGGATAAATATAATACAAATCCAAACTTTTTTACTTTTTGAGTAAGCAGTCAGAATAATTTTAAGACCTAGACATAGCATCCTAGGGTGAATTTAATGATATTTCATTATTTAATTAGATGCAGTTTTGTGTAGAAAATGAAACGGTGATGGAATGAAAGAAAAAAAAAAGTTAAAAAATTTTGCCACTTATGAAGCAGACTGTTACTGTAAAATTTTGGGAAATGCTATGTGTTTATATTTCTGCCTAGCAAGCATTTCCACATCATGAAAGGCAATTGCATGGGTCACATTGTTCACAATGCAATGAAGCATGCAGATAAACATCTGCCCTGTGACAGAGCAGTACCGAATATTAATGTGGTTAATGACTTTTTTTCTTTAAAAAAAAAATTCAAAATGAAAACTGTTGAAGTGAGTACATTGACAGTAAAGTCTATTCTCATCTGTGCTTTATTTCTAGAAGCAAGCCACCATTAGTTTCCTTTTAATATGTCTTTCTATAAGTTGCATGTGCTAGTTTTTGTTGTTGTTGTTTTGTAGCAAAAGAAATTTTAAAGACTTTAATTCATGCCTGACTAAATAAGAAAAAAAAAACCCACATAAATTGTGTGCCACTTCCCTTCTATTCCTATGCTTTTGTCTGTCCATCTTCTCAGTGGAAATATTTTTTATTACAGAAATGTAAGTGCCTACAGCAGCTTCTAAGTTCTGAAGTCAAAGCAATGAGAGTCATTATCATATTTAACTTCATAGATCAACATAACTGATGGACAAAAATCTCTCCAAAATTCTCACTTTTGTAAGGAACCCCCCAAAATTCAAGAAAATACTAGTTCTATAATTTGGGGTTGAAAGAAGCAAGAGAGGAAGACATGAGGGATTTTAACTAATCACTTATGAGGAAGATTTTAGTAGAAACTTTTAAAAGTAATTTAAAACAAAATTTTTGTGCAAACCAGTTAGGCAGTTTGAAGTATGCAATTTTCTTAGCAATTGTGTAATAACAAAATTAAGATGTACATGTTGAAGTAATACTAAATAAGAAATGGATTAATCTATGTTGAAGGTAGATAGATTCCATCCCTCTTTAGACATCTACAATCCTTTAATATCTAAGATAACCACTTTTGACTTCTTGTGCAGCCAATGAGGAAAAGAAATATATTTTGTTTTCAGTTTTACAGCTTTTTATTAGAAAAGGTTTCTTTTTCATGCTGAGAAAATATACTGAGACGTGACCTTTCCACTGGCAGTAAAGAGAACATATAATGACACACATGGACTTAAGATGTCTACTCAGATTAATCCTACCTCTGGTCCTTATTTGTCCAGGATTTCTATATTAACAATGGATTTACAGAAAGCAATTAAAAGTATGTTTTTGTCATATGATTTTCGCAAAATGTCTGGAAGGTATGGCATTATTCAGTAGCTCTAAACAGTATCTTATACTGCTTAAAGCCACGTATAATTGTAGATGTTGTCAGGTTAAACTCCCATTCTTTCACTACTTCACCATTGTCCTTCACTCCTTCCCCTTCATCATTTTAATGAAATTAAAATTAAGAGAGCTGAATGAAATTAAAATTAAGAGAGCTGCAGTGGCATATTGGAAAGAATGACTTGAATGATAATCTCTGACTTATTGACATCATATCCCACCAATTCAAAATTGTTTTTCTTTTCTTTTATTTTTCTCCTTGATCAAATGTAAGGAGGAGAACAGTTGGCAATGGCTAAACTATTTGTTACATCAGTTATAATTTTATTTTTGTTTTAATCAAGAGCCGTTAATTCTAAAACTAGAAAATTTGATTATTGGTCCTTGATATTTTGCTAATTGGTCCTTGGTATTTCATACTTAAAATTCATTCATTAAATCACCAAATAATATGACAATTGCAAAAGCCAGTGACATGAACTATTAACTGTCTTCTGAATATTGGCACCTTTACTTCAGCCTGTACCTCTGCTTTCTAGCTACAGAAAGTGAGGCTAACATCAGAGGTCCCTTCAAAAAGATAAAAGTGAAAAACGAATCTGCAGTCAATTGTGGATTTTCAAAGCCAATAAGCATAAAACGTTTGACCCAAATACAAGCCCCTGGATTTATGCTCATGCTAGTTTTTGAATATTGAATATTTTTTCCATCATGATAGCTAAGTAATTTCAAAGAAAGTGTACACTAAAAATGTACCTATATGACAGCTTTCTATCATAAACACTGAAATTAGATTACTTACATATGCATGAGTACTACAGAAATCTTTTGACTAAAACCTTCAACAAAAGGAACATCAAAAGTTACTTTGTTTCTGTAATAGTAGAGTACAGCTCATTTACATAATTTATTTTCAGTCATGCACATTACATGAATGAAGAATCAGGACCAAATCTACATGGGCTAACTACACATCCTTGTAACTAATTTTCTATACTTCAAAACACATAAATATTTTATTATACAGCATTTTTTAATTTGATTTTGGGTTTTGTTTTGTTTTGTTTTGTTTTGTTTTTTTGGGTTTTTTTCTATATTGCCTACTGTCTTGGTTTCTCACATATTTTTATTCCTAGCCTTCCTTATGGTCTGCCAAAGATCAGTACTGGCTCTTTCCCTCCCTACCCTGCCTTTTGATATATTTATAAAGAAATTGCTTTGGTTTGTCAGAATGAAATAAGTCTTTCGTGTGTATAACCAAGATTTATTGATTCTTATTTCAATCAAAATACTTTAATGAAATATTTGATAATATTTTCCATTAAAATTGTCTTTATCTTGTGCTAAAGGATGTGATTTTTAAATTAGTGTTTGGTCCATAGTCATCATGCCTGACACTACCCTGTGGCAGTGGCATAGGTGCCATCTAGAAGGCACTCCTCTCTTTCAACAGAGAAAATCAATCCTTTCCAGAGAGAAATTTAGAGCACCTATATTAGCGTCTGTCTCTGGATAATTCACTAGCAAAGGGTGTCATTTTCTCTCTTTCTATTAATCCCATTAACTACCTTCATTAAAGAACTTCAAACACATGGTCTAAGAACAGTGTGTATAAACAAGAAAATCTACTTTTATTCTCCTCCAATGTGGATTTGTGTGAATTAAAGCAGTTTCTTGCACTGAGGGAGGGGAGGAAATGTGACTAGTGCTAGAGCTAATGCAAGTTCCTTACATAGGTAGCTGTCTGTCTCCTTGCTTTATGATTATTTATAATTAGAGCATCAAAAATTTATTCAAATGGCAGTTTCTCTTATTATTTATCACGAGTGTCATGCACAAGATTATTTTTTTTTTTGACTGTGACAAAAGATAAATACTTTCCTAGTATCTTCTAAAGAGCAGCAGCCCTGCACATGGAAAAATCTGCAAAGTTTGAAATGATTACTGTTCAAGTTAAGACACACCAATACTCAAGCTGACTCTGTCTCATATATTCTTCCTTAGGTTTTCCCTTTGCATCTCATAAGGTAGATTTAATTAAGTCCATGGAGATTCTTTACATGCAGGATAGTGTCCAGGTAATATATTACTTATATAAAATTCATGTCTTTAAACAACCATACCCTGCCACATCTGTTCAAAACCCACCATAAGAGATATGCCAATGACACTGTAGCAAATATTTGATTATTGTAAAGACACAAATGGGGATTGGTATCAGCAGATGCTGTATACTGATTGTACAGCATTGTTGTGCTGTACAGAGTTTATGAATTGTCTGAAATAAACTTGAGAAAGAAAAAGAGAAACATAATATAAATTTATTTAAAGAAAAAAAAATGAAAATAGATGCAATACTGAATGAAACTCAAGGAAAAATCACTTGACAATGTTATTTTGGGTTTGTAATTAAATAGAAAATTTAATGGAATTCTGTAGTTAAAATCCTGTAAATTGTATTATTCATTTCAGAGGATATTTGCAACAAATGATGTCCACCATTTTTCTGTAAACGTTTTCAAAAGCCATGCATTTTCAAAAGCCAAGCCTAGACACTCATTGAGGAAACATTCCTTTTCTATTTCACCATTGCCTATCCATGAGAAACTCCTTAGAATTTTCTGTGAGTTCAGAGTGATAAGGCATTGTACTCTGTGAAACATGACCAGTCCAGATTTTTTGAGAGGAAAAGATGCTTTTCTACTGATTTAAGTTTCGAATTCTAAATTTCTATAAACACCATGAAAAGGCAGTTTTATAATATAAACATGGCAAATAAAGTTTTTAAGCACGGCCACTACCTTATCAGCAAGATTCCTACAGTAGTAAATGCGAAACTCAATTTTGCACAAAAGGACAATCACAGAGGCAGCAATTTTATTGTATGAAAGAAGAAATCATTTGGAGAATACATTCAGTTTGCTGAGATAAGAAGCCTCACATAAATGACACTATTTCCTTTTGCAAAAATCTCAAGTGTGCTATTCTACTTAAAAAGGAACTGAGTTAACCAATTTACTCCAGCTCTGCTCACTGAGGCACTGAAAGATACATGTAAATGTTAAACTGTACATGAACAATTAAGGGAGAAAATGCTCAGATGTGACAGGCCTTCAGATTTTTCTCTCCTAGCTTTTCCAGTCAGTCAGAAAATTGTCTCTCTGTTTCTGGTAGTAAGTACTGCACATCACTCTGCAGCAGCAATTGCTTACTAAAGGTCTGTGTGGTTTCCGTTGTTTAACCAAGCTCATAATCGTAGTCAGTTCATTACAGGGTACACATCAGTCCAGTAATGTGCAAAACAATGCTACTGACATGGAAGGGTCAGATGCTAGATAAAATCTAGAAGGAGACGGGCTGTGAAATCTGAGTGAGAAGAGAGTCTTGGTCTCTTGAGAAATGACAAAAGAGACACTGATGTTTCATCCTCTGATCTGGCCACAGCAGATGGCACTGGCAGTAGCTCTAGAGAAACAAGACTCAAAAATAGCATTTTTCAAGGGAGTTGTTGAAGAATTACTAAGAACCACTCTGTAAGTAATGAAGTATAGTTTAATTGTTTAACACTGTTGTGGACAGATTCAGACTCCCTTGTACATTTTAGATCTACATCTAGCTGGAAAATATTGGGTGCAGTACTAAGGAAAATGAGTCTCTAATTTGATGAAGTGTTTGTCAGTTTGCCTCAATTGAGTTTGTTCATCATTTTTGCACTCTATCACAACATACTGGAAATAAACATTAGATCAAGCTTTTCAATTAAATTAAAAGGAAGATTCACCTGTATGTCAACACTGCATAAATTTCATCATAATAGTATGGAAAATTTGATGCTCTGTTTTCACATGTACATATATTTCTGTACTTCCACAGTTCATTTTCCTAATGAAAGGATGGGATGAGGACTAGTAGCTACCTAAGTAAATCTGTGGCTGGCGAAATCTTAGATTTGGCACATAAATCAAACTTAGTCACAGCTGAAAGAAACAGGTTTGTTTTGTATCTACTTTTACACAGTCAAATTGACTATTTCTTGTATAAAACCTCCTTAATGTTGTTTAGATATCAGCAATGTTGATTTTCTGATGACCCTTCCAAATTCCACCTTCTCTTCCCCTAAGAAAAGCTGTTCAAGCATTATACTAACTCATCCTGATCAGAGCAGCAACTTTCTGCTGCTGTGATGATGTGCAGATGCAGTAGTCACCTACTGTTGAGGAAATATCCTCTTCTCCTAGCAGCTACTGCCACAATCTGACAAATCTTATCAAAATCAGTTAAAAGTCTGTCTGTGGTAGGAGAAATATTTGGTTCCTGTCACTGCCTAGACTGGAGAGAAAGGGTTATCCATAAGGGGAATAAGAATGGAAAGAGCTGTGACTGTGAGGCACAGGAAGTGCATCTTGGATGGTACATCTTAGATCCCATCTTCAAAAATTCTCAGACATAATGCATAGTGTATTATAGTAGTAAATGCAACTGTGTCTTCACATAAAGTATCCATACTCTGGGTTAGGGAACATAATATTCTGATTTACGCTACTGCTGCAAGGTAGCATTCAAAACTTTGACCTCAATTCCATACATGTTATTTTTAAAAAAGACAAAGGTTTTCAACTTTAAGTGCAGATTCTGCAGACTTATTTTATATGGTTAATGGATCATTGTTAAAAATACACCCACCCCATTTAAAATCTTTTAACTATTGAAATTAGGTTTAAATAAACTTGTCTGACTGACTTTGACAATGAGTCGTATGTGACATGAGAGACAGAATTTCTCATTCTTTCTGTAGTTTCTCTGCATTCTTTTTTAAATCTGCTGGATGACGTAAAAAGAAAATGAATTTTTACTTTTTAAAGATAAAAATACTCCTTTCTTTTTTTTTTTGCTGTTAATCTTTTCATTATTCAGTCAGCACTTGTTAGAGTTGAATCATGTCAAATGCAAAAGCTGAAGTTCCCATAGTAACATTGACATTTCCATAAGCGATAATAAAGCCTTTGGAGTACCTCATAGTACTGTTTATTTCATTTATGTCTTTAGTTTTGCTCTTCATTTTAATCTGCTTTTAGTATTCTTGCACTATTTCCCCTTTGAGTTATAGTAGTTGCTATGAAACTAAGGTTGTAGATAAAGATGAAACATATTGCTGCCCACAAGCATTATATAAAATCAGTTGCCTGAATTCTGAAATGTGTACTTTGAAAAGTGAACTCTGTCTGAAAAATGAAATAAAAATTAACCCCCCACAAAAAGAAAAAAAAAACAAAACAAAAAAACAACAAAAAAACCCCCACAAAACCAAATAACAAACACCACAATCAAATAAAAAAAAATCCCTTCACCTAAATAATAATCAGTAATTTATGGTGCACATGAGACTGAAAGAATTGTTTTAGATTAAGATAAGCAATGCATATTTTAATAAAGTCTGAGCATGATATGCTGCTCAGTGAATGTAACAAAACATCTTTAGCTAGAAACTAGCTTAGAGAGGATTTGAGTTTCTTGAGATAATAATTTGTGGATGTTGCTTAAAATTTAAGTACAAAATCTTCAGGAAAAAAAAAATCAGATGTTTAACCCTAAATGCCCCAGATTTTTTCCCGGCTGGTGATGCATGACAATCACAATGAGGGAACTCTACAGTAATGTAACATAAGTTTGATAAAATTCTGTCAAGAGGAAGGACTTGAGAGTTTATAGGTTATAAAAACTTTGACTTAAAATTTCACAGTTTCAGACGTTGATGTTTTATAGTAAGAGGAGGAAAAGGAAACATATCAGTGTTAGATTGGTAGTGCATGATACAGAGTATGAGGGGCTCTTGATGCCAGATTTAGAGATGTGAGAAGGAAGAATTGGATGGCTTATCTCAGTACGAGTCATTTAAGTTGTTTAAGGGACCCCTGCAGATCAAGTAACCTAGCCTTCTGCTCAGAGCAAGAATTTTGGTGAGCTTATCCATGACTCCATCAAGCAAATTCTTAAATCTTTCCAGTGAGGGAGATTCCACCACTTCTCCAGGCATTTTATCTCCAATATTATTTGTTGTCTAGTTTTGTTTCAGTTGTTTAGCATTTTTTGTTTAATACATATAGGTTCAGTCACTTCAGGCATTTCCCCTCAAGCGACTTCTCATCAATGGTTTCTTGTTCTTATCATCATGGACATTATGAAGAGCGTAGGTCCTGGAAGACTGTGACTGAATCTCCCATGAACTGCTAAGGATTAGTCTGACCCAGATGCAAGACTTCTGCATTTCCTTTTGTTGAGCTTTACGTGGTTTCTGTTGGCCCAGTCTTTCACTTCTCCTACCCCACTACCAAGCTGTCACCTCAGGTTGCTTTAACCAGTGAATAAAATGACAGTTCATTTGTTGCTGCCAAAGAAGGCCATTTGTAGAGATATTGAATAATATTGAACCCTACAGAGTGTCTGGAGGGTAACTCTTGGTTACTGCCATTAACCAACATCCTTTGAGCTTGTCTGTTTAACCAGTTTTTCATGCAGGTTACAATGCATCGATCTGATCCATTTTATTTAAAAAAAAAATTGTCATTGGGAGATCGTATCAAAAATCCTCATCCTTCCCTTCATCTCCTCACTAAATTGTTTCATTATACAAAGCAATCAAGTTGGTTAAGCACAGTTTTCCCTTGATAAATACTTACTGCCTTTTTCCAGACCTTCATGTGCCTGGTAATTGCTACTGTGGGGACCTCCTCAGGCCTCTGGAGTGATACTGCCTGTTCTTTCCTGGATTTTTCTTTTTGAGCTTTTTTATATGTGCACTGTATTTGTACTCTGGACCCAGTTGCTTCAAACATAATTTAAGCTGTTTTACACTAGAAGTTGTGGGGGCCTCTTTCCATATTTGTAAAGTACTTCTCATCAGTCTGCTGTGTATAATGAAACATACAAATAACACCAAAATATTTGTGCAGTTTAAGAAGCTTAGAATTTTTTTTTTTACCAAATCAGTCTTCCTCTATCTGACTGATTGCGGGTAGCAATAAGAATCACTTATCTTTTCCATTTTACTGAGATACTAAAGCCCTGAACAATGGAACTGTATTTTCTACTTACTGCATGAAACACTATGTGCATTTTTCATTTTGCCAATATCCCATGTGTGAAGAAAGGCATCAGGCACCTTGCTCTTGGCCAGATGGTAAAAATGCACAATTGGCCATTTTCCTGCTTTTTGGGTTGCCTGTGTTATTTTGTGTTCTGTTTCCCTTCTACTTATTTGTTCTTGAATACACTCCCCTGTGCCCTTGCTTTGCCATAAAATTGCCTTTACTCAAAGCAACAGCAAGCTGTGTGTTCATGTTGCAGAGGTTTGACACTGCTTTCTCTCAGCGGGTTTCCCAGCACCTGCTGTAATATCCATAATCTAAACCTTCTTTTCCTCTGCTGTTGAAGTATTTTTTATTTTTGGAATGTAAGTGTCAACAGATGTGATTGAAGATAATGAGACATGGTACCACTGTGAGATTACAGTTGGGAGGATGGCAGGGGGAAATTGTGCAGAAATGATGGCCTTTCACATGTATGCTGGCTATCTATCTGTAATCAGGTTGATTTGCAGTATTCTGTCTGGATAAGATGGGTAGATTATTTTTTGGTTAATCAAATCATTAAAAGTTAAGAAAACCCATTTAGATATAACCTATAAGTACAGGCATTAGAGGGATAAATTTAGAAATTACTTAATCTCCAATAATAAAAAAAAAAAATATATCATGCCTGGTGCAACTCACCTTCAGTATGCTAAATACAACACAAGTAATTTGTTCAGCAATTCCAGAAGGCATATGTTGATTTGAAAAATGAAAATCAAAGTCTCATCACTTAAATTACTATCAAAGCAAGTTTCTATACTGTTTTCCTCATGAAAAAAAGGAAATAGATTGTAATTATTTGATAATGCTGGAAGCAAGTACAATTGATTAGGGTAGTGGGGGATAGTTTATATTTTTTTAGCTCATTAGTTCAAGACTAGAGGGTGTTGTCATGTTGTCATTGCTGCTGCATGCAGCACACAAATGCTGAGATTTTGCTTTGACAAAGATGTGTCTGCTCAAGCTGAACTATAGTTGAAAGGAGAGACCAGAAAAGATAATAATGTTTGATCCCAGCCTTTATTTCTGTGGTATATTTACTCACTAAGTTGCATTTCATTGTAAATGTGACCCTCAAAAGCTATCTTTAGAAGTCAGAAATGCAGTTTAGAATCTGAGCTTCAATAGACATGGAAATAGAAAAGCTGTGATGATATTTTCCAGGTATTTTCTGATATGATTTGTTCCTGTCAGATATTAAAAGACTTTCAGGTATGCTATAAGTACTTTTACTTTTGTTGAAGGCAGTGGTTACATTTAGAGGAAATCACTTTGGGAACTATTTTCCATGTCCGACACACAGCCAAGAGAATTTTTTTATGTGATAAAAGTATTATGCTGAATACAGGACACAACTTACAAACACACACTTGAATACACACTAAGAAGTATTTTCCACAGTGAAGTATTTTCAACCAATTGCTTCTTTTACAACATTTAATTTTGTTCTTGCATGTGGCTGTTTTAATTTGATATAGAATTATTTTTATTTTCATATAATAACTAAATTAGGACACAATGACATGATCTCTAACTGATAACTCTTCAGCTAAACCTATGCTGCCACAGCATTACCAAGCAGTGAATCACAGAATAAAATCTCACAGTATAAGAAACGGTATGGTTTGTCGAGTCTAGATTTTTCTCTCTGTATTTCTGTGATAGAATAATTTTAGTTTCCAGTATCAATATTTTTCATTAGCAATATCTTGCATTTTCTCTAAGCCAACCTGAGAATGGAAATAGAGGAAGACAGGACAGTTTGCCATGCAGAGATTGCCAAGATGACATAATATCAAAGTCTTGTTGAAATGAGGATTTACTCATGCACATAGACTTGTTCAAATGCAAGACTTCAGAGAGCGTGGGTCAGAGAAAACACGATCATGGCCTCTGTACAGATTTTACAATTGTGTACATTCTTGATCTGTTTATTAAATTGAGGCGCTTTCACACTCAAACCCAGGTTATGCTTTTACTTTTGACTTTATTTCATAGTATTTTTCCAAGCTGTGCAGTAGCTGGCTCTGTGCATTTAAGCATATGTGGGTGGGATCATTTGTCAAAAAACACACCTCAGAGTGGTTTTGTTTTGGAATGCAGGAAAAGTCCAACATTTAATCTGAAACAGCTGTAGGCTGAAGATATTTTCTCCTCCTACTCTCTAAGCATTGCGGGAGAGTTATTCTACATTCCTGCAAACACCCACTTGTTCTTAATATTAATAAGACTACTCTCAGTAGAAATACATTATAGTAAAATTCAATATGTTCAAGACAATTCAATGATGGAGCATCTGTTAAAGCTATTTCACTTAGTCGATTGGCTTAACATATCAAAGAAAATATAAAATAGATAATTGTTATCTGTATTGTCAGTTATACAAAGCATGACTGTCCTACATCATGCTTATTAAGTATACGTCAGGTTTTCTTCTTCTTAACCATTAGAAAATCACTGGAAAATGCAAAAACATCGGTGTATGAGGTAGCACAGAAAATACTTCTACAGCTGAGAAGTGCTCTGATCTGACAGTGACATCTTGTTTATAAGGTGGGAAAATCTTAGCAGAACTATAATATTTTCCAAGCAAGCAGAAAGAATTTTGATATTGACCATTAAGTCATCAGACAATCCCTGCAATTAAAATAACAGCAATGCATAAAGCATCACACAGATGGTGTCTCACCTTTTAGACATTGAGTCAAGTAGACAGTTCAGGTGTTGAAGAAAACATTGTCAGAAGTATGGACATCACCATAGAGATGGTCATAAAAAAACTACAGAATAAGGTATGCTGCTCAGGAAGCTGTTTATGAGGTTTATAATGAGCCAGGGTCATGGTGTTTGTGCAGCAAAATAGGAAGGAAAACCCACCTGCGAAAATGGGAAGTCTGAAAAAGATTCATGGGCACACAAAATGATCTCCAAGATACAACATATATAAAATAGATGACCTAAAAAATCTTCACACTTTTCATTTAGTAAGCTTCATGTGCTAAATGACAAATGCTTAATGCTTTTTCCTCTTTAGATGCCTGAAATTGGATCAAAATGTTGAGATTTTCTGTAAGGATCTAAGCAGTTTCATTTCTCACCAGTGTCAGTGGGAGTTAATGAGTTTCAGTGTCATGAAGGTTTGTAGCAATAAATTACTGCAGAGTACTAACCCAGTCTCAGCCTGTTTGGTACAGTAAAATTTAGTACTCTAATACCTTCAAATCTTTGCAGAAACCATAACAAATACATTTCTTTTAAAAATACATTCTATTTATCACCTGAAGCACTGCATCTAAGTCTGGAGACCACAACACAAGGAGGATATGGATTTGTTAGAACTTTTTTAGAGGAGGACCAAAAGATGAGCAAAGGGCTAGAACACATTGCAGAAATATTTTGAGAGCTGCATTTGTTCAGCATTGAGAAGAGAAGGCTCCAGAGAGGACTGTGTGGCCTTTCAGTACTTGTATGGGGCTTATAAAAAAAACAAAAAACAAAAAAAACCCCAATTCTTTACTCAGAGGGCAGTGGGGCACAAGAACAGGTTACCCAGAGAAGTTGTGGATTAGCCATGTCTGGAACTGCTTAAGGCCAGATTGGATGAGGCTTTGAACCTGGTCCAGTGGGTGTCATCCCTGCTCATGATGCTGGGATTGAAACGAAATAATCTTTAAGGTCCCTTCCAATCTAAGTCATTCTGTTATTCTACTGAGGAATCAACATACAAACTTTTAAAAGTTGTTATTACTATAATATTTTCCCATTCTTTTCATAGTAAATAACATGTAAATAATATATTCTCACTTATATTGAGTAAAAAATAATGGGTTTCCCTTTTTTTTTGGTCAAATTCTGCTATTTAACACTACCACTTGGCATTTCTATTGTGAAATTCATCCAAGGATCTGAGAATGCTTTATAAACTTGAATTAATTAAATCCATATGGGTCTCATGTGGAAGTAATGGAACAGAGGAGTCATTTTATATGTGACTTAAATGCAAACACCTTCATGGGGATATGTGCCAGCTCTTTAAGACTTCATAACATCATTAAGCAGTAGATTACGACAAGAAGTGATTAATATTCAACTAAAACTACAGAATTCACATGCTTATGTAAAACCTGCTTACTTGATTTAATGAAAGCACTAAAAATTAGTCATAAAATTTTATGTAAAACGTTTATTCTTTTATTTGTTCCTCCTGCCTCTGGGTAGACAACCAATCTACAGAAGGAAATTCCTCTGAATTGCTAACTCTTTTTATTGCTAATACTTATTAAGTTATAGTATAACTAACTTATATGACTATTAAAAGGTGATAGTAATGAAAACATTTTCTTCTTTCTAGTCTTTGTATTCAAAACATTCTAGAAAAGATAAATTTCTTCATAAAATTCTTTTTTACAGTTCTGTATTAATGTTACCTATCTATACTTATTTATCTATCAATAGCACTGAAAAATTATTTATATTTTAATTAATCTCTAATATAAAGAAAAAAAGAAAAAACAACACAACTGCTCACTTATAGAGAAGACAAAATTTATTTCATTTTAGACAAATTCAGGAACAGGGGTTGAGGTAAAAGTAGAGATTTTCAAGACATCATAAGGTCATTATATATTCTTATACATGAATAAAGTAACATATGGAGCACAATATAATGAATGTGCAAAGCAGCTAAACTAGTTTAAAAGCCTGAGAATAATATAGCATTAAAAAAAATGGCCTTCCTGAAAACATAGCACATGGTGGGTTTTTTGAAAGAAGAGTACATTTGAAAATTATACACTGCAGCTTAGACACAGAGTTCACCGGAATTGCATATGATTTTTTTTTTTGCAAAAATTGGCATAGTTGCATTTATATAATATGGTTTCAATTCCTTAATAGGTTAGTGTTTAAATCACAGTGTCTTATTTCAAGTGTCGTAGTGAACTTATTTCCAAACATTCATAAAATCCAGATTTTTTTCCTGTACCATCCCTGTCCCTCCTTCATTATCTTAGCACTGACAAACAAGCAAGCATAACTCGGCTTCATGCTCCTTCTAGTCATTCACTTTAATTAATCTCACATGACTGCAGCTTTGAACCATTCATTTTTTCTCTATAGTAAATTAACAGTTATTATTTCAGCTATAAATGAAGGAATTGAAAGCCTGAAACTACTGAAAATTCTGTTGGGATTGAGCAAAAGTTCTAGAGGACAGAAAATAAACCCCTGGAACATATTTTAGACTTGCTCAAAATCTACTGACTCTTATATCAGCAGAAATGAAGAGTGAGAGGAATGAAAATTTGCTTTATGTTCTATCAGTTTCAAAAAGTCAGTATAACAGATCTAGAGATGGGAAGAAGGAAAAAAACATCTAATTTTGGTTATTAAAATGTCAGTGAACTAAAATAAAACACATAAAGGCTTTAAATAACTTGAAAATACTTGGCCAATAGATGTTACATTTGAGCCTGCACCTGGAACCCACAAAATAGCTTAGGCACCTCCATGTTAAAAAAAATCATGAGAGGTGTCAGGGAAGGAGTAGTGAAACCTCAATTGAATAATTAGTTATGTTAGGTTTCCCTCTAAGGGGAGAAAAGAACTGAGGGCTCTGCTGAGAGGATGACTCATCCCACTGACCCTCTCAGAATCCTGCTATGTCCAAAAGGCAGAACATATCGTGGATATGGAACCAAAACTTCAGTCAGTCCAATTAACCTTTTAAAGAGAAAGACCTTGCCTCAGACACCACCAGGCCGCTGCTGCTATGGGACTCACACTGCTCCAGGGGCAGAGAAGATGGTATCAAAAATCAGAATTATATTTTCCATGTCTTATAGATGGAGAGAAGGTTAATGTCCTCTTATAATGCTATAGCTGTGCACCCAAAGCTAAGTGGGGTGCATCTAATCTAATCTAATGTAAAATGGCTAAAAACCATGGGGAAGGTGTGTGATTGGAGTGTTTATTTATATATTTTGTGCTTCTGTTCAAATTAATACATTGCATTTAAAATTTTCTTTCTGTCAAGCACCATGAAGATAAGTCAAGGTATTTGCATTTTCAAAGGAAAAGTGAATTTTCATTTTCTTACAATATGGCTCCACAAATTGGGCTGTGTGAAAAATGGGAACAATGAGTATTTTCTGTCCTTGAAAGTAGGGAGATTTTATTTAGTAACTTCACTGTGTGCAAGTATTTTAAAGAAACACTGTAAAATTTACAAGAAAATTTAACTGGCATAGCAGAAAGCTCTGCATATTATTTTGTTGCCCCCTCCTGACCACGGATTATTTAACCAAGCCAATTTAGTATTCAGTTATCACACATTCAGTATGTAGTAGTATTAAATCATATATACAGAACCTTTCCTTGGCAAGCTGGTTTTGATTTTGGTCCTCTCGTGGGCTGTGACAGGTGGAGAGAGATTCTGAGAGCAACACGTGAGCATCTCAGGCTCCCTCCAGTGGAGTCTCCTGAGCTCCCCTTGCTCTGTTGCTAAGGAAACAGGACAAGCATTCAGCGTTCAGCTGCCGTTCCTCTCTCTGAAAACCACAACACCTAAAATGTGATTAAGAACTGTCTGTTTTCATGTTGAGGAGTCATAAGTTTTAAAGCTTCTAGCCCAGGTTGCTCTGAAGCATAATGGAGAAAGGAATAAATTAAAGAGTGGGGGAAAATTCTTACTAAAAATGTCTCAAGCAAGCTGCTGCTCTTTTAGTTTAGAGCTATGTATAAATACAGCTATTTATAATCTGCTGCTGCAATCATTATGTCAGTATATTCAGTGCAAAACTCTTTGCAAATAGTGCTGTGACTCAGAAGACACAGAATATTTTCAAGGGCAAGCACTGTACAGCTTGGATCTACCTTATATCTTTGAGAGTTTTGTGACTCTGAGTCATTGGTCTCCAAGCCTGCAATTAAGAAGGGCATAAATAATGTTATGACCTATTATTATTGATACTTAGAATGCATTATGAATTAAAATCTCCTCATAATGTCACAATATTGCTCCAGAACTTTCCTTGCCTCACATAGCTCATGATTAAGAAAAGATGTACAAGACACTTAGGTTGATATACACGTATTGGTAGCTGGAAAGAAAGAACACAGTAATCTGAGCCAAATCTGAGTTCAGAGTCTCAAACATAGATAGGACTTTTCTTATAAAGACAGCAACACTTACAGCTTCAAGGTAATCACAGCATTCCAAATACCACATTAAACAGCATCAAAAATAGAGGCCCCTGAAGATATAGATTCCTTCACAGTTCTGATACTTTGGTGGGACAGACGTTTTCATGTTGCCATGTTCAAAGTCTGAATCATTATATTAGGCACAAATAATGCTGCATCTACATGGTCACTATTAATGTGTTTGTGTGCATGTGGAAGAAAATACATTCATGTAACTGTTATACAGAGACAATTATTAGCAAGCAAGAATTAAATCGTTCAACAATGTAAAATTACTTATTTTGACAAGCACTTCAAGGAATAAAAAAGCAAACAGATGAACAAACAAAACTCCAGAAATAAAGATAACATGTGAATATGCAAGGACCACTGAAGTGATGGGAATCTTCATCCAAGGTCGGATGCAAACATTTCAGATGTTGTTAGAAGAGAAAAGCAACAAGGCTGTTTTTGTTAACTCCAGATTACACATCTCCACAAAACATCAAAGTATGGATGAAATTTAAATGCAAAACATGCCAGAACCATTCTTAAAGGATTGTGGAAGTGGAAGAAGCTCAAACAAATATTAAACAAGGGCAGTGAATTTAAACAGGCATGGACACGACCATTTGACTAGTTTTGTTTCCTTTATGTCAAAAAGTAGCTTCTTATTTTCCCATTTATTCTCTAATAGCAAATTTCACATCATCTTGGAACTCCATTGATGAGCAGCTACAACTGTCTATCAAAGTGTTTTGGTAAGTCATAGGAGCGTCATTTTGAAAAAAAAAGACAAAAAAAACAAAAAAAAAACTCTTTATCATACCACTTACTGTGCTCGCATAATGAAAGGAATGATGTTCTCATGAGCTGGATTTCTTCTGCATGTAATTGAGACAAAAGATTTCCAGGAGCATATCCAGACTCAAGTGAATATTGAGTCTGTAGAATAATCCAAAGCTATTTCTGATATAAGTTAATACATACATAAATAAATGAAATAAGAATGTTATCCAGTGTAGACTGCTCCGGACAACACATTACACTCTATTTTTTCTTCTATCAATTTCTTTACCTGCCACTGCAGGTGTAGTATATGTGGATCAAATGAGTTCTGTAGTCCCAGTAAATTTTACGGGAAGTCAGTCTAGCATTATGTATACAAATGGATTTTACAGAGCTAAACTATGCAAATCAATTAATATATTGCTGTCTGTAAACTTCAATAAAGTCTAACACCAACTAATGATCTGTTCTATGTATGGTTTTCTATACAGAAGATGCAGCAGTTCCCTCAAATCCATAAAATAAACTAACTTTGGATATTGTGTTGCTTTCCTAACAGATTAGACAAAGATTTTAATGAAGATGAATGAATGACTTTGTTCTCCTGTCTTTGCAAATTTGATTTTTCAAGTATGCACTCTGGTTAGTTCTAAAAGTTGCAAAAGCATTTCTTCAGATATGGCTTTAAACTCAACATGTCTAAGAAATAAATGCCATTAAAGCAATTCTGTTAAAATGATAGAGTGAAAGCTGAAATAAATAGAGCCAGCAGATAAAGAAACCTTCTATAATAAATTTGCTTGAAAAAAAATGAGTTAATAAAAACATTCTTTTCCTAAACACTAATTTCTCTTTCTTCTTCACAAAATAATAAAAATCCAAAGTGTCTCTCACAGTGAAATGGCATAGTTAAAAATATTGTTAAATCCAGTTTTTATGTTTCCCCTAATCTTAGTCTTACTTTGGGCTAATTTGTATCTGTTATAATCTGTTAAAACTTTTGTCTTGGAAGTTAAACCTCTTTGGAACTCAGAGAATAAAGAGGACGTCTCAAACTGCATTTGGTCTTTTGGACTTTGGGTGTAAGCAATGTGTATAGTAGAAAGGCTTTATAGATTTATTAATTGTCTCAAATTATTCTTTTAAATATACTTAAGTGGTGTTGGTTATGATGATCTCTCCAAAAGTAAAAAAAAAAAAAAAAATAAAAAAAAAATAGGAGACAAAGACATTGTAACACCAGCTGGAGAGCAGTCAGTAGGACTGCTTCTCTTCTGAGTCTAAAAATCATTATTTTTTTAAGAATATAGCAATAGAAGTGTTTCCTCTACACTTTAAGAAGCTCCAACAGATGACATGTGGGTCTAATAATTCAAAGATCAGTGTGTTTCCAGGCATTTCTTGGCAGTTTGAGCTTCAGACTCGACAATCTTACATCCATCAATATGTAATGTCATGTAATTTTCCAGGTTTCTCTAACTGATATCTTTTGATTAAATTGACACAGTGGTTTTATTCTATTTTCAGACAGAGAAGCATTGCTTTGACTTGCTGATTATGTAGCTGCTGATAAAGAAGTTCCACTTCAGCAGTTTCAGAATCAATAGCAAGAAATGCAACTGCAGGCCATATGCTTGCTCCTTACTTTATTACTTTCCTTTTTGGTGTTATTGCAGTCTGGGGGCTCCCTAGATATCTAACATGGTACTTTTTGATCTTTTAAAATGTCAAACTGCTGCCAGGACAAGGTTTGAATGGGTTTACTCTGATCACTTCAGAGGAAAAGCAAAAGCAAAAGAAAACCTGGAGAGAAAGAATTTTCCCTTTACTGATTTTGACCTGAAGGGTGCATGCAGCACACATCTGTTATCCATGGAAAGTATCAGCCAGCATGTGCATTGATTGCTCTTACTTTATAATGTATACTGAGTAGCAAAAAACCAAATTAATTTTCCTGAGAAACTGCTTGCATTTTGCAGACATATCTCCAGTTTCCTGTGTTGCAACAGAAAAGCTTTGCCTGTGCCTAGCAGTGAAATCATATCCACAGATGTTGCAGAATAAAAAAAAAAAAAAAAAAATCAAAACCACCTTCACCTCCTCTTGAAGATTTCTTTACATAGTTACATAAATTGATTGCATAATCCAGCTGCTGTCAGCTTCAGTCTGGGTCTTGTCAGAAGCATTTCTCAAAGTACCTACTTTGATGGAACCTTTCTATTTTTTCTCTTCCTTTCTTCTCAGATGACACTGTCACTCTCAGTAAGCCTTGATAACCCCTTTAATTTTAAACGAACAGAAGAGACATAGATATTGAGGGAGAGGAACAGTTAGCAGGAAAGAAAAAAACAACCTAATTCTAATTGAAAGTATTTCTATCTTAAATAACATAAATGGCTTATGCAGTGTTTTTAGAATACTGACAATATATACAATCAAAAATACTGTTGATGAAATCTGAAAAGCAAAATCCATTCTGAGAGATGTTGAGAAGCATCCAGTTTCTCACTCCTTTCTCTAGATGTTGTGAATCTCTTTATGCTTATAAATGTTTTAAACTTTAAGGTGTAGGGAAAAAATAACACTTGGATGACAAAAAAGAAAAAAAAAAGTAACACTTGATCAATCAAGACAAAACATTTTCATTTTAGGGGGAAAAGTGAATATGTAGAGATATACTGTAAAACTTCATAGTGTAGATAATTTTCTCTGTGGCACTTCTTGCTGTGATCAGTTTCTAGGCACTGTCACAACCTACAGGTAGGGGCTGTGATGTTCATTATAAATTCTTGTCAGGCTGAACATAGACAAATATTGGATACATGTCAGAGAATCTCATCTTTTTATTATACTGCCACCATAATTCCAGCAATCAACCCACTATTTAGACTGAAAAGGAGTTAAATAACAAGCTTTTAAATGTATACAATAGACTTCCACAAAGCTGGAGGCAAACAAACCCTACATTTTGTACAGTACACTGCATTAAGTTCTCACTTCCCATGACAAACTCCTCAAAGGTGTTGGCTTACAAGCCAAAAAACACAACTACAAAACCATTACAAAAGCTCTCCCCTCCCTCTACAGAGTTCAAAATGGAATACAGAGCAGAACTCTATAGCTGTGCTGAGCAGAACTCTATAGCTGTGCTTTGCCCAGGCAAATCAAGGGAAAATAGCAAATGTCACTAGTCCTTAGATGCTACGTTGGTGTGGCTATGTGGATGGTCCAGACCTGGGGCAGACAACAAAAATGAAAGAGAGGAGAAGCAGAGGGAAGGGAGACAGAGAAAAAAGAGAGCAAAGATAGAGAAGGGGACCTGATCTACTACCTTTTATGGTTGTATTGCAGTAGATGATCTTGAGCTGAGCCACTGATTTCACCTCCAAGACCAGGATGCCAACTCCTGCCTCATCTCAGTAAGCTTGGCAGTATTCTCCCCTCATTTTCAAACGTAGTTTAAAACCCTCTCAATCAGTCCCTGACTCATAAGTCACAGTCCTTTTCTCCTTCTCAGCAAAGGTGGACCCCAGCAGGCTTTGTGCCATGTAAACTATCCAACAGTCAAAATCACCAAAATTCCCCCAAAAGCACTGCCCTTTAAGCCACATAGTAATCACTCTAGTTTTCCTGTAGAATTCAATCTTCACACCTGGTATTGAAAGAAGTGAGGAAAACACAATGTAAGCACCTACTGCTTTTACCAAATATCCCAATACCCTACAGTCCCTTTTGTTTGCCCTAGGAGTTCTCCCTTCAATCTCATCACTACCAAGCTGGAAAATTAACAGAAGATAATAGTCAGAGGGTCATACCAGATCAGGGAGTTGCATATACTTATATAAAAATATAATTAGTATATAAATTGTATTTAGGATTACTTATATATTTTTTAAACAAAAAAGGCTTGTTTTTACCATACTTCAGAAACAGATTAAACCGTTTACTTAGTCAAACAAACAATATAATCAGGTATGAAAACCCAGCTCATAATCTATGCAGATGATTATCTGTAAACAATGAATACTAAAGAGCTTCCCGACCAGAAGTCATTTGGAAACCCCTTTAAAAAACCTAACTCACAACCCCATCCCTAGCTGTATTGGACCTGATTGATTCTTTGCATGCCAGATAAATTTAAGCAAAAATGCAAGGATATCTGAAGAATACTTCTTGAATAGTATATTCGTTCTGCACTCCTCAAAAGATGAGATTGATTTATCAACATACTTTCTTCTTTTCCATTCAAAAATTCTCGGTTGGTAATAAACTTAGGTATTTCAGTATCAGCAATCATTAACCTAAAAGGTTCTTTCAAAGAAAACTGGATAGTATCTGGTCAAAAATCTTTCTATTATTGCACTAATTAGATTATGGCAATGCCTTAGATTTATAGGACAGGAAGAAAATAGGATTCTTTTAGGCAAAACTAGAATACTGTGCCTGATCAGAGACAGAATTGACAGTTCAATTATGCCTTTGCTATTTCTTTTAAAAATAGACATAAGTAGTACTCCCACAATACATGGAAAGCAAATCTAAATATATTAAGCCATTGGATTTGTTATAGAGGGTATCATATAGACTGAAGGAAACAGCAGAAATTGGTTTAAACTCTGACTGACAGCATACTTTCTTTTATAACAGTTAGCAGCGTATGTTAAGCATTAAATAAATGTGTTGCTTTTCATGCACATCTCAGTTCAATGTTAGAAAGTTCACCAAAATTTCTTTTTTATTCAAGTCTAATATGTAGATTATTATTTGGAGATATTTGCCAATTATACTATATATTAATGTATAATTATTATTTACATTTGCATTTTCTAAGATGTAAATTCTGAATTCTACATTATCAAAAGAAACCTTAATATTTTTCAAATTAAAAAGAATATATAATCAAATACTAATTTGCTGAATACAACAACAAACCCCCCTTATAATACAAAAAGGAAAACTGAGGCTGTTGAAGGGTAAAGAAGCTTTATATCTTGTGTTTCTTAAAAGCATTGTGTTCCATTGTTCTCACTTGAATATTTGCTTCCAAGGCTGAAATATTCAATGTTTTGTCTATATTGACAATAATTTTTTGTGGTACATTTGTGAATAGGGTGCATGAACTACTATATAAGCACGAAGATCATAAGCTACTCATCTAAAATAGAATTCAGTTTCTCAAGGTCTTTTAAGTCAGATACATTTGTACTTCTTGCAGCATAGCTTCATAATCCACTATATGTAACAATCTATGATTTTATTCAGGTGGGCACTAAAATGAAAATGTGCCCTTTAT
This sequence comes from Malurus cyaneus samueli, assembly GCA_009741485.1. Taxonomy (NCBI): domain Eukaryota; kingdom Metazoa; phylum Chordata; class Aves; order Passeriformes; family Maluridae; genus Malurus; species Malurus cyaneus. Next base: position 47,292,623 of record CM019214.1, on the reverse strand, counting down.
GTTGTGTGCATGTATTAGTAAGAGGCTGCTGCTTTTAACATTGCAATTTGAAATTTTACTCAGAATTTCCACTTCAATATTTACTTATTTTCAGTTTAATGTTTAGCTATTCAAAATGGCAAATATTAGTATGGACAACATTATTTTCAATATTTTTATTTAAAATAAAAAAGGGAAAACTCTAGAGTTTGCTCTTTATACAATTTGAAGTTCATTTGAACTTATTTTACACTGCAATTGTGTTCATTTCCAGGAATTTCTCTCATGTTTTGACATCTTGTCAGGTGATTGCTCTACATATATACCAGCTTGATGAAAACTGGTTTTCCACCCCCTGAAACCAATCTTTTTGTGTTGGTAAGTTCAGATTCTGCTAACTACAGATAATTTTTCATTTAATGTACCTTTGCTGATGGCATTTACTGTTGATTTCTTTTAAACAGACTTTTTAGATCAGTATTAATTTTTAGATTAGTATTTTTTTAAAGGATGCAAGAAAGTCATTTGAAGGAATTCAGTCATTAATGGTGATATTCAACTTGAGATTCAGAAGCTTAACTTCAGAAACTTGATTCAATTGCCCACTTGAGATGTGCATTTCCATTTCCATCTCTAGTTCCACTTGAAAATCTCTGTGATATTTGAAAATCCAAAGAGGCTGGCAAATACAAGAGAGGACTTCTGGGACTTCTGCTCTACTTCTGGGGCTTGATTCAGCTGCTGTCACTTGGATGTCTGAGTCACTTGCTATGTCCTCAGGTATTTTTAAGTGTTCTGTGCAGGTGCTTTTTTTTTTTTTTTTTTTTTTTTTTTTTTTTTTTTTTTGGGGGGGGAGTGGGGGAGGGGGGTATCTCTCTAGGAAGAGCAGCTAGGAATTAAACAGACTGGAAAATCTCTAGTCAGATTCACCTCAAAACTTTGGCCTTCTTCATCACCCTTTATAAGTGAAATCATATGAAGTTAAAGTTTATAGTGTATTACTGCACATAAAGAATCATATCTGTGAATGAGACAATATGGACCTGTCCCAGAGTGCATCCTGACATTATGCTTCATATTGTTATTTTCAGAAGCTTAGTAGCTTGATTAATTTATGAATACTATTAATAATAGAAAGGTTTTGACAACAATATTTTCAAAGTTAATTCAGAGAAAACATACATATAATTTTAAGTATTGATCTATTTTAACTACTAAGTTTTTAAAAGTTCTAATATATCAATGAGTGAGCTCTAAACAATTTAAAAATTAAATTATAAATTCATTGTTATCAAGAAAATTGATTTGGCAGAAACCAAAATTCCATAAAAATAAACAGTACCACATTCTCAACTTTGTTTTCTAAAACTATTTATTTTAGTAAAGACAGCACATTTTTAATAGAAAATCTCAAAGATAATGTTAATTTCTTGGATTTTTTTCCCCCAAATAATACATTTTCCATAATTTTTCACTTGTGACATAATTTGAAGAGAGGTAGAATAATAATTCAATCAGTATATTTTAGAAGAGCATTTAAAAAAGGAATAATAACATCTTTTGTCTGATGAATAAATTTTATACTGCATCATTAAGAGTTGATGCATTATTATTCTTCAGAAACAGTTTTTTTAAACCTTGTAGGGTAGTTCTACAATCTTATATTAATTCTCATCCAAGCATGTTTTAGAAAAAAAAATTACTCAAAATTATGGTAAATACACTTAAACATATTTTGAAGGTTTGTTCTAAATATAGAACAGAAAATACTTACATATGAAAACATTATCTAATTTTTCTCATAATGTAAGCATTTTAACAGTCCATTTTGTACAACTCTTTAAAGCCAATGCTTATGCTGATAGAATAGCAATAGTAATAATAATATATCCATATCTTTATTTTTGACCATGATGACAAATTCTGACTCCTAGGATGTACCTTTTTCTCTCTTTTATGCATAGTTGCACTAAAGGATTTTGTGTTTTGATTTGCCTGTTATTTAAAGTTTCTTGTTCTGTTTTTTTTTGTTTGTTTGTTTGTTTTTTTTTCCCAGGTATGTAATGAAGGGGACTTTGGATTAGGAAAGCCATTGGCTTTTTATTGGTTTAATGCTTGTTACTCTAAAGTACCTGTCCTTAGGCATTTTAGGGTCCCTTTTCATGACAAAATAGATACCTAGTGAATTCCACCTCAGTTTTTCCTATATCATACAGTAAATTTATGACAATAATAACTGCCCTTTTTTGGTTGCAGCCATGCATTAATCCAAAAGAATTTATTAAGAAACAAAACACCTGTTTATTCTGATGAATAAGGACAAATGATATGCACTCTTCTTTTGATTCAAAGATGCAAAATCTTATTTTTATGTAATTTAATCATATTTACATTCTCAGATTTTCATACTTGTCTGGTTCTATTAAACATACACACAAATTTGTTACCTAATAATGTGTTAAACAGCACATATATTCATTGCTGAGCCAAGCAGAATTTTTTTAAGTTTTATGTCAGCATCCATGAATTTAGGCCTTGCAACTAACATACAACAAAGCATGCCTTGCTGTAATGAAATTTAAAGTTACTTAGCATAGTTTAACATGGAATATTTAGTAGGGTACCCCAATCTGGAATGCAAAATCACATTTTTTATAATAAACGTTGTTATTATCACAAATATCTTTCACTTTTAGTATGAAAATCAGACCTTAATAATTTCTTTGTTATGCTTTTTGATGGTGTAAGATTCCCATGAAAAACATTGTATTGGCTCCTACATAGAAGCAATTCCAAAAAGTGACAAACAGCAGGGAAGTTTCTTTATATCTTTTAAAGTTAATATAAAGTTCTCAATATTCTTTTGTCTTTAGAATTCAAGAACATGACTAGCCCTGACACATTGTTTTAGATTTTCCATTTTATAAGTTAACAAGCAATTCCCCTGGTGTCAATATATAGGCACTATATAAATAAATGACTCCTGTGATTATGATTAAAGGAATAAGCTCTTAGGGTGTCACAACCCATATTCCAAATTTCCATATGACAATTGAATATTCATGTGAATGTATAGTTATTGGCACTTTTACATGTCTGTAACTGTTGTATGAGATTATCGATGACCTACAGAAGAAACATGGCCTTGATGGCAGTGTCAACACTTATGATTCATGCTGTGCTTTAACCTGGGTTGTAATAGTTCTTTTAGAAACAGGCTTATTATACTAATTAATTAAATTATTTTATTAATGAAAAGGCTTGAAACAATACACTGCAGGCTGTTCTTCTGGGTCTGCTTTTTGCCATCTCCGTTGACTCTTTCCAAGACAAATCTACAATGGAAGTTTCATGCAGCTTCAGCTGTCAGCCTGATAGAATTATAGTATTATAGAACAGTTTAGTTTGGTAAAAACCTCTAACATCATCCAATGCAACCATAGCCATGTTCACCACTAAACTATGTCCCTGAGAACCCCATCTACACATCTTTCAAATGTCAGGGATGGTGACTCAACCACCTTCCTTGGCAGCCCGGTCCCAGTGCTTGACAGCAGTTCTGCTGGAATATAACAAGCAGTTTTGCTTTAATTGCAGTAAAGTTATAAAAATATTAGAAATATCTATTTTTTTTTCAAAGGATTTTCACACCAGGAAAAGAGAGGACATTTTCTTCCTATAATTAAATTCAGTTTGGTTCTCTGATCTGGCTAATTTTTGTTGTGACTAGAATTGTCAAAATGGAAATACGTTGATTCACGATATGGAGACACAACAAATATCATGATACAATCAAACTTTGCAGGGTTTTTATAGCTGAAATGAAGTAAGAACAGAGTCTGCCAAGCTATGTTGACTAATGCTGCAGTAGTTCAACTTTTGGACCTGGATTCAGTCTTTACACAGATATATGGGAAGAGGAATTTATGGTGCATCTGATATTTGCTGTTCCTCATTAGTAAATATAAGGATCCACTGATCCTTTGCTTTTTGAAGCAGCAATGACAGCAAAGCTCCATCATTTGACCATTTGTGGAGAAAGAAGTGTCTCCATAAGGTCATACTAACCTGTTGGAAAATCGCTGGTGTAACCAATAATTTCAATAAGTTAACTTTAATTGAAGTGACATCAGCTTTGGAAAAGAAGGATAACCCTGAAACAAGGAGAAAATTAAGCTTCTAGAGCATTATAAAGCAGGTGGATATTGAATTATGCATAGCATGATGGAAAATGTGAGTAAAGAATTATATACAAATTCCATAAAAACCATAAAAGCTCCTGTTAGTGTCTTAAAACTGTTGTAGTAATATACCAGTGTGGATGAAACATCACTTAAAAAAAGAACTGGAAGAAATGCTGGGCTGACTGCACTTCTGTTTGCTCCAGAGCAGCAGCCTGATTAGGGTGTTTAGATGTACTTTGCCTCATTTCTGTCTGGCTTAAATCCCTTTCTTTGTTGAGCAGACACATGGCTATTTCATAATATCTGACACAACTTCTAGTGCTTGATCTCGTCTATTCTGTATAAATATTGAATTATTAATTAGAATAAAAGTAGCTTATTCCACATCAAGCATGAGTATTGCAAACCCTGAGTAAAATGAGAGGAAAATGGGGATTAGCTGTTTTGGAGTCAGGTCTCTTCTTTTTCTCCTTGAAAATTTTGAAAGTTCCCTTATCACAATCATACTGATCAATATGAAAATCCACAAGGAATACATCTAGCCAAGCCTTCTGGCCAATACTGCATAAAAGCGTTTAGGAAATCACAAAAATTTTCCATGAGTGGGAAAATTATGTCTCTCTTGATCAGCACATTACGTTTCTATTGCTTGGCAATAAGACGATGCAGCAAGTTTACCAGCACAAGAGGGACTTAATGCCTCTTGTGAAGTACTCATGTTTTACTTACAGTTCTGCACAATTTGAGCTGGTATTTAAATACCATATATTATATTAATTTCTGTAAGCCTTCTGCCAGCATCTGACTGCCATCAGTAATTTCTAGATTCAAATTGAAGATATTATCTTAAATTTCTGTGTAGGCATTTAGAAACAATAAAACTAAATATTCTGATTCTCAGCTAAATAATTTGCTCCACTTAAAACACATGAACCAATCTCTTTGATAAAAAGCATTCTCTTAAAGGGAGAAACAAACAAAAAAACCCCAAAACCCTCAAAACAACCAAACAGCAACATAGGCAAATACTATCCAATGTAGGACATAACTTTAGGAATAAAAACAAAAGTATTTCATAGTTTATGAAACATTTGTGTGAAGTTAGTCCAGGTCAGTCTTTGCCCTCATAAATTGGAAAATCTTCACTCTGTCAAAGGTTTTTTCATGTGTCTTTTTTTTTCTAAATTCTTTTCAAAGGTAATCAAACAACACTGAAGAGCTAACTATTTATCAGATTTCCACTTTAATATCTTCACAAATGTCTTCTCCTTTTCATAAAATATTATTAAATTGTCTTTTGGAGTTCAACTTTCGTATTTTTTTTTTCTTTTTATTGGGACAAAAAAGAAGGTCTGGTTTACTTTTTTTGTTTTATCCCATAATCACTTAATATTCACATAGAAATCAGGCCAAGGGAACACAAACTTAAAAAACAATATGTCTGGAAAGGATGTTTTATTTCAACCCTTGCTCTGTCACAAGTTCAGGAATGCTTGGATGATAGTACCATATATTGTGCTGTCTGTTTAGAAATATTATCATAAAATTTTACAAATTCTACTGCCTACCACCAGTGCCTCCCAATCAACTGTACTATCAACTTTTAAGAATCTCTGTTTTCAGTTGTTCTTCTTTCAAATTCAACTCACTACCACAAGCTGCTTTCCAAGAATGCACAGAGAAGAATTAGTCATCTGTAGCAATCTGTGGTACATTGGTTCCTTTCCCCATCCTTTTACTTTTTGTTTTCTTTTAGTAACCAGAGATTTGAACATGTTTGTACAAATTTTAGTCTTGTAATCAAGCCATCTCCACGGGCAATCAAGATAATTTCAAATTCCAGCCTTGTCTTGTAAATCTTACTCAGTCCAATAGATTAATGGAATCTCAATTCTCACTTCTAGGGGATAAAATTTCTGCTGATGTAAATACTGACTGAATCCAGGAAAATTTCTGAAAGGTTATACATACGTCTTTTTAGTTAACAGTGAATAGTTATAACTTTTGAAACCATTTTTTCACATATTTCTATTTATACAACATTTACTAGAATATGATGTCAAGAACAGAATAATGACAATGTAAAATTTGCTAAAGTTAATATTTTTGTTAAACTTTTTTTTTCAATTACCATTATTAAAAATGTTTGCTTTTTTCACCTAACTTCTTCATCCTAGCCCAAATTTCTCATTATGTTTTATAAGGAGTTATATAAAGATACTCACTTTTTTATAAGTAAAATAAATTTCTTCCATTTTACAGAATGTATTATCCTGCTCAAGAAAACTGGAGGTTTGCTATCTGCAAATCTGTGTTTTTATACCCAGAATTCTTCTCCCAGAATTATTCTTCAATGGCAAGAATCTAAAGTACACTCTAAAGATTACATGACTTACAATTGCTTAATAACAACATTGAGAAAGTTACAAATTAAGTATATTTGAATTTCTAAGAGCAAATAGCAGAACATTCGTTAAATTCTGCTTCCATACTCTCATAGATCATCATGTAATTTCATCTACACTGAGTGTTTCTCAAGTATCATATATGACTATGCTACAAGAGGGGCAATCCTTGAATAGAACTGGCAGATGTACATTAGAGGCAATTGGTTGATATGTATGAAAAGTTCTATATTCTCAAATATATTTAAATAGACCCTTAATCTTTTTTGATTATAAGGGATTTTTCACTAGACAAGCAACTGGACATTTATATTCTACAAAAGTATGTTTTCTGAAAGTGGATTTTATCACAGAAATCAATTTATGACTGAAATAAAATAGAAATGTCATGTAAATCCTTAAATTAGCACATTCTTCTCTGGAGATATGAGTATAAGCAAGATGAACTTTAGGGGTTGATCTTTACCATGCTGGAGATCATGTTCTGCATTTAGGAGGAAATTGTACTTGAACGCCATTTCACTCAGTCTGAATCATTCCGCCTCTCAACAAGGAACAGACTGTTGTTAGCAGGAAAAAAAGCCAGTTTTGACAAATAATATCTATGGGTATACCTAAGGCAACAAGTTTTTCTTACATTTTCTATATTATTCTTAGAGTTATCAATTATATGTTATAATCATCTTTGGAACAATAGCTTATCCAAATCCTTAACAGAACCCTCCTGCCTGTTCCAAAAATTTGGACCTGCCAGAGCATTGTTTAGGGAAAATTAAGTTCCATATTTTGAAGGAGGGCTGAATGCATGATCTAAAGTGCCCTGAAAGTATTATATCATCCCTGTATAAATATTACTGTTTCCTGTCCATCTGGATGTTGTACTAATTTTTTTTTCCTTTTGTGCTTTTTCCATGGTGTTGTTCACATCTTTTCTTTTTTTCATTGCGGTCTTCCATAATTATTTACACATCCTTTCACTGGACATTTTTTTTATATTGGCCCTTTTTATCATGGCCATCTACTAATCATAAAAGTCAGATATTCACAGTGTTATTCCTACACCTCAACATTTTCTATTGAACAATCTTCATACAAATATTTTTGATAATCCATCCTTCCTTCCTTCCTTCCTTCCTTCCTTCCTTCCTGCCTCTTTCCCTTTCCTTTCTGGTTTTCTTTTTCTACATTAAAACACAAAATAGGGGATCATTGCAGAAAATGGAATATTCTGGTTTTAGAAAATGTCTTGTATAAACAATGAAAATATTAATGAACACCAGAGTTTAATGAGAAAAATTGTAGCAGGTTCGTGGAGCATTAATTTCTTAATTTATTGGTTTACATGTAAACAGCCGCAGCATAACATCTACACAGAGTACATAAATTGGCATTGCATACAAAATAAAATACGTGATGGGAAACTTTGCTCTCCGTCAGTGAAGACACCTAAAGCAGGCTCATATTTTTCATGACAATATTTCAGGTAGTTATCTAGGATCTTCAGGGTCTGAAATTGAAAGAAGTTATGTGTCCTCCTTGACAGTTACCTATTTTTATGTCTTTATCCTTCACTGGGTACCATAATCTCCCCCTCATAAGTTTCTTTTCAGTACACAAAGAAGTGGATTTCTGCTTCCAGCAACAAAAGTATGTGAAATAGTGACAGATCTTCTACCTAGGGGGTATTTCAATGTGTGTAATATATTGTATATAAATGTGAACTTTACAAAATTATTGAGGAAGCACAAAAACTGTGGTAACCAAAGAGCTGAAAAAATATTGTGTATGCTCGATAAGAATGAATAAGATTAATTACAACATTTCTCCTACTGGATTTTCAAAATACCAGCCAGTCAATAAAGAATATGAAAATTCATGCAAAATTCAGTGCTGGGGTTAGGTCCACAATTGTGACAAAAGTAGACATATTAATTACCACTTTTAGGCTTGACTCTACATTAACAGTAACTGCTCATGTGTTTATTTACCAAAATGGACACCTGGTTTTGCTCATGCAGTTGCTAGTCTGGCGTTTAGGCATTGGTACCTAGCCTCACTTGGAATCCAATCGTTGTGTAAATTGTTTCATTAATAATAATTTTCTCATTTATTTGGACTGACACTATATTAATTCAACGACTGTATAAGAGATCTTGAATTTTCTCTCTGCACATGACTACCTTCCAGACAATAGTGTAGCTGTTTTATTCAGGAGCACCTACAAACCTCATAAACTCTGCAGAGCTCCCCAAAGTTGAACCTCCAGTGGCAAAGTTCCAAAATATCAGTTATCAGTTTATGTTATCAGTCATAAAGACATTGGCAACATTTTTCTGACTACTCAACCTTGCATCAAAAACTATTTTAAATACACATTAAAGATACAGATATCCATAGGGCAAAATATCCCTTCCAATGTCATTCTGTTAAAAATTAGCTAACTTTAAGTTCTCTGACAAAATGCTTAAAATAGTCAATTGGCCTTTTGACTCATTAAGACCGAAATAGCAACACTAGATTATGTTGGTAAACCATTTTAAAATTAAATAAAACAGAAAAGGGCATGCACAAGGAGAGTCTTGATTCTGTCTAAGTTCCTGAATATGAAGAATCCTGTCTCATTTTTATGTGAGAAATAAAAACAGCAGATGAAAAAATAATTTAAAAAAATTAAACACACCCCAATATAGAACACTAAAAAACAAAGGGTGCTGAAAAAGTGACTGTAATTTATATAATAATAGCTGGGGGTGGGGAGTGCGGGTGGGAAAATTAAATCAGAAATTTAAAATGTAATAATAGTAATAGATAGAATAAATTTAAAAAGAAATAATTGCATGCCCCAAATAAAATATAACATAAATCCCCTTTAGCGCTTTAATGAAATACTGAAAAAAGAGGCAAACATGGAGAAGCAGACAAGAAAAAAGTATTTTTAGATGAATTTTGAAACAGATGGAGAATCATGTGGCTACAAACCCATTTAAATATATGGCACTTTAAAAATTCAGGAAAATGTTGGTGGTGTTAGGCTGAAAATAGGTCTCTATATATCAGGACAAATTAAAAAAATATGAGAAGTGTAACTTAGATGGTGACCTGAGGAAAACTGGGAAGGGAAGATGTATAGGGAGAGGGAGGGAGGGTGGTGAGAAAAATGTTTCTTATAACTGCTTACAATTCCTTTATGTTGGTTAATCTTAGTTGCCAAGAAGCTGAAAAAAATGTACGAGGTAGAAGTTAAAATTATTCTATGTCCTGCATCCATCCAAAGCTTCTAATTCTCCAACCTCTTAAATGTGTAATTTATGGTAATTTCACTCTTTCTGAGATATTTTAGAGCCCTTGTGGAAAAGTTTACACTACAATTAGGATCCTTTAGGACATGAACAATTACAGTAAAACATTTTATGCAGTAAACAGAAGGAGGCATGGCTAGGACCCAGAAGTTATTCTACACCACCTCACATTATTTTCAGGGAATGTGGGAAGAGCTCGCTTCCGGGTCGGGGTAGCATGTTGGATTATCAACTATTTTCAGGGGGGGTTGAGCAGTAACATGGCTTTTCTTGCACCCTCTGTCATCAGCATTTTTTTCTATGACTGTTTAATTATCTTACTGTGGTTTCCAGTAAATCGTTCTTATCTCAACCTGTTACCTTTACCTTTTGTGCCTCCAATTTACTTCTCCAGCCCTACAAAGGGGAGGGGAGGAGCAGGAAGAGTGAGCAAGTGACACATGGTTTGGTGTGGTTTGAGTGAGAACATTCAATTGGATAATACCATTTCAAAATTATAGCATTTTACTGTCATATTTCTCTACATATGTTTACTGAATCCATCAAGTTTCCTTGCACCCATAAATTCCTTTCTATCTGCTAAGCAAAAAGAAGTCTAGATGATTTTTTTTTAACTGTTAAAATGATTATAGAGTGTTATTCTTGATACATGTTTCATAATTAATATACTGATCTTTCAGAATTACTGCATAAAAATTCCATTTAGTATTAGTATCAGTTTTATTGAGTATCAAGAATAAATTTGTGGTGGATCCACTGTGGCGGGCTGCCAGATGCCCACCAGTTGCTCTCTCCCTCACCCTGCTCAATAGGACACGAGAGTGAGATGGAAATGGTCATGGTTTAAGACAAAGATATGCACATCATTTGGTAGTTACCATCACTAAGTAGCACAACAATACCAGACTTGATTTAGGGAAAATTAATTTACTTTATTACTAATTTAAAAAAAGAATAAGATTGTGAGAAACAAAGACAAAAACTAAAGCATCTTTCCCTACTCCTGCCTTCCTCCCAGGCTCAACTTCATTCTGTCATTCCCAGCTCCTTTAGATTTTCATCCCCAGATCTTCTTCCCCAAGCATTGCAGGGGAAGATGTTGAAGGGGTTTGTGATCAGTTAATAACACTTCATATATACCTCTTACTCTTTACACTCTCCTGCTCCAACATATGGTCCCTGATGTGGGATAGAGTCCTTCAGAAAAAAACTGCTCCAGTGTGGGGTCCTCCAAGGGCTGCAGTGTGATTGCCTGCCCTGATGGGGTCCTTGCCATCAGCTGCAGTGATCATCTTCTTCACAGAGGTCCTCACAGGCTGCAGGGGAACAACCTACCTCAGCAGACAAGAAGGAAAATGTGCATTTCAAACAATATATTGATATACAGCTGTGTCCTTTTCAGAGACGGATCAGACAAAGAATACATTTTTAAACATTAATTTAGAAACTGTAGGAGACAATTTCCATTCAGAAGTAAATTAACTACTACTAACAGCACAAAACCTCTTGCACAGCATCTAAAGTTCCCATCAGAAATTATTGGTCAAAGATTAGATCTTACTCTGATGGCATTCATTTTCAACAAATAAAATACTTTGTATGTTCATCAGTCTGAGTAGATCAATGTGAAATGTATGAGATGTGGGAAATGGAACTATATAAATCATGTCTACCCTTCAGGGGATTTTATTTCTGACTCATGTTTATGCCCAAAAACTATCCTTTACCTTTTTCCTTGCTGTTGTAAATGTCTGCCTCTTACAGTGAATTATATCTTATCCAGACCAAGATGTTTAAAAAAACGATTGAGTTGGATCAACATGTTGGATTTGTTCTAAAGGAATTAATTTTAAAGACATTACAGTGTGCACTGAGAATATTTAGCATTCATCTCTCTGTTCTCCATCCTGAATCCAGCTTGCACATGTGCTCACCAGAGAAGGACATGAAAGGCCAATATTAATTTGGCATTTCTCCTTTAAGCTTCCTCCATACATCATGCATTTTCAATGTTATTCAGTTTGAGGTTATGGGCACAGAGCTAATGTGAGCGTTGTACAAAAGCCAGCTAAACCAGAAAGAACAATGCCGACTACATGCCAGTGTTTTCATTTTCTGATCAAATATCTTACAGAGGCATTTAATATGCCTGTCTGGCTAGTAAAATCAATATGCATGTTTAGAGGGTCTAGGAGAAGGAAAAAAATAATGAAGATTCATATATCAATCAGTTCTTTAAAAGAATGGAAAGTAAGTGTAAAAGATTATGTTAATGAAAATGTAGGTTCCACAATTTAAAGCTGTATTTTATGTTATATGTCTTTGGGCATAAGATTAATTCATCTGGCAGTGCACATGCTTTCCAAGCTACAATGAAATGGATGATGAACCTCGGTGAAATCAGGCTGAGACTGTCTACTTCCCATATTTCAAAACATTTTCTCTAATTTGTTGCAAGAATAATATTAAACATTCTAAAGAATTTATTCTTAATTTCTAAGAAAGTGGTCTGTATTTTGCATAATAGGTCACTAAAACATTGCATTTTCTAATAGAAGCTGCTACAAGGATACATAGCAACACAATTTGCAGATTCCTACTTTAAAATGAAGTGTACAGCTTAAACATCTGAAAGATCTATTGTCCTTATTCAAATAGACTACACCAGAGAGAATTTTTTAGACTTCAGAAAAATTATTGCCATGTTATTGATAATTCAAAAGTAGCTCTTAAATGTGCAAGAGTGAATGAGTTAAGCTCAAAACAAAGCAAAACTTCATTAAATGTGTGTAGTTTATACTGAAATGTCCTAGGGAAAATAATCTCAAGCAATAAATAAATACTGACAGCCCTATATTTATGAAGCTTTTGGAGAGACAGAAGTGTAGGGGAAACACTTGTGCTGAATATAAACAGCTTTAAAAGCTTTCAGAGAAAATTGGTGTACAATGTTATGTGGAGGAACAGAAAACATTTTTTGGACACTCAAAAGGGACCATTTTACAAATGCACTATTGGACTAAAGGCAACAGGAAGAAAAGTGGCACTACAAATACATCCTTGTTTTGTGTTAGAAGCCATAACAATATGTCTGTTTTAGGATCAGACAGAAAATTTAAGTGATTCACTAGCAAAGCAAACGAATTTCTGTTATGGACAAAACCAGCGATGAATGCTGACTGTGTAAAAAAAAAAAAATAATGTTTTCTTATACCAAAAAAACATCGTAAGTGAAGAAACCAGCATTTATTATATTTTAGTGCTAAAAAGATGTTACAGTATGGTGTCTTCTATCTTGAGCTGCTTTACTTTCATTGCTGGGAGTTTGGTATCAGTTTCTCTCAAAGTGTGTGCTCTTGATAATGATAAATGGATGGCATGGGGTCATAATGCATGCAGCAAAGAACACCATGTACCTCAGTAAGAATCAGAGGTTTTGTCTTAGTTGTAAATTCTATCAATTAAAATAAAAACTCTGACTAAATCCCAGTAGAAAGCAAGGTGATTATATGTACTAATGTATTTAAACTGTCTTGATTATAGACTTTGGAAAACAAAGCCATAAGAAATTAAAATAGATCAAACAAAGAAAAAAAATTGTTGGAATTCTAGTACTAGCAAAACTTCTACAAGTGTTTTGTTTTGACACTCTTGCTTTCTAGTTGATATAAGAAGTCCTTCAAGATGCTGTGCCCAGGGGAGACCCCAGATGAACAATTCCTAGCAAGAATAAAGCAAAATGAATAAATATCTCTAGAATATATTGCTGTTTTTTTCCGAGGCCTATTGTCAATCTTAGTGTTCCCAGAAGGCTCCTGAAGAAAATAGATTCTGATGATAATTTTAACATTTCTCCAGTCGAATTGGTGAATAGATCTCTACAGTACAGACATAAAATTGTTGAAATGAGATGTACTATTAGAAAGATGCAATTTTAAAGCTGGGAAAAGGAAACAACTGTATGAAAAAGATCCACTCATTTAAATAAAACAAAACAAAGGAAAACAAGGATGCAGAAATCCAAAAAGGCTAGCAGAAGCAGTTAAAGCTCATATTTCAAATTAAAGTGGACAGAGTAATAGGAGAATTTCTAACAGGAACTGGTTTTAGCTAATAGCTGGTCATTTCCCCATTCTACAACCCCTTAAATATGGCAGTATTATTTTCCATAAGCAGTCTGTGGCATTTGCTGGCATGTGAACCACAGCTTGTCCTACATGACTGGCAGTCCCCAGTTCCTCCCAGAGTACATTTATCCCATGCTGCTGTATGGAGGAAGTCTCTGTAATGCTAATTTCCCTTGCTGTGTGTTTGTCCTGCATTCAAATATGTCCCTGGTGCACTTCATGGTTTCCTGATATGTAGGACTAGGGCTGAAGCTATACCCTAGGGAACCTTTGGAAATGTTACTCTTGCAGTGGGGTTGTTCAGTCATTTAGCACTTTGCTGCCTGTGCCTCAGACTAAAAACTGCCATGAGCATCCTTGCTGGTAACGTGGTTGTGAAGGTGTGGAATCTCAAAGTGATCAACCTCATGCCCTTCTCTCTTTGCCTTTCTTTAGTTGTTAATTAAATGCATCCGGAATGCAATATTGTGTTTTCATAATGATTTATGTCCTACTCAGCTTACTAAGAATGTTTTATTCTGTTTAATTTTGAAATTTTATTTTTTCTTCCCCCTCAATAAATTCTGTATGATATGCAATTATTGTAAATGTATAATGGTTTTCCTGTTCAAATGATGTAGTAGTAAGGAGCATTCAAAATATGTCATAGTTAAGTATGACCCTACATTTATATCTGGAAGTGAAAAAGGAGAAAATTAAGTTAGGTGTGTATGGCAATAAGATCAGCCACCCAGAGAAAGCAGGGCCATACTAAAGGAGAAAGCACATAGAAATTATTTGGGAATAACATTTAGACCCTAGAAGGTCAGTAAGATGGTGAAGAGCATTATTTATTTTTAATGTTGCCAGAATCACTGGGCTATCATTGGGCTACCAATAGCTTTTCCGCTGTTGGTCCATCAACAGAACATTCCACGTGGCCTGCTTGTTTCATCGGATTGAGCAGGCAGAGATGTTCTGCAACAAAGTCACAGAAATTACCAAAACAGAATAGCAGGGTGCATTTTTCCCTTCATTTCATTTTTCCAGGTGCTCTTTCCACTTTGAAAATTATAATCTTGGGTTATTGTTTTTGATACTTATATCAGCTGGTGCTTAGACTGAATTTATTTATTTGCCACCTGGTTCAGGATCTACTGACTCTTTTTGTTTCTTCTCCATTACTTAGGGAGTTAAATTGCTTGTCACAGCTGGGTTCAGCTCACAAAAGGATGAAGTGCATTGTCATTAAAATGATCACACAAACAAGCAAGCAAACAAAAATACTCCTGAAAGCTGTAGTTGAAGGTTTCTTCCAACCACAGCTAGTAACAAACAAACACAAATCACTTTGTTATACATTTGCCATTAGTTTTCAGAAGAGTGAACAACTCCTCAAGTTTTATGTTCCAACATATTGCAGCACCTGCATTACATTCAGCCTGGAAAATATACCATTCTAAATTTGTAAAAGCAGGATCATAATAGTCAGATATAGAAGATCTTTTCACTTGGTCTGCCCTTGATTGCTGTACTTTCTATACTGCTTTTATATTTTTTCCTTGCTCAAATACTGGTCACGCTAGCAAGCTTTACTTAAATTACCTCTTCCAACACTAACATCTCCTGTTTTCCAGGATCCTCTCATAAAAATTTGACATCTATGCATCATCAAAGAAACAGAATGACACACTGAAAGCATGGAAACAGGTCCAAAATACATTAAAAAAACTAGAGTTAATCACTGGGCTTTGAAAAATGACAAAAGTCTTCATAAGATGTGTAGGGCCATTTTTTAATTCCATATATTTGAATGTGAATGAGCAATGCATCATATAAGTGATTTATATTAGGAGGACAAAAACTGTGCTCCAGTTCTATTCATATTCCATGCATCCAACTAATTTACTCTGCTCAGTCAGTTACATATTTAAAGGATGTTTCCTCAAGCCCTTGATCCAGCAAAGTATTTTGTTTACCTTACTAGAGGTGCATGATGAAAGCCATAAAACACTTGCCATGACTGATTTATACTTAAACTTTACTTCATGTATGCTTATTAGGTCAATGCAAATTACAGATTTTCTCTGTACTACTAGAGAGATACAGAGATTACTACAAAAATTGCTAATTAATATTTCTCTCTGTGCTCTTAACAGTTGCTTCAGCACGAGTTTTATTAAAGGAAGTTCAAATTCTGTGCTCCTGAGACATAGGCTTTCCAGTCATAAAAGTCTATGAAGCAAGGTATTTTTTTAACTTGTTTGTTAGTTCACTTGCAGAGTAACAAATGTTCTTACTTACAAAAAATGTCAACCGAATAATTTTCAGAAAAAATAATCCATCATGTTTTATAGCTGATCTCACACCACCAAAAACACCAATCCTAAATCCAAAATATAACTTGCAGTTCCTTTATTAAGAAGAAAACAGTCAGATACCAGAATCCCCTTAAATAAAGTTTGTGCAGGTTAGCTAAACAGAATTGAGTGTCAAAAGCCAACTAATATTTCAAATCTAAGACTGTTTTTCTGTGTGGGCAACACTCTGCAAAATAGGCTACAGTAGTGCCAGTGTCATTAAGGATTCTGTTTGCAGAACAATATAAAATTCTCCTAAGGAGCCCTGTTAATAAGTGTAGTTAAGACCAAGCCAAATACACAAAGTTGACATTGGAGTATCCTGAGAAAAGGGAATCTTTGGGCCTTGTCACCCTTTTCAGTATGATAGATATCTAAAGATATGAGCATCCTTCAGGATACAGCTGAAAAGATTGCTAAAAATTTAAATTGAATAAGAAATGATAATACATTATTTTTTTGTTCCCTCGAAGGGATGGAAATTGTTGTTTGTGCAGTTATCTCTAAAGAGATGTTCTCCACTTGTCCTTTCTTTGATAATTTAAATTTTTTTAAAAAAAATAATATGTGAACATATTAATTCTATCTATATTTTAATGCACTGAGTTTCCGTGTTTAAACTGCAAATGGCATCAAGCTGTGTTTTCAATTAACTTTTGAAAGGAAACTCCCTGCAATTACTGCGGCTACAATTCCTATCACAAAGGACTAATGTCGGCAATCTGTTTGTGATTTTACAATTATATCAGAAATCTTTTCAAAAAGAAGTAGGCATTTTGCCCGCAGGAGACAAGATACTTAAGATGTGAAATTTGGAAAGTTATACTGTTTTATCTTAAATAAAAAATTATACAAAATTGCTGGTCTTTTCTTTTCTTAAAAGGCCTTACATATCACACCAAATTTTTCTGAATTTATTTTGTGCTATGAATTTCTAATCACTTCCATGCAATTGCCTCCACATACATTTTTTTGGTCCAGCTATTTAAAAAAAAAAAAAAAAATTGTTGTTCCTTATGGTCTATTTTTTTTTTTCAGAGAAGAATTTATTTTTTCTTCATGCCTACTTGTACTCACAATTGTTGCCCTGCTTTCCCCGGGAAGAGAAACAACCTTTATGTTTTGCTAAACATCTTTATAAAAATACAACTGATCACTTTTCAAAGACCTAAAGAAAAAAAAATATAGTTTGAATATTTCTATTTGTGTCCCATGAAGTTTTACACTTACAATTCTGATTTAAGTGTATGCAAAAAATTAAAACTCATAAAGAAAATAAGTTGTTTGGTTTTTATGAAGGGATTTTGCAGGGGAAGGGGATTTAGGTTTGGTGGGGAGTGGGGTTGGTAGGGTTTTTTTTGGTTGTTTGCTTGAGTTTTTAATTGTTTGGGATTTTTTCCCTGAGCTGAAAGAATATGTTCCATGTTGTTTTTCAGATGTGTTTAATCCGAGGGATTCTGAGCATTCATTTACCCTTTATGAAGAGATAGTATGTGTGGAAAAGGCCCCTCAGCTGCAACACACCCCAGACTTTTGGTGCAGTGTAGGGGTGGGTGGAAAGGTACATTCATGCATTATGGATGTGTGGATGCATCCAAAGACATTCTTGGGATTTCCAAGTATTTTTAAAAATGGGAGACAACCACCAAAGGTTTAACCAGCACATAAACAAAAAACCCAAACCAAACAAGCAACCAAGAAAACAACAAGAGGGAGAGAAAATGTATTTGTTAAAACTGAGGTACATCCTGCAGGTAAGATTTATATTATTAAAGAAAAAAAAATATTAATAATGAAATACTCTTTCATTACAATGCAACTGATAATATGTGTAGACTGTATCGTGATAAGTCTAAAAATCATAAGAAATTGAGTGCAGAACAGATGGAATTAAATAAACAAATTTGTTTTAAATGTGTAAGACTACAGTCATATCTTGACTCCTCTAGACATGCTTAGCATAGTCTTTTCTATCAGATATACAACTATAAGTGATCAATATTTTGTCCTCAACAACATTTACATAGCTTAATAGCTTTTAAAGTAACTGGTCATAGGGTTTAAGTAGGACATACCTTTGAAGGACACTGAAAATTAAAGTAATCTATCACTGTTCTTCAAATTATTTTTAAGTGGAAAAATGCAATGCGTTCTCAGTAAACAAGCTGTGGCATGTAAAAAGATCAGGAACACCATGTGGGTAACAGCTGAAAACTGAAAAGGGTATGAGTATTCTTTAAACACCCACGTCCAATATGTGTAATTTTATACAAGATGGAAATCACAGGAGAATCACACATTATCAGTTAAGTGAGTCATTGCTGATAGAGACCCAATACAAACGTATGACATAGCTGAACCAAAAATTGTTAAATTATTCTCCTATTACTTGAGTGAATGTTATACTAGGGGGAAAAATATATTTCTAATACTTATCATTTTTATAATCTCTCTCTTAATCAAAAATAAAATAAATTAGTATTTGGGGTACCCTAACATTCTTTTAATAAATCTATACAATATATAGCCAGTAATCTAATTTCTTTGGTAAAATAAAATAGAATAGTGTAAAGAGGGATGATAGGACAAGTTGTATTTGATAATAAAAATCTTTAGACATGTTTTTTTTTAACTATAAGTATTTCAGCATTTTTTCAGTGGCTATAGGGTTAACATATCTTCAATAAAAGCATATCCAAAAGTAAACATACCATCAAATTCCTTATGAATATCCCCTTCCTGCACCTCACTCACAGTCACTGCATTTCTACTCCAACATCTTAAATGAGAGAAAAATGAAGAACTGATTTCTCACCCCTAAAAAGAGGTTAGTACGTTGTTGTTAGGGTCCTCACACAAATAGCATAACAAATGCTTCCACTTAATGCCTCTCGTCTTCCCTCTTTCACCACTTTTAAGATATTTTCTTATTTAAGGCATTTTCAAAATGTTTTCTCAGGTGGCAGAAAGAATCTAGCATAATTGATTTTAACCATAGATTTTACCAGTTGTTGACATTTTTGTTTGTTTCCTCTAGATAAAAACTTATCCCTTGTGTTCTGTTTCTATTTTCTATCAGTCATTGACATCTTTCTAATTTCATGTACATTTATTTACATAAGCAAACAAAATAATTGTGTCTGGAATTTAAAAGGGACAATTGAAATTAATGAAGCCAAATTGAACTAATTGGAAGAACAAAAATGTGATTTGACTGCATACCTTTATTCATAAGTGAAAAATTTGCCTATCAGAATACAGATGTAGCGGATGGTGAAGTCATAAAGTTTAAACAATCTTCAAAGGCCCTGTGTTGCACACAGAAGCTTCCCGCATTTGCCTGATACATTCATTACATTTTTTGGTTAGGAAAATTACATCGTTGTTGACTTAGAAGTGTTTTAAAAGATTTCCAAGAGAGGGTGATGAGCTAATTACTTCTTTACACTTTATTTCAAATAATTAAATAATTGTCCTTTTTCTGTGTATTCTACAACTCTGGGTTTAAAAAGAAAAAAAAATATAGGTGTTAATTTATAGAGACTTAACTAGCATTAAGCAGTCTCTATATAAAGAGAAACATATCATAAAATGTGATTCTTTAGATTCAGATGTGCTTTCCACAGTCATGTTTTATAGAAAGATTTTTTTTCCAGTTTTGAAGGTCAGTCAAACTTTTCTGCATTTATTCCTGTGACACTAAGTATCATATTAATCCAAATTCCTTCCCACATGATAAGTAGTGAGCATAAGAAATGTGCCCTTCTATGTGTCCAATTCCTCAGAATTGATTTCATCATTTACTAAATTTTAAAGCAATTGATTCCCAGTTTGCAGTAATGGAATACCCAAAAATAAGAAAATGACAAAAATGTAATCGAAAAAAATATTTTAGGAGTTAGTTTTTTCCTTCTCCAGTGTTTCTAATCTCTTTTAGATTAAGTCAGAATTTTCATTGGGGATATGCATCCAGGTTTAAGACACCTCAATTTTTTTAATCTGTCTACAGCAGTTTTCATTAAAATAGATTATATAAGCTCACACTGAGTTTAAAGGAAATCTGAGCAAAAGCTGTATGCATACAGGTATCTAGTAATATTAAGATAAGGCTTAGAAATCAAAATACATCCACACAGTAGAAGCAAATAAAACAAAGGACTCGTGGCAGACCCATGGAATGACAGCTTGATGCCAATTCTGATTTGCTGGTCCTTCACAAGCAAATTTCTTGAGATATAATTGTATACAAAAACATTGAAGATTCTTTGTTAAAAAGGATTTTCAACTACTATAACCATCACTAGGATGATGTTACTAACATGAAGTCAAAGGATGCCCTTTTCAAACGAAAGTTGAAATTCTTGAATTTTGTTCATGTTCTTTCATGCTAAATAAAATCCCATTTCTAATAATACAGGGTTGATAAAACAAATGGTTTTACTTCCTACCTTAAAATTAACTCAAAGTATTTATGTCTATTAAAGTCTGAAGAAATGGTGCTTAAATTTTATGAAATTTGAGATGTAAACTAGGGAATCTTCAAATTTATTACTGTAAAATATATTAATTATAGTATCATTGATTATTTATAATTTTAAATATTATTTAAAATATCTGCCTTTTCCTGTCTTAGAGCTTTGTTTCTGGTGAGCAACTGAGGCACTTGTCTATTACCTTTTGAAAATAAAGAAGAAATAACTACAGACATGAAAAAAAGTTTCATAGGAACTTATGAGATGATAAGTTAGAAGCTGAATTTTGAATTTGAACATTCCTATTTTTTTACCTAAGCTGGTATGCCCAGTGTTATTACAAAATAAATTTCCTGGTTTCCACTGCAATTAGATTTTTTTTTTTTTTGTGTCTTTAACCAGAAGACTTCTTTTATTAATTGATCTTGGGTTCTCAACCTCATTAAAACATTTATATTGAATCATAAACTAGAACATCACACAAACAATTGAGACTTTTATTTAACAGATGTGTTAACATCCTGCACCTTCTCAAAACACATTCATTCACATTAGCATGTAATGTTTATATTTTGGTGGAAACACTGGAATTCACTGTAGATATTGTGGCTTGTTGTATTAGCTTCTGTAGAAATACGTAGGAGTAAAATCAGCCCAGCAGTGAAATTTGTTATTTGAATTATCAACATAGAGATTCAGTCATAGGCAAGAAACATCAGAAATTTTTTTCTTTATGCAAAACCGCGCAAGTCACTATTGTCCACAGCCTCAATCCAAAACCAAATTTATTAACTGCTCTAATAGTTCTAACCAATAAAGAAACTAATTTTGGCAATGGTAGAAGATGCCTTTACTGTAATGCCCAGTAGGACTTGTTAAAGGATTTTGGGTTCACTTCATAGAAGATTGAAAATTATATCAGAAACTAATAACTTCTAAAAGCAATAGATACAGACTGTATTTAAATGAATGACCTAATGCCTTTGTTTTCTTTTTCTCCTAACACACTGGTTTAAGTAATAAAAATTGGTTAGACCGTAATAACTGGAATAAGAACTTGTCTCTAAGAAAAAAATGTGACAGGGAAATACCTACTTTTCTACTAAATTTTAAATTTCATTTAATAAACTGCAAATAGGAATGATGATCAGAAGTATTTCATCAAATAATTCAGTCAGAATTCTGCAACGATGTAATGTGTTGCATAGTATGAACACAAAAAATTGCAGCATACTGTAATACATTCAGTTTATGTGGTGCTGGCACATAACTCAGACATGATTTACATTTGCAAATATTTACTTGGAGTACTGTGGTGGTGTGATATACAAACTACTGAAACCATTAATCAGGGTATTTGCTTCTGAACACTGATATTAGCTCATTAATTTTCCCACAGTTTAAATGTGTTTCCATTAAGTCAAAATTTTGCCATTAGCATTAAGTGTGAGTCAAAAGGTTGATATTACAACTTCACTTGCAATGTGTTCTGTGAATGTTCAATCTGCAGGCTATTAAGCAGAGATGAACCAATCAGAGTTAAAAATTACACACACTCTAAGTCCTGGCTGGGTGCATTTGATTGCAATCAAGAATCATCTGATCATCTAACCAAGAGTGCTGGAAATAAAATGTAT
Source organism: Malurus cyaneus samueli (assembly GCA_009741485.1). Lineage (NCBI taxonomy): Eukaryota > Metazoa > Chordata > Aves > Passeriformes > Maluridae > Malurus > Malurus cyaneus. The sequence goes on along the minus strand of CM019214.1, from coordinate 47,270,181 downwards.
TCTGAATTTTATGGTATTTCACTTAAAGAATGTATAATTCTGTCCTCCTTCACTCTGAGGGTTTTGATTTGCAGTCTGGATGTTTTCTTACTCATGCAATGATCCCTGAAGAAAAAGTAAATTATGTCCATAAATGTTTCTGTAAGTCATACATAAAACTCACAATACATACAAGCACAAAAAACAAAGACATTTAGAGGTCATTTTAATATTAATTGAATTTAAAAAATAGGTAATTTATAAATGATATAAATTTCTGGTATTTTACATGTACGATGATTAAACTGTACTTTTGTCAATTCTCCCATCCAGTTTCTTTAATGCTGACATGGACACTTTAGTAAACAATAAAATATATTTCAAACCTCTTTTAACATTCACTTATATAAATTCTGATAATTATCCCTATAAGGCCTAGAAATAGCAATAAAAATATTCTGATAAAATGTATTTCTAGTTCACTGACAACATTTCATGTTAATTGTAGTTTCTGTTTTGCCTTCCTGACTTTGAGGTGAATATTTATTTTTAAAAATTTGTTATATAAAAGGGGTATTTTGACATCACCACTGTCTCTCTCACCTGTAATTGTGATGTCCTAATCTAAATATGATTAGCTGTATCTTTATTCTTAGGAAAAAATAATTCTTACAATAAAGTACTGCCCTAATATCTGTCTTCCTTTCAAGGAGATTATAAATCTGTCTTTCTTTCAAGAAGATTAACAAATCTCCTGTTTCATGTATATTTTTTTTCCAGGTATTATCGAGAAACATTAGAAGTTACTCACAGATGACATTTCCCTTTTTTTTCTGTAACAAATGCATTTTAGAAAGGAAAGGGAATTCATTAAAGAGACATTATTTAGTCCAGAAGGAACTGAGATCTGACGAAGAAAATTCTGCAAATAGTCTGAGAAAAACAGAAACAGCACTTGCTTCCCAAATCAATTATTTTTATGGGTTGGTTTAAGATAAAATTTCAGGATTTTTAAGGCATCAGAAATGTGTCACAGAGTATTACTAATACTGTATGTTGCTCAAAAAATAAAAAGAAAAAAGGCACATAAACTCACTTTTGGATTAACACCCAATTTGCATGGTTTTTTTTTTTTTTTTTGATCAAGACCATAAGTTTTCTCAATTTTACAAGTAATTCTCTCAATTTCTTCCAAAAAATGACTTTGCCTATATAATAATATATTTTGCCATTGATTATTCATTTTGAGGAGAGTAAGTAAACATGGATCGGTTGCTCTTGCCATCAAACCTTTAACTTTGCTGTTATACAGTCACCTGCAGAGTAAAGAAAAAAGGGGACTTCTGCTGACAAGTCTTTCCCCTCTGCAGCCTTCCATTCTACTATGGATCATTCTCAGAAGTATTCATCTTTAGTAATCACAACAGGACGTTGAATCACTAGTGATGTAGCAGATGGCTAGATACATGAAGAAAGGTAAGAAAACCCCTCCCAAACAAAAGACAGAATATTAGAAATATTCATTTTAATATGAATGATTTTGAGATGATTTTGAGATATTGCACTTTAGATTTAAAGCAAACATTTTCAGCCTTCATTTTAAATTCTACAATTGTCAAGTAAGAAATTATTGTTGTGGATAACAACCTCCAGGTAATCCTTTATCTTCTAGGTCAGAACACTAGCATGTTTAACCTCCCCTGCCAAAATGATTAAATGTATGAAGGCCAAAGGTTAAAAATTATTATAGAAGAAAGGAAAAGTGAGTAAATGATGATAAGGTATAAAAATATTACTTTTTTCATGTCTCAAATACATGTTTTTAGTTTAAACAAACTTAGACTTAAGCAAAATAGCTCTGTTCTTTTTTAAGTTATTACAAATGCAAACACACCTTTGTCTTGAAAGAGTTGTCTTCTGCTGTGTTCTGGAAAAATTCTGCAAAAGACAACTTTAAATTTTATTAAATGAAAACATACTATTTATAAAGAAAATATAATACTGACAACATTATGAAAAAAGAGATTACTCGACAGGAATACACAACAAAATTAACACTCCTAACTACCCAGTTTTCAATTATTCTTTTCCAAAAGTCTGCTTTAGGTAAATTTCTACCAAATCCCTGAAGTATGTTTTTAAATTCAGCAACACATCATAGCTTAAATGTCTCCATAAGTGTTTAACTCAGAATAAAGAACAGCAAAAAAGCATATAATATTATATTATTGGAAAATAAAGGTTGTTATGTAAGATAATTCAAAACATTAAAAGTATAAGTTTCTCAAAATGTTCATTAAGCACATAATCTTTCAGTGCATATAACCTTTAAAAAGTAAACCATTGTAATCTTTCTTTTATATTTAAATTTTAATTTTTTCCTAACCAAACCCCATCTGACTTCAAAACTGTAGCTTTATGTAGATATAAACTGAAATACTTTATTAAGTGTTTACTAAGGTGATATTTCAGCTTTAAGTATACATAATATTTAATCTTATATAAATGACTGTATAAATAATATTATTATTTATTTGTATAAATAAATTATTTTATTACAGAGAAACACTCTAAAATACCTTAATGTTTTTAATAGGCAATCACTATGGAGCATTTAATAAAAGTTAATATTATTCTTCTTTTGACCAAATTGATTTTGTTGATTAGTTATAATGGTGTATTTGTTAGTAATAGGTCTCATGAGTTTTTTCCTTTTTTTATTTAGATGCTTAAAAAATCATAAGTGCTATTTGACTGACTTAATGTAGCTATCAAAATCTATGCATTATAGCCAGAACGGTATCTCTTTCCTTCCTTTATTAAAAAGTGGCATAGCATGTGTCTTGTTTTGAAAGACAGGTGTTCGCTAATGAAGGCAGGGACCCCCCTTGGAGTGGTGGATATGACCCCCCTTCCCTCCGAATTATTATAGCTTTGAAAAATCACGGGCTTTCAGGCAAGAATATGGGTAAAAGGGAATAACAGTTTTTTTACTAATATATATATTTATAACAAGGTGAAACAAGTAACAATAACAATAGCAACAACCAGCCCAGTCCCAAACCCAGTGACAGTCTTACAGAGACACAACCTCCCGCTTAGTGCAGTTAAAGTCCCGTTGGCAGGGATGCTGTTGGCTCCCGGCTGGGCAGGGCGGGTGCGATGATTCTCCGGAGGCTGCAGGGGACACGGTGGCGCGGGTCCCGGCTGGCTCAGATCTCCTGCAGTGCCAATGATTGATACAAAATGGCAGAGGTGGATGGAGAAAAGTTTCTCTGCAAAACTCACAGTGGAAACGCCAATCTCGGTGCTCCTCTGGACAGCAAGAAAACCCAGGACAGCAAAGAGACGAGCAGAAATCCCGCGGCTGCGAAACGGGATGGAGCAGAGCTCACCCCTGAAGCTGGAATCCCTGGCCAGGCACAGGAGAGAAAACCATGGTGCAGCAAGAAGGAACCCAATGAACAGGGTGCTGGTCTCCGCAGAAAAGAAGGCAGGCCAGCTTTCTCCGTAGCAGCCAGCAAGCAGAAGACCTCCTCTCCACAAAGCAGCGAAAACCAAACCGCAAATCCCCCCCCACCACACAAAAAAAAACCTCTCTCCAAGCGCTTTGCCAGACCGTTAGGGTGTGGCATAGGTATCATTGTGTTTGTTAATCATCCAGCGATTAACAGGATGACCCAGCAATTAATGTATCCTAGCAACAAATGGGAAAGAAAAAATTCCCAAAGAAAGGGAACAAAAGGAGAAGAATTTTAACCCACAACAATATGACAACTTTATCTACAGATGTTGAGTTTTAAGGTGGTTGTATTTCACATTCCTAATTTTCTATAAAATTGTCATAATATTATATCATCATCATTAAAAAAACAAGAAGCATTTATTTATTTGAGTTGGAAGTAGCCCCTAAAGATCATTCAGTCCAATGTCCTTGTCATAAGCAGGGTCATTTTTCACTAGACCAGGTTGCTCAAAGCCCCGTCCAACCTAATCTTGAGCACTTTCAATGATGTCAACATGTATAACATCCTGGACAACCTGTTCCATATTTTCACCACCCTCATTGTAAAAATGTCTTCACTATTCACAATCTAAATTTATCCTCTTTCAGCTTTAAAACCTTATTCCTTGTCCTGTTACTGCAGGCCCTGACACAAAGTCTGTCTTCCTTATAAGTCACTTTTAACTATTGAATAAAGGGCAATAAAATTTTCCCAGAGCCTTCTGTTCTGCAGGCTGAGCAAACCCAGCTCTCTCAGCTGGTCTTGAAAGTTATCATGTGCTGCTATTCCTATACAAAATGAGCACTTTTAAGACAGTTCAGAATAATATTTGACTCAAACTTAGTGTAGATGTGGATTAAAACCAAGTAAGATGATAAAACATCAGGCTTGCTTATTTTCCTCCAAGTCTGCAGTGCTCTATTTCATCTTCCTGTTTTATTCTGGGAAAAATAGTAACGGCAATATTCTTTTTAAAAAATACCTTCTGTTACTGCAGAAGAATTTCTGAATTGCTACTGTTCATAATATGTATGTGTAAATGCAACATGAAAATTCTCAAGAGTATCATGCAATAGCCATTAGCATGTAGATTTTGGTAAAATAAAAAGACAGGGCACTGAATCAAACCTAGTTCTACAATGAAGAGAGATTTTCCATCAGTTTGTTGAAAGGAGTATTTTGCAAGATTTCTGGAAGAAGAAACCCAAACCAATAGAGAATTTTTGATAAAGACAAGTTGACGTGAATCAAGAATCATAGTTTTAAAAGTAACACACATGATTCTTTCCAATTGTGATCACATCAGTACTGATTTATCTACATTGTAAGAGAGAACTGAGGAGGACATGAACTGTACTGTTCAGAACTGCTTGTCCTCAAAAAGGATCATTCAGCCCTCTCAGGCTGGCTGCTCCTCATACAATGAAAGTTGTGCTGATGTGAAAGTGGCTCTGATGATGCCTCTCATATACAGTCATGCAGCTCTCTTTCAGTTTGCCACTGATTGACTGCAGACACTATGCAATTTGTCTTAAATCTGTGAAATTGATCGAAGGCCAGTAATGTCTTTCATTGCATTTTCACCTACTAATTCTTTTTGATGATCAAGGCAATGAATCAACTGTAACTTCTGGAACTTGTTTAAGCCCTGTGCAAAGCCTTACTTTTTATCGTCCATTGTTAGCAATTTCTCTGATGTCTTTCACTATTGCACTTCCAGAATACTTTCCTTGAGAAGTTAATAGGCTAGGAGAAATAGAATAAGGCTTCAATACAATTTCTGTTGTAAGATGGAGTTATTTTTTTTTTCCTTCCATCCAAACCTTTCAGAAAGACATCATAAAAGTTTTTAAAATATCCATTTTCTTTGTAACATTGTCAGAACACTAAAAAGTGCCAGAAGAAATTTAAGGCAAAGACATAATATCAGCCACACAATGTATTCCAGATGCAAGAGCAAACTAATTTTCAATAAAAACAATAAATTGATTAAATATATTTGACATTTTATCTATACTGTGAAAATTGCTTAATGTGTGAGCATGTGCTATAGAAAGATATCAAAAAAAAAAAAAGACCGAGAAAAAATAGTAAGTAGTTTTCCATTTATTCTCTTGAGAACAAAACAAAACAAAACAAAACATTGATCACAGGTTTCAACAGAGTGTAAGAAATTTTACTTTATTTATGGAAAAATGCATATATTAATTATAAGTAAATAGGTAGACATATGCAAACAAACCAATATCAAATGGACTTGAAAGATTTTTCTCTTTTTATCCTATCTTGTCCCTTTTATGAAAACTCAGAACAAAGGAAAGTAAAGGCTATTTATTTTGCAGAGACACTGGAATTCACTAGAAGAACAGCCCGAGTATCTTTGAATACAGAACAATTCTGTTGTCTAAATATGCGTATCTAGAGGCATTATATGAAACATATATTTATTTATACATACAACGTTGGCACAAGAGAGGACATGAAGGACCCGCACAGAAGAAGCAAGAGCTCAAAAATGAGAACCATGGCATCTGAAAAAGCCCTGGATTTCAATTTTTAACCATCTTTGTCAAACCCTTATGGTTATACTTCCAGCTGATGAGATGATGGAATGTTAAAAGTACACTTTTTTTCTGTCTCAGACCTTTCTTCAGTTCAAGATTTATAGCGATGTATTGTATAAGACGATAAACAAATATCAGTAATGCAATCTTTTCCTACTTATCTGAGTGTTTTTCTTTAAAAAGAATCAGAGAATCATTTAAGTTTGTAAAGATCTCCAAGACCTTTTGACTGATCACAGCCTTATTAACTAGATCATAGCACTAAGTGCCGTGGCTGGCTGCCCCTTGAACACTTCAAGGGTCTGACTCCACCTCCTCCCTGAGCACTCCATCTCAATGCTGAACAAGCCCTTCCTTAAAGAAATTCCACCTAGTGTCCAATATGAAGGTCCTCTGGTGCAGCTTGAGTCTATGTTCTCTCACCTTGTTGTTGATTGCTTGGGAGGGGAGCCCAACCCCCTCCTGGGTACACCATCCTTTCAGGGAGTTATGGGGAGTGATAAGATCACCCTTGGTTAAACACCCTAGCTAGGTTAAAACACCCCTAGCTCCCTCAGCTGATCCTCATAGGACTTATTCTCTAATCCATTCAACAGCTTTGCTGCCCTTCTCTGGACAGAGTCCAGCACCTCAATGCCTTCCTTGAAGTGAGGCCCCAGAACCAGACACAGGACTGGAGGGTCATCCTCACCAGCATGTGGTAGGTAGTGTTCTCTGAATGTCTTTGTTAGAATAAAAAATGGATATATTCACTTTGAAATAAACCCCCACACATTTTAAAGCAACACTAAGAAAAACAAGAAGTTTTTATTTGTACTTATGGCCTAAAATAAACTGGAGAGCAAGTAAGGAAAAGATAGTTTATTTATGCTGGGTTTGGCTCAACTAAAATGAGATAGTTGAAGAAAAATATTTTTGTCAGCCACAATAAATGAGACAACCTAATTAATATATGTACAATATACTCGTGGATTTACCTCCAAGTAGTGTTTGCTAAAACACATTAAACAAGAGTCAAGGCTAATGATAACAGATCCAAATAAATATAATTGTGATACTTACATTGGCATATTGATGACAAACATAGTATATAGTGTACAAAAAGTAATTTCATGCTTCACTTTCTACTTATTTGCATATTTAGATAAGTGATTAATGTCCTTCCAGCTGTTTTTGGATGTTGTAGTTCCTGGGAGTAGTACTGTGCGTACCCAAACAAAGTTAATTAAATGCTGCAAAATACTATACTTGTTGGAACAGAATTCATAAAACAGATGCAACCAGCCATAATATTTAAATGCAAAGGTTTAACTGTCTCAGTCTCTAGATGCAGTGAATGGGTGAAAGCTAGGGAAAAATATGAGAAATATCCATAAGAATATATCCATCAGGATATTTCTCTAGAAAAATCCTCAGAAACTGCATGAAATATAGAGATTTCCTCAGTTAAAGGATTTGTCTTTGAAGTGAATCACAATATATAGTAAAGCAGAGAGAGAGACAATTTTGAAGGAGATGGTCTTTGCTTACGGTAGCTGAGTTTGGTTGACAGCTGAATTCTGCTACAGTTAAGAGCAGCATTTTACCACACTCTTTAAGCAAACACAAAGTTGCCTTTGCTAGGTGTTATGCAATACTGACCCCCGAGGAACTGCTCTGACCACACATCACTGTTCTCCGCTTGCACACTGGGCCCTTCACCACAGCTCTTTTGTGTGCAACCATCCAGCCCATTGCTTTGAGGAGTCCACCCACCAAATCTGTGTCCCTGCAGTTTAGAGACAAACATGTCATACCAAACATGTGGGACATTGTCAAATGTTTTACATATCTAGGTAGATGATGTCAATTACTCTTCCTTCAACCACCAACTGGGTAAACCCATTGTAGAAGGCTATCCGATTTGCCCGGCAGGATTTGCCTTTAGGGAAGCCATGCTGGCTGTCACCAATCACCTTCTTCATTTTCCCAGTCCCCGTCTTTCCCTTCTGTGGCTTGGTGGTGTGGCCGGAGCATGTGAGGACCAAGGCAAAATTGTAATTGAGTACCCCAGTCTCCTTCATACAGAAGAGAAATGGGTCTCCAGTTTCCTACTGAGAGGGCCTCTATTTTTCCTGGTCATCCTTTTATCATTGATGTACCTATAGAAGATTTTCTTCTTGGTCTAGATATTCCTAATCAGGTTTAATTCTATCAGGGCTTTAGCTTTCCTAACGTGATTGATCTTGCTCAGACAATCTGTGTAGATCTCACTGACTACCTACATGCTTCCACTTTTGTAGGTTCCTCTCTGTGTTTGAGCTTATCTAGGAACTCGCTGTGCATCCATGCAGGCATTCTGCTGCTTTGGAGTGACTTCCTCTCTGTTGGGAAACATTGTTCCTGAGCTTGGAGGAGGCTGTCCTTGAATATTGCATTTATAGAACATGTCAGACTGTGAGGAAACACTGAGTTCATCATTAGATGTTTCAAGACTGCATTGCAAAAATGCAGTGTTATTTTGCCTTACAACACAAAAATATACCTAGAGATTCAATAGCCAATACTCAATAAAATAAGAAAAAAGATTGCACACAAACATTGAGCTCCAACATCTGTAACATGCTATGTACAGCTGCATGCTCCTTGGGAACACTGTAAAATCAGTGACTACAACAGAAAAAAAGTATTTATAATAAAGAGAATTCTTTGACTCTTTGAATTCAAATGAGCTGGGCATTCTTTGCAGAATTGTTTCAAAAATACATGTAGCTTGAACACATTAGTCCTTTTGTCATTTGAACTTACAATCCTATATGCAAGGCAATCTTCATCCTTTTCAGCTTCAGCTATACTTGCAAAGTAAACTTTCATGTATGCCAAGGTGGATTACAATGTCTATCAGGCACTTATTTTTGGATGCAAGCAATGGAAATTTGTCAGAAACTGAAATCTACTTAACACAAAGCATCTGTGACATCCTTTAAATATGTTGATTTAACACTTGACAAAATCAATGATTATTCAGCTGCTGAGGTTAAGTAAAAAAAAAAAAAAAAGAAAAAAAGGGATTGCGTATAAGATAGACAAGAGGGGGAAAAAAATAAAACCTTCTGTCTTGCTACAAGTCTAATTGTTATTTCCCTGTTTAAACATGAAATACTTGTAATCTAACAAGTAGAGTCTCCTTTAATGGGTCACTTAGTCTAAATTAATTACCATATTTCCACAGGAAAATTCATATGGCTTCAATTGAACTTTCTGGTTTAGCAACTACAAAACATTACCAAATCTGGGATATGAGATTTTTGGACAGGTCGCTAGGAACGTGACAATTTTTTTTTTTTTTTTGTTTTCATATGCCAGCTAAAGACAGTGTCTAATACAACTTGAGAATAATAATATCAAGATAACAAAGGTGAATTGCTATACACTGTGAAAAGGCTGCTCTTTTTGCTCTCTATCTGTGAGTTTTTTGAGTTACATGTTCTTTCTACTTATTCTCTAGTTATTCTCTAGTTATTACTTATGTTCTCTAGTTATTATTTCTGCATTTACTAAACAAAATTTTTCAGTTTAAAAATGATTGTTAATGTCTTTAATGTTAATTAAAATGCTTCATCAGATAATGCTATACAATTATATAGTGATATAAATTATATTTTGCTTATATATCAATAAATCTGTAGCTCAGAAAAAAAAAATCATCTGCATATAATACCACCATATCCTTAATGTAATCACAGGGAATTATTTGCAAGTAAATGGAAAATATCATGTTTGGAAAATAATATTTTCTGAATTCTGCAAATAAAATTTTTGCAACCTTGAGACAGTTTGGTTGTTGTTCCTAAAGAATGCAGAGCGTAATACATTTATCCTTTAAAATATTGGTTATAAAACAATGCAAATATTTCCAAGACAGTAAAAATCTATTATTGTTTTAATCACAGTCATGTTTTCTCATTAAATGTATGCACACATTTACACAATAAGATACAGTTCTCATGCAAAAAAAAAGTAAGTGTGCCTGCACCCACTTTGTTAATGCCTGTCACAGGAGAATTAACTCAAAGACCTACTGGCACATTCCTCTGAACTACTATTTTAAAAGACTAGGTAAGCCCTTGGAGGGATGGTACTTACCAAAAACAGCAATGAATTAACAATTTGGGGCAAAATACTACTTCAATCAAACCTCTGCATGTTTTTTTGTCAGTTCTTATTTATCAGTAGTCCAGGTAGTTTATACAAATTAAAGTTTAATAAAGTAAAATGCATTAACAATAACTGTATTGCATAAGTAATCACAAGTAATCACATATTCTGAAAAGTACAGTCTTGCTCACATTTGTGCTGCCATTTCCTATGATTCTTTTTTTGATTCCTATATAAAGTAACAGGACCTAAAGGGCTGCATCCATAGCTGCTGAAGTAGCTGTCATTGATTACATGGCTTAATCTTAAAGGTCACATCAAAGAAAGTTTTGTCTGGTTTAAACTTCATTTCATGCCCTGCAGTTATTATGAATCTGGAATTTTGTTGGCTATAGCAGTGTAAACAAAGTCAAATTATTCCAGTATTTCTCATTAGGTTCTAGAGACATTCTTTAAAAGCCTCATGCTTTAATGAAGTATTAATCATATATCATCAATTCTTAGCAGTACTGAATAATGATATTTTAGCACATTCTGTTGTATAATCACTTTTTCCACCACACATTTCAATAAGGGATAGTTTTGTTTTTCTTTTTAAATTTAATGGCATGTCACGATTTGAAAAAATGGAAGTTTAAGTAACCATGAGACTCAAAGAACCTTTCCACCTAATGGCTTTGAAACATCATCCACCTTCAATTAAATAAAATACTTTTCCACCACATTTTTCTTGATGAAAGCCTCTTTATATACACAGGTCTTGTTAACATGATGCCTGACAACACTGAAGAGGGAGAAATGTCTAAGCATGAAAATATAACCTCCGTCATCTAGAAACCCTTTGAGTTTACGTGATACACAAAACAAATGCCATCTGTCAAGAGAACATATGCTGCTATTGATTATGAAGGTTAACTATAATCAGTGGGAGAAATACCAAATCTTAAAAGATTCATAGCAAGTTTGGCTGCTAACTTCAAGGAAAACTAGAAGTTATCTCTTGTTTTCTAAGAGGAATCTGTAAAACTCTGAATGTAAAATTATATAACTTTCTAAGAAAAGCTGGAAATCTGAGAATAATTACTTATACAACTTCAAGATTATCAATATCATTCAGCATAAAGTAAAACAGAAAGGTATTGAATGGAGGCTATGCACGGTTTTCCAGGCTGCAGTACACTGTACCTGTGCATGGTTGCTGTGTTTTTTTAGGAAAAACAATTTAGCTTTAAAAGCCTTTCTGCTCTGCTGGTAGGCTATATACTTGGGAGTGCTCCTTAATGAGTTTAGATTTAGCAGAGAATTACATCCAAAACTGTATAAACCATATCCCAATTTTCTGCAATCTCCATACACCACTCCAAACCTGAGAATTCATGAATTCCAGCACAATACTATTAAGCCCTTTCATCTATTCATGCTCACATACAGACTACCACGGATAATTTTAAACTCGTTTCCTTAACAGAAAAAAAAAATAAAAATAGTAGTGCTGTGTAGCAGCCAGTCTTGTACAATTTGAAGGAAAACAGACTGGGGCTAGTTACTCAGCTTCCTTGTCTGCATTTGTATTGATTGTATTCTGGTTAGTGCTACTTATTCTCTCCTTAAAAACACATTTCAGAAAGCTGAGGCTGTGGTCTTACATACAAATTTTCAGTAATAATTGCATTCCAGAACTTTACATAAATATGGAATAACTCAATCCATAAATATGGATTGAGAGGGACAACTCCCTGGCCAGAGTGATGCAAGATTATATGAGGTTGTTTAGAGCTGTGCCCATGTTTCAAGTGATGGAGACTTCACAACTTTTCAACCTTCACAACCTTATGACTTTGTTCATAAGCTAAGTGGAAGTTAAATGTAATTTACAGAAAACTGTAAGGGAAACGGGCCTATCCCAGGCGAAGAAAGGAGTCCATATATTGATAAAGACAAAAAATGGCACTTTACCTGGATCAAACTGTCCAATCTGAAATATATTATATATATATATTAAAAAAAAAAAAAAAAAAAAAAAAAAAAGCTTGATTTGTTCTATGAAACTATTAATTAATAGAAATTAATACACATGGAGAAAGGACATGAGGCAACTGGACAACTGACATATTAGAGGAAAAGTCAGAGGAACAATATTATGAACTAAAGACATGAATAGAAGATAGATGAGACATAGAAAGATGAACTGTTCAAAGACATTGCACAAGAATAAAATGCAAGAGTTAAATCTGAAAGCAGAATACAGTAAATGGACAAAACAGAAATTCAATACAAGACCAAATAATAAGCAAAGAACGCAAAGTAGCAGAATAATATGGGGAGCAGAAATGTGCCTCCGGCCTTGTGTGATGAGATAAAGCAGATGACTGGAAGACCTGAAGATGTTGGCAGTGGGAGACAAGTGTTGACAAATTACTAAGGATATGAAATGAATAAGTGATGGAAAAAAGATTTTGAAAAGCTGTACAGCGTGAAATTACAGGAACTGGAATAAGGCTGGAAAACATTCTCTCAGGAGAGATATATCTCAAGCAAATGAAGAAAAGCAAATCTCAGAATTCTTGCAAGAAAAAGCAAAAACATCAGTACAAAGCTTGACAATATGAATGCAGAAGGGGAAATAATGTGGACTCAAAAATGTGAGACTTCCATAGTCTTGCAAGAAAATATGAGACATAAGAAATTACATCATCCAGAAGATATTTAACATCAATTCCAAAAAAGAGCAAACATGAGCAAATGAGAAAATTAATGTACAAGAAGGGTGAGAAGAACAAGTGAAAGACGTACTGAGCATTAACTTATTTATCCTACTGGCATTTACAAGGATGCTGAAGAAGTGAATGACAAAGTATGCCAGTGACTTTTCCAGAGGAGTGAATAATACGGATCAGATTCTTGTGATAACAGACATTCTGGAAAATATCATCTGTTAGAAAACACACTATACTAACTTCACAGGACTCAAAGAGACTTTAAATTACATTTAAATTGTAGAATACAGAAATTAAAAATGAGTGGCATTTTCAAGAAAGTAAGCTTGTTGACACAAAATGTCTTTAAGGAATTAGTGACTGCAAGAGGAGCAGATGAGAAACTGGCCAGATTATTACAGGCTAACAGGGAAGACAGTCAAAGATCTATCAGATTTGTTCATCTGAGTGATTAAAAGTAGAAAATAGTTTTGTACTGGGATCCAAAATAGGAAAACTGATTTTATGTGAGAAGTAAGTGAGACAGCTGAAGGGGAAACCTTAGACGTACAAATTATTATAGAATCATTATTCTGTTCAACAACTGTTTACAGAGAATCACAAGATGGACTCATTAGTTCCTTGAAGAAATTACTTGAAATCAAGGGCTGAATTTAAGAGTCAAACCAATGCTAAAAGTCATATTTGTTGAAGCACTCAGGAGGAAGAGGTCTTCTTTTATATTTCTTTGAAACTGAGCATCAGTAAAATGTGACACAAGTCTGAATTGAACAAATTTCCTAAAGATGAAGGAAATTCCTTTAATCTTCCAGCATTTACTACTGCACAGAAATTTTCCATCAATCACAGCAAAAACAAAACTGAAAGAACAAATTTCACTTCACATTTTACATCTGAAGTTATTTAGATATAAAATCCTCACTTCCTGTGCTAGGACTTCCTGTCCTAATTCAAGCTTGTTTGAATACATGTTCTTTATACTTTTAAGGATTTCTGCAATTAATAAACTCAACAAAATTTGACAGAGAAAATCATGTCATAAAGACGAACACGAAACAAAATGTTGAAACAGAGTTTAACCTTCAAGAACACAATGCATGTTCTTCCAGAGCTAAAAGAAATTTAAATTTAAACTTCTTATGATTAATAAGTTTTTATTTACTTTATTAGTCCTCCAGTAAAAGTATTATACATTTGGTACTGTTTCCTTTGTAAGTTTCCATCTCTTCTGGAAAATATCCAGATCAGGACTAAAGATATTGTGGTCTTGCACAGACTTCACAAGAAAGACGTCATGAAAGTTGGCTTTGTTTTGCTTCTTTCTCTGCTATTATTGTCACTTGGCCAGTTGCAGTATTTTAGCAGACCAGTTGTAGTATTTTAGCAGACTCATGATTTCTACAGTCATTGAATATCTTTTCTCTATGCTGGCTGCCAGCACTGGAAAGAAGCCTTTATTTGTGAGACATGAGGGCTGCTGGTCCTCTAGATTTCTGAGACAGTCCCATTCTCCAAATAGTACCTAGTCCCATTCTCCTAATAATACAATCAGAAGTCCTCTGTGTGTAAAAAACAGACTGGTTAATTTAATGTCAGGATAACATGTTTTACATTGCAAAGGGAAAAAAAAAACAAAAAAACTTGTGGATCAAAATCAATTACCATTGTAGGCTGAACAAACCTGACTTGATGGGAATTAATTTAATTTATTGCCAGTTAACAACAGAATTACTAGTAGTGCACCAAGCCACATTTCTTAGGAAGCTTGGAAAACAGCTCTTACCTCAATGGGGTGGTGAGGAGGGAAGGGGATAAAGAAAATCTTGTAAAGTGCTGGGTGGCTTCTTCTATAGCTACTATAAGAATTCACTCAATCTCAGTGACAATGAGGACAGAAAGGAGAGATTGCTATTACTTGCAATATCTTCCCCTCTGCCTTTCCTTTTTCGATAGCTGTGTTCAGTTCAGACCAGAGCTATATTTCATTTACCCACTTTAATCATACCAGAGGTACACAGGAAGCAGCCTGCAGTGAGCCTGGCCAGAATGATTTACTATTACAACACATCACCCTACAGGCTTAAAATGCACAAAAAGCGATTTTAGCAGCTCTCTGTGGGATGCAGAAAATACAGATTTCATGTTGTAACACAAGAGGAAGAGCAGATATAACTGCTTATACTAACTCTCTCTAAGCAGCCATGGAATCTCTGGCTAAAGGAGGATTAACTTCTTGTCAAGCACTAAAATCTATAATAAGAAATATAATAACTGAATGGAGTTGGTGGGTAGTTTTGTTCAATGTCGAAGAGATCTAGAAGGTCTGCCAAGAATCTGAAAGCTTTGAAATAGGAAACTAATTAAGGGCTACAAGTATTTAACCCGTTACATATAAAGAGAACTGGGAGTTAAGGATGAAGATTTAAGAGTTTTAGAAGACCTCGTAAACAATGAAAAAAAAACATTATGATTAAGCCATTTTTACTTATGATAAATGATATAGTTCTTTTCCTGAATAAAATTTCACTGGACTCTTAATTCATTGGCCAAATGGACTGAAAAAATATATTTAAATAAGACTGAACAAAAGTTTTCTTTCAACTGGGTACTTTTCATAAACGATATTGAACACAGGTTTCATAGAATTATTTTTGATGAAGGCATCACTGCTTATCATGGTTGGCTTAAGAATGACACTTCAGCTTCATAGCAACGTCCAGGCCTTCAAACTTCATCTACATCTCATATAGTAACTTTTCTTCTCAAGACAGAACTACCTTTACGCACCATGTTTAGGATATTTTCCTTGAGGTTGCTCATTTCCTTCTTTTTTGTGAAGTCCAGTCTGAATGTCCAACCCTTGAAAAATTATTTGGGGGTGGGACTGATGAGAGAAGTAAAAAAAAATTTTCCCTTTTAGTTTAATGAAATAAAAACTTAAAAGAGGAAAACATTCTGATTTAAAACTTTGGTCTAATGCACTGTTCATTTATATTTTATTTGTGCATGAGAAAAAGAAACAATTACTGAAAAAATGCCAACAAAATCCATACTCTGCTATTTTCTTAGTGAACAAGCATTACAAAAATATTTAGTTTTTGTGACAAATCAATTGGGGAAGTGCATCATTCTATTTAACATTTATTTGGACACCAAATATGTACATTCTTCACCAAGAATGTACCTAGACACTATTATTTGATTTTTCTCTCACCTAAAATGAAATGGTTGTTCTAAAATGAAATGATTGCGCCATTTGGGTTTGTTTCTTCACTAGTCAACCTTATCTAGTAACCGACAGAAATACCTGAGAGTCAGTGAAATTGCATTTTTTCATTATTGTATTTTCAAGCAACACGCAGAGTAAGAGTAGTAAATGTCTGCTGGTTCTATGATTACAACAATAATAGGAATTATCACAGCTGTTCTACTGACTTATTAGCTAATCACAATATCAAATATTAAAACGAGGCTGCAAAGAGATTTACAGCTTTAAAATGCCAGGTAAGTGCTAAACTATAAAGCGAATAATAAATTATAATTTTATTTATTTTAACTGAGGAATAAAGCAAAAATAAAATTTATTTATGTGTTTCTATTATTATGTTTCTTGGTAGTATTTTGCAGAATTGCAAGATTTCCTATTTAAAAAAAAAAAAAAAACAAAAACCAAGAACAAGCAAACAAGTCGTTCTCTGTGTGGCAGAACTTAAAAAGCCCATTTTTTCATGGGTTTATATTCATTATTATCTTCACACTCTGCTGCAACCAAATGCCGATGACAAGTGCTTATACCTAAACAGGTATTTTTTTTTTCCATGCATCTCAGTCCATGTTATTGGATGCATGCAGCTTCCAGATCCTAAGCCGGTTGAGCAAGCAATTGAAGATCTTTGTCTGCTTTGGAACTGTGCTCCTGTCTGCCTGGCAAACATATGTCTAAAGTAAAATGAAGAAGGGTTTATTTCTCCCAATTTCTTCCCCAGTGCAAGGATAATAATAGCTCCAGGCTTTGCTTTAGTTCTTAGGCCCTTGAAAACATTTAGAGTGTGATTTAGGTCTCTAATGGCTAAAACCAACTCCCTTGAGGCAGGTCACTACTATCTGCTAAGGCCCTTGGGATATCTCAGAAAACAGAGCAGATTTGGCACAGAATATAGAGAATATATCAACATGCTTCCAAGTTAGTAGCTGGAGGTCAAGACAGATAATTTAGGACACTCCAGATGGTGTTGCGTGCTCAGGGATCACCTGAGGAGAACACTGAGTATAAGAATCTACATGAAATCCAGGTCTCTCAAATCTTATTAAAACTAACAGTGATGGTCAATGCAATCAGCTACAGCTGAAGCTGGAACACTCTAAATTTAATACTTACTAAGACATTGGGCAGCAATCTAGAGATTTGGATATTTGGGAGTCTAAATTTAGATGCTTGTGGCCTGTATGATGAGTCCGTCCTTATTTTCAATTCAGTTCTGTGTCTACAGCTGGGAAAGAAAAAAAAAAAAAAATATCAACCTGGTCAGCCTGGTGATGAGTTTTGAAGAAGGTGCATCAAGAGAGGGACAAGATGACTCATGGTCAGGTGAGGAAAGGGTGGAACAGGCTGGCAAGCAAGGGATGGAAGATTTCATGGAAGATCTTAAAAAAATGAAAAGAAACTACAATTGGGACTAAAGGAGAACCATCCTGAGCCTATGCACACAAATACAGACATATTGAGAGTACATTTGTTATGAGGGAATGTCAAGCCAACACATCAACAAATCTTATTATTTAATTTTTAAACTAACATTTTCGTGCTCCAAACTTTTATCTCATATTATTTGTAAGGTCTTGTGGCGGGTGGATTGACCGTGGCTTGATGCCAGCTACCAACTAAAGACACTCTGTAATCCAACTCCTCAGCTGGACAGGGGAGACAGCAAAATACAGCAAAAGGTCCATGGGTTGAGATAAGAACAAGGACAGATCACCCAGCAATCACTGTCATCAGCAAAACAGATTCAAGAGAGGGAAACGAATTTAACTTATTATCAATCAGATCACAGCAGGATAATGAGAAATAAAAACTAAATCTTAAAAAACACCTTTGCTCCACCCCTTCCTTCTTCCCAAACTCAAATTAATGAGTTTTCTACCTCCTCCCCGTCAGTGGTGCCAAAGGATGGGGACTGGGGGTCAGTTCATCACAGGCTGGCTGTGCTGCTCCTCCTTCCTCAGGGGGAGGACTCCTCACAATCAGTTCTTGTCCCAGCATTGGGTGCATACCATGAGTGAAAGTTCTTCAGGAGCAGACTGCTCCAGCATTGATCTCCTGCTAGCAAAGGCATAGCAAATCCTGCCAGCAAACCTGCTCCATTGTGGGTTCCTCTTCTCACAGGTCCACAGGTCCTACTAGCAGACTGCTTCCTATGGGATTCTAGTCTCCTTCACAGCACATCCACAAATTCTGGCATGGGGTCATCCATAGACTTCAAGTGGATTTCTTCTACATTGTGGACTTCCAGGGGCAGCAGGATCTACCTGCCTCTCTATGATCTTCACCACAAGGAGAATCTCTGAAGGAGAATCTCTGCTCCAACACCTGGAGCATCTTGTCTCCTTCTTTCCTCACTGATCTTGGTGTCTGAAGGACTGTTGCTTTAACATATCCTTTTTTTTAAAGTTATTTTGAACAACAAACAGTTTTGGTTTTTTTCCTTCTTATGTACATTTTCCCCAAGGCACTGTTACTGGGCTTGGCCTTGGCCAGTGGTGGATCCATCAGAGCTGGTTGGCATTGGCTCTGTCAGACACAGAGGAAGCTTCTGGCAGCCACTCCTCTTGTTGCCTCATTAATAAAATCTGTCCTCACAAAATCAATATAAGGCTACACCAAAAATGAAAACAAATGACGGGATGTTTTAAAAGGTATTCTTTTTCATATTAGATAGAGATGATAGTAAGGTTGAGTGGCGATCTGCAGAAATCTCCTTTTCCCTTTGAGGGAAAAGATTCTATTTAAATAACCAAAAAAAAAAGTATTCATTTTTTGAACGCCTAAACTTAAGTGAGATAAAAGTCAATATGAGTGCTTAAACTGTTATGTAACTCACTATTTCTGAAACTATTTCTATTTAGTTTTATATTCTTATTTCTAAAGTTTAGAAATCAGATTTGGCCCCCTGCATGAAAAATAATGAAGTGGAATCCCTTTGCTCTACTGGCAAGTTGATTTTTATTTTTAAAAGTGTAAAATACTCCTCTGTGTGACTTAAAAAACTTTCTCCTTGTTTTCCCGGAAAGCAAAGCATCTAAGTAGAATTCAGAACTAGATCAACACTGGTAGATCCTTCATCCAAATACTGCATAGTGTAAGCAATTATTTGAACATTGCGAGATTAGAATCCTGCCTTTTACAAACATATTTGATACATACAGAGGGCCTGTTGGCTGATTATTTTCCATCACATCTGTTTGGATGGCATCATGCCCATTCACAAGCTCATCAAACCCTTGCCCAAGGGCAAAGCCACCAAACAAGCAAGCAAGCAAGCACTAGTTAAAAGACCAACCAAGAAGATACAGAAGACTAAAATACTGTAAGGTAAGGAAAAGAGGAAACTCCATAGATACTTCAAATATAGAATAGCCTTTGGTTTTTTTGAATGTGAAGTTTGGAGGAGCAACAGAGGGGCTTTTTTTTTCTGAGGTAACAGTAGGGAGTTGGTCAAATGCTATCTGAGATAACAGGCAACACTTTGCTAAAGGTATAGCTATGGTAGGTGCAAATATGTGTACAAGTACAGACACAAACATTACCTTTGCTAGCAAATTTTGAAAAGACAACAATGGTTCCACTAGTAAGATCAATAAGCAAGCAGATGGTGGTACATGTATTTGTAGTATTGCACTCAGCCAGCATTTGAAATGTTTTAATTAGTTCAGCTGTCCAAGCCTTTTTCTCCCCCATGTCATCCTTCACATATTATGTCAATAGACAAGGAAATATTAAAATTAATATCATTATGATACAGATGGAAAAAATGGGACAAAATTATAGAGGTCATAAAACAAGACTGTAGAAATGCCTTGGATAAAATACAATTTTGTTTCCAGTCATGGAATATAATTTCGGAGAAAAAAAATTGAAATTGACAGAGTGCTTAAAGCCACAGTATATAAAGAAATGAAGACTGATCTGATATCTAAAGATTTTACAAAAGCAGAATAAAATGGTGTTTATAATAATAATAATGGGCTGTAATTGCCTATCATTTTAAGTTACATTAATAAACAACACAGGAATTTAACAAGAGCATAAAAATATTATTCTTGAAGGTATTTGGGATAGTTACTAATTGGAGACTAGTCCTAGTTAGAAAAAAATTACGGTTTCATTCTAGTGTTCCCTATTTCTTTGATCATACAACTCTCTCAACAATTCTTTTACTTACAATGTTAGCAAATAAAGTGTGTCCAATCCTGTTTCTTACATCACCCTTTCTGAACTTTTTACACATGGATTTTTGCATTAAAAATGTAAAGAAAGGAAGTGAGAAACTCTATGAACACTTTCTGAACATAACATGCTTATGTTAATTTCTAAGTCTGAATCTAATTAAAATTAATTGTTATAATAACAATGTTTTAATGAATACAGTATTTCATTCTGCCTTTAAAAAAATTCAGCTACTTTGCCCTGAAATGACTTTTCTGTGTTTCATGGGAAAGTTACCTGTCTTCTTCAATGTGAAAATGTGCCCATGATGTTCCATACAATTTCAGTTTTCATGGAGTGTCTGCAAGTGGGCAGAGTAATCTTATTTCTGCTCTAGTTTGTGCCAGTCCAAGTGCTGGCTGGTAACCAAAGCAGTTAATTGTCACACTTGCCTCAGCAGTGATTTTCTTCATGAAAATATTTACACATTTGTTTTGTAAGCACATTTGCAACTTCTGTAGGGCTTTCTTTTTTTTTTTTTTTTTTTTTTTGTTTTTGTTTGTTTTTTGGGTTTTTCTTTTGTTTGCTTTTTTTTTTTTTTTTCTGAATTAACATCAAGGACAAAACCAATTGTCCACAATGAGCTAAAGTAAAATTTCAATCTATGAGTATGTTTAAACTGTACCTACCACTTCTTTGTAAAGCATGATAAAATAACTTGTGTTGCAACAGAATATTAATCCCAGAAAATAATGGCAAGTTTCCAGTAAAAATTTCCTATTCATAATTTTGTCTTCATAAGAAATATCAGAGCAAGTCCATTAATCCCAGTAACTCCTGTGATAAAATTAGAAAACTCACAATAAAATTAGAAGATACATGTTAATTTACAGACAAAAAGATATACTTTTACTGTCTTGCTTTTATCATATCTCAGTTTAGAATATACACTGAAAATCCTAATTAGGGTTCTAGCCACTGTCAGCAAGACAGTGAGAATATGTGGGCATGAATAGATGACAGTCAAAGTGATGGACTACACTTCAGACCTCCACAAGAAAACTTATAACTGATTTGTGTAAAAACTCTCCCAACATAAATTTTGTGCTGTCCTGCATATTAACACAGGCAAGTCTGACTCTGCTTAGACCAATTTAAATGTTTTAATATGTTGAGCATTACCCTGGATAAAATCCCCACGACTCTTCTCTGAAGAGCCAAACAGCGGCAAATCTCTCAGCTTCTCTTTATAAGACTCACTAGAGTGGTCTAGAGGGGTCTATCCATTCCCAACCCTCTGGTCACATTGATTTTGATGCAGCCCAGAATGTGGTTGCACTTTTGGGCTACAAGCACACACTGCTGGGTCATGTTAAGCCTTGCATCACAAGCATTCCCAAGTCCTTCTCCACAGAGCTATTCTTGATTCATTTACCACCCTGTCTGTGCTTGTGCTTGGGACTGCTCTGACCGAGGTGTGGGACTTGGCACTTGATCTTGTTGAAGGTCAATTCATGATGTTCTCCTGGGGCCACCTCTCAAGCCTATCACGGTCTCTCTGTATGGCTGCCCCAAAACCCAGAGAGTCTATCACACCACAAAGCTTGGTGTTGTTGGGCAAACCTGCTAAGAGAGCACTTAATCCCACTCTTTCTGTTGCTGGCAAGGATGCTAAAGTGCTGGAATCCTTCCCACATAAAAGAGATTTGACATTTTTCAGACTTGATTCAGGCTCCTCTTAGCTCTCAGCAGTCCAAATTTGCAGCACCTTCACTGATCCATTTAACAAATCCCTAATGAGAAATGCTTGCAATCAGCAAGGTAAATTTGCATAACAAACCATTTCAAGTACTTGTTTAATCTCTGTTAATTATTCATTATTTCTTGCTGTCTGTATTTTTAAACTTCTGTCCTCATTTTAGCTTGGCAACCTTTATGTATTCAACACCTGGATACTTATTTATTTCCCTTTCACTGGAAAGCACTTAAGAGTACATATGCTACTACAAAAGGCACAACATATTTGTCTTCCCTGAACTTTTGTGCAGTTTTTTTCTTTCTGTCTTATTTCTACAATTACTATATAGAGTTCTATGTAAAGCTGAGTTTAAGAAAAATGTTGAAGGAGAACTGTGGGTTTTATATAATATATATATATATATATATATATATATATTATATATATATATAATCAGAAATCAGTTTAATACACAGCCATACTTTGCCCATCAATTTCTCATGACTGGTGGCCATCCAAAGACTGACGGAGCCGTTCATGTTTTTCCTTCAGAGTACTATCTCGAACTGACCCAGATTTCGCTGGCACATCCTGAGAATGACTTCCCCTGGCACTGCGCGTAATGAATGTGTCCTATATCCACTCGGGACAGTAACCTTCCTCATAGCCTTTGGAGGGTTAATCTCAGGAGAACTTCTCCTACCATTTACTAGGCCCATTGGTCATGGTGTCTTGTCATACTGGTCCTCATGAGGGCCTGACACGTGCTGAGCAGGGAGGAAACCCAGGTTTTTATTGTTCTCTGATTAGGTTATGAGGATTTCACCAGTATTTCCCATTGTTCCCAATTGTGTCTTTCTTGTATGCTTGTGGAGGAATCCCAAGCCTTTTATCTCATATATCTTCCAGCTAACACTATTAGAAAGCTAGTTTTCGGCTCCGGCTCTGCTTGTAAGCACGGGAAAAAATGAGAGACCCGGAGAAGACTAGGCATTATAAAAATGTTGGCATAGGGATCTCACACGCTTCTCTAGCCAACGAAGCGCAGTACAATGTTGAGCTGCAATTGATATATGAAGGATTTTATGGGCACTAGTTGTTAAAAATAGCAGTAGACTCTATTCTGCAGTAAATTTGTGGTTTAAAATCATTGCAAATGGGGTTTTCTGATTAAAAAATGAGCAATTAAGACAAATTATACTCATGCGATCTTTTTTCAGTTCTTCCCTTCTTCCTTCCCTTCCTTCCTTCCCTTCCTTCCCTTCCCTTCCCTTCCTTCCTTCCCTTCCCTTCCCTTCCCTTCCCTTTTTTTTTTTTTTTTTTTCCTTTCCCTTCCCTTCTTCCTTCCCTTTCTCTTCCTTTCTCTTCCTTCCTACTTTTGCTCTATCTTTCTTCTTTTCTCTTTTTTCTTTTCTTCTTCCAACATGACAGTTAAATATTATCAAGTTTTAATAGTAGTTTTAACCTCTCTGTCTATCTGCATTACTTACTGTTAGCTAAAAAAATCCTTTTAATCTCTTCCTCCCTTGAAATAGGTGAGTGTGAGATTCTGTCCTCAGCATTGACCAAAAAAAAAAAAAAAAAAAAAAAAAAAGACATCAGTTTTACTGAAATGTAGCATAGAAACTATTTTGAATTTTTGCGGTACAGAGATTAGTGATAATGTGGTAATGTGGTATCTATCTGTACTATAGATTAAATAAGAAAAAAAAACCAAATGTAAGTAATTTACTGTAGGACAATGGCTCAAATGCTTTACAATGAGACAAAAATAAATGTATGCATAATTTATTTTATGCCTGAAAAGTAAATAGGGGTAAACTGTATACCATAAACATTGTTCAATTGACTTTTGGGCAACATAAAACACAAAGAAACGAGAAAATTCAGTCTCAGGGAGGAAATAACATGCAAAATTCTACTGCAGACTGAAAGAATATTCTTTGAATAGCGTTTCAGAGGGTAAGGCAAAAAACATGATTATGTTAAAATATTATGAATTTGTAAAGTCATCTATCTGTTTAAAAAGAACCATGAATTCATAGCAAGATGAGAAAGAAAATATTTAAAATACTCTGATAGACTTCTAGCCCCAAATTCTTTTTCTGACACCTTTTCTTTGCATGTGGACAAGAGCAACAGTGATAAACCCTGAATTAGTTTAAAGTTCTTCCAAATCCCCTCATAAAAACCATTGTCCATACACTGCAGCTAGAAGCACTTTACAACCTGGGTTTATAGACTTCCACAGTCACACATCTTCTAGGAAAATTCAGTGATCCCCTTTTGTACAAATCATATTTCTCATATTAATTTTTGGAGGATAAATATGCAGTGATAGTCTGCTAGTAAGAAACTGTGAAAAGATGATGTCTCCAGATGGTTCTCCAGAACTAGGACAACCTTCTGGGATCCTATGAAACAGATCCACATACATTCAGTTCTATGGGCAAAATAGACAAAGAGAGATCTTTATAGCATATTATCAAAATAGCTCTTTTAAATATTCCTGGGAACAAATGTAATCCTCTTCAAACAGGCGCATGAAATGCCCTCTAACACATTGGTTTTTCTATTTTCTTTCCCTTAAAAAAGCTTTCCTTCCCTTAAAAGTCATGAGATGACTGCAACTTTTTTTTTCATAGTATCCATTAATTATAGCTAAGAAAAATATAAAACAGAATTGCCTTTTTTTCTCTGGTTATTATGGATACTCCATCAGAAAATTTCTTGAAAAATATCATTAATTTGAAGCTACTCATTTAATCTGCCTGTGGGCCAGCTACTTTGTGATCTGTAAAATTAAACTGACAAAGCACAGGGGTAAATTCTATCCTGTCAAACATCCAAATCCTTTCCAGATGACAAAGAATGGTGTGTAGAAATTTTATTTATTTTTAATCATCTGAAATTTAGTCATACTTGGACATCTTGACAAAGCTAGCCTTCTGCATTTGTTCCTATGGAGAAAGACAGGGCTTTCTTTCCTGAGGAGATTCAAAATGGTTAAACCTGTTGTACATATCTATAGCAACACATAGAGAGCCTTAAGGTCTAGATACCAGTGTTTTGCTGAATTTATGTTTAGTTTAACATCCAAATACATATTTGAGAAGTACTCTTTGAATATTTATTTTTTAAATTGAAGAATGAATTTTTAAATGGAGATGAAGATGATGATGGAAATGTTCTGTAATATGCCAACTGCTTTTCACTTACTCGTAGTGAAAAAGCAAGCTTTATGCAAGTAAAAAACCTCTAGACTGAGAAGCAAAGCACATGTTTAGAGGAAAAAAAATCCTTAGTAGATTTGAGAATTGTACATTTAAATATGGGCAAGCTATTTCCTTGCTGAACAGAAAGTTGAAGACGTAAGTGTTTGATAGCCAAGAGGTCTTGGGGGCAGGAGCTAAGCAGGGTGGTCACAGGAGCTTTGCATTTGAGTCAGAGAGGAGGAGAAACGATCTGAAACAGTGTTACCCCTAGGAAAATGAACAGCAGTCACTGTTAAACAATCCATTTATGAACAAAGTAGGATTTTCCATAAAACATCTAATTCTGTTGAAATTTGTCTACTCCATATATTTTTAGACAAATTTAGGAGTGTAAAAACCAATTACATGATTAGCTTGTGTATACTTTCTAGAGGTAATGAATTTTGAGCTTAATTAGTCAAAGCAAAATGGTGAATCTTTTCCTTACTCTCCCTCATACCTTTCTCAAAATTGAACTCCAACATGTTTTTTTTTTTTTACAGCAGATTTTACCTTTCTTTTTGTATTTAACAAAATTGTAAATATTTTATACTTGCAGAGTAAACTTGCACTATTTATTTTATTTTAAAGCTATTACTTTGCTTAAGATTAAACAATGTATCATTTAGCTATGCAGCACACCTAACTTAGGTTTCTTGACAATAAATTGCAAGAAGTCTTGTCATATGAGGGGAAGGCATATGACAGTAATTTACATCAGGCTTTCTTTTTCTGAAATAACATATTTTTTGTATGTATTTAACGTACTGGACTTTTCAATTTTAAAGCCTCTCCAACATTAGCCCGCCCTGAATGTGTTTCCCTGTTGGTGTATGCAAACATAGTCTGTTTGACATATTCAGGGCATGCTGAATTTATTCAACTTACACAGATTGTTGGCATCAGCAGCAGGTCTGATTTACACCCGATATATTATATATTTCATTTATATTGTGCTAGCGATATGTGTACTACAAGTTTGACAGTTCTGGTTGTCCTGTGGCCTTGTCAAAACTGCAATTTCTAAATGTGTCAGAAGTCCTCAAGCTCTAATGCGACAAATTTGTATGTAGAAAGAAGAAATATCCTGGCAAACACGAACATATGGTAGGTTTAGTCTTATTTGCTGTAATCTTACTTTCTCGTTGAAAATGATGAAGCTGCAGGACATTGACTGTGAATTAGCTTCAAAAGAATTACCCAGGAAGCTCTTCAAGTCAGAAAATCACAGTTGTCCCATTCTGCTCCTTTCCATTTCAACAGAATCATAGAATCATAGAATCATAGAATCTTTAAGGCTGGAAAAGACCTCCACTGTCATTGAGTGCAGCCTTTGACCGAACACTCCAATCAAAGCCAACTAAACTACAGCTGTAGGAGTCACATCCAGCTATTTTTTTAACATTTCCATGGATGGTGACTCCACCACTTACCTGAGAATTCTGTTCCAATGCTTAAACACCCTTTCAATGAAAAAAAAAATTGTTGATTTGCCAGCTGAGCGTTCCCTGGCCCAGCCTGAGGCCGTTTTCTCTACTCCTGCTGCTAGTTGCCTGGGATAATTCTACTTCACCCTTTCTCCCCACAAACCCAAGATAATACCAAGGCCCAATTCTTTACAGCATACATTTAGGCAAGTCTTGAAGATCAAAACACTTCTTTTGAAAATAGAAGCATTTTTAAACAAATTATTAATTCTTAAAGCATTAATCTAATATAGTTTTTTATTGTTATTATTCTAAAATAGCTCTGACCCTCTCAGAGACACATGGCCTGTCAGTGCTGTGTCTTGTGACAGGGCATGAGAATCCTGCTGGTCTTTAAATCTTCAGAAGCACACTGGTTTTGAAATCATGCTCACCACTTCATGCAGTGCATGGAAAAGACAGCAATGGCCAAACCATTCCTTTTGTTTTCCACAGTTCCATGTTCTTTTTTTTTTTTTTTTTTTTCATAGCTACAAACACAGAAAACTGTTTCTATGGGAATAGATTAAAAATTTGCTAAGAGAAATTGAATTTTGCATTTTTAGCATTATACCACCAAATGGACTGATTAAATGGACTGATTTCCTTGTACTAAGATATGTTCACAGAAATAATATTATTATTTTTGTAAAATTATGCATCTTCTCTTTTGGGTGGGCGAGGGTGATTTTAAGTACATGGGTCCTTTGACAGTGGAGGTTGTACATAGCCCTCATAACACCTATTCTGAAAACTGATTAATTCTGGTAAAAATTCTTTGAAACACCTCCAAAGCTGGAATAATTCAAGATTTATGACTGTGTTTGTCCCGTCTATAGGTGTGAATTCCCTATTGTATGAAGTCATGCAAGGATAGCAGAACCATAGCATTCTGACAAAGAAAAAAATCTATTAGTTTCCTAAAGAATATTATTACGCAGATCAATTCTTCATTCCCTGTCTTATCCTATAACTTTTCCCATAGATTAACCTTTAACCAAAATTTATTTCTATTGTCTCAAAGAGAAGAAGAAATAATTCTTCATAGACATTGCTTTTTTTCATTTAAGATTTGAAAACTGGATATGCAAATATGTTCTGTCAAATGCTAGTGGCAATGTACTATATATGTACTCTGAATTTGTAATTATTATTTCCCAGCTTTTATTGTCGTAGCAACCAATTGGCTTCAATTGGATATTTGTACTACTGCTAGCATGGCATCTTGCTGGAGTCTGAATATTTGACCTTTTACCATTACTAATTTCATGCATCCTCCTAAAGACAGCATATAACAACAAAGGTTTCTTTGTTAAATGAAATGTTCAGACAATATTCTCATCTATTTAAAAGGATTTTTTTCTGTCGTAGTGCAATATTTCTACAGCATATTTATCTAGGTATTCATATTTCAGACTGACTGGGGGAAAGAAAAAGACAGGAAAAAAAAAATAAATAAAAGATGGAAAAAGAGTTATGTGGCAAAATATCTATTTAAACTCAATGGAAATGCTTCAGTCTACCCCTGTCATTATTTTCAACTGAGAAGCTTCAGGGAGACAAGAATTTATGATCTTTAAACCCAAAAATCTTCTATTTCTGAAGTAGCATCTTTTATTCAAAGGTACTAATTTTTTTAAAAGTGTTTGAATAACATGAAAATAATTAAGAAATATATAATATGGGCATTTTTATGCTTAAAATAATTACTTTTTATCTGGGTTTAATATAATTCAGATTAAATGGTGTATATTTTTATTGTTGACATTTTTATGATCTTTTTATATGAGAAATTATTTTATAAGAACCCACTACATTGTGTGCATTCAATGTGAAATACATTTTAGAGACAGTAAGTGTCTGGGGGTGTTATTATTATTGTGAGAAGAATGTTTATAAGGAACATATATTGACATTATTTAGAAAATCATGCATCTTCCATTTGTATTTGTATCTTGAGAGAAATTAAATCTAAATTGTTTGAAATCAAATCAGCTTAATAGGCAGTTGAATCATGTAATAGATACCTGTGACAAATCCTCTCTTACCTTCAAGATTTGATAACATTTATCTGTTACAATGATTTAAAAGGAAGTGATGTCACTCAGAATTAATACAAAATCCAGCTACTGATTTGTTATTGTCATTAGCTTCCCTTGGTTTTGACATACTGCCTGGTAGCATATTTATCAGACAAAAGATGTAATTAAAAGGGAAAGAATGTTGTTGGCTGACCAAGAATACAGACCATCTAATTATTCAAAAAATATTTATCTATTATTATTGAAAAACTTCACAGACTTACCAGCATGAGGTATTTTCAGGTAAACGTCCCTCACCAAGTTCTTGTTGTTCAAGCATTGTTATCCTCACAAAAAGTAACTTACCTCCCTCAATAATAAATCTATTATAATTTAGTTAGGAGATAGTAGTTTAGTGGCTGTAAAGAAAAAATGAATCATAAATACAGTCTATACGGTTAATGCAGTTGAAGGAATTGTTTGGATATGAATTACATGTTGACAGTACTACACCATAATGCTGGTGAAGTAGAGTTTAACCAGAGTTCATTACCTGAGACAGAGCAAATCATCTAAGCCTGCCTTAAAACTAGAAAATGACAGTTTGGAATTTTGTCACTAAGACATTTACATGACAAAACAGATTTAATTCCTATTCACTTCTTTGGTTTTGGTTATTTTTTATGGAAATTTTTTTTCAGTCCAAAAAATGTAAAGTATAAACTGCAAAAAATTGGCACTTCAGGTCTACATATTCTTAGTTATGTGTTGAACTCCTTGGAAAACTGACATTTCTTTTTGTGTCTTCTTCTGAACTCAGATGTGTTCTTGACTTCACAGTGACCCAGTTTCAAAAAGTACTGCTGTGCTTGTCTGCTGGTAGATGGGATTTAAAGATTTTTTTTTTTTTTCCCCTCAAGAGTTCCTAGGTGTCCCTACATTTGCTGAGCTATAGTTCTAAAGAAATTTTTTTGTATATGTTGCTAAGCCTCTTCTCCTCAAAAGACGGCTTGCTGTTTTCAACTCTAGGTAGAAACTAACAGTGAAAATCCATGTCAAGGCACTGTTTTAAACATCGTTCTGGTTTCTTATTTTTCTAATACTGGCTTGCTTTACATTAAATCAGACAGAAACCTTTAACATTGTATTTATTGCATGGAAAAAAAAGAAAGGTTCTCCTTAACACCCTGATGGGGGCCTCAAAAGTTTTCAGTTTTTTTCACTGACAATGCTGATTTTCTAACACTTAAATTAGGAATGCAAAGGATTAATAACCAGTGGGAAAGCAATATCTTAGATGTTAAGAAGCCAAAATTAGAAATTTAATGTAGGAGGTTAAAAATTATTTACAGTTTTGTTTTAACTTTAGCTAGCTCCACCCTCTCCAGCCTAAGGACCTCAAAATGAGTCTTTAACTGTAATCACAGAATCTTCTTCTGGGAAATTCAGCCAAAAGCCCTGTTACTATTCTGTTTATTATTCTTTTGAACAGAAAAGAAGAAGTGCAATTTTGGTCAAAAATGTTGTTAGCAAAATGTTTTTCCAAGCACGGATAAAGTTTAAAGCAAGCCACAGCTGAAAATAAGAATAAAGTATTTTGGTTTTTTTTTTCCCTTCTCTCCTGGAATTATTTTCTGGCTATGAACCACAGTGTGGGTGGATAATCTGGCCACAACAGAAACTAATTTAGCAATGTGAAACACTCTAAGTATATGTATACTTCCCCTTTCCACCTATACTCTTTCACAATAGGGAATGAGAACACATTGTCCCATTTCCAAAGTTAGAAAAAACTCAGGAAACACTTTTTCTTCTTTAGTTGTGCTGATACTTACTGGAAG
The DNA here is from genome assembly GCA_009741485.1 of Malurus cyaneus samueli. Taxonomy (NCBI): domain Eukaryota; kingdom Metazoa; phylum Chordata; class Aves; order Passeriformes; family Maluridae; genus Malurus; species Malurus cyaneus. The sequence goes on along the minus strand of CM019214.1, from coordinate 47,239,532 downwards.
ACAAGAACTATCAAAAAACATTTACAATGAGACTTCAAAAATCCTATGATATTATTAAAACCACAAAACTAACAAGAAAAGGAATCACAAAACAATCAAGAAACTCCCATGACTATATGAAGTGCTTTTCACTTCAGTATGATTCAAATTAGACACATTGAAAGAAATTATGAAAGGCCTAGTAAAAAGTTGATACCAGATATAAACATCTTGTGATGAATTATACTGGTAACTAGTATTCCAGGTAACTGGAAATAGACCTGAGAAATTAAAAAATCCAGAAGAGGATGAGAAAAAGTATCCCTTTTTTTGACTTTTCTTGTACAGAAATACAGAACAAGAACAGTTTTTTTATCTTTAATATGAGTCAGGTGAGGAAGTTTTGCAAAATTAGTAAGATATGAAGTGTCCAAGGATCTATTTTGTGGAAAATTTCAATAGTGAACCAGTGATTTTACAGGAATTAGTAAAAATTATGCTTAAATGCATGTGTGTCTTCTAATAGCTCTCATATTTTTTACAGTGGGCTTTTCACCTTACAACCATACTCATGACAGACTGCTTTGTGTGAATAAAAACACAGCTTAAAGGCTACTGAAGAAATATGGGATTATATCAGGGACTCCCAAAAGAACGAGCAAAAGCTGACAGCAATAGCCTTGAAAGTGCAAGCATGGGACAACAGACAAGGTCCCAGACTATAATCACAAATCACTGATGATTAATCACTGATCCCTACAGAAACACAACTTTGGAAGCTGGGTGGAACCCATTTCAGGATTAAAAAGGAAAACAGAAATGAAATCTTAAGCATCTGTAAAACACAACATATAGAGTAGAACTTGGATACAATATGGAGTTTATGGATGAGAGAACAAAGAGGTAGTAATTAAACTGTATTGAGAAATATTTTCAGAAATGATGCAAGGAAATCAAGGAGTTGGGAAGAAGACTAATTGATGCACTTTTCCATTGGTATATATGTCAAAACTAGCTGAAATACATGGGTTACTGTAAATGTAGACTGAAACCAGATCTGAAATTAATCCATATACAAGGACCTATCTTTACACAATATCTAACAAATATACCTTCATGATTTGACTGTGGTCATTGATAAATAGGTAGAGTGCCTACTTTCCTCTTCCCAACAAACACTTGTGCACTGTGACATTGTGAATATATTTGAACCAAGTTTCTTAAGTTTTGCTATGAGGTATAGTATGACAGTGATGACTATGGAAAATAAACAGCCATATTACCTGTGTTATTCCCCCTATGGATTAGAATAATTTGGCTGATAAAGAATGAAGATGGGTTATTTTTGCGTTTTTGTCATCCCTTTTCTTATTCTACTTACTTTAAAGCTGATTAAAAAAAAAATATATATTGATAAGTTATTTCCCAGATAAAAATTAGGCTGCCAGATATATAATTCCTCCAGACCTCATTTTCTTTATTTCTTAGGGCATGCATATTCTTTTTCTATAAATTCTATAAAATAACAAGCATTACTTGAAATATCCTTTTAACTAGTTCTGTCGCTTTAGGGTCAATTTCCTTATGCTGTGTTCTACTTGAGATAACATAAAACTTTTGTTGCTTGTTCTTTCTTCCTTCAGGCCCATACTCTTATCTCCCTGTCAAAATTATTTGAATGCTATGCAGTATATGATTAAAATTAGTCTGTCTTTTTTTTTTTTTTAGTGAAGGCTGAAACAAAAGTGTGTAACAAGCTATTGAAGACTTTTTTCTGATCCTCTTCTGTATTGTATCTGTACACTTCTCTCTTTGCCTATATGCAGAAGGTTTTCTTGTTAAAGCCTTTTTACTAATATACATGAATGAATCTTTGTATCTTTCTAGCTTTAGCATCACTTACCTGATGTATTTCTTCTTGCTGATCCTTTACAATATCACTGTCTTTTGACTTACACAATCTCTTTTTGATTTCCTGGTCACCGATCAACTCTTAGTGCATTTGTTTCAATATTACACTATCTTTATCTTATAACACAGTTTGTCTTAATGTAATGATTGTTTGTCATTTTGAGTTATAGCTCATTAAATAAATTCCAGTTCCTTTTCACTGTTTTAGCCCACAGATTATTTTCCCAGTGATTCTATAAAATACATGTTTCAAGTATTACCTGACTTGGTAATTAATCCATACATTGACAATGTATGCTTAAAAAATAGAGGGTTTATTTGTTCAACAGGACTTCAAAATGAACACTTAATTTATAACATTCTCATTAGTATTCTAAAGGAATTTCTTTGCATTTAATTGTACTTTAAAGTACAGAAGCAGTTGTCACTGAAAAAGTGTTTAGGCATTGGAATAAGTTGCCCAGGAAAGTACTTGAGTCACAGTCCCTGGAAGCATTCAAGAGGTGTCTGGATATGACATTTGGGGTTATGGCTTAGGGGTGATTATGGTGGTGCTAGGTTGAACATTGCATTAGATGATCTTGAAGCTCTTCCAACCTTGATGGTTCTGTGATTTTGTGAAATCTGTAGTGAGAAAAAGGATTGTCAGTTTTCTCATGTACCTGATACTTATTCTGCCATTTCTGAAGTTGCAAAAATCTCATTGTTATACAATTTCTATTGTTATTTTCACAGAGTGTTCTTGAGAGAGCAAGGACTTAGCATCTCCAATATTACGGTAATAAAGATCTATTCTGATATTCTTTCTAAACAAAGTGTCTGTAAAAGAAAAAATGACAAAACAGAACCTGATGTTATTGCCTTGTTTTAAACTACATTTCTAAACCAACCCATCATTCCAAACCAGCATTATCTACTAAATTGCTGCTATGATCATCACATACTTTTCTCTAAATGTTTCTGAAACCTTACCTGTGAATTTCCTCAGATGCTGGTGGTTGCACATCTTAGCAGCCTTTTTGTATTAATTTCACTCTGTTGTAGAAGAGGCACACATTACTTTTCAATCAACATTAAGAGTAATCTCTAATCTCTTCAGTTATAACAGTGGGTTGTAGACTGGATTTATTGGTAAAATACTATGATTTTTCAGGAGAATGTGGAAAAATAATTTTAGTGCCATTTAGGTGTTTAATACTTATTAGGGGAATAAAAAATCAGTGCATCAAGGTTATTGATTAAAAAAAAAACTTTTGCCATAATCGTTCCAGGGAAAATGAATACTTAACAGTATTTGTGAGTGAGAAAATAATAGTTGCTACAAGAAGACTTAAAATGTTTTTATTGGACAGGTGTTATGCACACTAAATAATAATGTCCATGGAGCTATCACTTTAACATCAACATGCATACAAATTATTTTTTTAAACAAAATAAAATGCAAAACATGCTTAAAATTATTGGACCCACTTATTTCATTTCCAGTGAAACTTTGTTTCTACTCTTACTTTTCTCCTTGCAGCTGTGTCTCAGTATGAGAAAAAAGACTCTTTGAAGACATAGCAGCACACCTTATTATCTGCTGACAAAACCCAGAAGCAATCAGATTGACATGGCAACTTGCCTCTTGTTTATTATTACAGTATCTTTTTAACCTTTCTCATATCCCTACTTGGAGTCATTTTTCCCTGCAATTTTTTAAAAAAAAAACATTGATTTTAAAAATAAGTAAAATTTTTCATCTGAACTCTTCTCCCTCTTATTTTTTGTTATTTTATGTTTCGTTCTCTCCTCGAGGACTTATGTCTCTGTGTGGGTATACATGCAAAGCTTATACATAAAAGCTTATAAGCACACACTGTGTTACTTGATTGTTCAATACTCAGGCTCTGCTTTAAAGTAACATGTTCTGCAGGTATTTCAATGACTTTTAAAGCATACACACCTAAACTGTGACTCATTATGTCTAGCTTAAGCAATGCCCATCAGTTACACGTAAAAGAACAAGTATTTTGATGCATTTATGTCATTCTCTCTTTGAAATAATTGTTTAGGTAATATGATAAAGAAAAATTATATTAAAACCTTTTGATTTACTCATTGACAGAACTAGGACAAATTGCGACAATAATTTGGGCCTAATTAATTATGACATTTTGTCTTTTGCCATGACTGGCCTTAGCCACTGGGGTTCAAGAAATCTGACACTGAAATGGTTGAATAAGCCAAACAAAAAAGCTGTTTAATTGACTATGTCTATAATTGATTCAAATAATACATACATGCATATTTGTTCTTAGTGAAGTTAAGCAGTTACATTTTATTATATGTAAACTTAAATGCACAGATAAATTTTTGATGGGACCCAGAACTTCCACAATGCTTTTAGATACTCAGATAATTCCCAAGTCAGGTAATTTTGTAGAGGTTATGTAGAATTTTTCTTCCCCTTTTTTTTCCAGAAATTTCTTGTGGTCATTTGAATCATTTTTACTGAAATGCCCTATGTACAGCACAAGAGTTTAATTGAAGCCATTACAATGGTTAGGGACAATAATTCAAATAAAAGGGTGTCAGTTCCTCCCTGTGAATGAAACACCCTGAAAACCAAAAGATGTAATTCCCTTCCTTTAAGCAACTACCACAGAAGATGGAGTCTTAGAGGGACAGGATTCAAACCTGAATATTCAAGCTTGCAGGTACATGACTAGAATTCGTAGTCAGGAATCGTTAAGCTTTCACGTACATGACTAGGAAGAATTACTTCACAGGAAGGTTTGTCAAGCATTGAAATGGACTGTCCAGGGAGGTGGCAGATTCACCATTCCTGGAAGTGCTCAAGAAATGACTGGACTTGACACTTAGTGCTGTGATCTAGTTGACAAGGTGGTGGTCAGTCAAGAGCTGGACTCAATCACTGTGGAGGTCTTTTCCAGCCTTAACAATTCCATGAATCTAGGTTGCCTACTACTGTGTCCAATCCAGTCTTGAAAAACTTTATGAGTAGAAAATCCACAACTTCAAGATAGGATAACTTGTTCCACTTCTTGACTGTCCTCCTGATGAAAAGTCATTTTTGTATCCCATTTGAATTCTTGCTGTCACAATGTATCACCATTAGCCTCATCCAAGTTCTGACAGTCACAGAATCACAATACTTGATGTTGGAAGGCGCCTTAGCAGTTCATCTGGTCCAATGCTCCATGTCAGAGTCACGTAGAGCAGGATGCTCAGCATTATGTTCAGACATCTTTTGAGTATCTCCAATGAGGGAAACTACACAACCTGACTGTACAGCCTGTGCCAAAGGCCAGGCACCATCAGTAAAAAAAAAAAGTGCTTCCTGATGTTCAGAGAGAACCTCTTTTGTTTCAGCTCTTTCTTGCCTGTTGTCTATAGTCCTGTCATTGGGCACCACCTAAAAGAGACTGGCTCCATCTTCTTGCACTCTCCCTTCAGATAATACAGATATTGATGAGATGACCCTGGGCTCATTTGGGCCACTTAATTCCAACAGAGATGGTCATTCTGGTGCTCTGTGTTTTCTTCTGCAGCTGTAAGAATGAACTGCCCCTGCTCTGAGCAGATCTAAATTGTATTCCAGGGTAACGGCCTCAATTCTCTCAGACTTCTAATATGAGAGGTGCTTCACTCCCTTAATGATCTTTAGGGATCTTCACTGGACTCAGTAATTTCCTGTCTCATCTACTGGGTAGAAAAACCTGGACATGGTACTCCAGGTGCAGCGTCATCAGTGCTCAGCACATGTGAAGCAATGACCTCCTTACCTCCCCTCCGTTTTTGAGAGACCTCACCTGGAGCACTACATCCATCTCAGTGACTCCCAGCACAGAGACATCCACCTATTACTGCAGGTCCAGAGAATGTCCAAAAAAATTATAAGAGAGCTAGAGTGCCTCTCCTATGAAGACAGGCTGACCACAGGGGTTGTTCAGCCTGGAGATTTCAATCCTATTTTGTCTACTTACAACACTTCCTAACTTCAGGACACATTGATTCTTTTAAATAAGTTTCTCTTATTAAATAAGAGAATGTGTCAACCATAATGATAAATTTCACTATTCTTTTAACAGCACTACCTGTAGTAATTCTCAACAGTAGGAACTGATGTGTGGAATATAAGAGCTTGCTGACAAATGTCAAGGCTTTGAAATAATTATTTCAACTTTTATTTCTCACCTTCACCAGTAGGATAGATTTCAACATATTGTATGTATTCAAAAGTATTCTTTTTCCTGTAGGCTTCTTTCTTGAAATGCCAGAACTATTATCACTGTTCCAAAAAATATTGGACTTAAAATAGGACAATTCTTATTTCAACATGTTGAACTGTGGCACAAAATAATGGTTTGCAGCTTTTTTTTTTAAGAATAGGTGCATAGCACAAGCCACAGCTGCACTTATTTTGATTAATGTAAATTACCTTGCAGGTTGTGAAAAACAAAAAATATATTAGGCTGTACTAAAATAAGAATTAACACCCTATATTTTACAGACTAATTTAGAATGTTACGCATGCCATAATATATTAATGTTCTAATATTTTCATAGCTTTAGACAGAGACAGTATTTTTCACTGTCTTTTACTTTCGAAACTAAAAATTTAGGTGCCAAAATCTGCACTCATTTGTATCATTATGTTTCAAAACTAGTTGTTAAAAATCACTTGACAGGTGTCAGAGTCAGTGCTTCACTCTCTCAAAGTGCATTAATAGTTGCACTAACATAATGATGATGCAAAATAGGTAGCAACCTCTGAAAACAATTTTACCTTTCTTCTTTGAATTCTTTTGATGTAATTTTCCATTAAACACAGGTATTTTACTATAGCATATTCTCATCAGGTCCTCTAGAAATCATGTGAAGCAGAACGTTTCAGAGTTGAAGGTTGAAAATAATCAGTCCAGAACTTATCTCACAGGCTCTAAAAATAATAAAGAATCACCATAAATATTTCCATAGAACAATTCTAGAAGAAAAACACAGGACATATAATTTTGATATTTTTCTGAGTTGTCTGCCTAAATTTCACCTTCTTGCTCAATACAATGTGAAACTGAGGAAACAATAGCTAAGTCTCAGACACATGAATAATCCAATTTTCTAGATTGGCTTTATTTATATCTGGTTGGCTATCATTGTATTGAATTCAAACAGAGAAACAGAAATAAAGACTGAAATTACAGAACTTCCCCTAAAGAGAATAATTGGATTTTAAACTCCTCTCAGTTAAAATTATATTGAGCGTCCTACATATTAGGAGAGAAGAGAGTTTCTAATAAAAGCAATGCTATATTCAGTGCTCTAGTAATTTTAACAATTGTTTATTTTGTTCTTAGCTAATTAAAGCAAACCCTCGCAAGAAAGACACACTATATACTTGAGAAGCCAGATGCCTCCTGAGTACCCAGGAGCTACATAACCCTTACATTGCCCATTAACACCAGCTTCTCCTCTTTTGTCTGTCATAGCCAACCCAAAATAAAGTCAGAAATACAGTAAGAATTTGTTATAAAGGATGTAGTCTTATTCTACTGGGTAGAACCCTAATCACAATATATAAAATGTTTAGTTTCTGAATCTTGAACTGTTTCTGTATTTCAACTTAGGATCTGAGTGGGTATTAAAAAAAATCCCCAAAACAACGAGATGCACTTTGACATACTTGCTTAGGTTTTGCCTTTTCAGATTCTAAAATTGTGTGTTCTTTACTTATTGGTGTCTGTGCTTCAGCAGGGTGTTTGAAGTTTGCCCTCTCTTAACACATTTTTTCTATACGTATGAAGAGCACCTCCTGAAATATAAAGTCCACGGGTCCTTCACCCCTAGTCTGAAAACCAGACTGTACATTTCTGAACAAATTGCCTGTATTCTAGGTAAATTCATAAAAAAAACAAATAATATATTTAAATATCTGAGGCTACAACAAGACTTAAACCAGCTAAAATCTACTTGGTAACTTGTAAAGGATGTAGAAGTTCAAACGTATCAACCCATGGCACAAAAACAAGTCATCAACGAATTGTTTTTCTTTAAGCCAAAGTCCAACCCAAGTTTAATTCTGAAGTCACAACTCTTCTTTATCTACCCTGTGAAGAGTTTAGAGCACCTAAATCATCCCTGCAAATTCCATTTTCAGAGCTGGACTAGTAGCTTTCAAGTATTGAAAAACAATATTCGTAGTATTTAATGTTATTTTGCCTATATTTATACTGCAAAAACTGTAGCCCTGAGATGTTTTTCGGAATACTGGTTTGTTCCATTCCTGACCATCTCTACACACTTGTGGTCCAGATATGACTTGTGTTGGATCTATCTCCAAATTGCCGCTTTTATTTTTCCTTTTCCCTTTTTTGCTCTCTTTTTTTCCCCTTCATTCTACAGCAACATAACACATTTAGTTATCTGAACTGGGATTATATAAAATATTCTCTTCGGTATATTTGAAGGAAATTACAAGCCTAGAAACCAGTTCTTTTTAATAGTGGTAGTGCTCTCTCACTGCATTAGGTGGTAACACAAGAAATTCTCAAATATTAGTCCTAAAATGCCTTGATACCTGATGAAAACACTACTATTTTGCTTGGCATTAAGAAATGGAAACTGAAAATTCATACCATTGTAGCATGGAAAGTGTTCTGGTACTAAAATTACGTTTATTAAAACCATGTGCTGTGGGAAGAAAAAATTTAAAAAGTTCATCTTTCAAATATGAAATATGTTCATAGGATCATAGAATCATTTAGGTTTGAAAGGATCTTTAAGATCATTCTACTCAGCTGTTAACACAACACTGTCAAGTCTACCACTAAACCATATCCCTCAGAGCCACCTCTACACATTTTTAAATACTTTCAGAAATGGTGATTCCATTCCAGCCTGTTCCAGCACTGGACAACCTATTCAGTGAATAATTTTTTCCCCAATATCTAATTTAAATCTCTAGTGTAGCTTTTCTAACTCAGGATATTCTGTGACTTAGCTTGAGGCCATTTCTTACTGTCCTATTGCTTGTAGGGAGAAGAGACAGAAACCCACCTTTCTACAACCTACTTTTAGGTAGTTGTAGAGTGATAAAGTCTCTCCTCTGCCTCCTTTTCTCCAGTCTAAACAAGCTCAGCTCCCTTAGCTGCCCCTCACGAGACTTGTGCTCAAGTCCCTTCATCAGCTCTGTTGCCCTTCTCTGGATTTGCTCCAGCCTCAATGTCTTTCTTGTGGTGAGGGGCCCAGAACTGAACACAGTACCCAAGGTGTGGCCTCAGCAGTGCTGAGTGCAGGGTGACAATCACTGTCCTGGTCCTGCTGGCCACACTATAACTGACACAGGCCAGGGTGCCATTGGCCTTCTTGGCCACCTGGGCACAGCTGGCTCATGTTCAGACACTGTCAACCAACACCCCCAGGTATTTCCTGCTGCACAGCTTTCCAGCCACTCTGCCCCAATCAACATTTCATGGCACTGAGACTGAAGTACAGGACCTGGTACTTAGCCTTATTGAACCTCTGGTTACGCTGAAAAGGGATTCAAAGGAATTAAAAAAACAAAAACAAAAACAAATCAAATTATGACTACAGAAAACATTTCACACTGTGCCATAACAGTCTTTAAACTAGTGCAGCTCCTTCAGTGTTTAATAGCATTTTGTTCTGTGTTTTATTTCTTGCCATTAATTTACTCTGAACAGCCTTTGAAAACCAGACATGATTTCACTTGTGCTACAAATTAATGTCACAGAATTGACAGTATTCTTTCTTTTTTTGTCTATGGAATAAGCAAAAGCGATGAGTCCCTTACCAAGAATAGACACACACACACTTTCAGATTCTGATATATGAAAGAATAAAAAACAACTCTTTTTTTTTTATTTTCTGGCAGTACATATGTATGTACTGCTTTTTAGATGAAGAGAAGAGGCAAGTATATTGGATGTGGCTGAGATGGAGTTATTTTTCCCCAGATTTGTTCTTTGGGTTGGATGCTGGAAAGGTGTTGGTAACACCCCAGTGTTTTGGCTTCTGCTGAGCAGGGCTGGCACAGCATCAGCACTGTCTCTGTAACATTTTATCCCTCATCCATAGGCTGGGGGTGGGCACAATCTTGGGAGGGGACATAACCAGGACAGCTGACTCAATTTATCATCTAAAGTAGTAATAGAAATGTTACTGACAAAAATACATACATTGACACAACAAATGCTTCTGCAAGAAATTAGTTAGTAGATTTTCAATTTTTGGAATTAAAAAGAACTTTTGCCTCTTTTCTTTCTTTTTTTTTTTTTTTTTTCAAATTCTGAATAAGATTGAACTAAGCATTGACTACTAATTTTAAATTTTCATTAAGGTATTAATTAATATTCCAGGACATAATTACAAAGAAAGTTAAGCATCAAAATCACAGACTTTAAGAATGAATTTGAAATAAACAATGAAGAATATTAGTGAGGTACTGGACAAACTGTTCCATATGCAGTTCTGAAGCAGGAGGTGTTTCACCACTAGTCCTCCACTGGCAACAATCACCTCTGCTGTTTTGGCAGTGGTAGATACAAAATTTTGTGTCAGCAGAGACAAACTAGGCAGTAATTGGGCAGAAAATCACTGGGACTGACCAAATGGTGATGCATATGGTGGAGATATGAAAAACAAGGATTACTTGTGCTGAGGGAGTTGGGCTGTTTAATTTATTAGATACCATCTGTGAGAACGACAAGCAGCAGTTTCCTCCCTCCCATCTCTTCATAGTAAGGAGAGCAGCACACCCAGTTCTCTGGCATGCTCCCCTGAGTGTAGTTGTATGTATTTCTCCCTTCCTCCCTCTCTTTTAGAACAGAAGCAGAAATTTTACATGGTGCGTACAATTGCCCTCTCATTTCCAGTCACAAAATTCTGTTGCAAAAACAGTACCGTGTGAGACTGGAAGGATTGCTGGCTTGAGACATTTCAGGGGAATGTGTGGGGAAAAGGGCAGGTCAAGTCTTGCCCTGGCAGGGTGATGCACTGTTCCATTTACTTCCCCCATTCCACTACTGTGTCCCAGCCCTGCAGTGCTGCCCATCCCTGGCACACTGGAGGCAATTCTCCACTGCTGCCCCTAGAGCCCCATCCCAGCTTTCTAGCAGACAAATGATCAGAAGTCTCACCTGGGGAAAGGGCCCAGGAAAGTCAAAAGGTATTTAAGCCGGAGTGCGAGGTGAAAACATTGTCTTGACCTTACCTCCTTTGCCTGGAATACTGCTGAAGCCAGGAATGGGAGGTATATTTGTTCTTTTCTTTATCAGTTCTCCCTTTCTTCTTCTAATTTTTTCTTCTTGAACTTTGAGTACTCTAAAGTTGAATGGGCTTAGAATTTGCTAAGTTAGTGCTTTGTGAAATGCTTTATGTTCAATGTTGCTCTGAACTTTTGCCGAGGTTTCCTGATTTGCCAGCTAAATTTTTGTTGTTTTGACCTCCTGAGAAACAGTTTGTAGATATTTTCTCCTGTGTGTCTGACTCAGGGTGCACAAAGGAATCTTAAACTCTTTTGAGAGACTCATTGAGTGAGCTCCTGGGCCTTACAAATACCAGTCAACTTTAAGTCCTAAGATGTGAATTCTTCCAGACAAAATGGGTAGTGCTAGATTCAGCTATTTGAATGTGAGGTCTTTTTGAACTTGATTAACTTGACCAGGTTAAGAAGCATTTAAATGATCCACTCTATCAGTAGTAGAAGCAGGGGAATGTTCCAATAAATGTGGTGGGTTGGCCCTGCCTGGACACCAGCTGTGAACTAAATGATCTATCAATCCCCTCCTCAGCTGGAAAGGGGAGAAGAAAAATAACTTGTGACTTGTGGGTTGAGATAAGGACAGGGACAGATCCATCACAAGTTATTGTCACAGGCAAAGCAGACTTGAACTTTGAGAAACTAGTTTAATTCAGTATTAATCAAATCAGAATAAATTAATGAAAAATAAAACCAATTGTTAAAATATTCTTTACCCCTCCCTTCTTTTCCTGGGCTCAAATTCACTCAGTTTTCTCTACCTCTTTCCCCTAACAGCACAGGGAGATGAGAAATGAGGATTGTAGTCAGTTCATCATGTTTTGTCTCTGTCACGCCTTCCTTCTGATGGTCTTCCCTTTCTCAATTATGGGGCATTCGTGTGGGAGAGACCCCCAATGAGATTCTCCAACATGAATCCTTCTAATGCCCTGTAGTTCTTCATGAACTGCCCCAATGTAGATCTCTTCCATGGAGTGCAATCCTTCAGGAGCAGACTGCTCCAGCACTGGACCCTTGTGGAGCCACAAACCCTGCCAGGAAACCTGCTCCGGTGTGGGCTTCCCATGAGATCACAGTGTTCTTAAGGCACCCACCTGTTCTGGGCGTGGGGACTTCCATGGACTGAACATGGACATCTTCTCCTCCATGATCCTCCATGGCCTGTGAGGGGACTGCCTGCCACGCCATCTCTTTACCATGGGATGAGGGGAATCTCAGGTCCGGAGCCTGGACTGTGCCCGCTTTCCTCTTCTTCGCTGACCTTTGTGTTTGCAGGGTTTTTTCGTACATTCTCTCTCCTCTCTGGCTGCTTGTGGTGATGCATCTTCCCCCTTCCTTTCCCGAGGGGAGGGAGCTCTGCAGCTTCAGGAATCCTGGGTGGGCCTTGGCCTGTGTGTAATGAGCTGGGCCGTGAAGCGTCCCTTGACCAGATCAGGAACTCTTGCACGGGTAAAATGGGAATTGCTGTGAGATTAGGGACAAACATGAGGATAATCCCCTGTCCCTAACAGCCTTGAAACATTTGCTACCTGAACTGTTGTCCACGGAGAATGGTGCCATTGTTCCTGGAGGACTCATGTCATAACCTTGTAAACATCACACCTCATTGAGGCCCTTGGAGCCGTCCTGGATGACAGCAGGCTGCAAACACAGCTTCCCTCTGAGTGGAACATGTTTCAGAGCTCGTGAACTCTCAAATTGTGATAATTGGATGATTGTCACTATGATGATGTTACCTGGGGCTGATACCCATGCAGTCTCCAAGGTTCACCCCTCACCTACTGGGAAATGTAAAGACATTCAATGTATTTTAAGTGCTGCTAATGTCTTCAGACATAAACCATTGATCAAGTCTGAGGCTAGATTCTCAAGGGTGTCCATTCTGAACCTTATGACTCAACAGAAGGGTCTCCATTTTCCCTTTTCACCCTGGCCGTTTTCCATCCTTGCCCTTTTAACTCCTGGGGTTTTTTTTTTGTGTAATTAATTCTAAATTGATTATAATTTTATTTTGTATACTTCATCCATTGCAGAGTAATAGAGACCTCAGCAATTTATATGCTTTCCATTAAAGCATCCTTATTTTCTATTCAAAAGAGAGAATTTTTTAATACAAATTTAAAAGAAAGTTAAACAAGCCATCTCTTCACTGTGTTTATTGAAATAAAACAACTAAAATATCACTAATGAAAGACTAATAGCCTGTGTAACATCTATTTGTTAAACATTACATATTCAATTAAGCTTGGACTATGTCAATTGAATGGTGTAGGCTGATTGTTCTCAATGTTTTTGTGGCTGAATGTAATTTAAAAATTAGAGAAATTTTGAGTCCTGTTCAAATCACTCCTGCTTAAATTAAAGGCATTGCCTGATAATTTATGGATGATGTTAAGTAAACCAAAGCTCAGCTGAATTTAAGATTTTCAAGGGATAGCAAGGATATCAGAAATATCTTTTACAACTTTGTCAGTATTAAAAGGCTGAACAAAGGAAATGGAAGGTTATTGCAGAATGGGTAAGGTGTATTGAGTGACAATGGGCAGATTCAAGAGCTTTAACTCACTCTTCACCAGGAATGGTGTGATTAGTTGGAGAGTTTAAGGAGAAGGAGTACAACCAGCAGCAGAGGGGGATTGAGTCATGGTTTTCTTGGAAAAGCTAGACCTATGCAACTCCCTGACATCCTAAAGGATGCATCAAAGAATGCTGAGAGAGTTGTCAGAATTCCCTTTGAGGCAGCTTTCTACCATCTTTCAAAGGTATTGGATACTAGACAGGATCCAGACACCAGAAGTGTTGATAAGTGTTGAAAACACTGAATTGACATTCCTAGAAGGACACTGAATAACCTTATCTCTTACAGAACATTTTTCATCTGAAGATGTGAAAGTTCTTTGTTTTGGACTAGACAAAGCCCTGAGCTCCTTGGTCTCACCTCAGAGCTGACCCTGCTTTGAGCAGAAGGTTAGACTCAAGATCTCCTGAGGTCCTTTCCCCCCAAATTCACATCTGTGAGCCTATGATTATAAAAAAAAAAAAAATATATTATATATATATATATATATATATATATATATATATATATATCAGATAGTTTTCATTATTTTGGAATGACTTTTTTTATATTTTTTTTAGTGTTTCTGTGCATGCAAATTTCTGATTTCCATTAAAAATACAGTACTGTCACAGGTAATTTAGAGTAATTATTTAACTTGTTGAGAATTGATGGAGGAAAAAGTACAACCAAAACAATGTTGTGACCAACATCACAAATTCTTTGTGAAATCCTGAATGGCATTAATATGAACATGAGTGGGAATTCATCAAAAGAAATAGCAACTTAGATGTTGTTGACCTATAATTGCTTGGTTCACTTAAATTGAAGCAGACCCTTTGACTAGTGAAATATTCTCCTGTGTGACTTGGATTCCTCGAGTAGGAAGCTGGATAAATTGAATTTCTTTTTACTTTTTGATTTTGACTTATTGTAAAATCTTCATTAGAAGTTTGGATTACTGTGTACAATAATATTTCTCTTCTAAATATTTTTTTGTGAAATATACATAACCAAGAAAGCATTATGGCAGCTAAAGGTGCTGGTTTACTTACAAGGAGCACTTAGCACTCAGTTTGGGGGGTGACATTGTTTGGACATTTACATAGTCGAAAGTGCTCTTGTAGAAGATAGAGAATACTTGTAGAGTGAAATATTCTACACAGAAGTAAAAGCAAAAGAATAATATTTTTTTTTAGCAGATAGTCAGATACATGCCAATTTTTCAAGCTGTATTGGGTAAAAGTTATTATTTGAAAATATTTCAGCTTCAGATATGCACATATCAAATGTCTAAGCTCCCACTATGATCACTGTGAGCTATTAAATTGACCTACATTATACTTCTGAACCCAGTTAGCTGTGGCAGGAGTCCTTTCCTTGAACAATGTTTCCTAAGGCCATTTCAGATGTCCTAATTTACTCCATCTGGCCTCTTACTCCTGCTCCAGAAGATCATAGGTAAACTGGGTCCTCTGCTGTATCTGCAAGCTCCATATGATTGTACTGAATAACATAAAAGACCTCAGAAAATAATATTCAATGTTTAAACTTAGGCAACCAAATCTCCCACTTGAACATACCAACTTACTCTATACATAAACTAGTGATTTTAATGGAAATTTAATCTAATTAATGTGCTGGTGACTAAAATAAGTGATGAGTTAAATAATCTGTGACAGATGAGCATAAACAGGGAGTTGACATACTTGAATTGTGGTCAGAGTTCCACTGGTCTTGCTATAAAGCCTCTGTTTTTGTTTCTCTTTCTTTTGAAGCAGTGAGACTTAGCTTCTATTAGATAGTGCTCTCAGATCATCAGATGAAAAGCGTCGAAAAAGAATTATTAAAATCATTCAGTCCTTCCCTAGGGATGCCAAGTAATGACAAATTCTTCTGTTATTGTTACCAGGTATAGTAACAACTAAAAAGAAAAATGTAGTCTTCCTTTATCTCAGTTATTTCAAAGGAATGGTTTCAAAACTTCAGGTTACAGTGCTTATACTTTGACCTCGATGTCTACAAGTTTGCCCAAACCAGGCAACACTTGCTCCAAAACTCTGTGACATCATTATCCCTCAGGGCTTCCATAAAGCTATCATTAGTCTGTTGGTTTCTTACCTGTACAAATTCCTATTTTATTCCTTCTATCTCATGTTAGAGATATTTGTGCTTGGTAGTCTGAAGCAACACGAGAACTGAAAGAGAAACATGTTTTTTGATATGTAAGCATGCCTGTGAAAACATGCATGCACTCATGCATATATTATTTTTTTTCTAAAAATTATTACTTTTTTTTTTTTTTCTTTCAACTGAACAAAGTGGGTATTTGAGATAACTAATTGAAGAATTAAATATACTATCAAATAAATTTTGCTTACAGCAGAGAAGCAACCTAAAACTTCTAAATGTGTGTTTTCTCTCAGGAGCATAAGTTTAATTTCTCCTCTTAAATATGTTTCATGGAAGTGGGCAAGTTATCATTTGTCTTTCAATCACCCTTCCATACTTATGTTAGTGATGGTATGTTTGCCATTTCAAAAAATCTGGCAATGTACTTTGAATGTGTTGCAAAATACATCAGAAGGAAAGGCCAAATCATTTTATATGTCACTTCACTGCTGTGTTTATTCTGATAATGAGATAGGAGTTGAAAGATGGGAGATCTCTTCCTGCTCATGAATTGTTAAATAAGAGCCAAAAATTAAGCTAGAGATTTTGGATATAAATTCAGACAAGTTGATGTGTTATGAACAATAATGCCCTTACCCATGTATGCTCAATTTTTTACACTTTCTGCCCTCTTTCTTTTGTCCTTATAACTCTTTAGCTCCTTATTTGAGTTCAGCTTTTCAGCGTACATTTCAAGCGTTGCTTTGGGTTTTCTTTTCCTTCCCTATCTTCAAATGCCTGAAGGCTTTTTAAGGTAAATCCTCTTAGTTCTGCATTGCTATGGTAGTTGAAGGCATGACAAGCCTTTAATTACAGCTGTCTCCATTGTACCTTTTACATATGTTTTTAATTTCTCAGGCATTTCCCTTCTAATGCCATTTATTTATTCCATTATTACTGCTAATTTTGCTCATTTGAGAAGCCATTAAGAAATACTAAGCTAATTAAATAAGATGGATTTCAGTGGTGGTAAAGGAGATTTATTTTTTCATTGTGAGGGAAGAAGAAAAGAAGAAGATTAAAGAAATTAATCTGCGCATTTGTAACATTGAAGGAACAGTATTGAAGATATATTTATGAAAAATGTTGCTTCCTAGTGAAGAGAACAATGGTCTAATAGTCACAGATGAGATTTTTATTCATTTGCTGGTCTACTTTGGGGAAGGTACCTCACCTTACTACATGTCTTTCTTCTAGTCTGCTAAATCAATGTACTTTCAATGGCTCAGCAGTTTTAGTTATTTTTAGCTAAATTGTGTTACCTTT
Organism: Malurus cyaneus samueli; assembly: GCA_009741485.1. Taxonomy (NCBI): domain Eukaryota; kingdom Metazoa; phylum Chordata; class Aves; order Passeriformes; family Maluridae; genus Malurus; species Malurus cyaneus. The sequence goes on along the minus strand of CM019214.1, from coordinate 47,222,364 downwards.
TCACAATGAAATTTAATTTTTTAAAAAAATACCAATGCATCTACTTAGATGACACATTCTGGGAATTTGTTTGAATGCTGATAAGTACATGAGTTTACATTTGGATTTGACTACTGCAGGAAAGTCAGCTTCAAAAAACATAAGCAGAGCTATTTTTTTTTCAGTACTGAAGTTTATTATAAAGTTCATGAAGTCTAAGATTCCCATTACGTGGCAAATCATTCAACAAAACTATTTTTCTCACTGCCTAATTTACAGGTGATGGCAGGTAACATTACATGTAAGAAATATGGATGCATGAAACATCCTCTACATTTCTGTAATGATGGAGAAATTATAAAATTGAGTAAAATGTTAAATGATTTAGAATGTTAAACATTGAACTAAAATAATCTAAAATTTTGTGGTTTATTCCTTGACAAAACATCAAATAAATTCTACAAATTTTGCAGTTTGGTCCTCTGCAACCTGTGAACATCCACATAAATCGGTGTCAAAAATAAATTCTGGGCAACCACAAGGACCTAGCAAGTAGCAAATCAGTTTCAGAAACCTGTTCTTCCATCTCAAGAAACGTGTTTGATAAAGATTTTCAGGAAAAAAAACCCAACAAATTGAGTATTGATGTAAATAAATTATGTTCAAAAATAAGCACAATTTAAAGCCACTTAAATAAGAACCTGCATATGTTTCTAATCAGGAATGATGATAGTTGAACACTTTTAACTTCAAGAATTCTATCTAGCTTTGTACTGTCAACTTGACAGCAAGTGCTCACACTAAATATGTTATCAGCAGGGTTTTCACAAGCTTTCTTCTTCAAATTAAATGCAATTACCTTGAGATCTCCTCTTAATACATGTTGAATTCCCGGTAGAACTTCAACAGACATTAGACAAATTTCAAATCAATGCAGAGTCAATTGCTTTGCTTAAAAAACATCAAGAGAGCCAGCTTGTCTATATATTTGAAAGAAGGTCATGCAATTAATTGAAGGGAAAAGAGGTAGGTGGAAATAAGAGTATGTAGAATCCTCTCCAGAAGCAAAGTTCTTAATAAATTATTTACTTCTATTGGTTGTGGCATTGGTGGCAATACTAGAACAAAATGAAACCATAAAACTGTCCACTAGCAGTGGCTATAAAACTTTACAAGCACATGCTCATGTGTTTTAATTGTCACTAGTAAGATTTCAAAGTCATGGAATGAAAAGATCAGGAAAAGAGATTAGCTTCAGAAACCTTAGTTTGACCATAATTTTTGTATAAATTCTGATACCACCTTTACTTGTACTGACTTTTCCCGTTACAAACGTGATGAGGGTAAAGTGCCATTAAAAAATAGCTCCTAAATTCTCCTGTTTTCCGAATATTAAATCCATTAGGTTTGATTTACCTTGTGCTAGAGGCAAATGTAGAGCTGTTCTAAATTCAAAATTATTATTTCACAGATAATACAAGTTCCTCTTTTGGTTTTAGTACAACAATATGGGAATATACTGGTAATTTGACAGCATATATTGTGGCTACATCATTGTGATAGGGGTATTAATATCCCGATTTTATGAATAGTGAAGACAATGCCAAGAGCATTATCTTCAGCTGCCCAAATTTAAAAAAAAACTATGATATTTTTTCAGGCCATTTTCTGTGCAGCATTCGATATATTCAAAGTCAATTGACTCAGCACTTCTACCAAGTGGACTATTGCTTTTTCATTATACCTCATAAGATGAAAATTATTAGAAAACGCCAAAATATTGTGTGCATTACACTGATGACATTATAACAAGGAACTAGTTATAAAAAGCCTTAGGTAACCATGTATCATTTAACTTTAGGTGTTGAAGTAAAGAACAGCAAAATTCTCATCACTCATTGCTAACCCGTAAGGCAGAGAGAGCATTCATCTGAAAAAGCACAACCTAGAAAACCTAGATTTCCTTAGCTCGTTTCAGACAGTGTAATTTCCCCACAGCACTCATGTAGCTTTGGAAGTTTTAGATTTGGTACACACATCAAATTTATATATCCAATATCAGTGTTTGGAAAAGTTAAGAATATGGCACATTCATATCAAGTTAGGGGTCATTTAAATTAACTGGATGTGCACAAGTTCATAAGATCCCCTATGATGTATTTAGAGGTGCTGAAATACTTATGTCATTTCACTGAAAGGTTGTTCTCTATCATTTGTGAAAAGTTATGATAATTGGGTGACAGGGGAAAGAGGGTATCCATGTTGACTTCAAGGAGAGATAAAGAAAGATTCAGGGATGTATCTTCAGACACTGGGAAAATTATAGAGCAAAATGCTCTTCAAAGCTATTCCAAACACATGAAGAGCAAGAAAGTGATTTTTAGCCACCACCACGAATTTAGGAAGGGCATATAATGACTAAACATTCCAATTTTATTCCGTGATATGCTGATCGGGTTTGTGTGTAATAGCATGACAGAGGGTGATGTTTATGATGACTTTTGCAATGTTTGACATTCTCTCCAATAATGACCATATTAGCAGGGCTCTGAGCATGCTAATAAAAGCTAAGGAACCTGATCAGATCACCTGGACTCTCTCACCCACCTGCAGCCTACACATGAGCATAGCGCCGCTATTTGATCTCAGTCCTGGGTTTTACTCGTCTGTCTGAAGTATGTTGGAAGAATACTGGCTGCTAACATACTCTTTCCATAAACCCTATTGAAATAGAACTAAAGTGGCTTGCCTCTTAGCCATAATAAGCTGCCTGATGATCACTGGATTTGTTTCTAACTCTGTGGATAGACTTCTTGTTTTGACTTCAGGTCAGCTTCTTCATCATCAACTTGCTTGATGATTTAGACTACTGGCTGGACTTGGTATGCTATATTATGCATTCTGGCAGTCCTTGAACTGTTGATAGAATTATTCCTGTCACTGTTCTGTTCTGTTTGTTTGCTGCTGGCATTCTGGCCTCTTGGTGAAGTCATTGCCTGGCAGTATGTGTGAGGTAGTCATGGAAATAAAATTTCATTATTCACAGTTAATGATAAGAGTATAGGGGAGTGTGAGAATCTCTGTTCCAGCAAGGTTATCTGATCAGAAACTTCATAATTGAGGGGATGAAAAAATGGCCAAGCTTATACAGAGATATAAATGTGATCAAATTATATAAATGTGACATGGAGACAATGACAAGAAACAATTGCCAGTCACACTAATTGATGGGCAATCAAGAAACTACAGGTAAACTGGGGCAAAATCACTGTCACACAACTAGGTGTGAGGCAAACTGTAGGATTATACAAGCTTGTGGGAAAGGTACATAGGGAAGTGAAAAAGGAGGAGCAAAGTGGTTCTTTAGACAGCAAAAGGTATGAAAAACCACAGGTCATGTGAAACAGGGACTGCCAGTATCCTTGTCTGGCTGAACTCTGGTGTGACTGATGCAGTTGTCCTGTCTTATTAAACATTTTCATAATTAATTGTGTCAAACTGTCCTCTGTGTGTGTTTGGCTGTGCAAAGATTCCATGCAAGTTACTGGAAGGACTGACATGAGAGGGTGTTCAGCTACTCGAGTTAGAAAAGGACTGTGAGTCCTTTGGACTGTGGCGTGAGCCCATGAGGTGCCAGCATCAGCTAATGGAGACAGCAGGCACAATTAACCTCCAGTCACTGAGACAGGGATGGTTTATCTGAAAACTAGCTACTGTGGGGACAGGGTGAATGAGACAGGTGAGGGGCTCAGTGCCAGCAGCTGGACCTGGGCTGAATGTCCAGAGGCTCTGTCCAGTGCTGACTGCTGGGAGCAAGTGTCTGTATCTTCACCAAACCAGGTGTGCATGTGTATTTGCTGTCAAACTTTAAGTCTGATGTGCTCATGAGCAGGTTCCCCCAGGCTCCAGGCTGCGGGATTTTTTGGGCAGAGGGTCTGTGCTCATTTTCAAGAGGACCATCAGTGTAGTGTGCCTGTTGAGTGCTGCATGTTTGCAGTAAACATCCAGCTGCACCAGCCAGAGAATAGTTGGAATGAGGGATTGCAAAAGCAGACAGAATCCAGGCAAGGGTGTCAGGCAGCAGAGGAGCTGTGCTAGTGCTTGGGGAGTGTGTAAATGTGTGTGTCCTTGTGAACTGAAGAGTGCCGTGTCACACGTCATGCCTCTGCCAGGCCAAAAGGAAGAAAGGATGTGGCTGTCCAGGTTTGTGACGGGTGTGAGTCCTGCGTGTGGCTGCTGTTGAAGACTGAACCTTGTCCGTGGTCCCCTGTGTAACCAGCCTTGTGAGTGACCCCTGTGCATGTCTGGGACATGGTCAGCTTTGCTGCTGGTTGAACCTCTAAATGGGAAGGCAGCATCTGCATCCTTCAGCCTGGGCAGAGAGCCCAAGTCTCCTGGGCACAAGGCAAATCATTATCTAATGAAGAGTAGCAGGTATTTAGTCCTAAACTCAGGTCACAGGGCTATTCATCAAAATATGCTAAAAGAGACATCATCATTTGCAGGACTGGTCTAGCTATCTCAAAGGGTTCTTTCAAATCCAAGTAATGTTGTGATTTGGCAATTGATTTAACAATACTGCAAAAAATTTGTTGTAAAGGAGGCTTTAACTACAACCAACAGTGCAGCTGAAACCTGAAATTCCTATATAGATCTATAACATGAGCATTTATTATGTTTCTCATATCTGTAGCTAGAGGTACAGTATTTGCAAAGGATGTTCTCTATTAATATTTTTCACATGAATTCATTCATTGCAATTAATGACACAACATTACCTTAGAAATATTGGGCAAAGATCTTCAAATTTAGCAGTTCAGAGGATGGTTTCTAAGTTAAAAGGAACAAATGCATGTGATAACCAGAAATACACATATGACTCCAAAGCTATGTATTCATGGAAACACTTCAAGCGAGCTTGTAAAAGCTGTTCTGCACTGCCATAGACATTAATGTCCAAACTATAGAATGAAAATGTTCACTAATGGAGCTTTGCAGCCAGGTGTTTTGCTGTTAATGCATCAGGGTAAAACGCAGCTACTTGTTGTAACAGAATATTTTAAAATTACTGTTTAGTTAACCAAAGGATTTATATGAGTGCATATATGGCATCTTCACTCTGCTTCCTCATAACAGTAATGTAAAACACATTCAACAGCTGTTTGCTGCCCATTTTATTAGAGTTCACAGTCAATTTGATAATTTTTTTCTTAATGAGTAAGTAGTTAGCTCCACTACCAGTAAAAACAACTTCTAAAATATTTTTTCATAGATGAGAGTACTGTATAAAACAAAATTACACAGTAAAATTCTCCAAGAAATATAGCAATATTAATCCTATTTCTGTATATGCCAGAGAATGGAAAGAATTATCGTCTCTGCAAATGATAGGTACTCAATTTGGAGAATACAAACTATACACAGCCTATTGTGTG
>CM019214.1:47194850-47216940 GCA_009741485.1 Malurus cyaneus samueli | reverse complement strand
GTAGGAAATATTCTTTTCTTTGGATCTACTCAAAGTACAATTGAAAAGAATAATTCTAAGTAAGTACATTCCTAAAGTAGCATTAAAAGGCCTTCTTTTTGTTCCATCACATAAAGTAAAGAAAAACAAAAGAAATTTAAGTAATTAAATGGAAATATAAGATCAATGAAGCAGTAGAACAGGCTGACCAGAGATACTGTGAACTCTCTGTCTTTGGAGGTTTCTAAGACATATCTTGAAAAATTCTGATTTTCAAGATATGCCTTATCTAATTTTACACCTGATCCTATTTTGAGAAGAGGGTTAGAGTAGAGATCTAAGATCTCTGACTTACTCAATAATGGTATGATCCTGTGAAGTCTTTACTCTTTTCCCCCTAAATGCACCAGCTTGTCACCTGAGCACAATTTTGGAGAGTCTTAAATAAGTTTTGAAGTGAAATATAGAAAAATAAATGTGTAAATATACTCTCCTGTGCATAGAAACTTCATCACTTTGAGATGAACACAGCAGTATAAGATAGAATTCTGACAATATAGAAAAAATACTTTTTGAGGAAAGTCTTTGACTCATGGATTAACAAAAATCTGTTGGATTTTCACCTGTTAACATCAGATTGGTTCGTATGATTCTATTGTTAAATTCTACTATTTACTTTGAATCTACATAGCCTAATAAAATAACTAATATTTGTACAGAACTATTTTTGCAGGAAAAAGAAAGTAACTAAAGAGAAAAGTTTACTATGTAGGGAAAAGTCTCCTTAAAATTTTTACATATTTGCATTTGTTTTACTCTTTTCAATATGTTTTACATATGTTGGGTATCTACCCTTTGCAAATACTGAACTACCTTGCTGCTAAGGCTCTGTCCTTCAATAGGTATTACCTTACCTTTGATGATTTATTGTAGTCCTGGTATCTCAGTGTCATGCTAGTTTCACACACTAAATGTATGTCAGTGACCTTCATTCCTATTCTAAGATCCTTCGCAGCAAAAACCCATGATTGTGGCATCTTTAAAAAATAAATCTCTTAATTAGGATATAACTGGTATTGGTGGCCTTAAATCCAAATGAAAAGGTGTTTAGGCTTGTCAGAATCACTAGTAAAGTGTAAACACTCTGTAACTGTGAAGGCATAGCTCAGCACAACATAAACATTTTGTAAAAGTATGTGAACAATCTGACCACCAGTGGGTCAAAGATACATATAATTGCACTTAGGGGTCATGTAAAAAATGTGTGAACAGTGACCCATGCAGCAGTACAAGATACAGAAAAAAAGGAAACAATAAGCACAATGGTCTGCACAAAGGCAGGGCATCCTGCTGAGCACACCAGAAGGATGACTGGCAAGGCTGAAAAACAGTATTAATCAGCGTCAGGAGCAGGGCATGAGGGAAAGGTGAGTGAACAACACAAGAACACCAGCCATTAATACAGAAAACTGGGCAAGGTAGAGATGAGATACTTTGGTTCTCATTTCTTTTCTGCTTTTTGGCATCACCTCTGCTGCAATGTATACCCACAGCTAATTTAGAAGTGTTAAGACCAAACAGGTTTTTATATGCAGCAATAAATAGTGTTAATGATTAAGAATTAGCCATTAGCACAAAATGTGTTGTTAATAAATGGCTTTGTTCCTAAAGTTTTTTAGCTGAACTAAAATTAGTCTTCTAAAAAGTCTTGTCACAGAGACACCTATTTCCAGACTGGAATGTGTGTATACATATGTATGCCTCACACACACACACACACCCCACACCTATTCAGTTTCATCATATGCTTCATCCTACACAGCTATCAAGTTGTTATTGTCACCAGTTTTTCTTTCAGTGTATCGAAATTACTATGATGATAGGTTTTATAACACACAACAGCAGAAAATGAAGCATAAGAGGGTCCTCTCTACTTTGAAGGGTGTGCATTGCCTGTGCCAGAGACAGCTCTTGTAGGTTCAGTTTATACAGAGCAAAACAAGTGTTTTTAGTGTATTCAATAGTCTAAGGACTTTTCTCAAAATGCAGTGTAGACAAAGCTTGCATTTATAAGAGACACACAACCTAGAAATCCTATAGTTGTATAATTCTTAGTATACAGATAAATAGGAGAAGCAATTTTTTTTTAATAGTGCTTAAAGAGGTAGCTAATCCTTTAATGGATATTATTTTGAAATGTATTAATTTTTTTTACAGTACTACAGCCATTATAAAGACTTCTGCTTTCTCTGTTGAAAAATCTGTGATATTTTTGCAGTTACTTATTTCATTACTCTCTTGTGTTCTCCGCAATTTATATGTAATTGGACTATGTATAGACAACCCCAAATCAAGAGTCAATACCTCACTGAGCTGTTACAATTTTTTTTTCAGAAACACATTTATTACATTGTTTACATAGATTCTGAGAATAAAGAGATGTCACACTAAAGCATATGCTAGATGAGTCCTTGGATGTTTAGAGGTTTAATGACTCTGCAACAGAGACTTACAAGCAAAAAAAAAGTTAGTTTCAGAGCTCTGAGTTCTGGTTTCTGGACTACTTCCAAAAAAAATCTGAAAATTCTAAAATAAATCTCATACAAAATCTGTGTGATCAGTTATCTTTTTTTTTCAATTCAAATGTCTATTTTTGGATTTAGTTCATTAAATAAACCCAGTAAACAGGTACTACAATGAGATCATTCTTTTCAAATCTGAAATATTTGACACATAAGTGTTATATAAACTTCAACATACTTCCAGGGAGAAAAGAGCTTCTTGCAGTCAAAATGGTCTGCATGGATATATCTTTTGTACTAAAATAACATCATGTATTGCCTCTCTTCAGAGCTGTGGATTCATCAGATACCAAGAACTACAAAGAGATTGTACCTCAGGATTGTATATGACGTGAGGAATTGTAGCCAGTTACCTGTGTCATACTTAACATTCAAATACAAGTTACTGCAACAGATTTCTGACCATTTTAAAAGCAGTTTTAAATGCCAGGGCAAGGGAACTTACTTACAGAAGTTTCCCAGAAGCAAAGAAGTAGCAGCTGTTAAAGGTGATGGGTCCTAAAAACCCATTAATATGTTGGACAGAAAAAAAAAAAAAAAAAAAGCCTATAAAAAAGAAGAAGGAAACATCATCAAATAATTTCAGAAAATAATTAGAACATATGCCCTTGTATACCAGGATCTCGCTCAATAGTGAAAAATGTGCAAGTAAGACAAAATGGAAATGTGCTTTTGACAGCTGGAGTTTCCGGCTATGAAACATGGATTTCCAACTCCATTAATTCCAATATGCCCCAAACAAATTTAGGCTACATTGTTAAAGTGGCTAATAAGAATTCCTGCCAAGTATGAACTAAAACTCGATTTTCTTTAAAAGTTTATAGCTATTAATGACAGCTAAGGAAGCTAAAGACCTTTTATATAAGGCTAGCAAAAAAAAAAAAAAAAAATTCAAAAGAGCCAACAAAAACTTTGCTTTGGTTTCTATGATTCTACTGAGAGTGAAAAGCAAGGATGGAAGGACTAATTCCATAAATGGAAAGCAAGGCTAAGAATGGGCTAACTCCATGAATGTAGCAGCCTAAGTTAGAAGCTTTCCATGAGCAATATTTAGAGACTTATACATCTGAATATGTTTTTGTTTTGAAAAAGAGCTCACTGTGTTTGGCAGTAATTTGCACCTCTGGCAGAGGCAGATCATAGAAAAACAGCCTTATGCTTATGAAGTAAGCTTCCAAATAATATAATAAATATTTCATTTGCACATATGCACAAAAACCCGCCTTCTATCGTATGCTTTTCTGTATCATTGAAGCTATATTCTAACTAGAAGTGATTTTGTGTATATAATTTTTTTCTTTCAGTTGTTAAGCAACTTGAAATATAAATACTTTAAAACAATTTTTTTCAGTCTATATATTCTGTTCTGTTTTCAACTTACAAAACTAGATGTTAGACAGAGAACAGAAATTTAAAACAAACATATTGTTTGGGGCTTGAATTATTTAACATGCCTCTTTATTTCCTTCTTCATCCATGCTCAAGAATACATTAGTGTCTGATTCCAACAAAATGAAATATCTCAACTTTTGAATCAAATTGCCCAAATGCATTTTCCTGTATTTTGCCTGAATCATTAAACTCTAGTCCCCTCATGTAATTATATTATTTAGAGGGATTTCTCTATTCTGAAAGAAATCTTCCATTTCTAGTTTTGATAAAGCATATTAGAGCTTTTATTTATACGTTTGTCAGGACATGCTGTATTTAGCTTTTAGGATCAAAGTCTGTTTAAAAACCCATAAATCTGAAAGACAATATGTGTTTTCCTCCCCATAAAGCTCCTTTATTTTTCCATACGGAGAGCAGTAATAATTTGCCTGCATTGTTCTTAAAACAACTTCCTTATGATCAGTCTTCTGCTTCTTTTAAATCATCATGTTCTGTTCTCCAATATGTATCATAATAGATCCTGCTCTATCCCTCTAGCATTGAGAAAGATAAAGGAGAAAACACACCTCAGATAGGGTTGTTTTTTTTTTCATAACAGCAGAATTATAATAATATCTTAATTTTTCCAAGAAGTCTGAAGACAAAAGGTTATCAGTGCAGGGGAATCAGTTGTGATCTATCTTATTTCTGTCTTCCTCTGTTAAGATTCTTCTTTCCTCACTAACCCTATTTTTTCTGATCTTTCTACATTTCAAATACAGAGAACAGGTATTCGAATCATACAAGAAAATTTGATTTAAGCAATTTTGAAACATGACAGGCATTTGATTTTCAGTTAACGCGCTCTCCCCCTACCCCTTTGCCAATGTAATCATGAAAATTGTATTTAGATTCTACTAAAGTACTTGAGGCCGTGAACATCAGTAGAGAACAAGGTGTTCTAATATTTTATTATTATTGAATATTTCCATTTCCCTAGCTTCTGCAGAGATAAGAATAAAGACACGTGGATCCTTTGAGCTGCTTTCTGGAATACTCTGTGTGTCATTCTTTCTTTCACAAGGGACTAGCCAAGGCACCATAAACCTCATTCAGGCAATAACTCTTACTCCACTCCTCTGGGGCTTATTGTGAATGCATTGCTTTTGTTTGCAATCGACTTAATTTTCATCATAGTAGCTTGCATGGTGCTGTGTTTTGGATTTCTGACCAAAATGGTGTTGAGAATATGCCCAAGTCTTAGTTATGTCAGAGCATCAAGGATATTTCTGCTCTTCACACCAGTGATGAGGCTGGGGATGCACAAAAGGTTAGGAGGGGAGCAAGCCAGGACAGGTGACCCCCAACTGAGCAATGGTGTCGTGTTCTGTGAAAAAACTGTGGGAAGAAGGAGGAAGGGAAGAGCAGGGTACATTTGTAATTATAGCGCTTGTTTCTTCCAAAGTCATCCTGCTTTCCTGGGATGGCTGAACACCTGCCTTCCCATGGGATGTTGTGAATGAGTTCCTTATTCTGTTTTGCTTGCAATCCCAGGTTTTGCTTTACATATTAAACTGAGTTTTCTCACTTTTGCCCTTCTGATTCTCTCCCCCATCCCTGCTGTGAGGAGTAAACAAATGAGTGAGTGAGGATTAGTTGTCTGCCAGTGGTAAACCATGGCAAAGATCAGACACCTTCAAACTTGAATTAAAGTGACCACATGGCAGACAACTGGTTCAGAAATTGGTTAGTCAGAAAAATATGAGAATAAAGAAAACAAATAAACAATATTATGGAAGCAGAGGCTGCAAAAGAGAGCCACTGTGGTTGCACCTGTGAACCTAACAAAAAAACAAGGCACTAGATCCAGTCTATAATCATCCATGGTGTTCTGCTAACACTCTTCCTGACTGGGTTTAGGCCTTATGCACACCAGAGTTCTCCTGTAAGAAAGCAGCAGAGATGGGAGGACTCTGTTCTTTGGGGATAAAGGGTTTAGCCATAGAAAAGTAGGCAGTACCATGCAGATAACAGCATGGTAAACACACTACTAATGGTACCCTTATATATTTATTTAGATTAATAAAGCATTATTTAGGCTTGCAGTAGCTTCTTGCCTTTATGTATTAAGCATGTTCAATTTGCCCACATAAATATTTTGTGACTTGTTTTGAAATATTCTCTTTCATCTGTATTTGCCCTTATGAATAAAACACTGGCATAATCAACCATCCTAATTCACCTTTGGCTAAGTTCCTGACCTTAAAGTGAGGAAGGTCAAATGCTTTAATTGTTCATATGCCTCTTTTAAAAACTAGAGCAGAGTAGCATGATTGTGTGGGAGGCTAAAGGTATGAACCACTGAAATGCTTTTAGTATCAAGGGAAAAAGCCAGCTTCATAAAAGTCAGATTGAATTTATCCTTCAAAAAATAATGCATGGAATAAGTTTAAATATGTTAGGACAGAAAAAAAAATTTGACAGAGAGCCATTTCTTTAGAGACAGGATTCACCTCAATGAAAATGAAACATGCTTAATGGAACTTAATTTAAGTAATAAAAAAGAGATACAGAGTCTTAAAATTAAGAACTATAGGAAATCTGTGTACAGAGTCTTAAAATTAAAAACTATAGGAAATCTGTGTAATAATAACTTAATCTGGATAATTTAAGCATTAGCATTACACCGTCAACTATATCAACCGAACATTTCAGCGTTTACAGATAGTTCTAGGCAAATAGAAAAGAATAAACGTCAATCAGAATTAAGTATCTCAGCTACAGGGTCACTGAGAAAAATAGTCTTTGAATACCGATGGACCCCAGCAGCCATTAAATTGTGGCATTGAAGCAGATTGCAGCAGAAAGTGGAAGAGAGACCTTCTGCTCCCTCAAGGGTATGTGTCTGTGACTTTTCAATGCAAAAATGGATAATAAGAAAAAGAGGAAGCCATAAAGAAAACACACAGAGACATAAATCAGAACCAAAAATAGTTAAGTAGGCAGTAACAAGAACCAAAACTGGTGAGTCAGACTAACTGATTAGAGTACCTGAAATGTGGGAATGTTTATTCCAGTAAGATTATACAATCAAAGGTGATGTCAAATGGGATATTAAGGAAAAGGAGGAAGTCACAAAGAAAATACACAGAGAAATAAACCTGATAAATATGATGAAGACAAAGATAATAATTAGTCCTTACAAATCACACTAATTAATGGGCTATGAGAAAACTGCAGGCAAACTTGAGCTTTGACACCGATAAGAATGCAGAGCTGTGATGTAAGACAGATGCTTAGGACCCATTGGGTCAGCAGGAGAAGCTGGGATGCGGGTATGGGTATTAGACCAGTGCTTGAGGGATTCAGAGATGTGTTTCTGCTTGTAAACCTGGAGAGTGTGATGTGTCTGCCTCTACACGGCTTCACTGGTGTCCTCCTGCCTCTGGCAGCCCAAGAAGAGAAGGAGATGTGGCTGTCTGGGCTTGAATCTGGTGGGACTATTGTATTTGGGTGCTGTTGAAGGCAACATTTGTGGCCATTTGTGTGACTGACCCTGTTGCACTAAGGCTGGGTTCCAAAAATTAGCACTGAGGGTCCTGGGTCAGAGGTTTTAGACTCCATGGCCAGTTATAACATCTTTTGCAATGAATTTTCATATAGGTGATGATTTTTGGAGTCTCTTTTCAAGATGTTAGTAAGACTTCTGTATATAGCGATTATCACAGAATAGTCACAAACCATATTTCTGTGTAAGAAAAATTGCTGTGAAATGCTTTTTCTTTTACAGGATGCAATTTATTTTTTTTCATCAAAAAGTCAGAATCAAGGATTCTGCCAGAAAATCAAAAAGGCATGAGAGGTAATCAGAGTGTAAAATAGGATTTCAAAGAGTATAAAAACAGTGCAAATGAAGCTAAATTAATTATTTGCTTCAAAGTTTATGAGAGAGGCCAGAGAGATTTGAACATTGAAACTATTTTTAGTAGGGATTAGTCAGAGTATTGCACCTGAGTAAAGAGATTTTAAAATAAATAACTGAAAGGAATAGTAAAAAAAGTGTTAGCATTTGAAGGTATATTCAGTGAGTTCTAGGGGCACTCAAATATGAGAGCAGCTTTGCAGAAAAGAACCTCTTGGTCCTAGTAAACAAACTGACCACAAAGCAGCAATGTACCCTTGAAGCGAAGAAAACCAAAATCTTCCTTCATTGCATTAGGAAAGATGTTGTCAGCAGGTTAAGGAAGAAAATCCTTCCTGTCTGCTTTGCACTGGTGAAGCCATCTGGAGTGCTGGCTCCAGCTGTGGATTCTCCAGTGTGAAGAACCATGGACACACTGGAGAGAGTCTAGGAAAGGGCCACCAAGTTGATGAAGGAACAGGAATATCTGTCACATGAGGAGACGCTGAGAGATCTGGGACTGTTCAGCTTGGTAGAATGAAGCCTTGAGTATTTATAGGATTCTGTCAATACGTACAAATATCTGATGGTAAAAAATGAAGAAAATAAAGCCAGGCTTTTCTTAGTGGGGCCCAGTGAGAGCATGGGAAGCATCAGGCAAAGTAGATATGCAGGGAATCCTTATACCTAAGCAAATATTTTTTTACTGTGATGAGGGTTGTATTGGATGTAGGTTTCAAGATTTTGGGAGTGCTATGGGCTGCAGGAGTAGCCTCCATGAAGAGTGGCCAGGGGGCTGCCCTGTGCCAGGCACAACCAGTTCCAAACAGCTCCAATGTGCCACAGTGTAGCCTGCAGCCAAGATGATCCTGCCTTCGGGAAAGTATAGTTAAGAAAGGATAAAATGCAGGAGTGGACATGTGGATGCTCAGCTATCACAGAGGGTGAGCCCACAGCAGCAGTCAAGCACTGGAACATGTAGCTGAGAGCCTGTGGAATCTGGACCTTGGAGACACTAAAAAGCCAATCAGTCAAGGTGCTGTGCACCTTATTCTAGCTGAGTCCCCTTTGAGCAGGGGTTGCAGGCTAGATGGTCTCCAGAGGCCCAGACTGAATTCAAACATCCTGTGATTCTAAGAAATGTTGTATGGCCCCAGGTCTCTAACTGGAAGGCAAAGTGATGTATAGACTCACATTTTCAGTTTGGTATATCTGAAATTATATTAGAACATTTTTTGGGTTTTTTTTTGCAGCTGAGCAGAGTAGTGCTGTTCTGGTGTTTACAGTATACTTTGCAAGGGAGTTTGAGATGAAAAGTTTTCTGAGATGAGATTTGAGGAATGTGAAGCATAGTGTAAAGAAAACGTGTTTCCCATATTATGGATAAAGATGTTCACTAGAATGACCTGTTCCCAGAAACATGCTTGAGTTTTGCTTAGAACTAACTCCTACTAACTCCCTGAGAAAAAAATTAAAGTTTGTGAGATGTGTCTGAGCAAAAGACTGGAATATCTAAGTGAATAGGGGAATCGTTTATCTGACATACAGGCATAATCCACCGTGCATTGTGGCTTCCAGCAGTCTGATGAAAAGGGTTCCTCACAAATTACAGAACTGAAAAAAATCATGCCCCAAGCAAGCTGTACAACCCTTCCTATCTATAGATGGGCCAAAGCAGATGCTCGTTTGTTCTCTTATGATAATTTTATATACAGTTTGGCAGCTTGGGCTGTCTGTCAGAGATCCCATTTGTTCTGCAGGTAGAGCAGCAGGTACAATATTAGAAGAACTGATAAGTCTGACCATACACAGATTAAGGTAGAGTGGGAAGAGGCTTTACTAGATATGTTTGGTTGTGCAAAAGCAAAGTTTTTCAAAGATTTTATAAATCAGCAAAATGTAGTCCAATTTTTACAATGAGGAAGAACTATCCTTGCTGAAAAGGCCAATGGTTCAGTTAAGTAATGTAAAAATTCAAGAATCTAGCCATTTTCTCAGAATCATGTAATCACATAACGCAAAAGTTGCCCAAAATTCAGGGTAATGCAGACTATTATGCAGAACTTCAGCTCAATTCTCTCAAAAGCATCACTATATGGAAATAAGGTCTGGGAAAAGGAAGACAAACCCTAATAATCAGGTACTATTATAAGCATCCTATTACTGTGCCTACATAGTTAATCCATGCCTGCAAGTATGCTGAATTGTATATGCCGTATTCACTACCACTGTTATTATCTACTCACATTTCCCAGCACACCTACCTACTGTATAATGTGTAAATCTGTAGAGAATCATAGAATATTTGGGTTGGAAAGGACCTTTGAAGTTCATCTAGTCCACCCCTCAACATATATTATAGACTAAATCCTATGCCTCGGAGTTTTTCACATGCTTGTCCCATTAAGTCAGAATAAACAAAGTTGTTTAAAAAACTAATTTTAAAAATAACACTGTGATGCCTCTAAGAAGTGAAAATTAAGAACTTTAACTTTTTGTTTTTCTGATTCTTTAGTAATATAATATGTGCTTCGAAAATTTCATATCAACTTCTTCCTTAGTGTTGAAATGCCGGAGTACATCAGAGTACGCCATAGACCTCTCATCCAGGTGGCATATCAAAAAAGAAATTAAAAAGCCTAAAACATATGTTTCTGAGATACTGTATTTTTTCCTCAGAACTCTGCAATAATATTTTCTTGGTTACATGAATAATCTAGTTTTAATAACATAGGACTCAATAATGTTGCTCTATCAGGGAAATAATTCTATATGACTACAACAATCCCTTTCATTCAACCTTAACAGATCAAGATACTCTGATTATACAATTAATTTCTTTTAGTTTCTCTTAGGATAGATTTCCAGATAATCTTATTTATGTGCATATGGAGTTTTTCACTAATTTTAAGTTTTGGGAAGACATTTTTAATGAGACACACAATGTATGATTGCTTTCATCATGCAAATACTTGTGTAGCAAAAGGAAACAACTTCAACTTTTTTCAGAAAGAGTGGCCTAAATCACTCTGACAGTACAACATGTGATGGGGAATATTTTTAAGGGAAAAATCACTGTAGGCTGTTTACTGTCAAGCACAGCAAGACAAAAGGTTAGTTCACTAGGAGGAGAAACTGGATGTTAAAGTTGAGGCGTAGGCCCATATGAAATAATATGCTTTATTTTATAACATTGCATGGGTAGGATTTTCGCATAGTGGATAGTAAGAACAATATAGTATAATATATATATATATATATATATAATTAGATCTATGTTAAATATTTTAAATATGAATTATTTCGGAATATATATGAGTTTCTATGTGGCGTCACATGTAATGCAGTAATAGAAATATGTTATAAAGCTTCGTAGCATGCCATATATATGTACTCAGAGAAAAGAGACAATAATAATTATTAGAGTACTATATCTTACCTTTTAAATAGGAAAATAAACTAAACTAAAATATTATAGTTCACCTTGAATACAAATTCAGTAATGCACTATTTCACAGTGACTGACTTGTCACTAAATGTTTCATGTATTTATATAAGTGCTTGAATCAAAAATTCTAATCTATTTAAACACTGCTTACACAAATTTGTGTAGGCCAGCAAGCTAGAATTGATCAAACAAATCAGAATATTTCTAAGTGTTCCTTTAATTTCACAGGTAAAATAACTCTTAAAAAAAAATATAAATTGCATTTGTGCTATTATGTAATGCTGCCAGAGTTAATTCTACTTTATCAAATAACATTAGGCATGTGCTTTTTGTACAACACCTGAATATGTGAAAAGATCATGAACTTTATGATATTGAACTAAATTTCAGGAAAAAAAAAAGGGAACTCAAATGAACACTAACAAATATTATGTCTGCAATTAAACTTGATTACCTTTAGTAATATAGGGAGATACTATTTTTCCATGACATTTCAACACAACTTTTTCTGTATGCAGAAAAAATACAGTATTGCAATTAATTTTATGTCTATAGATAATTCAACATGAAATCAAAATTGCTCCCATTATACATGATTTGTATTTTCACACAACACAATTAGCAATTCATACTGCTATATGGAGGGGAAAAAAAAGAGAGATGATCAAACCGCAGGAAAAAATATTTTATATTTTAACGATTTATTTATTTTATTTATTAAAAAAAAAATCTTAATCATTTTTATAATATGTAACCTGTGTGATCTGTACCACGGCTCAGTAACCTTAAGTCTTCTAGTCTAACTGAACAAATGCCATGTAAAAACACAGCAGATGTTCCACTGGCTTTTTAATTGTTATTCACTCTAGTACGGATAGTATGGATGTTATAGAGTTGAATAGTGAGTTATAAACTGTATCAAAGCATGCAAGGAATGTTATTTTTGTATACACGTATTGAAGCATTCAGATATCATGCACTAGCAAGCTGGTGCCTGCGGATAGGTGCATGAAATTGGAAGAAATTTTACACATTCCTACACAGTAACTAAATGTGTTCAATTACACAGAAACTAAATACCATCACAATAAGCTATTATTAATAACATATTCAAGAGATCTCTTATTTCTTATATTTACTTTGGGGAAAATCTGTTTGTTGTAGGAACACCGTAAGTTTAAAAGTAGCTTGTCCATGTACCTGCAGAAAATTTAAAGCTGCTCACTCCTCACACAAAATTCCACAGTGTATTTGACCTCAGACAACCAATTACTTTTTCATTGCCTTGATTCTTTGTGGTTTATGATTTGACCTGTCTGTCACTGTACTCCATGGTGCTTCTCCTAGAAAAAGGTGGAGAACTAGAAACTTGTATCAGGGAATAGGGTGAAGGTATGCAACATCACAATCTCTGTTAAATTTCAACTGGAAAAAAAAAAAAAAAAAAAAAAACAAAAAAAAAAAACAAAAAACCAAAAAACACCAAAACTTGTATGATTAAAATTAAATGAAAAGCAGGTGATGGATAAAGTTATAATCACAAAAGGAAAATAATAATTGTGTTAGTTCTTGACCTATCTTTTGCTGTTGTTACTGTTTTGAGATCTATACTGAAACCAACATTTTATCCATTTTCCATTTTGACATAAATTGGATATATATTTTTAATCAGATATATTTAAAAATCAGATTCACTCATTTTCCTTTGCCATATTTGGAGTTAGGCTCTAAATTTACTATCTACTGGCTGTTTATTAATATTGTTTGATGCAATATTTCCTCTGTGGATTTTAATGTGAGAAAGGCCAGATAAGAAGTTGCAACACTGAGTACGTTTTATTCTTCTCTTGGCTTTTTTCTAAGGTGAAAATAATGCACTACATACTCTCAAATATGTAGTGCAAACATGAATTTAGTTTTGTGCTCCTTTTCCAAAAATCTCCAAAATCAGAATATGAAAGAATTTTTTCTCTCTAAGTTAGAAACACATTAATCTAGCTGCCTACAAAGAGAAAAATATTGCTAGAAGAACTGTCTCAGTATTTCCCAACAACCAAATCAGAAAAATATGTGATAACACAAGAAGTCGGCTAGGCCAGAAATCTGATTTTGGTCCTTTTAGAAAGATAACTCTCAAGCAATTAGTAAATGTGGTAAAATATAGTAAAAATGGAATAATTTAAAAGTGTCTTTCAATTTCCTTAATTAGTTTCAACAGAGACAGACATGTTGAACTAAAGGCATACATTATGGATTCAAAACCTGAAGAGCTTATTAGACCTCTCAGTGTTAATTACGATTTTCATTTTTCTTAATAGTTGCAAAGGTCTAAGATAGTGTCCTCTTACAATAGCATCAAAATGGTAGTGCAGATAGTGTTATTTTGGTGTTGTAAAAAAATATCCTCTTTTAAGACTCACCTTTAAACTAAATTGCATGTTTATATTTATATATTTCTCCTACAGATGACCACTTTCCATATACAATAGTGATCTAAATATGTCTTTACCAATGACATCTCTTTCCCTCCTTCATCTGCATCAGCTTTCCATGAACAAATTCATATAATGCAAACTTAGACAAAGGCATGCTGTTTTCTTCAAACAGCAAATGACATCATTGTATGGTGAACTGCTAACATATTTAGGTAGTACTAAGGGGTATTTTTAAATGTAACCTTTTCTTCTGATAAAAATATAGCAAGCAAATTGTAATAAGAATAAACTTGAATACATTTATTTTCTTTCTAATGGAGATCATAGATTTGCACCAACATAAAGTCAATTGTACAACTAATTTCAATTGCTTGTATTCTCTATTTTAGCTATGCACATGTGCTTCAGCCTGCTGTGTGAAATGTGATGTATTTATTCTTCAAATATTTTTTGTCCATTTCTCATAGAATAGTAGAATTGATTGGGTTTGAAGAAACCATCAATGGTCATTTAGTCCAACCCTCTGGTCATGGGCAGGGACACTTTCCACTAGATCAGGTTGCTCAAAGCCCCATCCAGCCTAACTCTGAACACTTCCAGGGATGGGACATCAACATCTTCTCAGGGCAAACTCACCAGTATTACACCAACCTCATTGTAAAGAATAAAACCAACCTAAACAGCCAATCAAGATCTACCCTCTTTCAGTTTAAAATCATTGCCCTGTGTCCTTTCACTACAGATCCTCTTAAAAGACCTTCTCTTTCTTATAAACCCTCCTTAAGAAATGAAAGGCTGCAATAAGGTCTTCCCAGAGCTTTCTCCAGACTGAAAAACCCTCGGCCTGTTGCCATAGGAGGGGTACTCCAGACTTCTGATCATCTTTGTGGACCTCCTGTGGACACAGGCATGTTTTTTTTTCCTCTATTATGGATTCCAGAACTAGATTCAGGGCTCTGTGTTCAAGCACAGGTGTTAGGAAAACACCAAACCAACATATGAAACAGAAAACACTATTTGGTTGTTTTAGGAATCAAGAGCAAATTTACAAGTGCTGTGGCTGAGCTGGGGATGGTCACTGATTGCCTGCTTAGCTTTAAGCCATCAACATATTTTTTGCCTGCCTTGAAGAAGTATGATACGACTGATGGAGGATGGACAAGGTTTTTTAAGATTTCTTGGGTACACTTCATAAATGCCATGTTATGGGCATCACAAGGCCCTATTGCAAACAGATGGAACAAAGGTCACGAAGCATGCTGTGTTTCAGCCTGCTTTCAAGCCATCCCACTGAGGACCTGAAAATATACCTGAAAATAAATATATCTTCATTAACTGAAATGAAGGTCTGTTTCCACTGTTCCAGCTGTATCCCAATTCAACTCGTATTTACAATACAATGATATTAAGCAGAAATCAACTTTTGTGAACATCGCAAATAATGTATATGGACAAAGCTTAATTTAAATTGAAAATAGTACTATGATAATTTCAGCCTAATTTAATAAGGTTTGCTTAAAATAAATCAGGTTACAGTAACTGTTTTTCATTGTACACACCAAATTATTCCTCTTCCAGCTTATTTCCTTTCATGAAATTATTGGTAGTAAAGTATGAATGGAAGTATGGTAAAAATCTTAATTGCAACTTCAATGCTTGTGATGTATTCAAATGTCAGCTATTGCTAAAGGAATTATTGCTGCAATCTGGTTTTGGATAACAAAAACTAAAAGATTAATCTCAATAGTTATGTATTCCTATTGGGTTTTACTTTGCTAAGCCTACCTTTCCTTCTTAGCCCTAAAAATCTGATTTGTTTTGTAATCTGTTCTGAATCAATTGACACCACTGTATCCAATCTAAATTTCCAAGACCATGTATTACTAAATTACAGAAAGAAGAGTCTAAGGAATTCATATTGGTATTACTACAGCTTTAGATAGAGACTGCTTCAAATCTGAGAGCTTGACACTGAGGGCAGATGACAGTATTACCATTCTGCTGATCCATGCAGTGTTATTTTTGCTGTGTGAAATGTACAAGCACAATCCCTTGCAGTATGACATTAGGAACAGTATCGGTTCTTAGATTCTCACTTACTAACAACTTCTCCTGTTTTGTTTGCTGTGTAGTTTGGTTTCCATATTAAGGTCTACAGAAACTATTTATCTTCTCATAAACTTTAATTATGCACTAGAAAAAAAATGTGTCTTCAGAAAATGTAGTAAAGGATAATGTAATTTTCTGCAGGTCTCATTTTTTAAAAGACAAGCTAGGATTATGTGTCCATACTTGTACCTCAAATGTTTGAGATATTCTTCATTGAAAAAAAGCCAAAACCAAACAAATGGACACAATTCATACTAACTAACCTCCATTCCTGCAATCCTTATCTAGCGGACAAAAAAGTTTTTATCCCTGCAAGTATTCACCCCTTCTTGGTATTATTTTCTGGGTTTTTTCATATGTATTTGTTGACTACTTTTTTTTTTTTTCTTTTTTTTTTTTTTTTTTTTTTTTTTTACATATTTCATGTCTCTGACTACACTGCATCTACATCTATATTGATAGAGGTCTGCGAGATTGCTTTCATATTAAGTAAATAGTAACTATAGAAAGGATATTTCTGCTGTTTGCTAAACAGTACTGAATGGAATACTATTGCAACAGATATTCATAATCCCTAAAAATTTTGGCTCATTGCCCTTTTGAAAAAGTCACGTGCCAAGCTTCTTTTGTCATCATTGAAATTATAGGTATACAAAAATTTCATGCTTAAAATTCCAACTTTTTTGACATCAGATCCTCTGATCTCAGTTAAAGCAGACAACAGAAAAGAGAAGGACTGAGAATGTATTTATGAATAGCTGTTTTCGTTCTGTCCTTGAAAGCCTGCGTACAGAAACCAAACTAACACTCAAAATGCACTCATGCATAAGCCAATCATGCTGCGTTGCTCGAGGCTAACAGTTCTGCAGGTACGAATCAAGGAAACACCAACTTCTTTGCTTGTTTTCCACCAGCACATTGCCACTCTTTCTGGAGCCTCAGAAAGCCATCATCCCCACCTTTCCTCAGGGCATTCAGTGGTTGAAAATAGCAGTCACTCATTCAGATGGTACAGGCAAAATCCTGGTAACTTCTGTGTCTCGTTAATGATTCTGGATCATAAATACTGCCACTGCTGACAGATGTAATTACTCATGGAAATACGCTTCATTGTACCCTTGTGTTTGCCTTGTGAGTATCATAAATGGGCTCTTCTCAAAAATCTGACATTCTAGGAAAGTACAGCCCCAATTGAAAAGAGATGTGAGAGCTGACAAGAGATGACAAATGTCAGTAGTTCAGCTATGCTGTTGACAGGTCTGTCCTTGTTAACATCAACAGTATTAGCAGAATGTTGAAATAACCTATTACTCACATGCCAAGGTTTTGCTGTTAAAAGCTTCCCACTCCCCTGTAACTCTCCCAGTCTCTGCTGCCAGCTACCTATCCAGTACCACTCCCACAGACACCTCTTGGTTAAATTATTTTTTTTTTCCCACCCACATAAAAAGGTGAGAGAAAACATAAAATTTATGAAGTACACTGTTTCAAAAAACCCCTACATATAAAGTTCTGTCAAACATCTTATTATAAGAATTAACAAATGTCTGTTTGCTAATTCATTCAGTAGTAATTATTGGGAGATAAAGGACACAATGAAACAAGTTTCTCTCCATATGGATTCAGGTCCTTGAAAATGAAAAATTAAAAAAAAAAAAGAACAAAATAAAAACCTTTATAATTACTTTTGAAAAAGAAAATAAAAATAAATTAAAAAAAAAACCTATGTTTCATCTTATCAAAAATAGGTAAAAATGGTATGTAAAATACTCATAATTTGCACTGATTAAGTGGAGAGCATGTATATTCTTGGAAGTATAAGATTTCTCCTTTTTGAATCTCTGCATAGTAGCATTCTAGTTTTCTATGTATTTTTGTCTTTTTTTTCCCCTCCAGATAGAGTTCATTGACGAACTAATGGTAAATCAAAAGCAAATATCCCTGAAAGTGGCCCTAGTTCTATACCATTTTACATGAAGTTTTGTGATGCTTATTTTAGTAAGGTAGAAAAGTTCATTTTACTAATGTTGCCAAACCTGTACAAAGTAGCTCTCCTACACATCTTCATGGGCTGCATACAAATATCTGCCTTCAAAATGCAAGTGTCCTTCAGCTTGGTGAGACACCTGAGTCCAGTTTCTATAAAAATGTTTTAGAGTGTTTCATTTATGCTTCTGCTTACTGAGATGAACACCTCCTCTTTAACTGGCATATTCTCACGTGTGAACGTCATATACCACTCAGACGCAACTCAAAGAGGATTCCTGCCCTGTATAGCCTAAATCAAACATGACATAACAAGTCAGGCTTATGAACAGATGTGGTATATCTGGAGGGAAAACAAAGGACAAGGCTGGAAAAAAAATGATCAGGCTGTTTTTCAGCCATTTAGTCAGTTTGATGTCTCATATTCTTCCCTCCTCTTTTAAGAATCCAGGGGTTGAATGCACTTTCCCTCGCTTTGCTGAGCAGGCAGTGAATATATGGTAAGCAGATAGTAACATAACTGTGAAAGTTACAGCATATTCCCTTCTAATATGATTGTGTCATGACCTTAAAAAATTAGCCTTTATTGCTTTCTAATTTGTGAGCGCATGTTTTATTTTTGCTACTATTTGGATGTGTAAAGTAATAGTGATCTCTTGGGGTGTAACTGTACTGCAGGGTGGTGGGTTGACCCTAACTGGCTGCCCAGAACCCAACAAGCAGCTCTGTCACACAAACCATGCTCCCCTTTGCTTGGAATTCAAAAGGAGCCTTTGGATGTACCTTGGGTGAGAGACGCAGTGCACTTCAAAAAGACTTTGCTGAAGCTGACCCCAAAACACAGAGGAATGCCTGCATGTGAAGGAAAGTATTGCCAAATGGATTGTCCAGTGCAGCCAGGACTATGAAGATGAGGAACATGGAGAAGATTTTGTTATGCAGTTGTATAACTCCTATGTAAGCAGACAGTATAGAGGCAGGGAAAGTGAAAATGGCTCAGAACTGGATAACACAGGTTGAAAACCCCCTAAAATTAATGAGGTATGAGGAAAAACATGAAAAGTTAAGGAAAATTTGGTGGGCTAAATCCAAAACAAATTAAACAAATCACAGATATCGTCAGAGAAAACAAATCCCTTGATCTCAGCTGCAGCAATACATACTCACAAATTTATACCTGTGTTGTTCAGCAATCATAGTTACAAATAGGCAGATGTTTTTCAGTGACTCAGGCACACTGGAAGCAGAGAGGCAAGCATGCTCACTTTCAATTAAAGTATTTGCAGTGTTATAAAGCAGCTTTAATTATGTACTTAGAATTAAGATTATAGAATCATAAAACCATCTATGATCATCTAGTTTCAATGCCCTGCCATAGACAGAGGCACATTCCACTAGATCATGTTGCTGATCCTTAAACACTTCAAGGGATGGGGCATCCACAACTTCTCTGGGCAACCTGTTCCAGTGGCTCACTACCCTCACAGTAGAGAATTGTTTCCTTTTATCTCTTCTAAACTTACTCTGTTTCAGTTTGAAGCCACTTTCCCTTGTTTTACTGTATGTCCTTGTAAA
Source organism: Malurus cyaneus samueli (assembly GCA_009741485.1). Lineage (NCBI taxonomy): Eukaryota > Metazoa > Chordata > Aves > Passeriformes > Maluridae > Malurus > Malurus cyaneus. Next base: position 47,197,554 of record CM019214.1, on the reverse strand, counting down.
AAAACTCTCTCCATCTTTCTTGAAGGCTCCTGTTAGGACCTCCATCTGGAAGGTCACAATTAGGTCACCCTGAAGCCTCCTCTTCTCCAAGCTGCACAGCCCCAATTCTCTTTGCTTTTCCTCACGGGTATATCATATAAATATTTTTATTATATGATAGAATAATGCATTTTTCAGGTTTGTTGGACTTTAAAAGGAATAAATCCTTTTAAGGATGCTTATCCTGTCTCTTCTCGGGAAATTTTGGCTACATGACAAGCCGTGACAGTAGATGTTGAGGTAATAGTAAACAAAAAAGTAATCTGTTGAGAAGCATTGGTTACCCCCACATCTAAATTCAATGTGCAGGAGTATTCAAGTCACAAATGGACTTTGGCCCTTAGAAAATCTATAGGTACAAACCTCTGGAATTTAAAGTTTCTTTTAAAACATATTGTTAATGCCTAAAAGAATCAAAATTTCACACAAAATTTACTGCTTTAAATTTAAATGTTCCCAGATTTTTAAAAAATTATTATTATTTGCTTTTATTATTGTGTAATCCTATATATTGAAAAGGGTGTGCATTGGAGTAGCTAAGTCCTTATTTGGGTCTGGACTCCAATCTATAAAACAATTAGTGGATCAATATAGAATTAACTTGAAACATTTTTGTTCTTTATCTTTGTGATCTTCAGCTATTGCTGATTGACTTTGTGCTGCTTTATCATTGTAATGTGCATTGAAAATAATTGGTTTATTTGAGATTTGATTCATTGGGATGCGTGGAGAGCACTTCTTAGAACATTTGACATGTGTAATTTTTTATATATCATTCAACGCAATTAAAGCTTGAATTGAAAGGCATTATATTTAATTTTTATTTAAAATTGTTCTTATTCTCGACAATATACTGAATTATATTTATTGAAATCTCTACAGCTACTGTATCTACAAAATACCTTCAGTCATTAACACAATATGTTTGCCCATTAATATTTCTAAAAACTTTTCTTTTAATACAAATTAATTCTCACAAAAAATCAAGTAATATATTATTACTTATGTTCACCTCGATCCACTTGAATAGGTTCACTTTTCCATGCAGTGCAACAGCACCACATAGAAACTTCGGTAGACCTACAGGATCTTTTATAGAAAATCATCAGCTCAGTGTTACTATTGAACAATCAATTACACAAATTCAGAAAGAAATTTTAGACACAGAACTAGGAAGACTAAATTATTGTTGAAGGCATTTCTTTTACTTTTGGAGGTTTTTCTTAGATTATAATAGGCAAAGAATTGAAACCAGACTATAACAATGGAAATAGCATTTGTTTACAAAAAGATCAATCATCCTGCTAGAATTGAAAACAGAAACTTTGACATCCCTTTTGTGATCTTTACATTGAAACATCCCACTAATTATTTTTATGCCTTGCTTTGCCTCTACATGCAACGGGAGAATTGGCTTTTGTGCTTATTTTTTTTTTCTTTTCCTTGCTTTTCAATTCCAGAAGAAAACTGAAACATGAAATAATTTACATGAAAATATTGATCTCCACAAACACTTGAAAGCTGAAAGCCTTAATGTGATGGAGTGATTTTATCTTGCCTCCATGCCACTCTCTCACCTCTTTGGTGGGAAAGGAGAATAAAATAAGAATCTCGTGGCTTGAGACAGACAATTTAATAAGTAAAAGCAAAGGTCACATAGAGAAGCAAAGAAAACAAAAAATATTTATCCTCTACTTTCCATCAACTTGTGTTCAGCTACTTCCTGGGATGTAGGTTTTCACCATTAGTAGTGGTTGCTTTGTAAGAAAAATGTCTTAATAATAAGTACCCTTCCCCCTCCCCTTTCTCTTAGCTTTCATTGCTGAGCATGATGTCATATGGAATGGAATATGTTTGGGTCAGCTGTCCTGGCTGTGTCCCCTCCCAACCTCTTGCCCACCCCAGCCTACAGGCTTTTGGGGACAGGGGGAGGGTTAGGGATGATGCTGTGCAGCAGCCAAGGTGCTGGAGAGTTATCAACTCTTCTCATTACAAGCACAGCACATGGTTCTATGGAGGCTGCTATGCGGGGGATTAACTCCAACTCATTCAGACCCAGTGCACATAGTCAGGACACTGAAAAATTATTAAGTATTTGTCCTAACTCACCATTAATTTATTAAAATGAGACATTATTTAGATTATCCATAAAATATATAGGAAAGATTATGTAAATATGACAGATTCTGGGAATTATTTCCCTGCATTTACTTTGCTTACTAATCTGCAGAATGTAATTTTCCCCCACACTGCTCTTCAGGGACGACTGCGATTTTGAAATCTCTTCTGAAAATGTCTTTAAATAAACACTCATATTTTAGTTCTTATTTGGTAGGGTCTTATTTCTTAAATTTTTCCGACAGCTACCAAATGCCTTATAAGTAAGCAGCAACATATTTGTTTTTCCAAATCTGTTATTCAAAATAAATTAAGACCTTCATAGGATATATTCTATAAAGAACAAAGCAAGTTTTTATATAATAATTTTCATTCTTATTTGTCAAAGTACATTTTAAAATTATCTAAAAAAAGTCAGTTTGTTCAAAATGTATTGAAATTATAGAGCAGAAATGACATGCTCTAACCTGACATAAACACAGATATAAAATTGAAAAGGTGAGCTGGTGCCTGGATATCTTTTTCTTATGTGTTATTGTACAGTGGG
>CM019214.1:46897350-47192350 GCA_009741485.1 Malurus cyaneus samueli | reverse complement strand
TTTCTTCACAGTTGCTCTGATATCTTGTAAAAAATCTATCTTCCTTAAAGAAGACTTCTCAGTCTACAAATCAGAAAACCTCTTCAGATGTCACAGTCCATCTAAAATTTAGAGAGAAAGGAAAGGTTTGGTTTTTTCATTGTCCTTAGTCCTTGCAAGTGGAATATTAAAGATGAGGATTTCTGTACCTGCTATCATTCTCAGAGTTTTCATTTTCTGTGATAACATTCCAATGCTAACAATTTTGAGAAATTCTACTGTTATTTTGGTGTGAAGGAGAAAAAAATTATAGGGAATGTCCTAGGGAATACCTAGGGAATTTACCAATATCTATAGTCAACATATTTGGCTTCTGTGGTGAAATAATTGACCGTGAACAGTAGAGGAACCCTGTTATTTACTTCCACTCTAAAGAGGCTTTCAGTGAGCTCTTCCATTGGCTCTGACAGACATGAAGGAAACTTCTGGAGTCCCTCACCTTTGTAGAAGACACCCTTGTATCCACCTGCCACCCCACTACAAAATCTTGGCCAGGCAAACCACTGATCCTGATCCATAAATACTCAGTCATCCCTTAGAAATAGAAATGTATGTACCAGCTACTCCACATAGAGTCCAAAAATTTGTCTCCCCTCTTTGTTATGCTTTTTGAGGGGCCTGAATCCTTCCAGCACTTTAGTCATTGAAGCTGTCTTACTGTGTATCTTACATCATAATCACACTGTGATTTGTGACTGCATGTAGTCTTTTAATTCTTTTTCTGGTGCTTCATATGTTCACATAAACACACAGGAGACAGGATTCAGCTTTTGCCATCCTCCGATGGAATGCTACACCACCTCATCTTCCATCCCTTTCACCCTGGCCCTTAGGTCATTATTGTGACCTTTAATCACAATACTAGAGTTTCAATAAGAGACAGCAAATATCTCTACACAGAAAATATTTATAGCACATTGTACTCTAAAACAGCAGTTGAATTTCTGGTCTGGCTTGACTATTATTTTGGTCACAGAGGTATTGAAACAAGTATTTTCAAATGCATATTTTATTCATGGTCCAACAATATTAAAAGAGGGACAAGCATTTCATTAAGTCATATTCATATATAGAGGAAAGATTGTAAGTATTTACCTTTAAGAGAGGTTTCAGGTCCATAGGTTCTCCCTAGTCAGACTTACTGTCTTACAAGGCAGTTAAACAAGGAATTTAAAATGTATCTCTGACCTTAACATTTATAATTACCTAGCAGCATGTAACTGCATGATAAGGGCAGGTTTCTGTTCAGCATTCCGTCTGTTCTGGTCTTAAATCTGAACTAGCAATTGGTCTCACACACTGAAGAGAGCAGAAAATATTTAATACTCAATACCTCTCTGTGCTTCAGCAGCTGGGTACCCAAGCATTATAATCAGCTGAGATTCTATTTTCTTTCTGCTGGACTTGTGCTTCAATTTCACATATATCTAATATGTTTCTAAACACCAACACAGAATTTCACAAGAGAAGCAGCCTGGAGCACACAGCAGGAGAAATGCAGGAAACACAAACAGCATGTCAGAGATGCTCAGTAAAGGTTCTTGTTTGATTTTCAACATTTTAGAAGCAGTAGTACATCATAATAAATCTCAGCAAGACAAACACGAATATAGAATACAACTGCCAGTGCTCAAACTATGAGCTTCCCATGCTTCTCAGTGTTAAAGAAACTGAACCTGATGGTCCTCAGGACACTGGGAATTCCTCATTCCCAGCATGCTAGGCCTCAGTTTGGGGCGCTCATTCTCCAGGGAATCAGTCTGCTACTGTTTCCATCAGTAGATCCAGCCAGTAAATAGGGGTGCACAGACTTGTATGCATGTGTTAACACACCACTCACACACACACACAAGTACACATATGCAGAAACCAACACAGTACAGTGTTTTTACTGCAGCACTCACATGAACACAGACAACACTAAATCATGTTCCTCTGCTCCTGTTGATCAGAACTGAAGATGGACTTGTTGACAGATAGACACCCTTACTCCTTAACCCACAGTCATACTCACTTTCGTATATTTGTTAATTATTAGCTAAGGTTTTACATTCACGTAAGACCCATGTGGGTCCACCCTGGATCACAGGTCCTCAACTCAGTCAGAAAATCAGACTCTGGATCTTTCTTAGGCTCTTCCTACACGCTGGCTTGTTCTGTCATTCCTCATGGTGCTGTCTGAAAGTTTTATGAGGTTATTATTTTCCAATTTGTTATGTTCAGAATTTTTTTATGCTAAGCTCGCACTGTCATGCTTTTCGTGTTCTGTTCAATCAGCCATACACCAAATCAGGGCCTAGTCATCTGCCTACATATGTCAATACTAATATTTGCATTCGTATAAATCTATGTGTGTGCATTTATCTTCCTTTAATCGTCTTGTTTTGAGATAGACATGGAAAACATTGATGTGTATTGATATAATACATAACATTTGCCAAATGTACTAAGCACATATTGAAGTAAGCTTCATGTGTTCAACACAAAAGAAACTTAGTAGTTCTTAGCAAAACCTCACTAGTTTCTCTTTCCCCAAATGCATGGTGAAATTCTGGTCATAATGAAAAGGTAGGAATGATTGGACATTCTTTCCTGGAAACACAATCAGAATTCATTCTTTTGTACAGAAACTATTGTCCAGAGAAAACATGCAAAGGTTACATAAAGAAAATTTTCATGAGAACTTGATTTAATATCCTTCACAGTCCACAGTGCCATTCCCTCTTCAACTCATTGCAAAAGCAGGGAAAGGAGAAGTTTCAATGAGCTCAAGTAGTGAATTTACACATTTAAAGTGGCCAACCATTTCTATTATTTAGGAAACCAGACAGAGTTGTATCTTAGTTGCTATTTTATTCTAAGGGATGAGAGAGAAATCATCTAAGTGAGGTGAGTCAGAAGCTGGTTTTTTTCGATGGACAAGGTTTTCTGATTTTCCATGGCCGCCATGAATATGCAGGTACAGTAGATGCAAGAAGACAACTGAGGGGCAGTAATGAGTGACAAAAGACTGAAACTAGTTCTCAACTGCCTTTTCTCTGGAAAAGCTGTCATTTAATTGCTCCTAGAAACACAGGGGTTGCTGTAGGAGAAATTTGCTGACTCCCGGGAGACTGGTCTCTGAGTGACAGAACAAAAAGTCTAAATACAAGCAAACAAGAAATTTAATTGTCAGTTCATATGGATGATGCTTGGAGGGCAAATGATTCTATAAAAATGGGCACACTGTAGTACAGGAAATGTTACTCTGGTAACAAAGAATAATCATACCTTCTTTGTCATCCTATTTTGTTATTAATGAACTAGCAAAGGTCAGCCCTATTTTATGTAACAGTGGAGACCACAGTTTACAACTACTTTGGCATGGCTGAACCTTCATGTGCCTGTGATCTTGTTGCCATCTGAAAATAAAACAAGTGAATGTTTCATAGGACATAGCTATATAGTGTCGATATATTCGTTGTAGTGGAGTGGTAAAATAGTTTTACACTCCCTATGCAAAATAAAACTAAAAAATCATCAGTACACAAATTGTTTATTGCTGATATTTCATCAAGTTCTACAGAGATACAATATGAAAACCTCTTTTAGATTTAAAAATTTCTTTTAGTTTTTCTTACTGCAAAAGTAAGCATCAATCTTTTAAATTCCAGGAGTTGCTGTTGTTCATATGTCACAAATGTTTTAATTGTATTCAGCTATCTTGGATTATTTTGTCAAACCCCTCACACCATCCCTATTGGGCTCTTTTTTTTAGATATGGTACAGACCATTCTACCCATGCTGTCTCAATTTTTCTTCTTTTAGGAAGAAAAATTATTACTTTTTAAATTTATTAATGTACTATAAAAAAAGTTGAATGTTAGTTAAAAATAAAATCAAACTAAATGTGTATGATGATAATCCTTTAATTTTCACTTTGTGTGGAAACATTTCTTTGTGTGATACATTTGTCATTGAGGAAACAAAACTAATTTTGTCTTTATAGTTTACAGACCTCAAAGAGTAATTCCTATCACCCTCATTTGCAAAGCTTCATGAATGCTGTGCCTGACTATGGATTGATATTTTTTTTTTCCAGTTTTTGAGAGCAATACAGAATTTCAGCGTAGGAGATGACTTGTTTCTGAAGAACAATTTCACCATTAAGAAACTTAGAACCACCTTCAAAATTTCAAGGTTCCTAATAGAAAGTGAATGTCTCACACCACGTTTCTATGTTGACTGTGAATAATATGAAGAAAAATAATTAAACTAAATTATGTTATCATGCTGTGGCTTACCACTAAAGGATAGAAAGGCTGTATTACTTTATTCCAAGAAATTAAATTAATATATTTATTTTGAGCCAATAATAATCTAAGCAAATTAATTATATTTTATAGGTCTTAGTTTAGTCAGCTCAGTTACTTCCTGATTTGGCCACAAGAATTAAATGAATATTGGTTCCACCCTATAAAATGTGTATAAGAATGTATATCAATGTATATAAGAAACATACACATTGATAGATATGACCCACCTCACAAGGTCAGATGCAAATCTCTAAGTAACTGCTTAGAAAACAACATAGACACTCACAGAATTACCAGACGGACACATGATTATTAGACTGAGCATAAGAGCAGCACAATATTATTTACAAAAAAAAAAAAAAAAAGTCATAGGATAATTTTGCAGAGAACTTACAGATTTCAGTTAAAGACCCTGCACTCCATCTGTGTATATATTTAGCTATGAATAGTAAGGTCAGTCTTATACTAGAGCTACAGTGTGAGGATTTGGAGAGTTTTCCCTCCCTTTCCAGAAGATGATTTTTTCCAAATTGTATACCATTTTTAGGTACATAGTGGCACACATTTTTTTCTGAGTTAAAGTCTTCTACATGTGTCTTTAAAAGTTGGACAGATTTTCCAGTTGGTCTGTCTGAAGAAAAAGAATAATAAATAAATTAAATTAAAAAAAAAAAAAAAAAAATAAATAAAAATCAGGTAACAGTGATTCTGTGATACAATTGTTTGTCTGCAGTGTTTTAGGTCAGCAATTTGAGGACTCAGATTATGGAAAATTTCAATTCCCTTCTCTGCCAAAGGTATTTGCACAAGTATTTGTACTTTGGGGATTCTAGATAAACTATAACAGTGTAAAGAGTAGCGACTTCTTTACTCCCCTTACATCTGATCCACTTTTACTTCAGAAATACTGCAAAACTCATTTCAGAGAATGCTTCTCTTTGGTCTGATGGGCAGAATATTAATATGGAAAGCAAAAGGAGAATGGCTGCATTCCAGTCCCGTGGAAAGCCAATATATATATTTTTTTTTAATCGAGTGGAAGAGCTCCAGCAATATAATTTATACCAGACTGTGCTGGTGCCTGTGGTATTGAATATATAAATTAAATAGCAAATGTATATTTTCATCTATTCAACAGCAAATATATTCTGCCACTCTTATCTGAATATAAACAAAACAAATAAAAAAAACATACAAAACAATATCAGGTATTTTAAAATTATCATGCCAACCTATTTAAACTACTTGAATTCACACTGTGGGACAGGTTTATAGTCTTTAAAGGCATTTGTAGAAAAATCTATGCTCACTTTTTCCTTATTAACATCTACATTTTCTTTGAAGTGTATTTGCTGATTCTACATGCTTGTCATAGCTGAGGAATATTTAGATCTTACTTGATGAGTAAGATCTTTATGTTTTGCTGATCTAGTACAACCATTGTGCAGATTCAGAAGGCAGGGTCTATCATCTGCTTCTATCATGGTAGTGAAACTCTATGCGATGGTTGAAAAAAATGGCAGCAATTAATATTGTTATAATTAAATCAGGTAGAAGGAAGACAGGCCTGAGGCAAATAGTCACCTGTCCTTACTTTGCATCTTACTGACAGATTATCTCTCTCCACCTAGCTTTTCCTGCAGGATATGCATATATTCTTTCAATTTGAAAATAAAAAAACAAAACAAAATGTGTATACATATTTATATATATACATTGTATGTGCACACATATATGTATATAAAATTATGTATAATTTTCTTCAAAATTCCTGATGCTAGAAAGATGAAAATGCAATTAACTCTCTTCAGAAATGTCTCTCATAAATAAAAAACATCTGAATATTATTTAAATGTGAACATTCCATTGGTAGATCACATCTTGATTGCTCCCTGTCATAAACTTCCTTGATAAATATATTTACCAGCACAATTTTCATTCCTTAGACTGTTCTCTCTGACCTTTTTTCATTTTCCTTAATTCTAGTCACCTATTTAAAACACATAATTTGGGACTCTATTTATCATGAACTCACTCTGTAGTTAGTTGAAAGTGAAAAAAGAGACTTTAAAAAGCAACTCAGTGTTAAATATATCAGCATCTAGGGAGGATTACCTCTTTCTACCTATTAGGGAGGAAGCCGAGATAAACATATTCCTCCTCAGTGACTATCAGCTAAATGGTTGTTGTTGACTGGAAAAACCTTCATTATTTTTTTATAACTTCAGCCAAATTTTAGCCAAAAAATCTTTTATCAGCCAAATACCTTTGGCGCTCTGCTAATGTCATCTTAAACTTAGCAACTACTGTTTATATTTGGGTTCCAAAACAGAAAAGCATCGCATTCCTATTTTACAGAGGTAAACAACATTTACAGATGAAATTTATTTCCCAAGATAACAGCAAATACAAATCAGAACTTCAGGACATGCAAATTGACCAGCATGCATATGTAAAATGTTCTTTACCATTTTGGATTTGCCTCACTTAAATCTCACTGTCTAGAAAGTGTAAGGTAGTTAACAAGTTGTTTCCCACTTTGGAAATGTCTTCATGAAAGGATTGTACCAGATACCCAACTTCTTGTCACGGTTTAAACCCAGCTGGCAATTTAGCACCACACAGACACTGGCTCACCCACTCCATCCTGGTGGAACGGAGTGGAAAATAAAAAGTAAAACTTGTACGTTGAGATATGAACAGTTTAATAATTGAAACAAAAGTTACATAAAGTAATAATAGTAAATAGTAATGATGATAATGAAAGGGAAAAAACAACCAAATAAGGAAAAACAAGTGATGCACAATTCAATTGCTCACAACCTTCTGACCAATTTCAGAGCCTGTCCGTGCAGGCCAATCAAACCCTCTCTGGATAACTCCCCCAGTTTGTTAACTGGGCATGACTATTCTATTGTGTGGATTATCCCTTTGTCAGTTTGGGTCACTTGTCCTGATTATGCCTCCTCCCAGCTTTTTCTTGTGTGCCTCCTCACTGCAGAGCATTGCACAGTCTGTGACTTAGGATAAATACCATCTAGCAGGAACCAAAACATCAGCACATTATCAACATTATTCTCATACTGAATCCAAAACGCAACACTGTAGCAGCTACCAAGAAGAATTCAACTCTATTCCAGCTGAAATCAGGACAGTTGTATATGGATGCAGTTAATTAAATGAGAATAGCATTTCCTCTGACTAATTAACAGTTTTCTTACAGTTGCACCTGCTGAGAATTTCTTCGTTTCTAAATCAGAGCAGTTGAGAATCTACTGTCTCATTTTAGAAAACTTAAGGAAGGAAATCTAAGAAAGTTAGGAGAGGAAACTTTTACATGATTTGAAAATAAATGCTTCTGGGGAATAAAGCAAGACAAACTTACATGGATATCAAACTCTAAATACTGCACTAATTAGATGCCTATTGTAAGCTACAAATTAAAATGATTATCTTATATATATTAGCCTTCCTCTAGAGAAAGATGCAGATAGACAGCTACCAGTGAGGTAGATCTTATCCTGAATGTTTATATTGAAATTAATATAAGAATATTTGGAAGCATCAGTGAGACAGAATGCCAGATCAAGTAAGGTACAGTGCTGAGAATATTCATCTCAAGCAATTAAACAAAGGATTCAATTCAATCTTAGATGTAAAAATTGTAGATTACTAAATCTGTTTAAAAATGCTAACTACCTTTATAGTTAGAGGTAAAACCAGACACTTCAGAGAATGGTTCATGCAATTTATATCACCATCTCACAAAATAAAATCAATCACCTCAGGATGACATTTATTTCTCTATATTAAAATTAGATGGTCCAAGTAAGGTGACCTACTCAGGTTCAGATATCTAATCTTCACATCCTCCGGTTAGAGAAGATTAATATCTCCCATAAATCTGAGGGATAAATGTAAATAAGTATCTGATATGAACATTAAAATACATGTCCATATAATTATGAATGTGTAAGTGATGGCAACACTGGGAGATAATCAAGAGAATAAGGTCATCCAGGTAACAGTCACAGAGCTCTGTTCTATCTCTGGTGCTCCTTAGCTCTTATTTAGTCCCTGCTTTATATCACGTGTCTCATCCCTACATTTTCTCAATGAATAAATGAAGTTTCGATATCTACTGCTAGCAAGTGCCCTGGCTCAATCCCCTGTGAAAAATTTCAGACCCAGCTGTTCAAGCAGTTAGTCAATAAGATTCCCTGTGACACTGCCCTCAGGGACAAGGAAGCAGAATACAGCTGGTAGATCTTTAAGGACACTTTACATAACACACAAGAGCTCTCAAACTCCAGGTGTCAGAAATGAGAAAAATAAGATGAAAGTCTGGGAAGGTGCCCTCTGGGGAGGGCAAGAAGGAAATTCACAGGCAGTGGAAACAGGGACAGGTATTGTGTGCAGAGTTGTGTGGGGCTGGGGTTTGGATGGTTGGGGAATGTCTTAAACTGAATTTGTCAAGGTACGTAAAAAGTAATAAGAAGGGCTTCTGCAGATATTGTCACTCAGAAAAGGAAGGTGAAAGGACACGTGTGGGTCTACACTTCTGAGGGAAAGAATACCATCCACAGGGTCCTGGGAAGGCTCGAGAAGCGGGTCCAAGTGAACCTCATGAGATTCAAGGACAAGGTGCTGCACCTGGGTCAGGGCAATCCCCAGTATCAACCCAGGCCGGGGATGAACAGATCCAGAGCAGCCCTGGGGAGAAGGACTTGGGGGAAGCAGGTGGATGAGAGGCTGGACATGACGCAGCCATGAGCACTCACAGCCCAGAGAGCCAAACGTGTCCTGGGCTGCATCCAACGCAGTGTGGTCAGCAGGGGAGGGAGGGGATTGTGCCCCTCTGCTCGGCTCGGTGAGACTCCACCTGTAGAGCTGCAAATTGCTCTGGGGGACCAGCATAGGAAGGACACAGATCTCTTGCAGCTAATCCAGAGAAGGGTCACACTAATGACCAGAGGGATTAAACCTCTCCTGTGAAAACAGGCTGAAACTGTTCAGTCTGGAGAAGAGATGGCTGTACGAAGATGTTCTAGCAGTTTTCCAGTACATAACAGAGGATTTGTAAGATGAGGAAATATTTGCCATTATTGACTGTTGCAATAGAACAAGGAGTAAAGATTCTTCCTACCTCAAAAGTTGATTCTGCAAAAACATATTTTCAACAAATCTGGGGTTTTGCTAATTTTATAACTGATGTTAGATTTTAAAGCATATTCAACAATACTTGAAATTTTTAGCAAGAATTTGTCATCCTGCAGACAGGTAATTTAGCTACTTATTTTGGCTATTACTTAAAAAAAAAAAAAAAAAAAAAACAACCAAAAAAAAACCCCAAAAAACAAAAAACAACAAAACAAAAAAAAAAAAAAAAACAAAACAGCAACCAAACCAACCAAAAAAAAAACAAAAAAAAAAAAAAAAAAAAAAAAACAAAAAACCAACAAACCAACAGAACAAAACCCTCCACAAAAATCTATTTGCTATCTACAGGTTGCCATTATTTCCATAAGATGTGGTTTTTTTTTTTTTCCTTTCTTCGAGCAAATAAAAGCATTGCCACAGGCAAAGAAACAGTATCCATTGCCAGCTAATAGCTTTTGGAATGAATGCAAATGTTTGCAAAGATTTGGAATTATTTTCATTTTGTAACCATTTAAGGAAACAAATCTTTCTTCATTCAGACTTAGAAAAATTGCAGCTATAGCCTTTCAATATTTCCAGTGATTTTTTTCCTTTATCCAAGAAAAAGTTAAATACTATTTTTTTTTTAATAATTAGTGAGCTCTACTATTGTGTTGCTAAATGACTGATTTGCAATTTTCTAATCAAAACTGAATTTGAAAAATTTAGTGATGAAATTTTTCAACCCTTACTGATTTGAAGCTCGTTTAATAGAAGAACTATGGTTTTTGGTTTTTTTTTTTTTTATGTGAGACAGGTATCTGACCTAGCCTCAGTAAATCAATATCACACAGAAATATTTCAAAAGGAACATAATAAAAGAAAAGCACCACATGAAATGGGACCTCTCACAGAGTTGTTCTTGTTATGTGGCAGCCAAATTAGCAATTACTGACAATTTAGCAGTTATTGAGTCCAGAATTTAAAGTTCAGTACCCTTTATTTTAAAATTGCTGTCCTAAAAATAGTTTTTCTTTAAAATTAGAGACATAAATAGAAACAAAACTCACAGCTCACTAAAGGGTAGTCTATGACATACCATCTTATCAAATATGTGGTCAGTTATCATCAGAGAGTTAGTTTTTGGAATGGGCTCTGTCTACACGCAGTGGGACTAACATTGGATTAGTCACCATGGCTACTAATAGTGTTGTTCTTTCAGGACAGATGGGATCATCACACTGGGATCCCAGTGTCAGTAGGTGACCATGCTGATTTGCTTTTTTTATTTTTTTTCTCTGTGTAGCTTATGTTCCAAGTGATCCAACATTACCACTGTGCATAATCCTACATCTTTTTTTTTGTTCCTAGCAAACACACTCCTGGAAAGCTTTTCCCCAACCTGCAGAAGTGCTGTTACACAGTAGGCACAGACTGTGGAGGTAGATGGTAGAATAAGTGCTGATGTGTAAATGCTGTTCATGTTCAACTGTGGTGATAAAATCAAATTACCCCCCATAAAACATTTTTGGCAGATACAGCCAGACTATACTGAAACTAGATTAAGTTTACAAATCAGCATGGAGCAACAAAGAATATTTTTTAGTGTATTTAGATCCTAAAATATCTTCTTAGAAAACATATCTGCCTTTCAGAAACAAAATGATGTAAAACACAGAAGTGGAGTAAATTCTACCTTCTACCTGACACAGGTATTCTATTTTTAAAGACATTATAAGAAAACTTAGCTGAAATTTCTGTCAATAATTGTTACAGGTACAGCTTGACCAAATTGCATTCTTTTCATGTGCAATTTCAGTTTTCCTTCAAAGCCCAAATATTTTTCATGTATGGTTCAACAATGGTAATGCTAAACTTCCCACTGGATGGTCCCACGATTGATAGCTGAAAAATACCAGTGTTCTAATAATTTTCACTGGTATTATTATTGTTATTGTCTGTTATTGTCAATTATTGTTATTATTATTATTTCTACTAGGTTTATTTTTTTGATTTTGTTACTAATTTTTTTTAATTTTGAAACACTGATATCTCTTACTAGAAAAATAAGTTGCCTTTTTTGAAGAATGATATATTTTAACATCTGTGGAACATCCCACATTTGGTAAAAATCTCAGTAAATAATATTTAACAAAAAATTACAGTTTTGGGTTTTGAAAATTTTTAAACTGTATCTTTTCTCTTAACAAGCACAATTCAGATTTTCCAGAATAGAGATCATTAACGGACCTTTGAATGAAAATTCAAATAATTAATATTCCAGATCCAACTTATTTTTTCAATAAATAAACATTTCTATTTTGTCCTTTTTTTTTAAAAATTTCTACTTTGTTTTCTGCATACTGTTATATATATTACATCTATATAAATTTAAATAAGAAAAATCGAATTATTTTAAAACACAGTAAATTTTGCAGAGTACCAAATTACAAAATTTAATGAGGTTTTTTTCCAACCATTTTAGTTATTTTTGTGAATGGTAGGTAGCAGGGGAGCCTGATATTGTCTCTGACTACAGAGAAGTACTCAAACTCTATAGCAGATTGTATTTAGCACAGCATTTTTACCACACCACAAAACATGTTAAAGATTATTCTGTTTGGTAAGTGCATAAGTAAACATATATTTATCACACAGGAGATTTTAGATGCAGATGGAAGTGGAAAACTGTTTGGACATGTTTTTTTAAAAATTATGTTTGGATGTGTTTTTATTTCTATAATTAAATTACTACACTGGAGTGGTTCAGTGTGATGTGTAGATATTTAATGTAACTATAACTCTACCTCACTTTCAGATGCTTCCTGAATATCTTCATCTGAACATTTTTCCTGAATATCTTCTGTTTTCATACGCATTTACCCTATCTCTTCACAGCAGCAGAAATCAATCTAAAGGCAGCATTGCAGGATATTCCTATTAGAAATGCTTGTCCCTTGAACTTGGTGAAGAAACAAGACCTTGAAATTGTCCATAACACTCTTCATTGCAGATTTTGGGGTGTTTTTGCTGGTGATTTGGGTTTTCCTTTGAGTTTTGGTGCTACATGTTGTTAGGTATCAGAGACAGTTGTATGGATTTTAATTAAAAATACATTTTCTTTTATGGTAGTGTAGCATGACATGATCTGAAAACAGAAATAAACCTTAAAATGTGCTTAAAATGACCAAATAGGAACAGTAGAATGCAGAATTAAAAATCAAATCAATAACTGTAAAAAAAAAAAAGAGACTTTAAAAATTTTCCTTTAGTTCAGGAAACACTGCTTTAAGTTTCAGCTTATATAAGGAATTTGAAAGTCAAGAGGGAATGAATTTGGTGTGCATGTAAAGGTAGGAGGTTTTTAAAGTATATAAAACCCAACTTTAGGCTATGTGGCTAAAAAATGTATAAATATTTATAGACTTTGTTGCTACTGAGCAGAGAGTTCATAATTGCAGAGCCTGTGGGACTTGTCAGAGACTTGAGGACCTGCAGAGTGAAGAATAACCTGTTTGGAGAGATGTCTAAGTGAAATATAGAGAGGAGATCAAGCAAAAGACATAACTCTGAGAAGGACTGATGATTCCATAGAAGGAAGATGTGGTATCAGCCTTCTTGCCTTTTGCTATTGAGACAGAAAAAGGGAATCAGAACACTGGGAAAAATATAGTGACACCCATTGTACTGAGGTGTTGATGGAAGGTGGAAGGGAATGTACCTGGAATTCGGGACCACAGTGCAAAACTGAGTGAAAATGAGTAAAAACTGGAAGTAGGACTATAGTCCAATATTGGATAGGACACTGAATTGAAGGTATTTCAAGAGGTAAAGAAATTACTGTAGAGATGGAAATACAAATATGATCCATGAGCAGTCACAAGTAAATGCAGCATGTCTTAACAAAACATAAATCAGGGAGATAAAAAAGCACAAACAAATTATTAAACATGTTTCCAACAATCAGTTCCAATCATTCTGCTTCAAGCTTAAACCAGACATGAGAAATGCTTTTGACAAATAAATGCCCAGCCGTTACAAAGCTATATTAATCATGACAAAAAAGCTGGAGAAGTAAGTAAAACAACTCTTCTTATTTTATGAATGGAGGCTAAATGTAATTAAAGTTTAATGTAAATATACTTCATGGTGAAAGCTGAATATTTTTAGACTATTTGGTTCCATAAAATTGCATCCAGCTTGAAGGTTGATTAGTGCTTAGAAAACAAGAAGAAAGAAACCACGATAAAACCCAAGCAACATAGGCTAAAATGATACCATCTTTAAAAATTCTGTCAACATATTTTAATAGAGTAGCATTTATTAAATCTGTTAAGAGATATAGTACTAGGCAAGATTCCAAGACAGACTTTAATAATGGTAAGATTCTGCAGTGTGATAGAATTCTACTTTCATCAGTCTATTGGTTCTTTAATACATCTTAATGGTGTCATTTATGTCAGTCTTACCAACATTTTTAGTGACAGGTGTTTGAGAATGCATTAGAAGATATCTCTAGAAGTTACAGGTACTAGATGTTGCTCTGCCCTGAAGGTTGTGTACGTGTTTTCTTTATCCTAAGTTTCATTAGTATTGTTTCCAGTAAGCTTATACACGACAAAACTGTTTGCAAAGCTTCAGTTTTCAAGTAACATATTAATATGTATTCAGAAGTCTTGAACTTAAAGCAGTGAATATAAAGTAAAAATGTTCATAATAGACAAAGTACTGCAAATTTTTTTGAAAAATAAAACAACTTACAAATTAAAAAAATACTGGTAATAAAGTACTGAAAACCTATGCCAGTTCACTTACTGAAACAATCCTTCAAACCAAACCCCACATGTTGTAGCACACTTCACTTGGGTCTGAATGTGTCTGCCTTTGGGTACAGACTTCTTGGACTGGTCCATTGCTCATGTTAGGGATCTTTTTGGGTAATATCATCATTTCTAAAGACCTCTCAGGTTTTATTTTTCCACTGCAGAAAACAACTATCAAGATAAAATGGGGGAGAAATGGCATATGATTGATTTATTCCTGACACAAAACTAGGATGAAACTTGGAAGGATACACAGACTGAAGACCTGCTCTCATATAGAAGGAGAACTTTTGCTTATGCTAACAAAGCAATTCCATATGTGGCCTTGTCCTGACTGCTTTTGGCACCTTGACAGTCAGTAATGATTAGTATGGTCCCTTGGCTTATTTCCCTGTGCATGTGTCTGTCTAGCTATCCATCTGTGTGGTGTGTGCATGTGTGAACATAAATGCATTTATATAAAAATGAAGAGGAGGGGCTGTTAAAGGAAATATCCAGAAAATTCTCTCCCCCAAAAATCTGGGTTCTTATATCAATATCGCTCATCTACAAATGTATTCTAATTATTGAAAATAAAATCCAGAATAAATGACTATCTACTGTAATTCCTCCTTTTCCCAAAAATAAAAAACAACAAACAACTCAACCCCCAAACCAAATACAAACAACAAAGCAAAACAACAACAACAAAAATAAAAAGGGAGGGGGGAAGGTTTGTGATTGTAAAGAAATTTTTAAAAATCTATAATTCCTTCAAGGATAAAAACTTGCACAACTGAATAGGACAAAACAAAGGTTGGTTTTTTTTTTGGTTTTTTTTTTTTTTATATATATATTCAGTTTAGAGTCCTAGAAGCCCGACTGCTGACTTACTGTGTGTTTAAAGTGAAAAACAAATCTATGATGGCTCCCTGCGGAGTGATATCCAGTTCACTGTCTGAAGTTACATCCTAGTAGAATATCTGATTCCACGTGACCACATCACTTGACAACAAACCTGTCAAAATAGCTTTTCTCGACATTTTTTAATATATTAAATGGGATTAGATAATTTTTCAGAAATAGAAGCTTTTGAGACTATTTTTTATGTGAAAATCTGTGACATTTTTTGACTGAAAAGGACAAAATGTTTAATCTTTTTTAGTTTTGTGACCAATATTTTGTATTCTCCTTCCATTTTTATATTATACATATTTTTATGTTGTCTTCCCTCACAAGTCAGGAACAGATAAGGACTCTTTTCCTCATTTTCTATACTATCAATGCAATGTTTTGTCATACAGTGCCAAAGGCACTCTTTGATTGCTATCTGAACCAGATTTTATCAACATCTTCTGGGCATTTAGACCATGTCTACACTTATTTATTAATGTACATCACAGTGCTCCACAGGGCTCTGATCTATGATCATACTGCCAAGCAGCTGCTTGGAGCATGCCCTTATCAGCATCTCAGTTATTTCCTTGTATTTCGTTTCACCTCATTTTAGATATGTACAGTTCAAAAATCTATCTAGATTTTTGAGAACTAGTTTTCTGGATGTGAAACTCTTTATGATATGTTAGGTATCTACAAAGGGGAGGTTGAGTTTCTAGGGTTACTAATGAATATTGGCTCTGGACACAACTGGAAAATCTGGGGAGCTAAACTGTCCTGATATTCAGTTTTATAACTCTCAGTTTGCAAAGAATCAGAAAAAGTAGTTTGTTGAGGGGAAAGAAAAACTGACAGTAAGAAAGAGAAGAAATAGAATAATGCATGATAACCACATAAGTAATTTCTGATATAAAATAGTTAAGTCAGAGGATTAAATTCTTGATATACAACTACTAGGACAGTTCCTAATTTTTTTTTGATTTTTCATAGAGTTATTTCAGTTGCCAAATCACAGAGCTCTGTCAGCTGTCTTGCTGGGTAGCAAAGTCTCATGAAGTCTGCCGCTGGTAAGTAGTGTTCAAATGTTTGCTGTTCAACCCACAGTTGCACTTGGGTTTTAGTATCCTGGTATTTACCTTGAAAGAAGTAAGCATCGTCCTCATAAACACATAACTGCATACTACAGTGTTTGCCATAAGTCTTTTAAAATAGTCTTCACATTTTTACACTATGGATCTGCATGTTTTCTCCTGCATAAATCTATCTGAATATTCATATGAAATATTTTCAACTCTGCTGGCTCTTAGAAAAATGTTATTTAAAAAAAATTTTTTTTTTTTGGTTCTATCGGTTTACAACACAATGCTGTTCACCCAGTGGGTCTCCAACATTCCTGAGCTCTGTAATTTCTCTTCTGTATCTCAGCCCTTGGGCTGACAGAGGGGAAAAGCGGGAATTCCCAGACCAGAGGTCTTCTGCTTTACATATTTATTGCTCAACCGAAGTGTTTATAACTCTCGATAGACTGTAAAAGAAGTCTGTCTGATAAAATCAAATGTCGATGCTAATAAGTGGGTCATCTAAAATAAGATTATATAAATTAAATCCAGCTGACAATGTGATATCTTTTGTGTGTTTGTTTTTCCTTAAGTAAAACATGTAAAGGAAAAATATTCTAAGGCTATAAGATATACATGTAGAAAATATAGCAGGGTAGAAAATGCACTGCATTAGAAGCTAGTCTCATTATCCTGAGATCTGAGATACATACTACCAGGTTGTTTTTATTATCTCCTACTCTGTCTTTCCTTTCCATTTAGACAAAGGTTCTTCCATGTCTCATTGTGTGTGGTGCAGAATGGAAATTTATGGATATATCTCTCTATCTACTACAGAAATAAGACATTACAAAAACCCCAAAATTGTACTCCCAATGAAAGTACTGAAGGGCTATTTCACTTGTCCTGGTAGTAACTATAATATATTTGAGTTACAAAACTGATTTTAGAAAAGAGAATAAATGGAGACCATCATGACATCACTATGAATTTCATATAATTTTAAAGGAAAAGAAAATAGGATTTGAGGGATATTGTAAATGGAAACAGATCTTCTCTTTCTTCTCTCACTTACACTTCACCTCATATTAATTTCCATGTCCCTAATAATGCAAGAACTTGGTAGGTGTCTCTGTCAGAGAGCAAAGACTTATGCAAATGCTGAGTTGGAAGGTTGGGATTTTTTCTTTCATCCTTGCACACAGACAAGGATGTATGCTTGTATGTATGTTTGTACATACAAGCATACATATATGTTTTTGAGCTCTCCTCAGTCGTATTTGAATGACTATGGAGTAAGACTGCTGGGCTGAAAATTGAACATTAAAAGCAAAGGATATTATGTCTCCTCTTCAGTTCCTTGCCTTCTCCATCACAAAGCAGTAATACCTTGCAAACAGCACTAACTGGGGTGTATCTAAGCAGGACAAAAGCAGGAAATTTTTTAAGAGAATGTGTCTGTTATTCAAGTAATTCAAATTATGTCTAAACTAGTGGAGAAATAATAATCCATTTATGTAATCATGAATGCATTGTTCAGAATAAAATTAAATACTTCACAAAAACTCCAGGAATAAACTATTTATTTTCACAATTCCTTGCAGACATTAAGGGCTTCTGGGAAGCAAATTGTTAACTCCCATAAGATGAGAATTTTATCATAACTTATGCAAATGCTATTACATTAATTCTGAATATTTGTATATTATAAAAGTTTAATAATCCCGTGGTTGTCCATTTGACAGCATCTGAGTTGGTACTAAACAGTTTTTAACCAGTAATTTTTAACTTGAAATACTCTTGGATTGCATATTTGAGACGTTTTCCTGAGTCATTTTCTAATTTGGAGATTGTTTTGAAATCCGTGGATTTTTTTGCATCCTTGAAAACTGATCTGTAATTGAAGAATAGCATGGGTGTCTTTCAGAAAAGCGCTTTTATACAGTTACCTGTAAATGCATTTATTTGTAACGGAGTTACACTGGAGTTCCCTCCTCTAACACCTAGAAATTCAGCCTGTTTCTCCCCCTTGTACTCAGTATTGGCCCTACATAATGTTACTTGTCAGGGTCAACCTCTTAACTTTGTCAAAATCAGTAGCATTTTTTTTCCCTTACACTTTTGTTTTATTCTTATTGTCAAAAACAGTAAAGCAGAAATACAATAAATCTTTAAGCTATTACTATCAGAACAGAATGCACATCACTTACAGCAGCTGATTGTTTAAAAAATAGATGCATATGCTATTTGATTTTCTGTTCACTAGAATTACTTTCTTTTTCCCTTCTTAACAAAAATTCTCTTCTTTTGATCTTATTCAGAAAGGCAGTAAGTCTTTTTTAGGACACTTGAAACCCTCAATAGATGCTGATTTTTCCACAACATCTGCCATGTTCCTATTTTTCCATGCTGAACAGACATTTTTTAGAAGTAAATGCAGAGCAAAACAGATTTTGCTAAACCTTAATTAGCATTTTTATAAAATACTTCACCCATAGAATTTAATAGGAGAACTCTTTATGGCATGACTGGCTTAGCCCAACAGTAGATGCTGTATTGCCATCTTACTTTTCTACTGGATAGAGATTGTTAGCCTTGATTTAACCTTTCACATACTTTAAAGTTAAACTTTAAACCAATCTGGTTCTCTTATCATGTAAGCACTTGCAATACCAAGACAATGAAAACCTTATACTGTCCTGCCCCTCTTACAATGAATATTCAGTGGTGAATACATAGTGCAGTATATCATGAAGGTTTTGTTATTCAAGTTCAAGGTTCCCTTTAAAATACTGAAACATTGAAAAGCAGAACTAATGTTTCTATCCAAAAACTTTGTCATAAAAATATTTCATATATATTATTTAGACAGAAACTATGTTTAGAGTAAAATCTCCTTTTCTTTCAAAAAGTGGCAACTTTCTGAGAATAATTTCTGTGCTAACAATAAAAGCCCTCTAACTCTTCATAAGTAGAATATCCACATATATTTTTTTCCCAGTTGAAGCTGACATAATAATTTGAAACACATTTCTTTATATTCATTTTTTTCTCACTGTCACATATTCCCGCTTACTATGATGACCAAGCTGCACCTATGATGATACAAAAAAGAAAAATACACCGCCATGAAAAAGTGCTCCCAGGTGCACCACTGGTCTGACAGAATAATTGAAGAGGACTGCTTTCTGATGGGAAATATGATGTACATAAGAGCTCAAGAGTGCTCAAATAAGCTGCCACTAAAGCATCTCTGGAAAAGTATTTTGTCAATACTGTTGTTGGGGGTCAGAAAAAATTCAGTCACTTTCAGTGTTTCCAGATAATCTTTGCTTAATTCTGAGAGATAAGATTTATTTCTACTATTATGATTATGTTAGCCATTTTAACTTTCACAGTTAAAAATACAACAAATATAAGGAAAAGAGAAATATATACTCAGATGATGAATTCTCATCAAATTATATTGCTTCTAACAATGAATGAATATTAAGCACATTCTAGCCGTTCTATGACATTTCGAAAAAAAAAAAATATTTAGTATGTTTCATGTGCTAGAAAACAACTTGTATAATGACAATGTCAAGTAATATTTAGTACAGCTTTCACAACTTTTCTTTCATTGGTATTTTATTCTATAAATGTGTCTTAAATATGGGCTTTTTCCAGTATTTTTTTCCCATGGCAGCCTTTTTGTGATGATATTATTTTCTTAAAAGGAGTGGAAGTGAGGGGTCCCAGCTTTGAAAATTTTGAACAAAGTAACATTTTCAAGATTTTGTCACCTCTGTATGTCTAAAATAAATTCTCTCAGAGCTAATTCTATTCTGTGCCACAAAATAATTGCATTTGTTTTCTTCCATCAGTTTCATTTAACCAAAAGCTACCTTTAATCTCTGAATTATTACTCTTCCTCCCAGCTAATTTCTTTTTCCTTCTAGAAGTTGTCTCATCTGTCAGCTCATCCACTACACAGACAATTAAATATCCAGTTTTTAAGCACTCACAGATCCTTATCTGTTGCTAAGTTCCTACAGATCAACTCAACTTTATTAAGATTATTGACATTTTCAAGGTAGCTAAGGGATGTGATTCTGTCGAATAGCACCCAAGAGAGTCAATATTGCAAATGTGCAATGCCTGACTAGGAGACTGGTTTTTTTTTCAAGTTCATTGTTGGGATTTTTTTGTTGCTGTTATTTGCTTTTGGGTTTGGTTTGGGGTTTTTGTTAATTTTGGTAGTTGGTTTAGTGTATTTTTTTCTTTTATTTTTCCCACAAATCTTCAGCTGATCACATGTGGAAGCTCTGGTAAAGTCTCTTCTCCTCTCCCTGGAGTTAGAGCTCTGGAAAGTTCCAGGGTTCCCTATGTTGGCAAATGCCTTATTCAGCTAAAGGTTGTTCTGAAATGTCCCTTAACTGAGCTTGCTCTTTGCAGATCAGTGCACTTCACAGACACATTTCTATAATGGTAGAATACAGAAAAAAAAAAAAAAAAAAGTACCAACTCCTTGCTGTGTTGAGCAGAGCTTGTGTTGGGTCAGACCGCCCAGGACCGTCTGATGGAAACTGGAATGTATCGAACAGAGTAAGGAAGGATTTTGTTTGTTTTATCTTTTAATTAGCTCCATATTTGAAAATACAGCTTAGAGGTCAGATAAGCATATGGAGGGCTCATCTCGAAACTTGCCCAGTTAAAGCTTCTTCCAAATTCATTTTATCTGAATGATTCTATTGTTTAATTATGTATTTGCTAACTGGGACCAAAACATCTTTCAACAGATACCTCTGGGGGAAGATGAGGGAAGCCTAAGAATGAAATACCTCCTCTGCCTAGGTTCCAGAATTACAGATTCTTCATAAAAACACTTCCATCTGTTAGCATATGTTACCCAAGAAGAGCTCCTTATAAACAGGACAGTTTGTAACTTACTTTATGGAAGAAGAAGAATTGAAAAGTTGGGCATTCAAGTACCTCTTACCTGTCTTGTAACTCTGGATAAAACTTGTTCTGTTTGTGCCTAGACCTGCCTAGAATGTCCAAGCAGAAACTGCAATAAAGCATTGAAGCTGCTGATTTGACTTCCCTTTGATTCCGGTCACATTGTTTTAAATGTCTGCAGGCATTTTTTGCCCTCATTATTCAAGTTTTGTGTTGTTTAACTGCCGTGTTGTATTTAGGTAAAAATGTAGATCAAAGTCAAAACAAAATGTAACTGGTTTTTAGGTACAAACTATATGTTAATATCATTATAATAGATTTATTCACAGTATTAGACATTCTTTCCCCCCTTCATCAGTTTCTTTGCTACATCTTTTGTTAATTGTTAGTGTCTCTTTTGCTCCCAGATCAATATATCTTACTTTATTCTGTATTTTTCTTGTCCCAAGTTTAATTTTTATAGACGATATATGAATTCCTCACATACGTAGAACTCATGATCATAGCTTGCTTTTTCTCACTCAGATTTTGATTTCTGAAAGCGGATATACACCTGATGTGGAATATTTTACAAGTCAGTAGCAATCATTCATTGTCAGTCTAAGAGGAAATTTTAGTGACTCTGAATTTCCATGAGCTCACTCATCAAAAAGAGGTGGTGCTGACCAAATTCTGATCTTGCATTATTAATTCTGGGGTTTGTGTCTTAACTGTCCTTTCAGTTCTTCTGCGGTTTTGTATGACATGCAGTGCGATATTCTTAAGGTTTGTTTCCGATAAAATTATCATAATACAGGGAGATAGCAGAAGAGATTTTGCACTTTCAGAATCCAGATGCATCACTGATAGAGATAACAGGGCTGGTCCTGTGTGCACAGCTGCTTCTTTAGTCAGTAATTCCTGGGGTGATGTGGGACCTCACCAGCTGGTCATCTGAAGATATGAATTAATAGAGTGCTTGGAGAAAATGGAATATTTGGAAAAAAAGCAACTGGCTGAATCTTTCTATTGAATATTTCATTCATTTTACAACAGCATCCAGGGGATAATGCTGGATAGCTCTAGAATTCCACCTATACAGCTCCTGGTGTGCCCAGCCCAATTTCTATGGGATGGGATGGGATTTCGAGAAACCTGGTTCAGTGAAAGGTGTCCCTGTTCATGGCAGGGAGCTTGGAACTAGATGATCTCTAACGCTGCTTCCAACTCAAACCATTCTAGAACTATTTGATAAACAGCCTCAGTAGAGTGTCCCAAATAGTCATTATATATTCCATTTTATCAATAAAGAAAGGGAAGGGAAGGGAAGGGAAGGGAAGGGAAGGGAAGGGAAGGGAAGGGAAGGGAAGGGAAACAACATCAGAATATAAGGAAATAAAATAGAAAAGGAATATGATAAATTTACCTTGATTTTTCTCATCTATTATACAGAATAAATACAAATTAGTAATAACTCTCCTCTTGCATAGCTAATCTAACTGAACTTTGTCACAAGAAATTTTGGGTTCTAGATTTGCAGGGATATGGGTGAAATTCAACTTAAAGCTTAGACAAAATCTTTCAAAGGCTATACATAGGCAACACATTTGAATAAAACTAGGGAAATTCCATCATAAAAGTTGGGGGGTTTATATTTTTTTTAGTCATCAGTCATATTTTGCAGCTATTTGTTATTGCAGATCTTCTGTCATATCACCCCAGTATTGTCATATTTCATCGTGCAATTTTTTCTAGAGGACGTACTAAACATGTATATGATTTTGCTCATCTATGTGACTGTATTACTCACAAACTACAAAGGATGCGCTCTTTCCACAAAGAAAGGATAAGTTTGCTATCTCCTGTTTTTCACAGTAGGCACCATGAAGTTTAAAACTACCTCCCTGACAACAGTCATACTGGTTGGTTTTCAGTAACAGGGAAATTGTAGTGGTACTTCATTGGTCTCATGAGGAAATCTTAAGGAAGTTTTCAAAACCAGGCAAGACTTTGTATATGGCAGAGACAATGTTTAACACAGGGTTTGTTGCTCTTTCCACCTCTTTGTCCAGTTTATCAATAGATGGCAGCAAAAAGCCCTTTTACCTCTGCTCTCCAGCCCACAGTTACACACACTTATTTATTTAGTATTCTTTTTTATTTCTTCCTTTCTTTCTAAGACAGTCATGTCCATGACTATGTGACAATGCAATTAGACTACACAACATACACAACTTCAGTATTTAACTTCTTCATCAGATTCTCGCTGGGGTGAATTCATGGAATTTCACTGAGAACTGTAAACAGTTCCTGCCAAATCCAAAAAGTTAGCAAGGAAGCATGCACGTATCTTGTAGAATATCACTGAAATAATTCAGTGGCAGATTGAAATATCCTGTGTTTAAATTCACATTTACTTACAAGCATCAAGGCTCAGTCCCTAAAATCAGTGTTGGAATCTATACTTTTGATAATGTTTTTCTTTTGTTCCTCAGTTTCAGGTTTTGGAAAAGCTTTTGCTCTACTTACACATTTATAGTATTCCTTGTGCAGCTCATCATAGAAAAACCCCTTTAGCCTAATCAGGCTGTGTAGAAAGGATGTGTGGTTATTTCTGAGGGGAAAAATGCTTTCTAAAACTACAAAGCATCTTGGCAGATCTCACTCTATGTGCTCAGAAATGTTTTTTTCACTTCATATAACTGTCCTGAAAAAAATTTACTTTCAAATTTTGGTACAAAAGGGAAAGGAAAATACAAGAAAATTAATAGGAATCATGGAGTTCATTAAAAGAAGCATGACCAGCAGTTTGAGGGAGGAGATTCTGCCCCGCTACTTTGCACCTGGAATTCTGCATCCATCTCTTGGGTCCTCAGCAAAAGGACATGGACCTGTTGGAGCAAGTCCAGAGGAGGGCCAAGTAAATAATCAAAGGGCTGGAGCACCTCTCCTATGAGGACAGGCTGAGAGAGAGTTGCAGATAAACCTGGAGAAGGCACGGAGGAGACCTCTTAGCAGCCTTCCAGTACCTAATAAAGGTTTATAAAAACAGGGAGAGAGTGATTTTTACATGGACAAATTGTGATAGAAAAAGGGGTAAAAGTAAATAAAGACAGATTTAGACTAGATGTTAGGAATAAATGCTTTACTGTGAGGGTGGTGAGGCACTGGCACAGGTTGCCCAGAGACATTGGAAGTGTTCATCCCATCCTTGGAAGTGTTCAAGGACAGGCTGGATGGGGCTCTAAACAACCTGGTCTAATGGAAGATGTCCTTGCCCAGGTCAGCAAGGTGAGAACAAGATGATCTTTTGTCTCTTCCAACCCAAACCATCCTGCGATTCTATGATCTATCAACTTTACTGTGAATCATCTTTGCAGTCAGTTTCCTGACACCTGAGCTAGCAACACTTTATTTAACTCTCACTGCAGTACGTGTACTCATCCTCACAGTGTGCTGTCATTGTGATGCTCTTAGGATATAAAAAGAAGAGAGCAAAAAAAAAGTAATACATAGAATATCAGGTTTTTTGACACCTCTATATAAAAAAAGGAGCAAACTGTTTTCTACTGAGAACCGTGGGCCAGATGCATCCCTAGTAAAAAAGGACAGGAAGAAATGCTGAGTGGTCATGTGAGATCTCACATAGTTTGAAGACTTAATTTACTATCTGAACATATCAAAATAAATAGAAAATTATGTGATTCATACTGGGGTTTTTGGAGACAGATAATTTTTAATTAAAAAAAAAATACGTGACTGGATGTTTATTGTTAAGAATCTCAGTTCAGCTTGGATGGTTTTGCAAAAAAAGAGGTATGAATTAATTTAAAAAAAGGTAGGTATTATTAGAAAGGATGGGAGAAAAAAAAACAAACCAGTGTACCCTTTAAAAATATCCTGGAAATGATAGATGTTGAGAGTGCATTTAAACAATTACCAATGTGAAAGAAATTTAACACAGGTTTTGTAATTGTCTGGCAGTGCTTAGTTACTCAGTTAAGCCAATAAAATTATTGAGATTTGGAAATGAAAATGAGAGATTGTCTTCATTTGCTCAAGATGTCCTTCACTTGTAACTCAAGTTTTATTTATAAGTTTTGAAAATTTTATAAATTAATATCCTATACTAGTTATAATTTTCTCTTTTGAGATTTAACATGTCATATGTGAAATTAATTATAAAAGGTCACATTTCGCTGCTACGCCTTGAGCCAATGTGGTGAAGGAATTGAAAATCTCTGTATTTAATGTTCAAGACACTGCAGTTTCTGTCCTTGCTACATTACCTGTGACAGAACAAGGATGTTGCCAACAAAGCAAACACACTTGTATGAAATCAGTGAGGCTGAATTGCCAGAGGCCAATTCATCACTTCTTGATTTGTTTTATTTTCTGTTTTCTTAAATTGTCATGCTTAAATTATTTTTAGAGAATATATTATGTGAAAACCCATCACTGGGATATTATTAGGCAAATAAATGTATTTCTTTATTGTTGTATTGAGCCTCACTGGATGGCAGGTGCCCACCAAAGTACTCTATGGCTCTTCTTCCTCAATTGGATGAAGGAGAGAGAATAAAACTAAAGATTCATGGGTTGAGATAAAGACAAGAGAAATCAGTCACGAGTTAATTTCTTGTAAACAGATGCAGATTAGGGAAAATTAATTTATTACATGCCAGATTGGATTAGGATGATGATAAGTAAAACCAGATCTTAAAACACCTTCTTCCCAGTCCCTCCATTCTTCCTGGGCTGAACTTCAGTCTCAGTTTTCTGTACCTCCTCCCCTCAAGCAGCACAGGGGGACAGGGAATGGAGGGGACTGCATTTAGCTCCTCACATGCTATTTCTGCCACTTCTTTCTCCTCACATGGAGAGTCCCTTTCTCTACTCCTGCATGGGGTCTCTACCACAGGGAACAGTCCCCCATGAACTTTCCCAGCATGAATCCTTCCCCGCAGCTGCAGCTCTTCTTGAACTGCTCTAGTATGGGTCACTCTCACAGGGGGCAGGGTTTTTTTGAGTGTTTACTTTCTTGCAAGCAGCTTGAGGCTTCTGGAAGTACTTGTGATGCGGTGGCCTCTGCATGACAGTCCTCCTTGTTAAAAGGAATTTGAGGATGATGATCTTCAGCACACAGGGCTGTTCGTCTTCCTGGTCTGCTGTGGTCCCCTGACATCACATCCAGCCAATGGCAAGGTTAAACATGTGTTCCTGGGATTACACATACACACACACTGAGCAACACAAGTACAAGGATGATGCCTTTACAGGTACCACACACAAAATCTCACTAACTTAAAAAAAAAAAAAAAAATGACCTGAACCTTTTTTTACTTGCCTTTTTCAGCATAAAAGAAAATGGGAAAAATAAATAAATAAATGAATAAATAAATAAATAAATAAATAAAGTAACAAGGGAACAAAGCAGGGAACCCTAGGAAATGAGAGATTGTATGAAAAAGAAAAATGAACAAAGGAAGCTGAGCAGAGGCAGAAGCAGAATTAGAGGAGAAACATCACACTAGGAGAAGTCTGAGAAGACAGTAAAACCAGAAAATTCCCTTAAACAAGCATCATGATGTATCTTCAGATAGATGACCTATTCAGTTATTGAGACTCTCTCTACAAATGGCCATCCAAATGGCTCCTTTAAATTTTGTGACTGCATGGTCCTACTAGCAAGAATGACTTTAAATTCTGTGATTTGTTTTCAGACATGCATCCCTCTGTGCATCTGTTTATCTTTCCTTTCTGAAACATTTCTCCTCTTTAAATATTTTTTTTTATTTACAAGAGGCTTCGTCCTTACTTTTTGTTTTACCATGTGTCAGGATTATATCTTCATCAGAGATCACTGTCTGGGAAACCAATAAAAAACGAATTGTGCAGTATGATGCTAGTTGTAGGTGGCCCACTTCCAAGAGCACCA
Source organism: Malurus cyaneus samueli (assembly GCA_009741485.1). NCBI lineage: Eukaryota > Metazoa > Chordata > Aves > Passeriformes > Maluridae > Malurus > Malurus cyaneus. The sequence goes on along the minus strand of CM019214.1, from coordinate 47,165,262 downwards.
TAAGCTTTAGCAGATGTTGGCCAGACTGTGCTGAATATGTGTCGGCAACTTTAGGAGTCTCAGAACTCTTCAGTCAATGATCATAGACTGCTGCCTTCAGATTTATTTTGTTCAATTTTTTTTTTGACAGATGATCCCTCAGAATCATGTGAATAGCAGAGAGAATACGCAAATAAGCAGGAACTCAAACTCCTTGTGAATGATGGTACAAAGTGTCAGGAAGCAGCGAGGACCAGCTGCTCCCTAATGGATGGCAAGTCAAGTGTGATAACATGCCAGCAGGGCAGGAGCCTTAACATCCAGAGTGTTGTCCTAAAGTATCCAGCCAGGGGGAGTAAAGCAGGCAGAGACAAAAAAAAAAAAAAAAAAAACCAAACCCAATCTTTACAATATCACCTTGGGCTCTCATCTTCTCTGTACTGCAAATCTCAGGTTTTGACATTCTCATAGTCTAAACCCAGAGGAGCGAGATATCCTTGTTTATGTTACTAGCACAGCACTTATCTCTGCCATGATGGCAGCAACCTGTGCACCATTGCAGACTATGAAACTGCATTATAATGGACACCCTAACTATCTGCTAATAAAATAGTTTGAAAAGCAGCTGCAGTATAATATTACAGACTTTTTAATGAAGCTGACAGAAAAACACATCTGCAGATCTGCAGAAAATATATCAACTTTCAAAAAAACCCAAACCCTTAAAGTACCCCAATCCCCAAAAAAACCCAAACAAAACAACAACCCAACTCCATCACCAAAATCAAATCTCAGTTAACTTTATATTTAGTTTTTAATACTGTAAAGAATGCAGCAGCTTATGTGGAGACTTCTACAAGGATATACACTGCTAAAGTGCTGCTACATGAATGAAGAGGCAAATCCCCAGCTAGTGATTTTCAAAGATATTGAAAGGCTTTTCTTGATCTACCACTCAAAATAACAATTCAAAATCAATTGCATTAAATATTTTTTCCTGATTGTCTATCTATTTTACTTCTGTCTCCTGCTATGAGCCTTTTTCCCTAGTCATTAATACATATTGACTGTAGCAGTATTTTAGTATTTGAAAATATTTTAGTGTTATATAGGAAAACATTTTTACTAGTAAGGAAACTGGGTATCAAATCAGTAGAGACATTAGAAAAACTTTAGCATCTAAATACCAAGAAATAATGAGATATAATCTCATCATTTTAATCCTTTAAAAAGCCCTCTAATTCATTGTCTCCTGTGTATAATTTGTAGCACTGGATCCTAGATTAACTAACCATAGGATCAAGTAACAATTAAAATTATAGCTTGACTCAAATGTGTACATATAAGAAATTAGTTCTTGTAATTAATATTTTTTTTCCAATGAACTCATTTTTGTTTTTAGAGAAAGCCCCTGATACTTGGTTAATAAAGGTAATAAGGTAATAAGGTAATCTTTGGTTTCTAGAAGGGACCTGTCTAAGTCTTAGATAGTCATAAGATTGCTTTTAGTTAGGGGAGAGAAAAAATCTCCAGCAGAAGGTTCTTCTTGCTGTTATCCAACACACTGAGTAGCACCTTAGGGGCACCTATTTCTCCTCTGACTGCAAAGGGAGACTAGGGATAACTTAGACACATAATTTTCCAGTGTTGAAGCTGAGCAGACAGACCAAAAAAGTACTTTCTTAGAAATAAAATTTAAAAATATACAGTTGTATACATATTTGTAGGAGTACCAAAGACTCAAAGTATTACTTGCTTGTAACAGGAAGTGTTTTCAAGAGGAAACCAAAGCATTGGATGGAAATGCATGAGGACATGTTTTTGCTGGAACAGTCTTCCAGTAAATTTAACAGAGAGCTTGTTAAGGACATGTATCCTTTTAGGAGAGGCAGAGAAATGTATCATTACTATTCATTTTAATACCAGGCTGAAACCATTGCTTCAGAGATTATTCCAGGTCCATTTCCTAAAATTTCAGTGAGCTGCTCTGGCATTTCGAGCTATATTTCCAATTACATCAAGAATAACTTAACTCTAGAACTGCTGAGCAGTAGGCAGCTCAATCATGCATAAAATCTTTCCTTATTCACACATTACTTATTCTTTCACTTTCCACCAACAGTCCTAGCGTATGCTGCATAGAAAATAATTATGGGCGGGTTTCTACAGTAAAACTTCTTTAGAAAAAAGTATTCTTTCATCTTTGAGATTAGTACCCTCATGCAAATTGCAAGTGACATGATTAAAATTCTTGCATTTCTGTGAAAAGTTTCCAAGCTTCTAACTTGCTGTGAAAATGTTGAAATTTTCAGACAATAATGGCTAGCACTTGGAACAAAATTGTGCTTAAATGCCTGCATTATCTCCATAAGATATGCTTGATCAACTTAGTCAGCATACTTGTATTTCTAATTAAAGCACAGAACAGGAACAATCACAGCAAGTGATTTAATTATACCTTTTTAAGCATTAATAGAAACCTCGGACAAGGAATTTGGTACTAAATGCTGCTAAGCAATGAGTAAAATGCCAAATTTGCCTTTTGAAGTTTTTTTTTCTTTGTATCTGTTTCAGAAAATAGAAATTGATTTATTTTACCTGAAAATAAGATTGAAGTTCAAAGTTAAGCAGTTTTCAGGGGAAGTTTTAATTAGATAAGGTTAAAGCCCCACAGAGCTTTTCTGTCTTCTGTCTTTAATTCCCACTCTGTGAAAACCTCCTGAACTTCCCCTGCTGCTTTATTCAGATGTAATCAGCACCCTTCAATGAAACTCTAATTTGAAGAGCATTCATTACAGTAGATGACTTATTTAAATAGGTGGAAAATGAATGCCTCTGAGCAGAGAACTGCATGTTCTAAAATGAAGGTAAGATCTTAGAGAAAAGCTGTGTCAACACTTATCACCATTGAATGTAATTTATATCTCTATATAAAGATACATATATGCCCATATAAAAAAAAAATATAATGAAGTCTCTCAAAGTGTTTTGCAAACATATTAGAAGCCTCTCTTGAATATTAAAATGTAAATGAATATTACTTTATTTTATTACCATTTATTTTCCATATAAGTACTATATATAATAAACCCAAAGACATCTAAATTGATTATAGTAATGTAGTAAGTCTAAAACAGATATGAAACAAAAGAAACTGGGTTTCTTAACTCATAAACTTTGTCTGTAATCAACAGGATTCAACAAAGCCAATTGTGAATTACTTTATATCTGATGTAGTCCTGTACTCATGCATTGTAGCTGCAAATCGTTCATATAATTTTTGAATTGATGGCATTCTAAAATGTATTTTCATCCATCCAGAATCACTATAATGTTGACTGAAGTAATGAATACCTTGAATAAAATTACTAAAGCATAATTTGAAAAGTTTATGATGAAATATATTTATATTTAAAGCTACAGGACAGTGGAAAATCTGCTCATCCTACTTCTAACAGGAATATCAGTATTACAATATATTGAATGAGGCAATATCTTAAGAAAATACATATACCTTCATTAGACCAGAACTATACTCAGAAAACCTGAGACAATTTCAGGCAGGTAAATCAATTTTTAGGGTTGAAATAAAGGAGAAACACACTTGAAAAGACCTGCAAGCTGAGAACAATTTGTTCTGAGTTTAACTTAAAGGTATGGCAATCATTAGGCTAGTTTGATGGGAGAGTTCATTCACAGCCGTGTGGCCCCCAAAATCCAGGTCATGCAAAACCAACACAGCCAGCAAACCAGCACTTTGCAACTGATGAGAATGCAAACCTGGAGGGAGTCAGTGGGACTGTGCCAAATGGTGAAGCAATGTGTAGGGGAATGGGGAGCAGGGAGGAACAGGAGAGGGGATAGTCAGAAAGGGTATAAAAGAGCTATGGCAAAATCATGCCAATAAATGTGGTCTTTTGGTTGAGCCCTGCACCTGTTTGATGAAGTCTGTCCTGTGTTTTTATATCTTACTGTGCCTTATCTTAACTCTGTCCCCGTGTAATCTCACTCTCTACACAGCATGTGTGTCCTGCAAGAACTCAGTGCCATCTGCTTGTGAAGAGTGTGAAGGAAATGTGCCAAACACGAGTCAGACTTGGGCTGAGAGCTCCTCTGGGCTGTGGTGTCAGCTCCCAGAGCCACTGGGGTCTCCATGGCAGCAGCTGGAGTGAGTGGGGGTCTTAACACCCCCAGGCACTGGGACACTGATTATGTGTGTCCCAAAAAACCAGCTACTGAGGGGACCAGCCTGAGTGAGGTGAATGAGGGATCTGGCAGAGCCCATATTTCTGGCTCCAGCTGCTGGGCAAGGCCATTTGCATCTTCCCAAAACTCTGTGTGTGATGTGTGTACTCACAAACTGACTTTCACTTGTACTTGCTGGAGAGTGAGTGGCTTGTGTCTCACCAGAGGTCTCAGGGTCTGTGCTGGTATCTGGAGAGAGACCTGCAAATCTGTGTGTGTCTGTGCCCTTGTGACTGCTGCATGTTTGTTGCAAGCTCCGAGCTGGACCACATGGAGAGTAGAAGCCTGTGGGGTGAGTGAAAGGGCTGGGATAGGGTGGGGGTACCAAGCAGTCAGGAAGGGCTGTGCTGGCGCTCAGGAATTAAAAAATGTGTGTGTGCTTGTGATCCTGGAAAATTCATCACTGGTTGAAGCTGCAAACAGGAAAGTGGCAGCTCTGTCCCTTAGCCTGGGTGAAGACGCCCAGTTCCAGGGCACTGGGCTGGGCAGAAGGGTGTCCTGGCATGAGCAAAGAGAGGAGGCAGATGCTCATCCCTTCACACGGGAAAATTTCTAAAGAATTTAGCCAAATTAATTAATTCAAAGATTTTAAAACTGAGGTTTCTCAAAAAATATTTTGCATCCTGTGACGCAATTTCTTTCAGAATACTTTTTAATTCCCAGCGAAACCGAAATTTGAGAACTCAGAACGTCCTTAAAGATACTTCAGTAGGAAAGAAAAAAAACAAAACAAACCCACATCTGCCTCTACCTACAGTCTGATCCCTAGTCATCTGTGTGGATTTTAATTACTGGTTGGCAGCCATGCTAGACAAATTTGAGCCATTACTTTATTTTTAATTAAATTGGGAAGACTCCCTAATCAGTGTTCTAAAATGACACCAAAGCTTGCATACATATACAGATCTTTGATTCTTCTGTCCTTAATTCCTTAATTCTTAGTTCAGTAATTCCTAGGAACATGTAAAGTTCCCTTTTCCTTTTAGATATTATGGAATTCTTTTGTTGAATTTATTTACATTAGTTTACATTTTTTATTAGACTTTATGAAATATAATTTATTGTACAAAGTACTCAGAGAAGAATGCATTGTTTCTATTTATAGATATTTTAAATTAGATAGGACTTGACTGAGAGCAGCAAGCCTGTTTAAAGAATCCAAAATATGTGGCTTGCAGTGAAAAACTAATCCATTTTCTCAATTTGAAATACGTAATTATAATTTCTCCACAATGGAAATAAGTAATTTGCCTTAGAGCTCATTTGTTTTGAATGTATGGTGTTTTTCGTGGACTTTGAGTATATTCTATATACTTACAGAGAAGATAGTAAACATCAAGCCAGTGAACTGGAAAATCAGAGTAACTACAGTACTTAGAGTATGCTATTACTACCCAGTGGGATTTTTATTAGCCACTAGCTGTAACAAAAGCTACTGAAATATGATTTATAGTATATATAATTTTAAGCATTCAATAGTATTCTATGACCATCAAGGATCATAATTTTCACATAACTGAACATCGTTACTCAAAATTCCTTTCTGTAAAAACAAATCAACAGACTGAAAATTAGTTTCCATGGATTGAAAACAGCTCATTTAGTCTGAAGAAATTGATTCATGAAAGTCAGGGACATAAACATTCAAACAGGTTTAATCAAATGCTTAATCTATAATAACGTTGAATTTTAAGCTGACATCAGGTGATTAAAATGAACATTGTCACAGGAGGTACAAAATTATGAATGGTCTGGCACATGAGACACAAAAATTGAACTGATTCTGAGTCTGAGTCTGCTAGGGGATTTTTAGGCATTACTTCCCTTTGATGCCTGGATAACTGTTGCTTATACCCGTTGCTTATTGCATACTTACTAAGATTAAAACTTAATTCAGACTAAATTTATATCTACCTAGATTCTATTTTCCCACAGTAATTACAGAAGAATTCAGATTCACTCTTCTTAAAGGTGGCAAATAATCTATTTCATGAAAATAGAGCTCCACACAGAAGCATGTTCAGCTATTTAAATATCTTAGGCCTAAATTCCTATGTCTCACTTGTGCACTTGTAATGCCCTCATTCTGCTGTTCTCTTTCTGTTCTGCTGTTAAAATAAGCTTCAAAACATTGACAGGTTCTTGGAATTAAGCTTTTAAATACCAATTAACTTCTGACCAAGTAGGGCTACACACTACCTCATCACATACCATAATCTCATAGATTCTAAAATGCTGAAAGAAGCCTAGAGTAGAATACCAAGAGAATAGAATGGTAAAAGTAGGATTAGCCTTTTCAGCCTAGTGTCATATATTTCATGTAATTGTAAGCTGGGTTCTTAAATGGAGAGTGATTTGCAAACCTTGCCTTTAAGCAATCAAAGACAACTATGAAAAAAAAAAAATACATAAAATTCTTATTCAGAAACATTGTCATTCCTTTAACATCATTTAATCTTTGAGTTATCTTTCTGTGTAGATGCACCCCTTCTCATTACCAGAGCCCTGTACCTGTACTCATGTGAACGTCTACAATTGACAGGGATAGAAAATAGAAATGAAAAGCACAAGAGTCTACTCACTAGGGAGCTGGGAACTGAAATACAGTGACTGCCAAGAGACACAGTGACTGCCAAGCAGGAATACTCTCAGAATAAGCAAAGATCTGTGCCCTGTTTCTTATTGGAAACTGATGGCAGGGAATGCCAGCACACCAGAAGTACCAAAAATAGATCAAGGAGAAGAAAGCTAGGCAGTCCATACAAATTTGTTCTAAACAGGATGACTCCAAATTCCCCGGTATGCTTCTTGACACTCCCAGGCAGCTCAGCTGACACGAAAGGACACAGTTCAATTCATGTGACTTGTAGATTAACATAGGCATTGACCCAAGAGGGACTTCAAAGGGGATGTGTAATCACTGGGTCTTGGGTTGCAGGATGAACCTGACTCTGTTCTCTTAGTAAGAGCAGGGAATAACTTCAGCTGCAGGGGTGTGCTCTGGTCATGGTGCTGAGCCACCAGAGGAAGGAGACAAGGGAGGAGGTGAGAGGAGCTCATTGCATCAAGGAAGATGTGTGGGAAAGAGAATGGATCTTTGCAGAGATCTGACACACTCCAGAGCCTAAGCGCCATGGCAAACAGGAGGAATGTTCAGAAGCTGTGCTTGAGCAGAAGTCGGACAAAGACTTCCAGGACCACGGGGGCTGGAATTTGGAAACACTTAGGGCTTGAAGAAAGCAGCAAAGTCCAGGTGGGATGTCCTGAACCATATTACTAAAGGAAAACACAGGTACACATATATACTGCATGTCAGCTCCTGGCTGCAGAGTTGTCGTGTTCAGGACTTTGGCTCTTGTAACTATGAACCCAATTCAAGGAATAAGAGCTGCTAAAGAGGATTCACCTGATAAAGTGAGGCATCGCAGTTTCCTGTGACTAACACAACGAGGAGAACTTTAAGAAAGACTAATCAGAGAAAGGAGACCAAAGCCTGAAATAAGTAAGAGAATGTGTGTGAGAAAGGGCAAGGGGGGGATTCCCTTGAAACAGTGAAGTGAGTCTACATCCATTTGAAGTGCCCTTTAAACATGAAGTGTTCTCATGCGTAAAGCAAAGGACAAAAACAAGGAATGGGATGCCAACAAGATATTAAAGAGAACAGTAAATTTTATAAACAGCTGAAGTATTGTAATTGTAGGGATAGGATTTTTTAAAAGATAGGCAGAGAAGGTGACAAGGTGTGTAAGGAGGGGCCCTGGACTAACTTCAGATGCTGCTGTACTTGTCCTGCAGCTAATAAATAAAGAATATCTGTCTCATTATAATGATAGTGAATGGCAGTTGTGACTACAATGACATGTGATAACAGAGCTTCAAGATCCTAAGGAAAGACAAGAAGGCAAGCTGCAAGGACTTTAGACTTCAGGAGAGAGACTTATTTTGGAAGCTGGCATGCAAAGTTTTGGTTTGCCAAATTATTTGATGGCATACAGTCAATTTTCAATTTATTATAGATTGATGAGAAGAACTATGTTGTCAAGATACTGAACTGTCATGAAGAATTACTGAAGAATAGTAAAAAAAAAAAGCCATTCTTTTTTAAGTATGTCATCTTGTTTAAAGTATGACCTTAAAATTTCTTTTTAAGAATGTGACAAATTGTTAGGTTCTTATAAGAAGAGTTACAAAACCGAGTGACAGATAACATCTATATAGATGAGAAAGAAACTGGAGATGATATCAAGGCAAAAAAGACAGAAAGGATGGAAGGAAAAGTGTCAGTTCAAAGGTTCTAGGAAAGAAGATTATTGGTAACTTCATGCTCAACACATGAAACTAATGAAGCTTTGTCCAAGACACATTATAAATATTTTTAAGATGAGAAAGATCACAACTTGACCTAGCAAGTTTTAGTAAAGAGCTGGTTCAGCATTATACTTTGAAAGCAAATTAAAATTAATTTTATTCCCTTTACAGATACATGCTGTTTCATATAGTTCTGATTGTCCAGGAATTCACTTTGAAAACCCATTCCCATTTTCATCCTTTTATTGTTTTCTGAAACTTCCTATATATTCATGAAGTTATGAAAGAATATAAGGTAGTTTGGACAATACATAGTATTTGCTTTTCTTTAACACTTTTCAATATTTTTAGCCATTTTTTGGGGGGGATGGATATAGAAATGCAGCATTTCTTACAGCCTTTTCAAACTTCAGAGATTACTGCAGATTAAAGCAACACAAAAAGTCATGTTAATGTATCTTAACTGAAAATACAAATTCAGTTCAGGAACATTCTAAAGATGTTGCTTCATTTATTTCTGGGTGATTAATAAGTAGTTTGTTTTTTTTTTTTTTTTTTTCCTAGCTGGCTTTCTCAATGAATATGCTGCCCGAATGTCTGAGAAAAGTTATTTGCCTTATGCTTGCAGTTTAATCTTTATGAAACTCCAATTAACTAACCTTCACTTAAAAACGTGAATTCAAAGAATCTAGGAGATCGGTGAAAGGCCTAATTTTACAGGACAGAAAAGAGACATCTACTGCCAATTTGTATATCATTGTGATATTTAAAATAGAGCATTAATTATTTCGTTAGGGCCATTTTAGTTCTAGCACTCTATAAGTATACATAGTTAATTAATCTTCCTCTGTGAATTAGTTGAGCATAAATTCAAGTCGAAGCCTTGTTACCGAAACATGACTCAGATGACATAAGCAAAAATGGTGGTGGAAAATGCTTAATATTTAGATTTCTGAGCTTTAACTACATTTCAAACCTTGAGCCATCTCAGGATGGGTTTATATGATGCCTCCTAGTTTAACTGGCTTTAAATCCAAGTTCCACAGTACAAACAGAGTGGTTCACCGCACTGTGAACTCCCTGTACAGTCAATTGAAAGATGCCTTTGGAGTGCAGTTTAGAGCACCAAAAGGAAACACCTGTCCTCTAAAGATCTAGTCCCAAATCCAGGGCACCTAGAGCTGATTGTTGTGGGTTGTGTCCTGTCAGATTCTGAAGGCCCCTGTGTCTGGATGTTCTAGGCAATGTGCTCCATGGCTTGACCTAGGATTTCTGTGATTAATAGATTTTCATATAGTGACAAATTAGGTGAAGAAAACAGTGAATAGATTAGCTTTTTCTAGCTCTTCTTACCAAGTGACCTGCCCACTCGGCATTCAGTCCATAAGCACTGTCTGAAGTAAAATATACAAACCGCAATTTTCTCTATGCACCGGTAATTTTGTTTCTGTGTGGGCCGCCAGGGTATGAATCTTTCTCACAGTACTGACTTACATTCTTTGCCTCAATAGGAAGGATGGAAAAATAAAAATATGTTGTGATTCAAATATGTTCTATAATTTGGATAGGATACCCTTTAATGTGAGAAATCATGAATTTAAATGTCCATGTATGGAAGAGGAGCTGTAATAGTTCTGTTTCATATGGGAATGCTTGAACACTTCAGCAACTACATATGAGTGAGTGCTGACAGTTTCACACACCAAAATGAATACTATCATTTATTTATTACATGGTTTAAGCTTAACTAATGGATTAGTTCTTCCAGGAATTAAAATAGAAGTTTGCCTCTTCCAGTCTATCTTTGAATCAAAATTGCTCTTAGTTATCCACTGACTTGAAAAGGAATGTTTATGAGCTCATCTACTAAAATGCAATTAGATGCCTAGAGAACTTAGCCTAACAGGACTGAAAAATATATGGATCAAAGAATAGGAAGCCACAGATAACAAAAAACTTAAAAAATACTCCAACTGGTTAAATTGGCAAGATAAAAATTAAGAGGGCTGAATTCCTAGTATAATGTCTATCTCTTTCTAGTTATATATATAATGAGTTATTTATATAAAATAGAAGAAATACATCTTCTCCCAATACAGGTTGTAGAAAGAAACTTCTGGGTGATCAGTAGGGTATGGTCTTTGCTAATGTCTTTAAATACAAATTGAGTTTCTGTTCTGAATTAGGCAAAGAAGAGCTTTGAAATCATCCCACGGAAATAATGACGTTGAAGTCATTAATTGCCTTTTCTTCCCTTGGTGTGTTACAAGTGCCGTTTCAATACATAAGAAAGGAACATAATTGGTACTATTTTTGTGAAAATGTTTTCATTTATGTGCAGATCTAACATATTAATTTCTATTTAATTTACTTTTAAATGTGCAAGCAACTTAATGTCATAAATGTATTTCTACTATATTCAGTGTCTGAAATTGATCAGAGATTTTGTTGCCAGCAGTGGAAGTGCTATGATGCTTCGTGCATTATCTGACAACAGTGGGAGACTAGTGTACAAAATGAAACTATGTAGATTCAAAATCAGTCTAAATAAATTATGTTGATCACAGAGAACAAATTATCTGACAAATGATCATGTATCAAGAAAGAAAAAAAAAACAAAAAAAACAGACGAAAACACACAAAATGTGAAACAATACTGATATCACCTTGAAAGAAAGATGATACAAAAGTCCCTTTTTTGGTCTTGTGTCAAATTAGTTACTAATTTTGCTTCCCTGCAGAGCAAGATGGGCAACTAATGTTTTAATGATTTAAACCACTGCAGAGGTGAGCACCAGGGAGTAAATTAATCAAAATCCACAAGTACATGTATTATGTGTTCCTCTTTTTCTAGACCATAAGGGTCTGCACACTAAGTAACTGCTGCACCACAGTGACTTTCTTGATATGTTTGGTTACAGAAAGAGAGACTTTTGTGTTAAGTTTTGTGATGGTACGGAATACCAAGCAATACAAACTATACCTAAATTTCTAACCTGCTAAAAAAAGTCTTACTCTTGAATAATGAAATTTAACATTTATTTAAATAAAATCTTGTCTGCTGCTGGTAAGAGCAGTTCAGTTAAATAAAAATAGACACTTAGGGCCACTTGTACTAAGCTGGTATCTCAAAATATATATGTGACATGGTAGAAAGGCCTATCCATACTCATACATTTATTATAGGTCCTCCTATATGATATATTAGCATTCAGAAACTGACTTTCAAAAAGTCTATCTCTGCCTATCTCCATCTCTATCATCTATATCTGTACCTGTATCTATATCATCTATATCTATATAAAGAATTCTATCTATCTAGGCATACCTTAAAGCTTTCTGGACCTCAGTTCCCAAGCCTTGAATTTAAGTTAAGGATAATTTCCGGCTTGACAGGATTTTTCTAAGGAAAATTACACATGCGAGAGTATTCAAATCACATAAAATATTATTAAAGATATTTTGCTATCAGGTCATTTACAGTCATTTACAAATAATCAGGTCATTTAGAGTTTATACCTATTTTTAATAATTTTTTATTGATTCAAACCCAGTTATGCTTGGAAATGACACAAAAGATATTCTGAAATATTTGAACCTAGTTATGAAGCTTATTGCCCTATTTAATTTTAAAGATCATTAATAAATATGAAATATATATTTTCAATAATTACCTAAGTTATTAGAATGTTTCTGAGATGAAAAATGGCTTTTTTTGTCACTAAATCTTGTTATTTTCTTCCCATAGCAATCTACTTCTTATGTTCTTTCTCTGCTTTCCAGCTGATAATTCAAAATTAGATTTTAACTTATAAAAACTTGCTTGTGGGAAGAGCTTGTTAAAAGTTACGGGAAAAATTTCTTTATTCAGGCTCATGACTTTTAAGTAAATTATTTTTTATTAACCAGCCCTTTGTTTCTAAATAATGAGAAGTGGAATTAGGTTGACATAAAACTTTATTTCAGTTAGGGTTAAAAAATAAGGTACACTGGATACAAAGAAATAAGAGTAGCATATAAATATTTTCATTACTATTAGCACATCAAGGAGCAATAATGCACTGAAATCAGATGGGAAATTTTAAACTACCAATTTATCTCTAACAAGCAAAGAATTTGGTATTTACCTGATGAAGCTGCAAGTTTGATAAGAGGATTTTTTTGAGAGAAATGTGAGTTTAAAACAAGCAAAAAAAAGCAAGTAAATAATAAGGAGGCTTGTTCACAGATTGTGTAAGTCTCACAGCGTAGCACAAATGCTTTTAACATTAATATAAAACAGACTACCTGTTGTTATTTAATCTAAATTAGGCTATCACCTCTCAAAGAAAATGGGGAAAGGATTGTTTTTGTTTATTTTCTCCAGATTTGCTGTAAGAATAAATCTATTTTCTGTAAACTGATATTTCTTCAGCTTCTGATTGAAAACAGATTGAACTTTTTAGGCAAAATGTCTCTTACATAATGCAGGCAAAACTCCAAAGCACAGCACAACCTAAGTTTGACTGAAGAATGAATGTAGACGTTTTCCAGTTCATGCAATATGAATTCCATCACACCATCTATCAACCAGCAGGAAAACTTAAAAGTTCTCCATATTTCTGTGAGTTTCTCAGCCTCAGGCCAATTGCACTTTCTGCATATTTCTGGTTTCAAGGTACATAATAATTAAAACAACAAAAAAACCATACTTTCTATTTTTGAACTTATCAGTGAATAATTAAATATGTTTTTAAATAATTAAGTTATGTTTTACTACCAATTAATAAAAATTACAATAATTCTTTTAAGATATGTATTCACTTTAAATTTTGCTACATGATTAGAATGAGAAGATTAAAAAGTACAATATTTTCCCCTCTCCTATAATATTTCCTGCTATTCCATTTGGCTAATGATAAAGAATTTTTCTGTTAAAGTCTCTGCATCACATACTTTCATGTATAAATCATCTTGCTCATTTATTTCAGCTTCTTCGGAGAGTCTAATATCACTTCCAGTGCTGAAATCCTTTCCATGGAATATTTTAAAAAAAAAAATATTTTCCATTCTGTACAATGTATGTGTGGAATGCAAAAGAAATAGCTTTCCTTAGCTCCATTTTAAATATAGACTACTGAAAAATTAGTGCCACTATTTCCTAGTTATATAATCTTCCATATTACAGTATTTTTCTCTATGGCTGCACGACTTTGCAGTGTAAGCAGGAAACTTTATTGTTTGTACAGTATGCTTATAAAAAGCCAACAGTCATAAGCTTTGCTCTTTTCTATTACGAGAAAATAGCAGCACTGATTAAATGGTACATTTGAAAGTGCAAGGTTAATCCAGTGGAAACCTACTTAAATGAAAAAAAAATGTTCAGTCTTCTCACAACAGCTGCGGATGTAACCCTTGAAGTATGAAATTTAGATGGAAACTCAAAATGCAGAAACAGGTTAGAATATGCACAAATCACTATTAATTAAATAACATTTATGATTTATATATAATTAATTTCAGCTGTTAAAATATTTCTGCTTGTTTCAGTGAAAAACAATTTAATATTAAAATATTTGAGAGACGGGGTCAAAAAACAATGAGAAATGTGTTATTTAAGATATTTTTGTCACCTTAACTGTCTTATATCTGAAAGTCTAAATTCTAGGACCCTTATGTTTTGTTTCTCAAGCCTCTTAAACAAAGCATTTTGATTTGAAGTGATATTTTTTCTGAAGAAGGGGTCTAGGTAATGAAAGAATAAATAATGTAAAGCTAAAGAATTGTTTGGACCTTTACATTGGTATTAATAATTGTGGGTGTTAGTTTGAAATAAAGTCTAAATATAATTGAAGGTTAGAGTACAACTACCCTTCCATCTTCCCATGTGTAAGGGAAAATTCTTTATTCAATTTGATCCTCTCCTTGTAGAACATGTAAAGTTCAAGAGCTGGCAAGTGGGAGGTCAATTAAGGGTTTTGCTCATTTTTTTTTTCCTGTTGTACATATTTCATCATTGTAACTCTTGACATCTATTTGAACCAGTTTATTGAATTCACTGAGATTTTATTATACTGTGCTAGCAAAAAAATCTTCTAAAGAATCTGCAGGTATTTCTACCATTAATTATTTTCCTTGGTCTTGGACAGCTGGGATAAATATGCTTCTTTGGAAACATGACACAGAAAATTTCAAGGACAGATGTAAGTATATTATTAGTTCCTGCCTCTGAAACATTGTTTGTTTCACAGTACATCTTTGTCATGGTTTTACTTGGTCTGATTTTTGGTGGTGGGGGGATGGGACCAAGAAAACCACAAAGATGGCTGCTGTGAGGAAGTTCAGAAGCTTTCTCCTTCTTCTCCAAAAAATGAGCCCTGCCTCCTGTGTTTAGAGCCAATCCATCATTGGCTCTGTGTTGATGACAGGCTGCCCATCAGGCCTGGCCAATTGCACAGATTGGTTACACCTCTGTGATGACTATTACTAGTATTTAAGAAAGAATTTGAAACAAGATAAGGTGGCTGCCATATTGTAGCTTTAGGTTGATAGCATGTAGTTTTGTATCTGCACTGGAAAAAACAGAGCAGGAGGGTGAGGAGATGTAAGAAAGAAATGGAGACTGAAGATCAATAAGGAAAGACGATGATTCTGTGCTTGCTGTGGTTCTCGACATGGAGGAAATAAGTGTCTTGGAAAGAACTGAGAGAGACCTGAATAGGGAAAAGAGAACGACCTTGCTGTAAGGAAAAAAAGAACCTGGCCTTTTGAGGACTGGACTTGAACGAGAGACACCCCCGCCTGAGAAGCTGTGTCTGCCAGGAGAAATGTGATAGTCGGTCTCACTCGCTGAAAAAGCATTTGGCCTTGAAGACATTCTTTCTTTCTCCTACAAGGTAAAGGATCTTCCCTCGCCAATTAGCAGCTACACACTAACTGTTCTTGGGAAGATAAAACTTCCACCACTTGGAGCTGTAAGAACTCTTCTCCTATGGTGTGACAACACTGTAATGAGTGTTTGATCTTGTGTTAGACTTTCATTCCTGCCCCCTTTGTATGTGGGAAAACATGGGGGTGGAGTGGGAGGATGGGACCTGGGCTGAGAAAGAGACGGATCCCCGGAAAGATAACAAGTGTCTTAAAATGTCCGTTTTATTTCTCTTTCTCCTTGTAAATCTGTCCCTATCTCTGTTCCACCTCCCCCCCCCCCCCCCCCCCCCCCCCGCAGTGTCATAGTATTCTTAGTAGTGTGCAGTAATAAATCTATTTTGCAACTGAAGCTATGCAGCCTGCCTGACCATTTTTTTTTTCCTCGGAGCACATACATATCTTCCTCAATTATGTTATGTTATCTCTAAGCCATAAATTCTCGTGTTATTTGGGCTTTTTTTTCGCTCTTCCTTCTCCCTCTCCGGTGGGGGAAGGGAGAGAACGTCGTGAGTACAGTGCTTTCGGCTGTCAGCACAGTCCAAACCTCGACAATCTAATTGGAAACTTGAATCCTTTACCTTCTCACCTGAAAGAAATTATAACTAAATCTTTGGCCAGCATAGGTCACCATAGCTCTATAAATCTTTACATTAAATACTGTCATGGTAGAATATAGTTCTATTGGTTTAAAAGGAATTAAAATTTTTCAGAACAATTTTTGTTTTCATTATCTACTTTTCTGCATCATAACTATACATAGAAATGATGACTCTTTGGGTTCCTTGTATATCTCCTACTTTAATCTCTTTTCCTTTCATATGTAGTCTGCTTGATGTAGAAATAATACATTATATGGAATGGTGTCTTAATCTCTGTATAACAACTTTGTGGTGATGGGACAGTTTGCTCATCTGCTTGATCCACTGTAAATTATGAAACATTCTAGGCTGATGCAATTTTTGACCAGATTCAGGGCTTACAGCAACAGAAAATTACAAAGATGCAGTAAGACTCTTTGGACCTTACATTGATAAACTATGGGTAGAAGAGTACCACATACTTTCAGAGCTGTAGTAACTTTTCATTGTGCAGGTAAGATTACACATGAAGACTCGTATTGAAGATTTAAAATTTTATCTATAAGGCAAAAGGTGGAACAGAAACTGACGAAGCGTAAGAAATGTCACCTACTATTAGTTTTCCAGGCCCAGTATAGAAGCTAGATATAGATATATTTAGAAACAAACCATGATTAAAAAAAAAAAAAAATCTAAGGTGTTTTCATTACACACTGTTTAATATAAAATTGACTTAGAAGTGGTGAGACTGACTTAAGAGGCAAACAGTGTCCTATTGGTCTGGATGCAAAACTTCTACTAGAAGTCACATAAGGACATTATAGGAGCAGGATTTTGTATTATAGCATGTTATATAATCTTCCATATTACAGTATTTTTCTCTATGGCTGCACGACTTTGCAGTGTAAGCAGGAAACTTTATTGTTTGTACAGTATGCTTATAAAAAGCCAACAGTCATAAGCTTTGCTCTTTTCTATTACGAGAAAATAGCAGCACTGATTAAATGGTACATTTGAAAGTGCAAGGTTAATCCAGTGGAAACCTACTTAATGAAAAAAAAATGTTCAGTCTTCTCACAACAGCTGCGGATGTAACCCTTGAAGTATGAAATTTAGATGGAAACTCAAAATGCAGAAACAGGTTAGAATATGCACAAATCACTATTAATTAAATAACATTTATGATTTATATATAATTAATTTCAGCTGTTAAAATATTTCTGCTTGTTTCAGTGAAAACCAATTTAATATTAAAATATTTGAGAGACGGGGTCAAAAAACAATGATAAATGTGTTATTTAAGATATTTTTTGTCACCTTAACTGTCTTATATCTGAAAGTCTAAATTCTAGGATCCTTATCTTTTGTTTCTCAAGCTTCTTAAACAAAGCATATTGATTTGAAGTGATATTTTTTCTGAAGAAGGGGTCTAGGTAATGTAAGAATAAATAATGTAAAGCTAAAGAATTGTTTGGACCTTTACATTGGTATTAATAATTGTGGGTGTTAGTTTGAAATAAAGTCTAAATATAATTGAAGGTTAGAGTACAACTACCCTTCCATCTTCCCATGTGTAAGGGAAAATTCTTTATTCAATAAGATCCTCTCCTTGTAGAACATGTAAAGTTCAAGAGCTGGCAAGTGGGAGGTCAATTAAGGGTTTTGCTCATTTTTTTTTTCCTGTTGTACATATTTCATCATTGTAACTCTTGACATATATTTGAACCAGTTTATTGATTTCACTGAGATTTTATTATACTGTGCTAGCAAAAAAATCTTCTAAAGAATCTGCAGGTATTTCTACCATTAATTCTTTTCCTTGGTCTTGGACAGCTGGGATAAATATGCTTCTTTGGAAACATGACACAGAAAATTTCAAGGACAGATGTAATTATTTAGTTCCTGCCTCTGAAACATTGTTTGTTTCACAGTACATCTTGTCATGGTTTTACTTGGTCTGATTTTTGGTGGTGGGGGATGGGACCAAGAAAACCACAAAGATGGCTGCTGTGAGGAAGTTCTAGAAGCTTTCTCCTTCTTCTCCAACAAAATGAGCCCTGCCTCCTGTGTTTTAGAGCCAATCCATCATTGGCTCTGTGTTGATTGACAGGCTGCCCATCAGGCCTGGGCCAATTGCACAGATTGGTTACACCTCTGTGATGACGTATTATCTAGTATTTAAGAAAGAATTTGAAACAAGATAAGGTGGCTGCCATATTGTAGCTTTAGGTTGATAGCATGTAGTTTTAGTATCTGCACTGGGAAAAAACAGAGCAGGAGGGTGAGGAGATGTAAGAAAGAAATGGAGACTGAAGATCAATAAGGAGAAGACCAGATGATTCCTGTGCTTGCTGTGGTTCTCGAACATGGAGGAAATAAGTGTCTTGGAAAGAACTGAGAGAGACCTGAATAGGGAAAAGAGAACGACCTTGCTGTAAGGAAAAAAAGAACCTGGCCTTTTGAGGACTGGACTTGAACGAGAGACACCCCCGCCTGAGAAGCTGTGTTCTGCCAGGAGAAATGTGATAGTCGGTCTCATGCTGCTGAAAACAACGCAATTTGGCCTTGAAGGACATTCTTTCTTTTCTCCTACAGGTAAAGGATCTTCCCTCGCCAATTAGCAGCTACACACTAACTGTTCTTGGGAAGATAAAACTTCCACCACTTGGAGCTGTAAGAACTCTTCTCCTATGACGCTTGACAACAACTGTAATGAGTGCTTTGATCTGTGTTAGACTTTCATTCCTGCCCCCCTTTGTATGTGGGAAAACATGGGGGTGGAGTGAGAGGATGGGACCTGGGCTGAGAAAGAGACGGATCCCCGGAAAGGATAACAAGTGTCTTAAAATGTCCGTTTTATTTCTCTTTCTCCTTGTAAATCTGTCCCTATCTCTGTTCCATTCCACCTCCCCCCACCCCCCTGCAGTGTCATAGTATTCTTAGTAGTGTGCAGTAATAAATCTATTTTGCAACTGAAGCTATGCAGCCTGCCTGACCATTTTTTTTTCCTCTGGAGCACATACATATCTTTCCCTCAATTATGTTATGTTATCTCTAAGCCATAATTTTCGTGTTATTTGGGCTTTTTGTCTTCCCTTCTCTCTCTCCGGTGGGGGAAGGGAGAGAACGTCGTGAGTACAGTGCTTTCGGCTGTCAGCACAGTCCAAACCTCGACAATCTAATTGGAAACTTGAATCCTTTTACCTTCTCACCTGAAAGGAAATTATAACTAAATCTTTGGCCAGCATAGGTCACCATAGCTCTATAAATCTTTACATTAAATACTGTCATGGTAGAATATAGTTCTATTGGTTTAAAAGGAATTAAAATTTTTCAGAACAATTTTTGTTTTCATTATCTACTTTTCTGCATCATAAATATACATAGAAATGATGACTCTTTGGGTTCCTTGTATGTCTCCTACTTTAATCTCTTTTCCTTTCATATGTATTCTGCTTGATGTAGAAATAATACATTATATTGAATGGTGTCTTAGTCTCTGTATAACCACTTTGTGATGATGGGACAGTTTGCTCATCTGCTTGATCCACTGTAAATTATGAAACATTCTAGGCTGATGCAATTTTTGACCAGATTCAGGGCTTACAGCAACAGAAAATTACAAAGATGAAGTAAGACTCTTTGGACCTTACATTGATAAACTATAGGTAGAAGAGTACCACATACTTTCAGAGCTGTAGTAACTTTTCATTGTGCAGGTAAGATTACACATGAAGACTCGTATTGAAGATTTAAAATTTTATCTATAAGGCAAAAGGTGGTAACAGAAACTGACGAAGCGTAAGAAATGTCACCTACTATTAGTTTTCCCAGGCCCAGTATAGAAGCTAGATATAGATATATTTAGAAACAAACCATGATTAAAAAGAAAAAAATCTAACGGTGTTTTCATTACACACTGTTTAATATAAAATTGACTTAGAAGTGGTGAGACTGACTTAAGAGGCAAACAGTGTCCTATTGGTCTGGATGCAAAACTTCTACTAGAAGTCACATAAGACATTATAGGAGCAGGATTTTGTATTATAGCATAGTGGGGAAAAGAAAAAAAAAAAGATTATTCCTGAACTAGAAGTCCTACTTCCAATGTTTTCATTATTTTAATGGCCCATTATAACATTATGACTCATGCTAGAGCCCTCATATGGACAAAGCTTTCTTAATTTTTAATTACATTTTTATCTGGAAAAGGCCTACAAGGAAAGGCAAAACATTTTCAACATTTATTCATCATTATATTAACAGCAAGTTATTCTGCATTTCTTTCTCACCATAAAGTTATTCTGAAATTCTTTGTCACTATATGAAGAGAATGTGTATGTAATACTTAAACTAATCTTCATTTCTGATTTATTCAGTCAATTCACAAATAACTACTCTAATTTCACAATTTATCACTATGAAAAGTAATTCCAGTATCACAAACAAGAATTATGTTACTGTTCTATGACTCATTGGTATGAGTTGAAAGTCATCACATATTTATTTATTCCTATTTCTAGAGTCAGCACTAGCAGCGTTACCAGTACTGTGAAACAATACACCAAGGACACAAAATAAAAGAGAGAAACAGAAAAAGATTAGTAAAGTAAAGTGTGTGTCAAGCACTGCTGGCTGAAGAACTTTAAGAGCATGGAGTGCTATACCTGTAGAATCTATATCAGTGTATATTGCACCACCACAACAAGAGCAAGGACTAACTGAGCTACTGCCATGATAGCACAGCTGTTTGAAGAGCCCTATCACTTTTGAATTGTGCTCAATTCTGCAGACAAATTATCTTTAGCACAGTGTCCTGCTGTTTCGTGCTATTGTCTGAGATGAAAAGAGAAGATACAGATTTTTTGTATTAATTCACATCCTAAAAATGCACAGGATTTGAAGTGATTTTTAGTGGTCTGAGCACAGAATTCCCTTTAAAGATTATGAAGATGTTCACGTATCCATATATACATATATTTTACCTATCTACACATCTATGTACCTATCTATCCTAGAAGTGATTCCAAGTGGAAAAAAAAAAAAAAGCCTTTCTAGATCTAAATAGTATAACGGAAATGAACAGCATCAGAATTTAATCTTAAATAATTTCAAAAATAACTTGCTAATCTGGAAAGAGAACCCTTACTTTGAAGTTTAGATTTAGAATTAGAATATGTGTGGATTTGTTTGCATTTTTTATTATTAATTACATTTTCAAAGAAAAATAAGAGCAATTATTAGATATTTTGGTTCTTATACAATGATTTTTAATAAACAGTTATTGTTTATTGCTGCATTTGGGTACAGACCAGTATTCCAGATCAGGAATAAATGCTAAATTTTGCTTAAACATGCAATATAAAAAGAGTAAAAGAATTGAAGCTGAAAAATATATTATTAAATTCAGCTCTAACTTCACACTTCATTCTGGTCATTCCTTTTAAAATAACAGGATTCCAAATTATGGCCTCACATAATCAGCTGAGCTTCAATGGTATTTTAGTAAAATGTTACGTGCAGAAGACAGTTATATGTAGCAGCTGGTGTTTGAAGAATAAATTATTGCCTTTTTGCTAGTAGCTATTCTCAATGGCTCCAGTAGCTGTTACATTATAAAGTGCAGTAAACATTTAATACATTTATGGTGTGTTGACCTTGTCTGGATGCCAGATGTCCAACAAACCTGTCTATCAGTCCTCTTCAACTGCACAGGGGAGAAAGAATCATAATGGAAGGTTTGTGCACAAGGTTTGTAGTGAGAAATAAAATCAAACCTTAAAATACCTTCCTCCATCCCTCCCTTCTTCCTGGAGCTAATTTTACTCCTGTGTTCTCGGCCTCTTCCCTGGACAGTAGGCAGGGACATGGGGAAAGGGATTTGTGTTTGACACATTGGGTCTGCTACTCCTTCCTCCTCAGGGGGAGGACTCCTCACAGTCCTCCTCTGTTCCACCCCTAAGGTTCCTTCCACAGGAGAGAGTCCTCCATGAACTTCTTCAGTGTGAGTCTTTCACACAAACTTCAGGTCTCAATGAGCTGCTCCAGCGTGGGTCCCCAATGGGGTCACAAGTCCTGACAGTAAATCTGTTCCAGCATGGGGTCCTCTCTCCATGGATCCATAGGGCCTACTAGAAACCCTCTCCAGGGCCATATCATCCTTTGTGCATCCACCTGCTCCACCATGAATCCATGGGCTTCAGGGGAGAAGCAGACTCACCATGGTCTGCCATATGGGCTGCAGCAGAATCTCTTCTCCAGTGCCTGGAGCATCTCATCCCCATTCTTCTTCAGTGACCTTGGTATCTACAGAGTTTCTTAATCCTTTTGGCTGCTGTGGAACAACAGTTTTTTGCTCTTTTAAAATATGTTATCACAGAGAGAAAATGAAGATGTTATTTTTGTCATCCTACTCATGCATAAAACCAACAGTTTCATTTGGTCATCAACTTTATTTAAAGCCAATCTATATAGTTACAGAGCATTTTAAATTTACCAGGAAATAAATAACTTTCATATGAAACTTGTTTCTAAGTTTACAAGCCTTTTTTTTTTCTTCATTTCTATTTGCTAAAATTATGGGAAATCATTCTTACAAGTTTGGATTTTCATAATTTTGGTGTTGATTGCATTTCCTTTTCCTTTTCCTTTTTATCCTTCTTCAAATACTTATTTTTATTCCTCAATTTTAAGGAAAATTACTTTTTATTTAAATTGGTAAGGACAATTGCATCCTGAGACACTTTAGTTGATTTGTCATGNAGTAGCATTCTTTTCGCCATATTGACAGCCTATTATAAAGTTGCTGTCCTGCCATCAATATTCCAGCAAATATTTCATAGAAAATCTGTTTATTTTAAAATGTCTACATTAACAAATAAAAGACGATTAGAGTTTTTTAGCTGACCTGCAGGCTAACTTTCATGGGCTGGTTTCTCTTAACCTTGCTGAGGAACTAATGAAGACAGGCCATGTTGTATTTTGTCTCAATACCAGATCTCCTCTTTCTCTCAGTTGTGCACCTCTTTCCTTGAGGTGCTTTTATTTCCCTGTATCCATACCCCAGCCAAGGGAAAAGCCAACAATTAAAGAGTTTGGATGAACAGGAATCTCATCTTATGAATTGTTCCTGGTCTTTTATTATTTGGCAGTGCAGTAATTACTTGGCAGTGTGGATAGACCTGGTGGGACTCTTTTACTGACAGCTCTGAAGGGTCAGTGCTTATATGTGTCCTCACTGAAGAGGAAAATAAATGGAATGCATGTTCTGAAGCCATTTGTGCCCCAGTGTTTCAGACAGTCAGACAGTTATTCCTTCCTGTCTGTGCCTCTGCAATCCAGCCTACATTCAACCAATCCCACCAAGAAGATGAGAACTCTGAGATGTTTCATAATTGAAACCAAATAAAAGCAGATTGCTTTAAGCTGTGTTAGATCAAGTTATTCACATCTGATAAATTGATTTTTTCAGCTATTGAGATTTAAAATATTTATAATTGGACAACATTATTTAAAGTCTTATTAATTTAGTTACATTTTAGCTGATTTAGCTAGTTCAGTAGACACAAAGGAAAAATGCACTATTACATGTGTGAAGGCAAAAGCATTTCAGATAAAATGGTTAGCTAAATGAGCACTTGCAATTTTATATCATTTTTCAACAGCTTTGTAGAGTATTCTCTATCAAATAAATAGCTACCAAAGTAAAATACTCAGCAAATTTCATACACTCTTTAGTGCTAAATAAACTCTATGGTTGTAGGCTATTTCCCATCAACACATTTTGAATTCCAAGTGACAGCTTTTAGTTTTTATTAAGATGTCATGTTTTATTTTGAAAGTATTTGACAACTTTGATATTAACATGTACTGGAAAGAATATGAAACATGATGCTTGTCCACTAACGGGACACTTGACTCAGACCATACACAGTGCCAGATGAATCAGAAAGAAAAGGAAATCAGTATTTTTGGTGCTGTGGTCATTCCTTTTTCCTTTCCTTTCCTTTCCTTTCCTTTCCTTTCCTTTCCTTTCCTTTCCTCCTTTTTCCTTTCCTTTCTCTTTCCTTTTCCCTTCCCTTCCCTTTTCCCTTCCCTTCCCTTCCCTTCCCTTCCCTTCCTTCCCTTCCCTTCCCTTTCCCTTCCCTTTCCTTCCCTTCCCTTTCCCTTCCTTTCCTTTCCAACTGTTCTTGGACAGATGCCATATCATTTCATTAAGCAGTTACTTGTACTGCTATTCCTAAAAACATTATGACAGCTATATAGTGGAGGAAATATTTTGAAAAGTTCTAATGAAAGCATGAGATGAAGTTGAAGTTGAAATACTTTCTTTAAACTTTTTAAGCAGAGCTAATAAAAGGATGACTCTGCAAATTTGGGAAAAAACATTTGCATTTCAAAAGGAAGACAAAGTATAGCAATACATACATACAACAAATTACAGGAAAATATATATGAGGAAGATTTTTCCATTTTAGGTTTTCTGTATCATAATCTGTCTTTTCAGCACTTTTTCTTCATGTTCGCACTTTCTGATCATTTCCTTCATCACTCACCCTGCTTTTCTCCCCTCAGTTTATCCTCTCAGAAGTTGCTTTCTGAAGTTCCGCAACTTCCTGAAACTCCTCTTATGTACCCAGCTTGTTTTCACTCTGCTGCTCTCCTGCTCCCATAAAAGTACATCTTAGTCCTCAGTTCACCACGTTTGTCATATGACTCCTAGTCATGCATTTTAGATGATTTGGTTTCAATCCAAATTGTCAGGTCGAAAGGACTGGCAGCAGGGAGGCTGTTCATTTGCAGAGCACATGCCAGGTGTAGTGGGCTTCCAGCAGCCAGGAGGCAAAGAAAGTTGGATTCATTCCAGGCAAAATTCTGTCCTACTTTTTCCGCCAGTTGCTGGACACCACTTGGTCTATCTGACTCTAAAAGAAGACACATTAAAAAGAAAAGCTAAATGTTGTCTATCATCTCTGGATCCCCAGAACAGTTAGAAGTGAGCTGAAACTCAGAAATTTCTATTCTTTTACATACTGTATTTTTTTGCATGGAGGGTAGAGTGGTAAGTTTAAGGAAATTGAAGAAATAATTATTCAGTTCTGACTTTTATATTCAAAGGAGTGAGATGTGCACTTCCTAGGACAATTAATCTGTCGAGCTAGGTAGGTAACTAGGATAGATCTGACTGAATTTCCCCTAAGGATGCCTATTTTTCTCAATTGAATATAAAAGAAGACAAAGGCAAGAGCATCAAGTATTGGTGTTCATCTCTTACAATAAAGACACATGTTGAGACTGAATATAGATATATATATCAGCTGAGGAAGTAGTTTACAGTGATAGAAATGTTTAGATGACTGATATTTCAGTCCAGTTTCCAACTTCAAAGCAGCACTGCTTGAATATCAATGACAATAGGCATCACCCATCACCAGTTGTTACCACTGTCTGTTTGAAGCAGAAATGCTTTGATAATCATCACCTAGGAGCACACAGCACCATGGAGCAGATGTTCTGTAGTTCCTGTTGATGGCTATGGACCTTGCCATGATTTTAGTCACTGAGCTGGTTTTGTCAAGGTAGAATTAATTTACTTCACAGTAGTCATTGTGGGGCTGTGGTTTGAATTTGTGGTGAACACACTGTTGATAACACACCCAAGTTTTAGTGAGTGCTGAGCAGTGCTTACCCAGAGTCAAGGCCTTTTCTGCTTCTCACATCATCCCATCAGTGAACAGGGAACTTGGGAATGGACACAGACAGGACAGCTGATCCCAGCCATCCAAACCTGTATACCTTTGGGATCACATGATGTCATGCTCAGCATTAAAAGATGGGGAAAGAAAGAAGGTAGGAACATTTGGGATGATGGCCTTTGACCTCTCAGGTGACCATTACATGGGATAGAGCCCTGATTTCCTGCAGATGACTGAACTATTGGAAGGAGTGAATGAATTCTTTGTTTTGCTTTGCTTGCATGTGTGTGGTTTTTACCTTTTGAACTTTCTCTGTCTTAACCCACAAATGTTCTCACTTCTACCCTTCCCAAATTCTCCCCCCCATTCCAGAAGGAGAGAGTGGATGTGCGGTACTGAGTTGACATTTGGGGTTAAACCATGAGAGTCCCCAGATGCAGATTGGCTAGATGAGAGAGTTCTTTGATGAGGAAAAATAAAAATTAAAAAAAAAAATAAATTAAGAAATGAGGTATTCAGACTCTTCCCATCATTCTTATCACTGTTTTTTATACTTCTTCACTAGAAGAAAGGGAGGAATCATATTTCTTCCTAACATAGTTCCGCTTATTTTTGGGACTGGGATGGGTTAAGAATTTTTCAGGCATCTTTTCTAGTTTTTCTGCATCTCTTGTTTCCATCTTGCAGGTTTTATTGTTTGTACATTTTCCAGTTCTCCTTTTGAGCAATTCTACCATGACTTTTGTTTTGCTTCTTTGCCCTTATATGTTACTTAAATATTTAAGCTTAAATATGTTGCAAAATGTCAATGCATTGCTGCTGGACATTCTAATTCAGTGTGCTTATTTTGGGGTCCAGGGCAAGTAAACACTATTTATGCTTTGCTTAGTTTGTGGTGTGTTCTGTTTCCTGAATGCAACAACCCTCTACTTTGGCTACTAACCTGAAGCAAATCTGCTTCCTTCGCCAAATATGACAGTGAACCATAAAATCTGAGAACAAAGTTTCACTGTTATTGTTTTAGAGATGAATGTATCTGGATGTGCAAACATATCTACCCCTATGAAAACAAACAAAAGTAAATTCTCCTTTGAGTATAGATTCTGGTTCCACTCTTTCTAGATAGCTTAATTTGTAACCCATGATACCCAGACAAATGAATTAAGACTGCATGCAACATTTACTTTCAAGTTAAAATCATGGCCATTTGTTTCCTTTCTTTGGGTAGATCAGTTCCTCCAGCAATCAGTAACAGTTTTCCAGCAAAGGTATTTTATAACCACTGCAGATAGATGTAAATGCCCCATCAGCTTGTCATTAATTTGTCTGTTGTCACTTGAGATGTGTTGTCAGGTCACACTATTCATAGATTTAGCATTCCAATAGCATCAGTTAGTCAGGGCACTATGCCATATAACCTACACTGTCCCCTGCAGAGGGTTCCTGGTAGAATTTGTATGGACTGTTCAAGCAATAGCAAAATCTTATTGTTTTGATATTGCTCTAGCCCCTGGGGTTCAAGAATTTTAGCTGATAGCAGGAAACCAGCTTTTTCACAGCTCCTGTGGAGTTCTGCTCAATGGTCTGGCAAGAGAGCAGCATTTTCAATAGATTTCCCTGAAAATATTTGACGCTGACAACTTGCCTTTAGCTGTCAAACTGTAAAACTGCCTCCACCTAAGTGACTGACCAGCCAAATGCATTTAGGTTTCTATTTATGAAAGGGCAGGCTTTTAAATAACAAATGTAGTTCTTCCTCTGTCTAGACATAGCCACAGGAAGCATGAAATATGACAAAAAATTATTCAGCATGTGTCACTACTCCAAGAGATGTACAGGTGCACTTGGCAAGAGCCTTTTAGTGAAAGTCACAATGAAGCCACACACAATTTCATTAGCACCTGCTCTTTTGGTGAACACCTGTGAACTGCTGGCACGTACCTGGAAGAAATGGTGAGGAACTTAGATAATCATCCTTAGCTCTGTGAGTACTGCTGTCTTTAGAGAATTTCATCAGCTTCGCACCAAATGGGTTTGACAACCTCCATGCTTTTAGAATAAGGAGCATATTGCATTTCCAGCAGACTTTATTTACACTTACATGTGTTAAAGTAAGCAAGAGTAAAAACGAGATGAGTAAAGTGAGCTGCAATTTAGAAAGAGAAAAAGCAAATGTTTCTGTAGCTCTCAAGTCATCTACCTTTTTAGAATACTGGAAGAATTCTGGGAGATGGGCTCTTATGATTCAGGTGAGGATGCAAATTTTGGCCTCATGCTAATTTCCTTTTATAAGCTCTTTGGCATTAGTCTTGTATTTCTTGTTTCATCACTCACTTGTTTGGGGGAAAGAGGCAAAGAACTTAAAAAACCAAAAAGTTTCATAGTATTCGGAAAAGAAACCTAATATCTGAATTATTCACTGAACAAGGATAAGGAAAAAACACAGTGAAAGTTTGTGCCAGAAATCCACATGACCTAATTGATGGCCTTCAGAAGTATCCGATTTATGCTACTTCTACAGATTGTCTCAGGATGTGTTTAACTGTCTTTAGGAAGAATTTCCCTTAAGAAGTAAGAAATTCAACATTTCTATCTTAAAGCAGAGATACTACTTTTAAATCCTTAAAGTTGCATATTATTAATTACACCCTGGAGAATTTTTCTAAGTACTTTTAATGCTATATACACTTTTTCAGAGCAGTTCAAGATGAGGGAATTGTGCCCAACAGGCTATTCAATATAGTTTTGTTGGATGTCAGCATTTCCAAGAGAGACATCCATAAAAAATCCAGCAAGTTTGTACTAATCAATAGATTGCATCAGTCTCTAAGTTCACTTCTTTTATGAAATCCTAGGGAAAAAGAGTTACTTTGAGAAATAAGGATGACACACAGTAGAGATGTTTGGTAAACACCTTTATACCGTCTTAAATTAAGACTTTGATTGCTCTTGTTTGGGAACAGAAATTAATACAACAAATTTGTCATTTCTTTCATGTTTATCTGAACTAAGTTAATAACGATTCAAAACAATGCAATAAAAAAAAAGAAAAAGACAAGATTTTAAGGACAGAATTTGAACATGTTTGATATTAGTTAAAGCGAAAACATTTTTATTAGTTTTCAGAAAAAAAGAAACGTCAACAAAACAACAAACATACCCCACAAATTAACAACAATCACAAAAATGTAACCCAAACAACCTTTTTCTAAACATCTTATTTTGATGGTTTTGCTTTCCCAGTATAAAATTGGTTTATGATCAAAATTTTTCCTAACCAGCTCTAAAAATAGTTCCCTAATTTAATTAAAATAATTTACTATTTACTTTTTTATTGCTAGGCTGTATTTTTAAAAACTGTACAGTGGATGTTTGAAACAATGAAGGTTTTTTTTACTGAAAATCTAAGTGTGCAGTAGGCAATTTTAAAAAAGTTCTAAATACTTAATATCATTTAAAAGTTTGAAGTAATTGAATTCTACATTCTCTTTTTTGCATCTGTTTTTATTTTTCATTCATTTCCTCAGTTTCTCTAAATCTATCACTTGTTCTTGGTTGAGCATATTGTTAAAGTGATATATGTATATATTTACATATAATTGGCCTAACCTTTGAATTCTAAGTTTGTGGCAGATATTAAATTTCTCATTATATGGCCTTTTGAATTTTCCCAATTTGTCCCTTCTATATCTTTCCAGTCAGTGAAGATATTCCACATGCCTAAATCAAGCTTCCTAATCAGAGCACTTTTCTGAAAATTCAGGTTATTACTGGAGTAATAAATGTACTGATATTGAGAGACAGATATTTTCTCTCTTCAGCAATTCCCTATGACTGAATGTTGTTCCTCTCAGCTGATTCTTGTATGCATATGTCTCTCTCTTTTACATCATCCTTATCTCTATTACCTCCCTTGCTTTTCCCCAATTTTGTCTATTTTCTCTTCATCTCACATTTTTTTGTATTTTTCAATTATTGTATTTTGCAATATTCCTGTTTGATCCTAATTCTTTTCTTTCCATTCCTCTAGTAAGCTCATTTTTGTCCAAGAAGCAGGGAGGACTTTGCTATTTTGGACTTAGCTTTCATAAATGCAAATTTGGTGAGAGAAGTCAGAACTTGCCCTTCTCGTTCTTTGTGATAAAAATTCCTTTTTCTACTAGCCACAAAGGCTGGAGTGAAAGTGGAGGATTTTTTCTACTCTATTGCTGATAATAAGACAGGCTTTTCAGAAAGAAAGCAAGCACTACATATAAATTCCTAAAGCACTGTTTTTCAATAAATGAGTTGCTACAGGACTAGATTTGGGAGATGGAAATAGAGATGAAGTACCCATTGTTCTAAACAGAGATTTTCACCCATTCTCTTATGTATCATATGCTGTATTTATAAGGTTTAAGGCATAAACATGAAATTTCAAAGCAATTGTGTTTTCTAGGCTTTTTGTAGTTATATTTTTTGTTTTATTAAACAAAAGTAAATCACATAATATGAATATATGCCCTTTATCTTATGCAGACAGATGACTAGAGCCTGATGCAAATTTTAGGTAAGAGAACAGACCATGAAAATCTTCTAGATGTGACATTAGAAACTTCTGGATATTGCAAGTAACAGAGCAAGAAACTGCAAGAAAAGCAAATAATGCTGTGAGAGATGAACAGATTACAATATACAAGACATGGAGGACAATATGCAAGAGATGGCTGAGCTTTGAGGAGAGCACTGGAGGCCTGTTGAGGAAAAGAATCTTACAGATTTATCAATTGTACTAAATTTTCTACTCACATGCATGTTCTGACTAATATTTTCATTATCAGTCATGATCAGGGAAAGGTGGGC
This sequence comes from Malurus cyaneus samueli, assembly GCA_009741485.1. Taxonomy (NCBI): domain Eukaryota; kingdom Metazoa; phylum Chordata; class Aves; order Passeriformes; family Maluridae; genus Malurus; species Malurus cyaneus. The sequence continues at coordinate 47,134,706 of CM019214.1, read as the reverse complement.
TGAAACTACATGATCTTTAAGGTCCCTTCCAACTCAAGACATTCTATGATTTTATTATAAGAAGACATATGAGTTAAGATAAGGAGTCTACTGAAATTATTCTTAGTGTAGAAGAAGCTAAACTGACTTGCATAAGATCTGGAACATGATGAAGGGAGGTGTGACAGAAACCTGACGAAACCCCTTTCTCTGAGCCATGGGCTGTAACAGTGTTTCATCAGGAACATATATGCAAAAATGACCTTAGGATTTCCCCTGATGAATGTATCTAAAAGAGGAATAACAAGCTTTCTCCCCTAGAGGGGAAATTATTCCTCGTTTCTTTGTTAGTTGGCACCATCTCAATTGATGAAAAGGCACTTTTGGCAGCCTATATGGAGATTATGTTTTCATCCTTCTGGCTGAAATGAAAGTAATGATGAGAAAAGAAATCAGAATCAGCAGTGACAAAGCTCAAGAAATGTTGAGACAAAAAAAGCAGCAGCGCTTGCTTATACACCAGGACAAGATTCAGCCTTACATCAGGAGAAGACTAAATCTGAAATGACTGAAAAAGGCCAGTAATGAAACAGAAATTAGTAAATGCAAAAAGCCAATGTGTTTCCTTGATGGTTCTTGAAACTTTAAAAAGCTTTAGAATGTCCATTCTCACATCGTTAATAGCATTCTTGAATTTACATATTTCTTCACACAGAAATCATCAGAAGGCCAAACATAGAATTGTAGAACCACAACATCCTAGAATCATTTGGGTTGGAACAGATCAAAGATCATTCAGTCCAATGCCCTGTTAAAAGCACAGATATCTTTCACAAAGTCAAGTTGCTCGAAACGCCACCCAATCTGATCTTGAAAACGGCAAATGATGGGTGATCCGTAGTTTCTCCAGGATACTGTTCCACTGTGTCATCATCCTCGCCATAAAAAATTTCTTTCCCTTGCCCACTCTATATCGTCTGTCCCTCAGTTAAAAGTCATTTCCCCATCACTCCTGTCATTCACTATAAGCTATAGTCAAAATTCTACCAAATGCCACACAGAAATCCAAGTAAATAATCTCTGTAGCTCTTCTCTTCTCAAATCATGTAGTCTGTCCATTGCAGAAGGCCATTGGATTATCCAAGTGTAATTTGTCCTGCTAAAACCATGATGTCTTCACTTCCCTATCTTCCATATGCCTTGACATGACTGCCAGGAGGATTTATCCATTCCATGATCTTACAGGGCACAGAAGTGAGGCTGACTAATTGGCACTTTCCAGTTTGTCCGTATTAATGGGTTGTTTTTTTTTAAAATGGGTGCAATATTCACCCTTTTCCAGTCACTGAGGACTTTTGCTGACTGCCATGACTTTTCAAATGTGATGGGAAGCAGTTGAGTGACTGCAACAGCCAATTACCCCATGACTCTAGGTTGCATCTCATTGGGTCACACAGAGTTCTGTACCTTTGAATTCCTCAAGTGAACTCCAGCTTGATCTTTTCTCATTAAAGGAGGGATTTTGTTCTCCTAATCCTTGCCTTGAGGTTCAGGGACTTTAGAAATGTGACAGGTCTTGTTCTGTATTTGAAGTGTAGGGACAATGAAAATTGCTGATTTGATATTTGTTCAATTTCTAGTTATAGAGTTATTCAGAGTTTGCTCATAATATTAAATAGCTATGATTAATTCAGCCCATTCAAAAAAAAAAAAAAAAACAAAAACCCAAAAAAACAAACAAACCAAAACCAGTAATGGGGATTTTTTTTTAAATAAATATAAAAATACTAAAAGTTTTATATTCGTTACACGAAAAGTCTTTGCTGAATTTATAAAAATGTATGTTATTCTTTTTCTATGAATTGTATTTGTTGTTCAGTTTCTGCAGAAACTGATTTCTAACTTCCCATACGAGAATTTTCCACAAATAGTTTTCTGTATTTCCAAATGTATCCTGTCTTATGCCAGCTATTTCTTTTCCTTGCTTGCCTTGCTCCACCTTTCCTCACCTCACCTCATAACACCTTGCCTTACCTTGTCCAAAAAAACTCAAAACCTTTAGTGAACAATATTTCATGCTTCATCTTCTGTCATCAGACTCACTCAAGTGTTAGCTGATGTAACTTGGCACACATATATGCTAGTGCTTCATCTCCCTCTTTCCTCATTTTCCCAAAAGAAAAAAAATCACATAAAATGTTTAATCTGTGTTTTTCTCTGGGAGGAGGAAGACATACAAAGATGCTTCATCACAAGAGTACTGGGGTTTTGGGATTTTGTTTTGTGAACAAGGATCATGCTGTCATGTTTGTAGTAAATCATAAATACTTCAGTAGCTATGCAGAAGAGTAGGGAGATTGGTGGGTATAAGAGTTTCTTTTTTTTTTTTGGTTTTTTTTTTTTTTTTTTTTTTTTTACTCATGAAATTCTGTCTTCAAAGAAAATTCAAAGTAGAAAAACAGTTTGAACCAGATAGAGGGAGAAAGATTATAAGAAATAATTTATTTCACTAATGTTCATCTTACCCATTTTGTAAATCAAAATTTCACAATCTTTCTAGAATAGTGTTCCAGTTCTCAACTATTCTTAACTTTAGAATAGTTTTGAGCTTGTTTATGTTTGGCTATTTTTTTATTATTTTGCCTCCCTTTAAGTCAACCTACAGGTTTTTTTGTTTTTTTTTTTGTTTTGTTTTTTTGCATTTTGGGGTTTTTGGTTTTTTTTTTTTTTTTTTTTGGTGTTTTTTTTTTTTTTTTTTTTTTCCCTAAACCTTGTATTATCTACTATATATAGAATTGGTTTTACACCCATTGGATAAAACAGCCATTTTCAGACAGCAGTTGTAGCTTGCCTCATTCTAGGAAAATATATTAATTAGAATGGATTTAGTATCCAGGTCTCTCCAAGAGTGATAGAGGGAATTTAGAATTACTGGATTGGATTTAAATGTTTAGTTTTAAATATATAAAGTTAATTGAGATACATTGTGCTTAATGAATTCTGTCAAGCCAATAAAGCTATCATAGAAGGAAAGCAGGAAGCATATGAGCATAGCAGGGAACGTAAGCATTTCCTCATGGAATAACACAGGTATTCCTTACTGTAATTTCTACTTAGAGAGAGAATTGAGTCAGATCACATCAGCATTAAGTAAAACAGATTTTGTTTTTTTCTAAGAAAGAAGCAAACTAAAAAGCCCTGAAATAAAAACTACTTCTAGAGAAACTTTGAGAAGTCAATGAAATAAGCTGGCCTAATTGTAAATGAGCAATCATTTCAGGACGTGGTCTCAAGAGCAGCCAGTACAAGCTTTAGTATCAAAATGCATATGCTCATGGACTTCTATGACTCTAGGAATACAACAGCTGAAACCTGTAAATACAGTAGGAAACAAATAGTTTTAGGAAAATGAAAAATCTATTCAAAAAGAAAAAGAAACAAATGAAGTAAAAAGGTAATGCAGGATTGAAATTATTTTATATTTAGATCAAAACTATTTAAAAAAAATAATAATATGGCGTCAAGAATTTAAATCTCAAGTATGACCAAAAATCCAGACCTTGTACTATAAATCTGGGATGTTTTAATGAAATTTGATAAGCTGGCTTCCAAAGGAAAACAAACCAGGGAATGAGCAGTGTAGGGTAGGATTTGGAAGGCATGAAAGAACAGGAAAAACAAATAATAGACTTGTTTTAAGAGGAGACTCCCATTCTCTCCAGCACCTCTCCACATGCAAGACAAGATTCTGTGCTATGATGTTAAGCTCTTTTTGCTCATAGGCTTTGATAGCATCATGTACATGTTCTGACTTAGCAGATGGTGTTTAATTCTAATCTTCTATTCCGTGGGAAGAATACCATGCAAGTGAAGATTTGCCTTGAGGTTGTCATTCAACATTTCATTGGCTGACCTCGCAGCCATTCAATGTATTTTAACAAGTGACAGAAATGAGTTTCAGGCAATCTCTCTCCTGATATATGTACCAGATGCCTGGACAAGAATAGACAAGCCTGCAGCATCATTGTTTTGATGCTTGGTACTTGACAATATTCTAAAATATTAGTGTTTCAAATCTTATCCTACTATTTAATACCACCAAGGGCATGAAGAAAATATAAACTCAGATGATTGATGCAGTGGTTGAAGACTGTTAAAATTGTGTAGCTGTACTGAAGATTGATGATTAAAACAGGGCCATGACAGACTTTAAACCAAATGGGGATTTTACTAGAACTTTAAGTATATACATAAAAGAGACTGCTCCTATTTATTTTTTGCCCCTTAAATGTGACCAAGTGTTGTTAAAGTAGCTACACAATAGAGAGCATTTCAGTATACGTACCTTGGCAGACAGGACATCTTGAATCGGAGAAAGAAATCAGAATTGCAGGTCCTTGGGTCTTGTAATTTTTCTTTTACTTTAGAACATAAATGGAGAGTTTTAGGTACAGCAAAGGGCTTTTTTTTTTTTTTTTTTTAATCCCATACTTACCTTTTCCACTTGCAACTGCACACAATCAATTTATTTCCCAAGAAATGCATTTTCAGAGTAATCAAATTTATTTTATATTCAAATCTGTTTTCTCTTGGTTTTGTTTGTTCCTGTTAAGCATGAGCAAATATGCCAGATATCACTTCTGCCCTTCTGTTTAAAAAGTATTATTATGTCTTTCTGAACAGTCTATTGACACAAATGTGTTTGTGCTGAAATTGGAAACTTGAGGGCAAAATGCTGTTCGCCTTGAGGAGAGAAATGAGACACTTTAACAGATAATTCCAAATACAGAGAATGGGGCTTCTCCTTTGCACATAGGAAATAATTTTTTAATGTTTTATTGTTCTGAGTACCTTCACTCTTTGTAAACTTTTTCTTTCCCTTGCCTGTGCATATATTTAACATTAATACTTATGATATATTTAATGCCCATGATTTTGGAAAAAATGCAATAGAAAGGGCATATTTTCTGTTGATTTCTTTTATGATTTGGTGTACCTGATCTATGGGGAAAGTGCCTCAAAAACATCTGACCACGAAAGACCCAATTTAGGTATAACCCAAAGAACATACAGTATATAAACATATAGTTCAATGTTTTATTGTAAGGTAAAAACATAGGCTTTGTGCTTTTTATAGATGTGTATTTTGTCATGGGTATTTGATGAGAAATCTAAATTGACAGTTATGAAGATGCTAAAGATGAAAAAAAAAATAATACTAGAATATTTTTTTTGCCACTGAAGTGAAGAAGAATCCCTTTCAAGATCAAGACATTTTGTCCACTTTCCTCCAATCAAGAAAGCAGTGTGTAGGATCCAATAATAACCTAAATGATCCACTGACAGCTTTACCAGCTAGGAGGTCCTGAACACAATGTGCAGGTAAGGTCAATGAATTCAACACTGCTCCTGAACACAATGTGCAGGTAAGGTCAATGAATTCAACACTGCGCAGATGACTGGGCTCACAATAAATCTGGTAATTAATCAACTGCACCTACAGAACAAAAATTGTTTGTAGAGCTTGCTTTGAATGTTCAGATCATCCTACACTAGCTGTTGGTTTTCAGAGGGAGTCTGAGCTATGGGGGTCCATGCTTTAAGTAAAAAATAAATGTGTTTCTTTCACCTTCAGTTCTGCAGGGAAAAAAATCACAAATGACTATAATTCACCTTTGTAAAAAAATAGTTAAATATTATTGTTTTCCAAAGATCTTTAATGCAAGTATACTATTAATGGAGTGGAATATTAATATGTTTTAATCATGACAACCTGTTTTGTTGTTGATCACATAAACTTCACTTATTTCTTGAATTCTCACAATAGTAAGTATTACATGGGATTTAGATTAGAAAATATTGTGTAACTTAATACATATTTCCTGGTTATCTCTAAAGTTGGATTCCATAAAACCCAGATAATAATAATAAGGAAAAGCAATACATTAAGAATCCTAATGTAGATTTCTATATTCTGGTTTATTTATGAGCTCATTGAGCAGGATCTTTTTTTAGTCAGTGGGCTCAATTAATCTGTCTTAATACTGATGGCTATTTTTGATACTCTGGGGTTTCTGCAGCATTAACACAAGACAGCCAGACATTACAAAGGACCTGTGGGAGAGTTGTATTCTAGAGTGGCAGATGGAGGACAGAAGAACACTTAAGCCTGTAAAATGACACCAGGCATCTTTGTCCAGGCAATTTATTTTTCTAACAGTCAAGAGAGTCAAGAGATCTCAGACATTTGGCCAACTGAACAAATGCAGTTGTCTATAACCACAGTGTTTCTTAAAAGATATATATGCTTTCTGATACCTTCATCTGGTACCAAAGAGATCTTGTCAACTGAATTAGTAATAATAAATTTGAACTATTCAATTTGTCTTTCTGAAAAGATAGGAGTTTCCTGCTGCATATATACTAATCCATTATAAGAAAACATATAGCTGAGAAAAATAATCAAGTTTATTTCAAAATTTCCAGTATAGAAGATAATTTAAAATCACTGCAAATTTCCTTGATGGCTAGTGACTCTCACTCTCAGAAAGTCTGTTTGGTTTTCCAGTCTTTATAACTTACTTTACCATTGCTTGATTTTCTGCCGTACTACATGGATGTATAATCTCAAATTCTTTTTCCTTGTGTTGATACTCATAGTCTGTGATTTATTTAGCCATGTAATCTAGCTCAGAATAAACCAGATCTATGCAGAGCTTGAATTGCTCCAGGTAAGGCATGCTTTCTGATACTGTAATGATTTCATTGCCTAGTCAGGATTTTTTGTTTGTTTGTTTTCATATCTTGATATTTTTAAAGTGGTTCCCTTAGAAACCCAAAAGGATTTTTTGAAGTATTTAAATCAGAACTGGAAAGACAATAGTCACTGCAACACTGGTTGTTGCAATAATACAACATTTTTATTTAATATCACTGTGATATTATACTATTTCCTAGTTGGTTCTAGATGATCCCTGTAAAAAAATACTTAGATTGGTGTCCTTTAAGCTTTTTTAAAGTATTTGAATTCTGCCTTTGGTTTCTGTGGAAATTCTGTGGAATACAATCAAAGTTTGTGCTTACATCATTCACAATCTGTAACAGAAGATCTAAATTAGGACCTCTGATGTTTTCTAGTTTAAAGGAATGGTTTTCATTCTGCGCTGTGAATGAGATTAAGTTAGAAATTCCTTCCATAGATTCACTCAATATAATAGCTATTAAATATGTAGCTAAATCTGTTGAAATGCCATCACACAATGACATGAAACAATTTCCTTATTAAGGCAGACAAACACTCAGTATGTTTTCCATAATATATTGATTGTTTTTCAGTGGGATGTTATATCTTTTCGTACTAATCAGCTCTGACCTACTTGCCAGGAAGAAAGCATCTCCATAGATGGTTACCATAGTAAAACAGCAGATATTAACATGGAAGATCAATTTTAAACTTCAACCTGACATCTTAGAAGACTACAGCAAGGAATATTGAAGGCTAAAGAATGCATGCTCAATTACTTTTAAATTTATTTCCCTCTGACTACCCTTAGATCATACTGATATTACCCTGTCTGACTTTCACACTGTGAAAGTCAAGTCAAATATTCAAAATATTTATTCCAACAGTTAATCTAGGAAAGTATTTCAGATTGATTCTCATCTTTGATGCTTTCAATTGTGTGAGAGACATTACATGAATAATATTTAAGCAATACAGTGCCTGACATTTTAAGAGAGAGGAGTGTTCACATATTTTATATAGTTTTTCAGATGAGGATATCCTTTCGTTGAAAAGAAAAAGCAGAAATAATGTATAAAAAATTAGTTGGGGGTTTTGTGTCCCACAAATAGGTTCTGACCAAGGCTGCACAGCTATCTGTGTATCACATTCCTAATAAAAATGTGTATATGTAGCAGAGACTGCAGAGAAAACTCAGTAGGCAGCGACACAGCTTCAGAAAGTAGAACTTCAAAAAACATGAAGCTAAATCTATAAATAGTACTATCAAAGATGAAGATCTGACCTTATATGTCTGAGAGATAGATTAATTAAGAGAAGAATATTTACTTTGATTACCAAGGCAAGTTATTTTGGACAAAAAAAAGGAAGTCTAGTCTAAATATCTTTTGCTTATAGTTAAGCATGTTTGTGTGGTCTTCACACATTGTGTGAGATAACTGTTTTATTTAATATAGAATCATGGACTGATTTGGGAAGGGACCTTAAATGCCATGTAGTTCCAACCCTCCTTCCCTCCTTCCACAGGCAGAGATGTCTCCTATTGGACCAGGTTGCTCAAAGCCCTGTACAGCCTGACCTTGAACACTTAAAGGGTTGCAGCATCCACCACTTCTCTGGAAAGCCCATCCCACTGTCTCACCACCCTAACAGTCAAATATTCCTTTTTTAGCATCTAATCCCAACCTGCCCTCTTTCCATTTAAAGATGTTCTCCCCTGTGCTCTCCCTATGTGCCCTTGTAAAAAGTCCATCTCCGGCCTTTCTGTAGAGCCTCTTTAGGTGTTGGAAAGCTGCTAGAAGGTCTCCACAGAGCCTTCTCTTCTCCAGGCTGAAGAACTTCTGCTCCCTCTGTCTGCCTTCATAGGAGACGTCCTCCAGCCTTCTGATCATCTTCATGACCATCCTCTGTGACTGGATTGAACAAGTCCATGTCCTTATGTTTGGGGCTCCAGAGCTGGATGCAGCACTCCATGTGGAGTGAAAGAACACTCACAAGAAATCCCTTGCGATCCCTTTCCAGGCTCTGGGCATCTCTTGCTGCAGGAGAATGACACCAAACTGGTAGGAATGGGATAGATTGAGGTTCTCATGCCCTGGCTGCTTTAGTTCAAATCCCTCTTCACCAGTTTATCCAGCCGATGACGGATAAGGTCTTACACTTTTCTGACAGACGTTCTCCATCAGTTCCCAGCAGAACAGTTTTGCCAGAGTCAGTCCCATGATCCCAGTAGCTGAATCCCTGGCTGCAGCATCAGCCCTGTAACCATTTGAAGACTTCAGATTTGACTGGCCCTTTCAAACCCATTTCCTCTGACTGGGAGGACGGACAAAAAACTACCTGTGCTCTGGAGCCCCTGACCATCCCCCCAGGGCATTGTAATCCTTCTTGAAACTCCTCAGACTGCTCCTGGCTGTATCCCTGGTGCCCATGTGAAACACAGCAGCAGGTCTCAGTCAGTGAACAGTGCAACGGCTTGATCGTCGTTTGTTGACATCCCTGTTACAAAGCTCTGGTAAGAACAGCACCTCTCTAGATAGCACATCAGCTCATCAAATGCCTCCATATCTCTCAGAAGAAAATCAGCCACTATATCTACTCTTTGCCTTCTCTTTGTTTCCCTTTTTATTACATGAGCCTTCTTCATCTCCAGCATCTCTCCTGATGTGACAGGCCTTTTGTCATCAGTCTGCAGAGCAGAGAAGCAGTCCTGCAAGGGCACTTGCAAGGGAAGTTTTCTTTTCTCTTGCAGGTGCTTTCTGTGGCAAGCTTCCATTCTTCTGCATTATTGCCCTGCGGCACACACTTCTATATGTGCCAGTGGGGCAGGTTTTGGTTGTTTGGTTGTGGGCTGTGAGTCCACTGCAGACTGCACTTGGAACGAGCTTCCTGAGCTCTTTCAGCCTCCCTGATGTCACACAGCCTTCTCACCACCTCCTGCAGCTCAGCCACCTGCGGCAGGAGGTCCCTGCCCTGGGCACACCTTTTGTGTCCTGATGCAAGAGAAAGATGTGGGCACTGCCTGTGATCTGAGGTCTGCACTGCAGCCTCTCCCTCCAGTATCTCAGTCTGGGAGGAGGCATTGGCTACCTCTGGGACAGATGGTGCACATCTCCCAGCCAGAGCTGCAGCCTGTGCTTTCAAATGAGTGTCCACTATTGTTGGCCAAGTGGGATGAGTGCCCTTGGTCTGTGCATGTGGTCACAAAATGGTGCCTGGTTGCTGGGTTAGGTGAACTTTGTCTCTCTCTTCACTGGTAGAATGTCCCTTGCCTTTCCTGTGCACTTTCCCATGTGAATTCCCACTTCAAGAGCCATTTCATGTGCTGATTGACACATCTCCCCTGCCCTGTCCTCTGTGTTCCTGGTCACAGTGCTCCCCAGGGCTGCCCTTTGTGGCTGTCATTGCTCCTCACCCTCCCCATGCCTGTTCTCATGCTCCTGGTGGGTCTCAGTGTTCCATTCACATTTTCCCATCTCGGGTAAAAAAAAACAAACCCAAAACACATGGAAGGTTCCCAGTATGAAAGAAGGTAGGTAAGATAACGCTAATGCTATATTAGAGATGTTGGAGTAGTGCCAGGTGCCATGTCAAAAAAAAAAAAAAAAAAAAAAATCTGTTTTTATGAAATTTGTACAAAGAAAACCACCCTGGAAACTTTGAGGAATTGAAACAACACATATCAAAAGGCAAGGATAAAAATGATTAATAAATTTCTCAATTTCTATGATTTAAATGCCTGAAAGTTAATGTTCTTAAAAAGGATTCCTATGAAAATTATTTCTGTGGAAGTTCGAACTTAATTTTTGTTTTCAATAAATTTCAGTACACAACAATGCTTCATTGACTTCCTTTGAATACTGAATATCAATACTTCATTTGAAATTATACTCCATATAGGTTTGATATTGAAGTGCAGTAGAAAGTGATAGTCTAGAGGACTTGGCTCATAAAGAATAATGAACACAGCTGTTATAAAAGTAATACCTGCTCTAGGAGATCACACTGACATTTTTATTAGAATTATTTTCACTTTTCTTAGGAACATATTCATTTTTCAGGGTTATGTGAGATGCTGAAAAACACTAAGAACAGTTCTAATGAATACTTTTTTTCTTTCAGTTTCCACTGTAGAGACATGAGGTATTTGAAACCTTATAGATATACATGCATTTTCTGTTTTTTTCCCCTTTTCACTTTTTTTCCTTTTTTCCTTTTATTCTGTTTCTATGACTAAAGTGAATCACTAGGTAAGTACCATAACAGTAATAAAAGAGAGTAAAAGTAAATTATCCACCAATTATTATTCAGAGAAAGTTCCCATTTATTTCAAAGTTTCAAGGGGACTGGTAGGTGGTTGATCTATGAATGCCCTGCCTGCTGAGTTCCTTCTGAGAAAAGGTCAATGTCACTCATTGTGTCATTTTTCTTTTTCTGCCGTTTTTGCTCCTTTTCTGTTAGTCAGCAATTCTAAACTATGACAATTATTGTCTTACTCTGGACTGTTTGATGCACTCTGGCCCTAAATTTTGTGGCTTTTGTGGCATGAATAAGCATTAGATCCCAAATTTCAGTAGAAAAAGTTCTAAGAAGCCCCAGGATTCAATGGAGAATAGGGCTGATGTTTAATGAGGAGCCCCTGTACCACTTGATTGACATTAAGAATTGGTTTTGACTAAAGCAACCAGAAATCAAGAGAGGTTTCTAAGCTTAGATGAGCTCTAGTGACCAGTGATCTTTGCAGGCAGCAACACCACTGTATTTGAGGGCCACAGGGCTACAATACATTCAGGAATAACAGACTTTTCAAACTTTTGTACATTTATTTTATCTTAATAAGAAGGAAGCCCTTGGTTGGCTGGCACCCTAGAATTTAACAAAGAACTGAGAATGGTTCATAAAGTAGAAGAACATTCAAGAAAATAAAACAAGAAAAGTTTGGCGTAATACAGTGTAATGAGAAGAAACATCTTTAGATGATCTCTTCGGGGTACATAGTCTGGTCAAAGTCCTTTTTACTGGTCTTTTTTTTTTTTTTTTTTTTCTGTTTCATATGGAAAAACACAAGCGCCATTTTCTGCCCAGTACCTAGCATACATCAAAATCAGACTTTAGCCCACAGCCCATGGTTCAAGGTCCTCATTTTACTTTTCCTGAGTTATATTTACCAGGAAATGTAATTGCTACCTATAACTATTGCTAGTTAATGACAGAGGCTAACAATTTCGAGAATTTCTGAGATTTTAATAGTTAGGGAAATAATTTGTGGCTAACATTTTGTCCTGTTTAAGTTATCCTTTTGGAACTCGTAATTTCTGTACAAAACAAAAGAAAGGGATTTTTTTATCCTAAATTACAGCTATATGAGTGGTACTGATAATTCTTTTATACAATGGCCTAGTGACTGAAAAATTCATATAGGAAATATATATAATATAACACATAAATACAGTACAAATAGATTTGATAACATACATGCTTCTGTGTAAACATATGCATTATTTAAAATAGTTATAAAATAAAGCCCAACACTTTCTTGTCACGAGCAATGTGTGCAACCTAAGGACTCTGGTCATGTAGTAGAAGAACTGAAATTGAATTTTTATGTGAATGCATATTCATTCAAAATGAAGTGTTAAATATGGATTCAGAGAGCATTAGCAATTCACAAAAAGCTCTCAAGTGCATAACTTACAAAAGACAACTGAACTGAAAAACATTAGAAATCAAATGGTTTTTTGTATAAAAGGTGAACAGAAGGGAAAATAGAATTTGCAAAATTTTTGAAAGGAAGAGGAAAGCTTGATGTTGAAATAGAGATGGTGGTCATGTGATACTTTGAGACGACATAAACATAAAAAAATTACACTGGGCAAATGTTCAGGCCATAGCAGCTTTTATCTCTTGAAAATGTTTTACTGTTTTACACAGACTTTCAGAGTCACTGCCTGCAACCCTGGTATTTGAAACTTGTAGTCTTAATGTTCCATGCATTTTATTCTGTGTCTTAACTTACTTTAATTAAAAAAAAAAAAAAAAAAAAGATTTTAGAAGTTATGGAGTGGCCTTTGAAAAACAATTTGCTTTTTATAGAGAATTGCAATACTTCAGAAGTACTCTTTCAAATATATCAAGTCCCACGCACCAGATAAAATAATTTATTTTGCTGCTCAGTTTTTAACCCAGTCCATTCCTGAAGATATTTTCAGGGTTAAACCTAATTCTAACCTAATCCTTATCCAAGAGGAAATGTCTGTTTCAGGCATTTACTTCTGAAGGAATACAGTGAAGACAGGCAAACAGTAATATGTTAATAACAAGGGCATTAATAGCAAGTGAGAATCTACTAATAGCAACACACTCACTGAAATCTTTCTATCTCATTTCTCTTGACTACTCTGCAGAATCAAAACTAACAGTAAGACATTTCTCATTCAGATGCTATTTATGTTTCTAATAATTTTCATTTTCAATTGAACATAGAAATCACTTTGTCTTCAATAACAGTTTTAGGTCTGTACCTTAATTTTGAGCATAATAAGATTCTTCAGGTAGAAGCTCAGACACAGACTGGTATGAGGGTAGGGGAGAGCACATGTAATATGAAATTTTGATCGTTTTTAAGGAAAAACAATTAATAATGAGAAACAGTGGGTTTTCCAAGATTTTACTATCTTTTAAAATAGCGTAAAATTGCCTTTCATATTCCAAGCATGTTTCCATGAAGATTTATAAATCACTCACTAGATATGAGAGGAAACTCCTGAAAAATACAAATACTCAATTTGCAAGAACTGTTATAACCATGTAATTTTGTTCTGATATTTTTTAAAATATCATTTAGAATGGGAAATGTTAATGAAAATTTCCTTTAATGGCTGGAAAATGTGAATTATTTGTTTCAACTCAGATGATATTTTTCCCCTAGGTTATTGACCTCGACAAAAGTTCTAGCTGTCATAATTTAGAGAGTTATTAAAATTACAATAAAGCCAGCATATGTATTTGTAAAGAACACAGCTATAATGCAATTATTTTTGTTGAGAATATGTGGACCTCATCTTGCAGACAAATTGTTGGGCTTGCTCCTGTCCTCCCTGAGCAGGGATGGCTCTTTCATAAGGCTGGTACCTTCAACTGTGTGAGAGGATATCTTGGTGAAATTAATCTCAAGTGATGGTAAAATTAGGCTGGTAAAGTTAAGCTCAGTCAATTGCCATTTGATTGGTCTATCTTTCTTAAATATTTAGTGCTAATGCCTTAAGTACATTTGTCAAGAGCAATTCTGAAATTGTATTTCTATTGCTTTGGTAAACTGCATTATTCATGAATGTGTGATTGTGAAAGTCCTTATTGAATGAGACCAGACTTAGAGTTAAAATAAGAAATTCACCCCAGCTGCTCCTACCATTCTGATCTCTGAGGAGAGCACAATGGGATGCATTTTCTGCCAAATTTCTATACTCCTAACACAACACAGAGTTGTCATAACCTATGACTGTGTTAGGATAAAAGTATTACTGAATATTGTAAGATGGCTAGGAAGGCTATAGTCCAAATTTCACCACAGTGGTTTGCCACAATTTTCCAATTTCAAATTCAAGTATTTAATCCCAATCTTGAAACAGTCTCAAAAAAAAGGTAAGATTTTATCAGAATTAATGAAAACCTATGCAGTTTCTGAAGAGATTAAGCTTTTCAGAACCTGCTTATTGCTATGTAACAATATAAATTTCTTGAAATATATAGATTATTTTATTCAATGATAGGGAGAAAAAAAAACCAAACAACTAAACACTAAATTCCCCTCTTGGGTATTTTGAAAATATCTATGATTTTACAGCGAAAAGAGTATTGACATAAGAGAAATTAGAAAAACAAAATATCACTTCAGTTGTAGAACTAAGTCTAATGACACGGGTTTAGAGCATTTCTTCCTCTAAATGTTTTTAGTAAATTTGAAAACACCTTTAATAGTACATGTAAAACTTAAAATGGCGTGGTAAATAGGAATACTTGCTCTAGCTATGTAAGCATAGATGTGAGAAAATACCAGATACTCTTTTTTTCACACAACTCATGCATACACTGAAGAATAATCTTGCAATAAAATAACAATTGAGGGATAACAGCTTACTTCATTTTGTATGTCTTACATATCTTTCTACAATTTCATTAGTTACTTGATTTAATGGTTTACTCTTTGTAAAGAACATCATTGGTAGATTTTTCATACTTCATTTTATCTTTTGTTAAAAAGAGTTGGTTCCTTTGTAGCAGTTAACTTAGCACAAAAAGGCCTTTGGTAATAAAAGGCCTTTTTAAAGCATTGTAATGCCTGCCTGATATATGCCCTGAAGTCATCTGTGACAATTAAGCATTGAATGAGGACACTTTTGTTGAATTTCTGAAGTGAACAATAATGGATCTGGCAATATTTTCATCAGTGGCATAGAAGCAAATACAAAATCATTGCTGACAAAATATGCAGAGAGCACGAAGATTGACAGAGCGTAAAACAGTGAACCATACAGGGCAGTCACACATAATGAACTGGGTCACTGCTTGAGCTGAGTTCACTAAAACAAACTCTGATTTACAGCTGACAAACACAAGTCTGTCTAGAAGCCAGGAACACAGGTCATGCTTACCTGTACAAAGAAGAGTATTCTGGCTGGCTAGTGAATAGAAAAAAAAGTGCTGGGGTCATGGTGTTCAAATAACTGAATGAGATACTAGCACAATGGTGTGATACGATACCATATAATGCATCTTACTAGAAGTTCCATCTATAAGATTCACAGAAGATCCCATAAGATGATGTTACTACTGCAAAGAAAGTAGTCTTCTGAGCAGGAACTGAATGTGTTCAGTTTATCAGAGAAAAACTAAACTATGTATTCTTTATGTATTAATCTCTTGGAAGAAAATGTTAAATTCTCCCAGCCTCTTTATTATTCTAAAGCATGACAAGAATTGATTTCTGCTTCTGGAGCTGAACAAAGCAAAAATATTGGACAGCTAATTACTGTCAGATGTTGGCAGAGGTGATTTTGTCATAATTAGTTATTGGGGTTCAGCAAAGGGTAACCACGTGAGTGCAATTGTTCAACATAGATAAGTTCAGAAAAAAATATTGCAATAATCACATCTTATCTAAAATAAGGTATAGAACCCATTATTTAAATTACTGTGAATCTGACAGAGTATGCATCTTAATATTTTCAAACTTCTTTAGAAATGCTGTTAAAATCAATGAGACTAAATAAGATAAACTCACATTTGAAAAGAGAGAAATATGAAAAAGTTGACATGGAGGGAGAATAAATTTAATTCTAGAAAGGATTTTGAGTTTAAGGAACTTTTTAAAATGTATTTAGACTTTTCTAAGCACATTTCTCAAGGAAAACAGTTCAAGTACATATTTATAACAGCAGGTTTTTTTGTTTTTGTTTTTGTTTTTGGTTTTTTTTTTTTTTTTTGTTTGTAAATAGCAGACTAGTTTAAACAAGAGCAAGAATTTGGACCAGTAATTTAAGAGAAAGTGTTAAAATGGCACATTCTCATCTTGTTAAATTAACACACTTTCAAAGCATTTGAATTTCTATTAGAAATATTATTATTTTCTTTAATCACAGTTTTACTGTTTATCAGATGTAATTGACACATGATTAAAAATCCAAGTGCATCAGTTTTGCAACTATAGATCATTACTGGCCTGTGCTAGTTAGAATTGGCTATGAATTGTAGCCTGAATTTTTTGTTCTTATTCACACATGAACTTTTGGAAGAGCAGTGAACGATAATTTAAACATGATTAATTACTCAACCCATGATAGGTTGACCATTGACTTTTGTAGTGCAGGAGTGTTTCAGCTCGGCACTGTGGAACATGTAAATGTGCCTTCATGGAATGCTTAAGGAGGCAAATAGTGTTATCACATATTTTCTTCTTATAGAAAAAAATTCCTTTTTAACTAGTTCAAATTGGTGCATTCATAGGTGCTCAGGCCTGTACTGCTGAATTGATATACAAGACATTATTGGGAAAGACTGAATGGTTTTGTTTTTTTTTTTTAATGGTGTAGAATTTTGATAGCAATTTTAAGCCATTAGAAAAATCTTAGCATCTGCAGATACAAAAGGAACATAAGATCTTCTTTAAAGGATATTCTTATTCTCCATCAGTATAAGGTCCAGGTTCACTTTAAAACATTAGGGAATGGAGATATAATTGCAAGAAAAGATATTTATTAGATATATCTGCACTCTAACGAAACACTTGTGATATAATAAATATCATATGCGAATGAGAGTAGAACAGGGCCAGAAATTTAAATGCAACTATTCGTGTAGAAGGATCTCAGTCAGGTGAATCTCTGTTAGACAGATTTTTATGGGAACAAGGGCATGAATTGCTGTTACTGAGCAACCCAGACCACAAGATAGAGGATGAGATAGAGAAGATGGGAAGAGGAGGACGTGACTACAGCAGTGTAACATGTACCTCGCGCTGACCATGAAGAAGACATAGTAAGAAGCAAGAAAAGAGCAATTGAAGACAAATAGGATTTGAAGAAAGTGTAAATGCTGAGAACGTTGATTTAAAACTGCAAGGCATACAAAACACGCTTTTGCAATATACCAATCATATGCTGAAATGTAATAGACAGACTGTTAAATTAACCAATGAATAATTACTAATCATATAGAAAGCATTCTAATCATTAGAGAGGCTGGCTTATGAAAGTAGATAAAAAGGAGATTGTATTAGAAATAAACGGATCATGCTTATCATATTGGTGTCTGGTGACCTGGTGTCCCCGTCACCCAGAATATTTGTATTTTGATTCTAGTCAATAGCATAGTTTATTTTGAACTGTCTTGCTAGAAACACATTCAGTTGTGCTTGTAGCCAGATTGCTATTTAAATTCTTCAGGTTCAATTTAAAATAGGCATAAAAAATATATGCTTACCAGAAGCTCTGTGAAAGAGCTTCAAATGATGCGGCTCATCATTTGGAAATCAAGCATTCTAATAGATAACTGCACAGCCCAAGTATATCACAAGGGCTTGTTGAGTGCACACAGCTCACCAATCAGTTCAAACATCAGCTTTGATATCAAGATTCTTTTGAACTACCACTTACAATTTCTTCACAGAGGAAAGAAAGAAATTTTAAGAAAATGAATGTAAATAAATATGAATTAGTTCTTTCATAAAAGCCTCATTTGGGGAAACATCATCAGAGTTCATCTTCCTAAGTATCTTCAACATGAGTATAATTTTTGCAAATATGGTCTTTGAAAGTGTATAAGTTTTTACAAGATATCACATCAGGCTCATGGGTAAATGAGATTCCTTAACTCTAATAGCATAACATGCAGTGATGAGAAAAGGGTGGAGGGAAAGTTAGTGAAATCTTCAGGGTGTTCTTGCTATTATGAAAGACAAAATGCAATGCATACTTTAACTAAATTTGAGCTGAATTACATTGTCACACTTTCTATCTCTTTCCTTGTTGAAGTTTTCAGCCTTATTTTGCACATAATTTTTGCAAGCGTTATCCAAGATGCAATAGAAAATAAAGTGCAGGTTAGTCTTGAGCCTGGAAATGTCAAGAGATAGAGAAACACAGCTGACCCCATCAATGCCCAGTCACTCCTACCGTACCACTAGACATTAAATCCAAATCTGTGTTCTTGATGTTAGAGGTGACATCTTCACTTCAGAAAGTGTACTGCTGAGGAATGAAAAACAGATGGTAAGAAATAAGTAAAATGTTCCTTTCCATTCACCAGGCACCTCATAATTTTTACTCTTTTAACTGTGAATGGCCTCGGAATGATTTATCATGACTGACACCTTCACCATATTGAGTTCTTTTTTTCATGTAGAGTTGTCGCTTATTTAATGGCAAAACATTCATTAACCACCAAGCTTGACCTGAGGCTAGATCTGACACAGAATAGTAAATCTTTCAGTAGCAGCTGGGATTTTGTAATCATTTGTTCTTATGCTTGTCCATTGCTGCCTAGCAATATCTAGATTTAAATTGTGAAAATTTGTCCATTTTCCTGCAATGCTTGTCCCTGTGAATGTCTCAGTGGTCCCTGACAATTTCATGTGGATACCTAGAAGTCTATTTTCTCCATCTCCATGGTAAAATGGCATTTAGCATGCCATGCTACGCACAGAAATGAGCAGAGAGGGAGCCACAGGGTATCTGGAATAGCTTTTCTTTCATTCCAAACACAGGACAAAAAATCTGAAACATGAAAATGATTGTCTTTTTCCAATTTTGTTTTTTTAATTTTCGTATTTGAGATAAAAGTTATTTTTACTAATGGCTGATTTGCTAAGCTTCTGGCAATGGATAAGAAGGCTCAGAGCTTATGATGTTTTAACTTTAGAGCATTTCTGAAGAACTTATCTATGCTGCCTTTATTAGACGATCTCTGAAAGTGTTTTCAAAAACTAAAGTGAGTAGAAGCACAATTGAATTTAATGGAGACATAATTTTAACATCCAGCCATGTCAGTCACTTCTGAGCTTTTGAAAGATCATTTTTCCTTTCTGTGATTTTTGTTCACATACTAAGTATCTGGATCTACAGGAAAAAAATTATGATGCATGTATTAGATGATTATTACATATGTACAGAAGGAGAAATAACTGACAAGAAATGTCAGTCCTCTATATAGCTGAACAAGCCTTGGCCTCAGCAGTGAAGTTAACGCTAGTTTCAAGGATCCTCCATTTACGTTTTCCCCTGTGAATTAATAATTTTGACACCTCTTTTATAACCTTTTAACCTCTCTTGCTGTAGAAAACTATTCTTATTAGCAAATAGTCTGAAGTATAATTAGGCCAAGTACATTTTGCAGATAGTGTCACTAGAGATGAGGTTAACTCTAAAGGCAATCACAAAACTACAGCTAATCCCATTTTCAAACAAGATGTTAATATCTCTCATGCTCTTTGAAGCTAGATGATGCTCAACCAGAGTATTAAAATAGCTCAGCAGCGTCAAAGAAGTTTCTTACTTCAAGAAACTACCCAACTTTTCTATCTATCCTCTTAGGATGAGCTATCTGCCTTCCTCATTAGTTCCTTTCCATTAGCAGTAACATATGGTGCAAGTCCTATATCTTGGAAATTCATCACAGGGATACTAACAGAAATCTTATATCTGCATCTCCTCTGCCCTTCTTGTTATATATTTGGTTGTACTTGAATAAAGATGTGCAAGATTGATGTGAGTCACTATGAAAATGCAATTATTTTGAAGACATAATGCACAGGTATAAATAATTCTCTGAGCAGTAAACTATAAGTGCAGATTCTAAAGTCAGCCTTACAGTATTAATTTATATTAAACTTTTTATAGTTGATGGTACTTTTGAAAGACTTCGTTCTGCTGTATTTTAGACTAATCTTTTGACTGGATGTAAATAACTTCCATTTATAGGACATGGTACCTTATCTCAGCAAGACATCTCAAGGTGCTTTAAAAGAGATGTACAATAATTAATAACACAGCTTGCTATGCCAAGCTAATGATGGGAAGCAAAGAGAAAAATAAGTCAGTTTTCAGTTTTGATTTAAAGCACACTGACATTCATGACATTTCTTGGCAGAGAGTTTTAAACCAAGACTTTTAAATATCTGAAACAGCAGCATCCCAATACAGCAGGTAGTGAGATACTAGCAGAAGTATAGCACCTTGATATGACCTATTAGTGAAATGTGTGGGTTTTAGAAGAAAATTATGTAGGAGGGTTTTTGGGGGGACTTTGTTTTTGATTGGTTGGTTGGTTTTGTTTTTTTTTTTTTTTTTTTTGTTTGTTTGTTTTTTTTTTGTTTTTTTTTTTTATCTGAGCCTGTGTGATCTTAAAAAAAAGACCATTAAATCAAAATTGTTTGGAAATTAGTAAGACACTTTTGTCACATATTTAAAGATGGAATTGGAGTTATATGCTACAGATCTCCAATTAGAATTTTATAGACATTATTTTATTTTGTACAAACGTGAAGGATGTGTTTATCCATTTATGGCACAAGTGTGTGAGGAAAAGGGATTCTAAAGTAACTCTCAAGAATCACGTCCACCTTCAGCATTGTATATTCAGGTCTTCTCAATATATCATATATTTTGGAATGCTTCATGGACACTTTTTCAAAAATATAAATTGTTTCTGATGCAAATCATTGAGGAGTATCAATACAAGAGTACACATTTGCCTAAAATTTCTCTAACAGAGAAACTTTAAAAAGTAACTGGCCAGAGATGGCTGGATCTTTCTGTATGCAAGTACCTCAGATATATGAGGTACCTAATTTTAGGATATTTGAGATGATGGCACAAGTGAAAGATCTGCCTACTACATCTAATTTCATGCCCTATCCCTAACAGTGTCTAATAACAAATACAAATAGTACAATGAGCAGTCTATATCTGATGCACTAGCTCAGCTTCTGAAGAAGTTGATTCATCTGTGAATATCTAGATCATAAAATTTGATAGCCATTTCTATATTTATGATTAATAAAACCCCCCACCATCTCATACATTCTAAACTAATTCATGTTGGTTTTTCTTGTTTGCAATTGGCATTTTTTGGCAATGTGTTAACTAATTTAATTACCATTGGAGTGGAAAAAAAACTATTTTGATTTGCTTTCAGTCTGTCAAATTAAGCCTAATGCAATCTTTCTAAGACACAATAAGTTGTGAATTACTATTCTTTATTTATTATTAAATACATCATTCATAATTCTATCATCTTTCTAATGCATTTCTCCACATCCACCACTTCTAGTTTCTTATTTATATTTTTAGAAGCAAATATCTGACACATTAATTTTTTTCCTTCATCTGTATCTTCTTTTTCTGTTTAGAATATCTTCTGTGAATTTGGTGGGAAGACCAAAATTTCTTTCATTTTAAGATTCAAGTCCAACATGGAACTGTGGAGTGGAAAGCCTATGTTTTTTTTCTCTTTCTGATAATTTACAATACTCTGGTGTATTGATCCCACCTGACAACTAGGCCCCCACCAGTCACTTGCTTACTCCCCCTCAGTGGGCTAGAGGAGACAATCAAAACGACAGAAGTGAGAAAAACTTGCAGATCGAGGTAAAGACAACACTTACAGCAAAGCTTCGAGCAAAGCAAAATGAAGAATTAATTTCCCATGTTCTCTTGGCAAGCAGATATCCAGTCACTTAATGGGAAGAAAGATCTCATCACATATAGTGGCTTCTTGGGAAAACAAATGATATAACCACAAGATACCCCCATCCTCCTGTTTTTCCTGAACTTTCCTTGCTGAGCACGTCTTATGGTATGTAACATGATTTTGATCAGCTGGGGTCATCTGCTCTGGATTTGTCCTTTTTCAAATTCTTGATCACTCCCCCCAGCCTATTTACTGGAGTGGAAGAAGTTCAAATAGAAACAAAACTAAAAAAAAAAAAAAAAAAAAAAGAAAAAAACAAACCCTCAATGCTGTGCAAGAACTGTTCAGCCACAGCCAAAACAGTGGTGTTTTAATCACAAATCTGAAATGCAGCACCATATGTGCTGCTAAGAAGAAAATTAAATCTGTTCCTGACAGAGTAAGTAAAGATATTCTTGGGTTTATGGCCTCTGCTCTATTCAGTTCAGAAGACTATGTAAGATGACTCTAAGATGCTTTTCTTGAACTGTGAAAATTAATTAACAACTTATCATTACACATGACTACAGTTGCTTCTCCTCTTCATATGTGCTTTGATTATAAAATACTGAATAGCACTCACCACTCAGGCTTTCAAACTTCTGAGATTTTTCCAAAAATCTTTACTAGCATTTTATTTTTCATTACTTTAATTGTGTCTGTAAATCTTATTCCCTTGTTTTTGGGGGATTTTTTCTTCCCTTTCCCATAAATTTTATAAACATGTTAACAATTTCATACTACTTTTTGGACAACTTCACTGTACCTTATCTCCACTATAAAAGTGTCAAATTTTTCCCCTTTTATTTTTGCCTTTCAAATATATTTTACTTATTGAAAAACATTTTGCCTTTTCTGTGGCTGTTAATTTAATTAACTTGATAACAAGACAACTAGTTTTTATTGGGTTTCTTGTTTTTTAATTTTTTTTTTTTCTTACAGATCTACATATATTATGGCTGCATTTGCTCTTATGTATTGTCTTTAGCATATCTTGTGGTGTTCCAGGTCATTTTGAGCTACATCACAGCTTTTAGACAATCCAAGCACCTGAAGTTCCTCTTCTGTAGGCAGCAGTAAGGGAGGAGAGCAGACAAAAATTCTTAGTTCTGAGTTTTTTTTTTTTTTTTTTTTTTCTCCCAGTATTAAGTGCAATTGTGACATGCAATCTGGTCATGCATCTGGAATCCTACAGTAGTTGCCCTTTTTCAGAGGGAAAAGTGAGAGAGAAAAAGGTGGTTTATTAGCAACAACAACAAATAACACAGTGCCCCAGGACAGATAAAGAGTAACGGTCAGAGACCAAGATACAGATAAAAGTAACTTCAGATATTTCCACACAAAAAAACTCCACGCAGCCGGCGGCGACTCCGCCCCGGAAAAGGAAAAAGAAACCCACGTGGAGGTTCTTGTAACTGTGGCAAAAGGGAAAAAAACAACCGAAAGAAAAGAACAGTAACACAGTCTCAGCTTCCCAGTGAATGATGAATCAGAGGGCTCCGCGTGCCTCCGCTGTCAGCCCAGCGCCGGGGCTCCCGGACGGAAATGGAGCCCGCGGCCCCTCCCTCGGTGGGACCTAGGAGCAGCCGGAGACGCAGAGGGGATGTTCGGAAAAGCCTCGAAAGCCAACCAACTGCGCAGCAGAAACTGTGACACTATAACTTGACTCCCACGGACGAAGCAGAGAGAGCAAAAGCGCAGCTCGAGCAGCCAGACCGAGCAGCCAGATCTCGTGGCAGCAAGCCGTTAAACTGTTCACTCTGTCTTCCCAGCAGCCCACGCGGTTCTTTCCGGAAAGATACAGAACATCTTTTGGGCGTATATGCCAACAGAAAAGGAATACAGAACAAAATTGGCACAAAAAATCAACCCAAGACATTTTTCTCCCCAGTATTAAGTGCAATTGTGACCATGCAATCTGGTCATGCATCTGGGAATCCTACAGTAGTTGACCCTGTTTGATTAAGGCAGTTTTACAAGTTGATCTCCAAAAGTGCCTTGAAAGCTCAGCCTTCATGTGACTGATATAAGGTCCTAAAAACTGGAAGAGTTTCTAGATAAGTAATCTACTGAGTGGATCATTTTTCCTTCAATTGACAACTTAAAACGTGTCTGAGGCACCAATTACCTGTGAAAATTTTATTCTTCCCCAATTAGACTAAAACAAAAACAAAAACCAGAACCTTGTATTTATATTCCTACTATGATTTCAAATAGTGTCTCTGAAATTTCAGGTTTGGGTTTGTTTCACTGTTCTGTACTCTGATTCCTGTGTCTTGTGTTCTACCTATAATTTTATTACCTGCTGCATTTCCTCTACCCTATGGCTGCTCAGATTACCCAAGGCTTTTCTAAAAAAGAAACATTGAGATTAGTGCCTTGCTTTCTCCTGTGGAACAGTGCTATGGGTGATAGACACCACATCTAAATGTTCATTTAAACTTCTTTTAGAACTATTGTGTAAACAATCTCTGCTTCAGGCAATGTGTTAATTTTATTAATTTTGTATTAAAGATGCCTCCATTGATATAATTGAGAAAGTTTTTGAGACTTCATAAAGATGAAGCTTCAGCTTTAAGGGATTAGATTTATTTTCCTTCCCCAATAATAGACGTGGAAAAAACCAAAATTCTATTTTAATGTATCACATTTCCTTGGTACAGTCTGTTTAATCTTAGTTTATCTATGCACCCATTCAGCTCTTTTTACAGATCCTACACTTCTAGTGTAGTCAAAGAAAATATTATTCCATACCATTTTATCTGGCTTGCCTAATTTGTCTTAATATTTAAGTTTCAAAGTTTATTCTCTGTCCACTTCATTTTATGTGCATTTTACTATATCTTGAATTTTTTTTTTTCCTTCTGTAAGACTGTGTGTTGCTGTTCAGTTTGTTTGTTTTTTCATTTGACTCTACTTATTCTGTTGTGTAGTGATATACACTTGTTCAAGGCCTCTAACATGCTGAATGTAAAATTATATATTACTACAGGGTAATTTGATGGGGAAGACTTATCCTTTCCACAAAGCAACTGAATTTGAATACTTTATAGCTATTAGCACACTGAACATTGAATTCATCCTTCTGTTATTATGAACTAGATCAAGATGGGCTTTTCCTCTTCCTAATCCTGTAAAAAGTTGCTCAAAGAAGCATGGTCCTCAAATATCCAGATTCTTTAGCAGCATAGCTTCTCTCTGTATGCAGGTCAACAGACTGTCTTCCCTATGACGGGGGTTTTTACAACACAAGAGTAAGGAAAAAAGCCTATCCTACATAATAATGGCCATAATTCAAGCACTGTAGTGTTGCAACACAATTTTGGTTATCAAGGTTAAATTCATCTCTCATCACCTCTGTTGTACGAAGTTTATCGTGTGTTCATTCTTTCTAACGGCAACAATGAGAAAAAGATATAGTTCCCAATAATACTTCACCTTCCTTGAAACGGGAAGATGGATTTGGTGAAGTTCTTATTTCCCCCCATTGTATCACAGGCTGCATAGATTAATAGTTCCCAGTCCTAAATTTTAACCTCAGTTTTAAGTACCTGAATTTAAGAGACAGACATGCCTTCACTGTGGAATAAGTTTTCTCACTACAGCTGCATTGATTACCAGTAGTCATTAATAGCTTGCAACAAATGAGACATCAGTCATTCTGGCCACAGCCCAACAATGCAATTAAGATCATGCTTAGCATTAATCAATGGGACTGACTTCAGAGAAACTACTCGCAAACCTAATGTTAAGTAAGCATTTAAATATACAAGGAATTGAGTGTTAGAGTGAACTAAAATCTGGGCTTCAGAAATTCAATAGACAGTACCAAGTAAGTGTAGCAATGCGACACAGCTACATATTAAAAGACATATGTACTAGAGTTAAAAAAAAAAAAAAAAAAAAACAAAACAAAAACAAAAAAAAAAAACAAAAAAAACCCAACAACAACAAAAAAAACAAACAAACAAAAAAAAAACAAACACAAAACCCCACAGATTATATAGTGTCAGACTGAATGTGGGAAATAATTATTCAGAATGGTCAAGAAAAAATAATTGCTGTTGCAAAATTAGAAAAATAAATACATCTAATGGGATCTTCATGGAGGCTATGCAAAGGCAAAAGTCCATGCCTCATGCTGCATGATAAAAGGGACACTAAGATATTATCTTTGAATAAGTACCAGATGCAGACTCACAAGTTGCAGCCTTTTGTTAAGAAAATCCAGTGGAAACAAAGATGAACGGGACCCAGCAATGAGTCCTTGCAGCATATAAAGAAAAATGCATCCTAGGATTCGTCAGAGAAAGCTTTGCCAGCACGTAGAGGAAGATTCTTCCACTCTAGTAGGTACTGGTGATACCAGGCTTGGACTTCTGTGTCCAGATCTTTATTCCCCAGCACAGGGAAAGTATTGAAAAAGTGGAGAAGTCCAGTGCAGGTCTACTGAAAAACTCAGACTTTGGAGCAGCAATAATATGAGGAGAGGCTGAGGAAAAGGGATATGTTTATCCTGGAAAAGGATCACAGGGAGGCTGTTATTACTATCTACAGCTGATTAAAGAGAGAGTATGGAGAAGTTAGATGCAGATCATACTGAGGAAGCATGCAAAACAACAAAACCAAAGTTGGAAAAAGGAAAATCTGTATCAGACTTTTTTTTTTTTTTTTTTTTTTTTTTTTCCCCACCATGTGAGCTAGCAAACAGGGGAAGAAGCAACCAAATAGTCTGAAGAGTCTACGTCTTTGGAGATATTTAAGATTCAAATGGATGAGACCATTAGTGAACTTCTATAACTGTGATTTAGCTCTGCTTGAACAAGGAGTCTATCTAGATGACCTTCAATACTTCCCTTCAAGCCTCAGTTATTTTTTGAGTGTATCCTACTCGTATAACTGAAGTTGTGATTTTGAGCTAATAGTTCACTAGAAATCTTCAGATTAATAGTTCATGACTGGACATGATATATTTCTTGGCCAGGTAGTTACCACTGTATATGCAAGAATAACAGATTATTGCCACAGTGGCTTCTTTATAGCACCAGGTACTCTGAAAGACTAAAGAGGTGGGAAGAACTCACATCAACGTCTATGAGAATTTAGACCTCTCCTTGGGAGATATATGAGCAGTCAGCAAGTAGAATGACAAGCTCTGTACATTTAAAAAAAAATTGTTAATTATTAGAGGGACAAAAAGAAAAATTACATGGCTGTCTCTTTCACCATGTAGACATTATACTGTAACAACTGAAAAAAAACCTGAGTAGTAGGTGTATATTGGTTGACAAGGGATGAAATAAGGATATATCACTTGGAAAAATGTTAGCTCAAAAATTGGAATAGTTAGTAATCCTGTGTGTCAGAATGTGAATGGTGACAACAGAAATGGACACTAGACATAAGAGATTGAACTGACGCACATACATTTCTCCTTACGATTTAAGCACATAACCAAAACACTTTGCAACAGACTTGCTTCATTCTGGGCATGAAGCCACATTAGATCTAATTCCAGATCTAACATCAGCATCTTCAGACTAAGCATTTTTACTGCTGTAGATATTTTAAATTATGAATGCATTTGCTAAGGGACGTCAGAGGGAAATGAAATAAAACTGTCCTTGGCAGTGACTAATAGGCTATTGTTTCTGTTTTGGCATAACTTGTTTTGGTTAGCCTTTTTACATATTATGCTGTTGTCTCAATAAACAAATGATAAAGTAGTCTTGAAATTGACTATACGACATGAAGTGCCTTGAAAAAGAAAACCCCTTCACAAACCTTGAGTCTAAATAAAGGCAAATTCAAATGACGCATTTGTGAGGAACAGTTTTCATCAGCAAGTTAAGGATGCAGAAATATTATATTCTTCCACTTTTGCCAATTGTAAAGGATTAGCAAAAAGAGCACATAGAAAGCCAATTAAGGATTTCTCTTTTCCTCAGAAAGTGTGGCCATGTGTCCTTCTCACATTCTTTATTAAGGCGTGGATGAAGATTTAGTATTTGAAATCTACAAAACATATACAGGAAGTCTGAGAAGATCACAGATGTGAGCAAAGTGCAAGCAGTATTTTCACTCACTGTGGCTTGTGGTAGCCATAGTGATTACACTTTTTAGGAAAAATTTCCTAAACTTCATGATTTATGAGTACACATAATTAATAAGAGAGACTATTTCTGAATAATTCCTGAGATTAATTCTGAATCATATCATAGCAATTATGTTGTCTTTTGTAAGTACTATATTATTTGTATTTGTGAAGATTTAATAGGCAAGATTTAAGTTGATGTTTCTGCCTATGTTAGAGTTTTGTGACATCTTTGTGTTATTTATTATTAGATTAAAACAAATTATTAATTGAGGCAATTAAATTTAGGCTATTTATTACTCTTTTAAAATTAATACCTTCATTAATTTCATGTCCTTTTTTGAGATTAAAATTTAGTAATTTATTTTAGGGAGGGATAAAAGACTTGAATATTTGACACTAAATAGTCTTGTATAATGATTTTTAATTCTAAGTGTTCAGTTGAAGTGGCATTTATTTTAAAATAACAAAATTGATTTAAAGGTGGTAGCTCACTTCCTTGGTTCAACATTGCAGATCTGTGAGTTATTGTACAATAATTCTGTACTGACGGTTTAGTTATCTGGCTATCTTGGCATAAACTGCTTAACATTGTTAACATTTGACCCTAAATACTATATTATGACATGTGGAGAGGTATGTTAAAAAAAAGAAGTCCCTTCTTGATATTATATTGCTTCTATAGTGTAGGATAGTAGAGTATAAAGCTTCCTTCATCACTGTCTTAACTCTGTTTTTCTTTCAAGTGATAAGGTTTTGTTTCTGAGTTTTTGTTGTTTGGGTATTTTGTCATGATGATTCAAGTTAAGGTGTACACTTTAAAATCCCAAGGGTGTTTGTACTGTACAGAATAACACATGGTAAAAATTATAGAAACACAGAATTGTTCCATGGTCTGGAAGACATTCTCAAAAAGGAACAACCCTCCTGCTTAGGGCAGGGCCAGGTAAAGCAGGATGCTCAGGACCACGTCTAGTCTATTTATATTTCCATGGATGGCAAAATGACCTCTTTAGAAAGTAGCCATTTGTTAGACATAGTTCAAAATTAATTCAGGAAATTATAAAGGCTTGAATTTTGTAGCATTTATTTATCACCACTAATTTCTTCATATATCTTTTTCTCACCAGGGAAAAAAATAATTAAGACTCAATATTTTATCCCTTTAAGGGAAGAAAAGATAACTTCTGCCAGATGTTGTTTTTTTTTATTTATTTCATATGACCTACTAAGATTCTGAGAGAGGAAAATCCTCACTTTAAGAAGTTTCATCTATCGAGCAAATAATTATTTTCTTCTCAGTTCCTCTCAGTTTTTCAACATACACATTTAAACATAAAAATAACAAAATTAGATTCAGAATTTGAGATCTAACAATGCCTACACCATAGTATGAAGATAAAATATCTGCACTTATTTCCTGTTTTAGATTCAAAAGTTGTATTAGCCACCACTGTCTTAAGATTTCTCAGCTGTATAGACAAAACTAACGTTTTGGGTTTTTATAAAATCCCGACTATTTTGAAAATCTGAAGAAAGTTTTAGAAAGCATGGATTAGAGTGAGGATCTGACACCCTTTGTGTAGTTCATTTAACTGTAACTTTTTTCTGTTAGACATAGATGGTACAGACCAGTCCTTCTCACAAGACCTATCAATACCCTTTCCAATATTTCTAAAAGTTTCTCTCACTTTCCTGTATTACGCTTTGATTTCACTTGCAGCAGTGGATTATCTCAGTCTTCTGTTTCTTAAGCAACTGGAAAGACAAAAGGGAAATAGACATAATAGAAGAAGAGAAATATGAATGCAATAAGCCAGGAAACCTGTCAAAGTGAAATTAGTTTTTATAGTTGTAATTAGGAAGAAGGACCATCTTGGCTAAGTTTGACTCATGGTGAGTACAGCAGAAGGTTACTGCAAGTGTGAGATAGTGACGAGTTTTTTGATTTGCAACTAACTCTAGAACAACATACCATTTTTTCCTCTGACACAAATATGTGTTCATCAGAAAAGTCCATCCATCCATCATTGATTTTCAGAACATTCTCTATTATGAAGGCATGAACTTGTTCTTGATCTGTTTTTTATTTTACATATATTAGATTGCATTTTGTTTGAATGGACTTAGCTCAACAAATTATCTGGTTATATGTCTTTGGTTTTTTTGTTATTACTTTTCAAGTATCAGCCCCTTTTACATGTACAAATGTTATCAGTAGTGATTTATATTTCTGTCCAATTTTTTTAATTAACAACATTGCAGGTAGCCAAAAGAACACAGAAAAATCCTCCCCAAGTGATCATTCTTTTTAGATAAATAGTTATTGAGCTACCCCTATTGACTCTTCCAAATAATTTTGATCTCTTTTTACACTAGGCAGTGTTATTAAAATCAAATCAGTATAAGACAGCCACCTGTTAACTAAAAATGTTGTTGACCTACAATGTATTCGCATAATTTATTTACTAACCAAACCTGTAATCTCATCAATGAGAAAAATGAGATATTTTTGTGGATTATTTTAGCTTGAATCCTAAATTAACTGGTAGCAGTTACATCCATATTTCCAAATTCAGTCAGACAAATCAAAGGGTCTCAGATAACAAATTCAAGCTGTTTTCTCTGTCTTTCCTCATTAAGCCAA
Source organism: Malurus cyaneus samueli (assembly GCA_009741485.1). NCBI lineage: Eukaryota > Metazoa > Chordata > Aves > Passeriformes > Maluridae > Malurus > Malurus cyaneus. Next base: position 47,104,022 of record CM019214.1, on the reverse strand, counting down.
ACATAGTCATATGAAAGCATTGGTTACTCTGACTCGTAACTCTATTCATGGGATCCTTTGTAAAATACCTGGACAATTCCATTTACTGGTATTTTTCTTTCATTATTTCATCTGAACGGTGCTTTTCAGAAGAATACCTTTTGACTGCAGAAACTTATGATGTAGTGAAAGACAGACACTGTTTATCTTGTTGAACAAGGAACCCCAAAGCAGAGTCAGGGTCTCTCAGGACAAGACTTGACAGCCGAGTGCAGGACAGATGAGGAGCCTGGCACAGTTTTCACCCCAGCCCTGGGCAAAAGTCACCTCCTTGGGATGTGGAACAGCTGAGGCCCAGGCTGGGATGTGGGCCTGTGGACTGGGGTCGTAATCAAACCTGGAGAGGACCATGGTCCCTTCACCCAGGATGGCCTGGCAGAGCCATGGAAATGGGGTCAGGGGCAGAGCAAGTCAACATCTGGTGATGGGGGGGATGTCAGCCCATGGGTGAAGCTTTAGATTCAGATTAGCGTGCCACAGAGAAGAAAAAGCAGGGTAAGATGTGTCAAGTAAAGGGAGAGAACTCCTGGAAAGTTTTTTCCATACTTTTATGGAGCAACCCTTCATGCCAACATCCGGTTGGATGGTTGCATATTTTTACTCAAACCCAAGGGAGAAGGGTCAGGACCCTAAAGTAAATTCTTCTCTTAGCCATGTTCACACAGCAGCTCTGTCTATCGAAGAGATGATTCTGCTTCAGTTCTAGGATGTTAAAAGTAGGGATTGCATTTTAAAAGGAAGGGAGGTGGAAGGAAAGCACCACTAGGAATGAATGGCTGCAAGTGCCGGCAGTCTATTCTGCTAAGAAGACAAGGCCTGCTCAAAACTACTTTAAAATTTCCCCATGTGCATTTCCCTAAGACCAGGACTTTCTGTATCAGAGCTGAAATCTGTGATGAAATTCTGTGAAGCTGAGACTAAGGGATAACCTAGTGCTATAATTAATTCTAGAACATTTGTAAAGTAAGTCAAATATTTCCATTATACAATAAAAATGAGAACTATCAATTAATATATGAACATAAAGTTATTTTAGATTATCAAATTATTTATGACATTAGTATGTAAAAATAAATAACTAAATAAAATGAGAAATTGCCTCTATTTGTTGGAATATTTTCCAAATGATAAAAGATTTGGAGAAATTTCTATGTCTATTTTTCTTATAAGAAAATAGATGTTTTATTGTGAAGTTATTTCAAAAGTATCTAATATCATGAATTTATTGATGAATTTTGTCCTCCCAAAATGTCTTCACTGTCATAGAAAGTTCCTCTACTCACTTGTCTGAGATGCACAAATTCATTGCTAAAATAATTAAATTCTGTGCCTTGGCAGGTTCTCTGGCAAATGATTCCACATGATAATTTGCAAAGAATCTAAAATGACAACCAAGTCACGTTCTTTTGTGTCAGAACTTCAGAATTGCAGCTCTGCCAATGTAATCATGCAGACAGTGAACAAACATGCAAATAAAAAATTACATCCATGCAAACTGCTCTAGGTTTTTTTCCCCATATTTCTTTCTGCTTTAAAGAATGTGAATTCATAACTGAACTGGAACTTGCTATAAAACTGTACCATTTTTTTTTTTTTACATAGGCTAGCATGTACATGATTAATTTCTACATTTGGGAAGTTTGTTTGGTCTTCCTCGTCAATAGTGTTATTTGGTCAAGAGTCCATTTGCTTTAAGGGTAACTCATGAGACTGGCTTTTACCCACCTCCTCTTGCCTCAGGCAACAATAAGACTGCTTTATTTATAATTGTTACTAATTTTATTGGGTCTTGAAACACTGCTGAAATAGAGAGCACCCTCTGGCATTATTTTCTTAGTTCTGTGTCAAAACGCTGAGGAGTACTTGCAAACCAATTTGTATTCTAATTATGCAACTTGAGAACAACCTTGTAAGGTTGATATCTTGCCAGTATTTTAAATTATTTATGTAAATGCTTTCCATATATGAAGCTGGAGAAAACTACACAGTTGGTAAAAAAAAGCATCTTGTATATCCAGAAAGGCAAATTAACCTCTGAATTTTCTCAATCAAATGGAGTAGCTCTTTCAGAGAGGTGTCTAAATTTTTATGTATAAATAATTTTTAAAAACAACCAATATGAAACAGAAAATTCTTTTGTTGCTGTTATATTTTAAATCTGGAAAAAAAAAAAAAGATTTTTTTTTCTACTTCGTGAAAGCTTCACTTCAATTATTTGACAGATGGTAAATGATTTACATGTGTGTTCCCTGTATTATTATTTTCTTTTTTGAGATTAAGCGGGTAATGTGGATTTTCTGGAAGAGAGGAGACTGCTCCTCCCCTGGTGAATAACTATGTCAGAGAAGGTGCCACATATTGCACAATATGGCCATAGCAATGAGGAGCCCCTGCAAGAAAATGCAAGACTGTGGCTCAAAATAATGCTGATAGATCATAAAACAGAAAGAAAAGGATCAGAACAAAAGGAGGAAATCCTCCTATGAAAAAGAATTGCACAGTTAGCTCCTAGTTAGCCACTGAGCTGACTGAAATTGAACTTAGAGATGCAAAAACACAATACGCAGGACATTAACTTTTTTCAAGCCCTTTTTTCTCCCTTTTTTGTTTTTTAAACTGCTGTTTCCATGCTGTCCTTCTTGGTAATTTCAAGATTTGTCATTTAAAATACAATTTTTCTGTGACACATTTTGTAATTTATTTATGACGTTTTAAAATGTTTCAATAACTCGTTATGAAGAAAAGATTTAGGATGATCCACCTTAAAGCTATGGCTGATGTGTCTTCTGTGCTTCAAGTATCTCTCCTCATTGTTCATCTAATTCCTTAATTCCTTCCAAATACTGCTCCGAAGGTGCTGCATCGCATCTTTTTTTTTTTTTTTTTTCCCAACATGTAGCTGATTGTTATTGTTATTAACAAAATTGTACTTACTAACTGGATTTACTCTCTGTCTTTCTGACCCATATCCTTGTATTCTCTCAAAAATTATTATTAGTCTTCATCTGATCACACTCTGGCCTGAAACTGAACACATAGTTTAGGACAGAGGCTCGATCTGCTCCAGCAAAATCTGAAAATTTGCAAGGAGATTTCATTAGACAAGGTAAATACAGTGTATTGCTTTGGAAGGCCCTCACAAAATTCAGATTTTACATTGTCAAAAGGCATTTGTAGCTAAAAATAACTTTATTTCCAGTGATTAACTATGGATGTGATTTTCAAATAAGACATTTGAGCTGGAAGGAAAAAGAAGAAAATCATATAAATTCAGCAGTGGTGCATTATTTTTTCTTAGAAATGCAGAAGCTGACAGATGGGTCCCAGAAGTGAAAATGAACAGCAAGATATAGCTCACCTTCCTACAATAACCTGAAAATCGTTTAAATTAAATGTATTTGCTCCCACTCTTGTCAAACAGACAAGAGAAACAGACATCCCCTTTGACACATGCACAGGTGATTAATATTGTGTGGTTTATAAAAAAAATATACTAACTGAAATTTCAATGAGTAAGTATATTTGTACTATTCTTAAAAGAAAGGTGAGAGGTCTCCTCATTTTTTTAAATATCATTAACAGTCCATATTTTCATATTTTACATGCTGAACCTTCCAGTGAATTAAAATGTTATGCAAATACTTTGGTATCAGATGTCAAAGCAGAAAACTTTTTTTCTAAAAAAGAGATTAACCTTTTTAAATTAATTATGTTGAAGCATGTAAATATGTATTTGTTTATACAGTTATATAATATGGGTGTGTCTTAAATATAGAGTTAGTTATTACATTACAAGTTGCTCAAATTACACTCAGACCAGCAGCTTGCAGGAGGCAGGTGTGCACACCAAGTTCTTGAAATTGAAGGATGAAACATGTTGCTCTCAAGTTAATACTGATAAATGCTGGTCTTGAGTGGTGGTCTCTCAAAACAGATAAAATGAAAGAGAGGAAATATCCTTGTGGCATTTTAAGGTATTTAATCAAGGTGATATAACAGAAACACCAACTTTGCTCCCCTTCTGAGCATCTGCCAGATATTTGAAAATACAGATGTGCCAAGGTATGTAAGAGATGGACTTGCTTCAGGTCCTGCTAAGTTCCAGGTCAGAAGGCTCAGGCTTTCACAGATGAGAAAGGGCATCACATTGACCCAAAACATATTGGTGGACCTCCTGCTTCTGGGAACTCGGAGTCTTCCCAAAAAACAAAACCATTAATATAAGAGATCGAACAGGACAGGCTATTTTAGCCTTAGTGAGGTGATTAATTCAACCTTCATGACCTTTGTGTTCAAGGACAAACTAACGAGATACTTTCAATGTTAAATTTTATACTATAGTGTATTTCTTTAGCCAGTTCTTTAAGATATAAAAAAAAATGCAGAAGAGTAACTATTTTTTAAAAAAAAGACATTAATCAAATGTCTAAATTAAAATTTTATAGAACTTATTAACTACACATCATAGAAAGCCATCAGAGGTTCAGGAAACAACCATTTTTTCTTCCAGTGTTCTCAATTTATAATAAATTTGTAGCCTGTATCTTTACAAGAATATTTTTATTAAGACTTAAAAACTATCTGCCACAGTAAGTTTATAATTACCCTCATTTAACTCATAATTTACCTAAAGGTGTCTACTGTAACATTATATTTAACAAGAATTTGATTGTCTTCATTCTCTTATTTTTGTAAGTCCTCAGGGCAGTTTGGAAGGGAGTGCTCCTTCAGAATCACCTCAGAGTAAAATTATGTTGCACCTTCACTACTCTCAGTTTCAGCTCAGTCAACTTAAGAATTTCCAGGTTATTATAATATTTTGGGTGCATAGTTTTAATTGTATTTTTACTCCTAAATTTCAAAATTGATAACATTCAGGTTACTGTATTTAGACCCCACTATATGGATAAATCCAAGCAAAATTGATTTGTCTAGCTTTTACCTTTTTGAGACCATCACCAATACCTTGTCCCTTGTGTGTTACTATATCACTCATTATTTTATTGTACAAAGTCTCATGCTAAGTTATTTACAGCATTCCAGTCACAGCCTTTGACTGAATTTATAAGTTTTGTACTGTTTTGGAAGAACTAAAAATGAAACTAAGAAAAGAAAATATTTTAACAGAATATGCTTAATCTAAGGAAAATGTGTGCTTTACACATAAAATACTATCATTTCATGTTTATTCAGAGCCAGGACAAATTATTATTAATTTGCTTTGAATCAATGACTCAGTTATTTCAATCTGTGTTCTCCCTGTGGCTTTTAACTATATTTTTCTTCCTTCTATCAAGGGTTAATTTCAATTTATGCATATATTATGTATTTCTGGCTTTCAGGGTTTCCCATGCTTGTGTTATATTTACTCAGTCTAATTTTAAAAGATGGCTTCAGGTTCATGATTATTGGAAACTGAATTAGGTATTTTGTACCTCATTTGTAAGGTTTTGACAAATTAAGTGTAACGGTCAACCTGTGTCAGTTGAGATGGGGATAGAGCTTTGATGTCAGATCAATATGAACACAGATATGCTGTGAAAAACCTCTCCTGTTTGGATGTTAGGTTTCATGAGATCCAGTTTCAACTCCTTTGTATCATGCATCTTAATTGCAGGTAATCGGACGATGGTTGTGATGGCTGTGAAAGCAATGTCAACTTTTCCAAGGCTGTTGCAGTCTGAATAAGATTATGAGTTCTTGAAAACATTCAGCAGTTTCCTCAAAATTGTACATATGTATTGTTTTGGGAAGGGAAGGAGTCTCTAAAACCAATAAAGTAACAGTGTCGGTAAATATAAATAAGAACTTAAAAAATAAAAAAAAAAGAATAACCATTTGTAAATCTAAGCTTGTTCTTGATATTCTACCAGAAGGTAAAAATTGCGTTTTAGAACAACTAGGCTTTTATGAACTATCAGTGATAGAAACAATCATATCACTAATCAGGTCATGTATATAACATCAGATGTGGTGAAAATGTATCACTTGCTCCAAACCCAAAAAAAAAAGAAAACTTTTAAGCTTTTAAGAGGGACACTTGTGCTCCTTATACAGGAAGAAGTTGCATATACTAAATTTTACTTTTTAATACTTGTGATCACTGCCGTCAAATATCTTTTGAGTGACTTCCGATGTAAGGAAGTTAAATTTTTGTCCTTCATGAAGGTGAATTTTATATTATATATTTTCAGTATGGCAGGTGGGAGGAATGGGATGGCAGGCTAGATAGCAAGACTAACATTGCTCTCTCCAGGTCCCCCTCATTAGGCGTCTGACTTGTGCAAAGCTGATATGTGAAATGTACAAGATCACGCCATTTAGAAGGAATTCAGGATGTTAAATAACAGTTATTTGAATCCATATTTCTGAGAAATGTGTTGTAACAACTACATGTCTCTTTGCCATATGCCTGCATCACAGAGGAATGGCATACCTTGTCACTCTGATCATGAGGTTCTATCTGCTATAAGTTCAAAAGTAAGCAAAATTGGCCTGCTTATTTTGTTATTTCCCCTTAGATTGTCTCCCATTCTATTTTTACCTACAGGTACACCACAGAAAATATGTTAAATAGAGGGGTTCATTTGTTGCATGTACAGATACAGGAAATGCAGGAATAATGTAATAGGAAGGGTCTCTTAAATTTCCTTCTCGGTATTTGTTTCAGAGAGCATCCTGCATGCTGGTTACCTCATGCCCTTCACTACTTAGAAGCTGCTGCTTTGTGATGCTCTCTGTATGTACTTTGTGAAGTGCTTTGGGATGAAAAGTGCCATATAAATGTAGGGTATTATAGTGTACTTTGCTTGACTGGAGAAGCTTCATCAGGAAGATTGTTTTATTGGGTTATCTCCTAGGTAACTGTGATTCACTGTAATGTTAGTGACTAGCAGTTTTCAAATTGGACAGTAGTGGCCCAGCTACAACCTAACGGGAATAAAATTGGGTGGCACCAAGTTAGGTAGTGTTGATTAACCGTGTACTAAATGGGTATAAAAATATAAGCTATGGTTCCTTAATGCACATACATTTGCAATTCAATATTAAAGGCTATATTTTCCAAGATTCTCCAGAGGTTTTGGTAACTGCAAAAAGTTACTGCACTATCATATTTAAGCCTCTATATTTCAGTTGCATTTAAAATATTTAAATTGTTGTACTCCTTCTAAGTTAAAAGTCACAGAAAAATGCTTTGCTATGCATATTTTATATATACAGTTGTAGCAATTGCATGGTAATTAAGACCTCAATTCAGCAAAGCTAATAAGGAAAAAACTCACTTGTTATTTCTGGAGGACAATTCACACATTTGAAGTTCATATTTGCATATTATGATAAGAAGCCTTTGGATAATCCGATGTCACATTCCTCCTCCCACTGAACCACTACACCAACACAAACTTCTTTCTCTCACTTGCACTTAACACTCCCTCTTTATAATTACTCTAACAACTCATTTTAAAAGGCCTTAGCAGTACAGCTCATCTGTCTTTGCTGACTTCCATGCAGGATGTTTAAGAAACAGGTCACTAAAAACAGACAACAGACTGTACTAAGTGTTCTCTGGGATCCCAGACCAAAGCCAAACAACTTGTCCCTTATTGCTATCACCTGTCCTTATCAGTAGCAGGGAACAAAAGTCTCTTACTGCCTTTCAGATTTCAGCAGCAGGGCCACATTCTGGTATTTTTTTCTATTGCTGGAAAAAAAGCAAATATATCCAGGCAAGTAGAAGCAATTCTCCACTTGGCACTATGGAAAAAGTTTCTACTCTGATAGTGAGGAAGCTGAGAAATGTGTCAATAAATTGCAGGCTGCTGCCACAAATGCAGCCATACAATAATGATTTACTTGCAGATGAAAGAAATAAAACATCTAAAGGGATTTCTGACAATGGTGTGACAACACTAGTGGAAGCTTCTCATGTAGCAGTGAAAGACTCTCTTGGTCATTCTCTACGCCACAAGTGCTACAGAGAGATTGAAAAATGCATTCCAGGTGTTCTTCTGGAGTACCTATTAATTCCTGTAGTTACTCAACTGGAAAATAAAAATTGCCATAGATTTCGATAAAAAGATTGGATTTTAAATTGGTGCTGGAGAAGCTTAAATAAATAAGACATCTAGAAACAGTTATTTACCTACTGCTATGCAATCTGGATTCTCAGAATTTGATATTTCTGGCATATTAAGATGTAGGAAGAAAGCAAAGTGGCTTGGAAAAAGGAGCTTATATTACAATTCAACTGCACAAATCTAAAGTTTTAAAAGTTTAAATCTAAGCCTGAGCTAGTAAAATTCTGTGTAAACCCCCCCAAATTCTGTCATTGACACCAGACTCTGAAACAAGTATTTATCTGCTGACTCTTCCTGATATTTCCCTCATCATTTTGTGTAACTGGAAGGATGGAGGAGAGCACTATTGTGCTCCTGATCCCTTAGCCAGTCATCTCAAAGCTTGTCTTGGTTGTCCTCAGCTTCTTGTAACTCAAAGCAATTAGCAAAAGCCCAAGTAACACAAAAATTTATGCTTTCCAGATAACATAACGTAATTGGGAGAAAGATACTTATGTGCTCCAGAGAATGGCTCAGACAGGCTGAAAAACTTAAGTTGCGAAATAGATTTATTCTATAAACTAAGAATACTACGTCACCAGGGAGAAGAACAAAGGTAGGGAAAAATTTACAAGGAGAATAAAAATAAAAACGGACATTTTAAGACACCTGTTATTCTTTCCGGGACCCGTCTCTTTACCAGGTCCTCCTTCTCCATCCCCCCATGTTTTCCCGCACACACAGGGGACAGGAATGAAAGTCTAACATAGATCAAACCACTCATTACAGTTGTTGTCCAGCATCATAGGGGAAGAGATCTTACAGGTCCCAGCTGTGGAACTTCTTTTCCCAAGAACAGTCAGTATATAACTGCTAGTGGCGAGGGAGTATTTTCTTTACCTTGTAGGAGAAAAGAAACAATGTCCTTCAAGGCCAAACTGCATTGTTTCAGCAGCGTAAGACCACTATCACAAATCTCCTGGCAGAACACAGCTTCACATGCTTGAGCGGGGGCATCTCTCCCTCCCCGCAGAACACATTTTCTTCTTAGCATCAACTCACTTCAAACATCATGGGGGGGCCAAGCCTCTTCCCCCTTTTTGGCAGTTCAGTCCAGTCCTTAAAGGCCAGGTTTTTTTTTTTCCCTCAGAGCAAGGTCGCTCTCTTTTCTATACAGGTCTCTCATTGATGAAATAGTCTTTTTGAGAACAACTTATTTTCTCCATATTCGAGAACCATAGCAAAAGCACAGCAAGCCAATCCCATCTTCTCCTTACTGTTATCTTTGGGTCTCCATTTTTCTTCTTACATTCTCCTCACCCTCCTGCTCTGTTTTTCCCCAGTGCATGATACTAAAACTACATACTAACAACATAAAACTACGTGGCAGCCACCCCTATCTTGTTTTGAATTATTTTTAAGTACAAGGCAATACGTCATCACAGAGGTGTAACCAACCTGTGCAATTGGCCCAGGCCTGATGGGCAACCTGCCCATCATCCTCAGAGCCATGATGGATTGGCTCTAAAACACAGGGGGTAGGGCTCCTTTTGCTGGAGAAGAAGAAAGTTTCTAGAAATTCCTCCTAGGAGCCATCTTTGTGGTTTCTTGGTCCCATCCCCCCACCACCAAAAATTGGACTAAGTAAAACCATGACATTCAGTTATAGATCAGATCTCAAGATGTGCTCATTTTCAATTTTTCTATTAGTCTATTCAAAATACCACAAAATAAAAATCAAAATTTATAAAACTGTAATGCTTTGCCTAAGGTTTATAACTGTATGGTTTTCAAACTGATGAAATAGTTATAGCTGAAGACAAAGATAGACAATTCCCTCTTCAAATACTACTTTTTTGGTCTTATTTTTATCATACTTCATTTATGTAACTCCAAAGGTTCAAAATCTTTGCTCAGCATCCTTGTGGCACTTTACCAGAGTAAGTAAAGTGTGCAGTACATCCTGTAGCAGCATAGCAGAATCAAGGTAGGCAAAGACTTTCAAGATCATCAAGTCCAACCTCTGAACACCACCATGTCAACTAAACCGAAGCACTGAGTGCCATGTCCTGTCATTTCTTGAATATTTTCAGGGATGGTGACTCCATTACGTTCCTGGGCAGCTCCTTCCAATGCTTAGCTACTACTTCAGTGACAAAATTCTTCCTGCTGCCCAACCTGAACCTTTAACAGGTGTAGTAAAACTACTTCACAGTGGTAGTAAACAATATTAGAGTATGTGTAGGTAAAAGCCAGAAGAGATGAGCAAATAGTTATGGATTTTGTTAGAAGTCAGTGCAGGAGAATAATGTTGAACAAGAGATGTGCTCTTTCTCCTGGAGCAGTGACTCCACCAGAAGGATTCCACACACACACCAGAAGGCAGAGTCACAGTAAGAGTTACTGCTCTAGGGAATCAGAAGCATAGAACACAGAGGTGAGGACACTTTTCTACTGAACATATGTTGTGTGGAAAAATGTCAAAATGCAATAGCCTGTGAGTTTTTTGATACCTTATGATTACTTTTAGTAATTAATACATCCACTGTATCATTTATAATGAACAATTAACCAGCTAGATGTTCTTTTCTTTAGTGGGAAATGGAATCTAGGTGGAAGTTCTTTCTTTTTAAGAGAAGCTACTGTCTTTCAGAGTGTGACTAGGACAGGCCTAAGAATCAAACTCTACTACCTTCTAGGGATATATGGGAAATGCGTTATAGACATTAACAGAAAATGTACATCTGGAAAGACAGTGAGATCATCCTTAACCTCATCTTATTTTCACACCAAGCTTTTCATATCTACAGCAGTTTCCCTTCAGTAAGCTAAAATCTTAAGTACTCCCTAAAATCCTGAGCATATCAGCAGGAAAAGATAGATCTGAAATAACTATATCTGAAATAATCAGCAAAATAAGACTGTAACAGTTTATGTTGATTTTTTCTGGTGATGAAGAAGATTGTATGACATCTCATGCTGAAGCACAGACCTGTGTTAGCCTAAACTGTCAAGTGGCAAGATTTTTGGCAAACCTTCTGTTCATTTTGACAGATCTTGAAGCTGGGTTATTAGGAGCGAGTAATCAGGATTAAAAAGGTGTAGATCTTCTCAATAATATATCTGCTCAACTAAAACAGGCTGGATAAATGAATCATGTGAACAAGACTTTGGCTGCTTCCACAAATAAAGGAAAAGAGAAAGAAACCAGATTTTAAGTGACTCATAATGCTGTTCTCAAGCTTTCCTTAAAGCTATTTGGTGCAAGCCTATGCAAGCCTATAAACTAAAATGAAAGCTGACTGTTATTTGCAACAATGAACACAAGTTGCAGTGATGTGACTTCTTTAAAAATTGACTACTTTGAGGATTTTTGCCAAACATACATCAGTAATACAAAAAAAAAACAAAAAAAAAAACAAAAAAAACCACGTAAGGAATAAAGAGGGAAAAGCCTTTCTAAATAATATAGATAACTCTACAATTCCTACAATTGTCATTACAGTTTTATTGATCTCTGGAGCCACTTTTTTTTTTTTTTTTTTTTTAATTTTTTTTTATTCTATTGAATAAAAGGAGATGTGAGCCAAGATTTTGTAACTTTGGTTCTAGAGTTCTCTAGAGTTCTTCAGTCTAATAATGAATGATATTGCCTATAAGCCTTTTAAATATTTTGCTGCTATCTTCTCATATTTCTTAGCTCTGATTGAAGTGCAACTCTTCACACTGAAGCTGATGTCTAAGAATTTTGATTATTTTTAGACATACATAACTTCTCAATTTACAGTGTCCATACAGGTTTTGCTTTGCTTCAACTATTATCTGAAGACAGCTCTTCATTTGTCAGTGTAATAGATTCTGTGCAATACAAGGGAAGGAGATAGAAAAGAAGCTTATTTTACTGATCAAAACTTAACTGTCTTATGCTTTTAGTAATCCCTTTAGATCTGAGTTATTCAGCAAAAAATATTAATGAAAAAACAACATTAGTGGAGTCAAACCACTGAAGAAAGGTTAACTTCATAACTTGTGTGAATCAGTTATGAATTCAAATTTTTCTGTAATTATGTGCAATGAAGGTTGCATTTTGCAATCCCTTTTCTTGAAATAGTACAGATTATAATGGTACTTCTGACAATAGTTTCAGAAGCAAAGCATTCAACACCTCATCTATTTTGTTTCATTTTACATAATTAATTTGAAAGAGCAATAGCATATGGCGTGGGAGGAAAAAAATGCTGTTTCTTTATTGGATTTTTTTACATTTATCCGTAACTATTTCATATGACTGTGTCCATCTACACTTCTACTGAAGAATAAGTATATTGACTGTCTGTCCAAATTTAGCAGGAACATTTTTTGGTTAATATAATGTCCCAAGGGGACAGCAGAACTTTAAAAAAGAAATAATTAGGATATTGGTATAGATAGGTCAGGCTATGCCTCTGTTCTAATGAATCTAGCACTTTTCCCTTTCATTTGTCATCTGATGTGTGAAACCTCTAATGGCATGAATTGTCCAAACTGTCAGAAAGAAAGAAAGATATAAAGGAAAGTATAGAATCCATTCTTTGCACCTTTCAAATTGAAATCTTGTTTTACAGTCAATTTTGATGTGAAATTAGTCTAGTTCAGCTCATTATGCTACCAGCATAAAGTCCCTATTTTGTCAGTGAAGCATAGAAAATTGAGGTTGATGCAGTGAAGAATTGACCTTAATATCCAGAAAATGTTCCACTTCTGTGTTGTTCTGTACTGCGTGGTGCAGAATACGTGTTGACTAAGCAAGTAGTTGTTAACCTGTCATCTCAGTAGTACATGAGAAGCTGTTAATCTTCCCTTCTTGATGCAGGATGGACAGTGTTTTAATTCAGATACTGTAGTGGTGCAGTTATGGCAGAAATAACCATAGATCTAGATAAAACTGGGATTCACATTAAAAAAAAAATGGAAGAAGAGTAATTTCTCACTACTGAATCTGCCTGTAAAAATATTCCTTATTTCCCTTTACATTTGGATTTGGGGTTACAGGATGGCTGTCTCGGACATCCTATGAAGATGCCATGCATGTAGGTCTACAAAGCAGGCAAAGGCAGTTGTGCTTCACTTGCTCCACAGAGTAAGAGGAATCAATTATTGCAGATGCATTACAAATGCAGATGATAACTGACCTGTTCTGGAAAATACATGCAAACACAGTTGTGTGCTTGTAATAATCTTGTTTAGCTACTGTCATGAACGTGATGTCCATTTTACATAGTGGTGAAAACATGTAAAATAAAAAGGTTGTCCTTGATTGCCTGTTCTTTTTTCCTATTCTTACTACTCAAAAATATCTACTTCATGTGTGGCAGTTGTCTTGGATATCAAATATGCTTTTACATGGAGCTTCATCAGGGGTTTTGGCTGTGACAGTTTCTCTTCTTCATAGTAGCATATACGGCAGTATATTTTGGATATAAACAGTAATGTAAATAGTGTCAATAGTACATTAATGTTTTAGCTATTGTTAAATAATGCTTTCACAGCATGGGGGTGGTTCTTCCCCTGCTGTTTCCTCTTCAGGACTTCCTGTAATCTCAAGATCAGGAGCACTGTCCACACCAGGAATTTCTGGAACTTCATTTTGCATCCCCATCCTCTAAATAAATCAACCTAAATTTATTCTAATCTGATTTTTCTTTTTGTGTTTCATTTATGTAGTAAATAGTTGAGTGGACCTTGTAGCTGAACACAAGGTGTAGCTCATGATTTCACAAATTTATATGAAACCTGGTTTTGCCAATACCTTTCATGAAGATGTTTTAAGAGACCTAAAGCACTCATCTGTGATAAGCATTGACACCCTCTCTGTTTCTCATGCTGCACCCATGGTGAGGCAGCAAGAAGCTGGGACTGACCAGGAAGTAGGTAAGGTACATAACTGGGACAGCTGATCCCAATGGACCCAGTTCAGTTGAAACAAAATCTGTGCCATGCCTCAGTTCCCACTTGCATCTAATCACACACACAGAGACACAGACACACACACAGAATATTTTGAGTTGGAAAGTACCCAAAAGGATCATCAAGTCCATCTCAAAAGGATGATGTCATACTCAGCACTAAAATCAAGGGGAAAAGAAGGACGGAGTGGAGGACGTTTGGAATTTATGACATCTGGCTTCTGGAGGACCTGCTACATCTGATGTAGCTCTGCTTTTCCTGGAGATGGCTAAGCACATGACAGCTGATGCGAAAGAATGAATGGATTCCTTACTTAGCTTTGCTGGTGTATGCACCTTTAGCTTTACCTCAAAATGGCTTTACCTCAACCCATAAGCTGTTTCACAATCACCCTTGTTATTCTCTTTGTCCCAGATTTGTGAATGAGCAAGAAAATGTGTGTTTATTAGCTGCCTACCAGGGTTAAATCACAACACTCTCCAAAACAGAGGTAATGAAATCCTTAATGTTTCAGGCTCTTAAATGTGTGAGAAGAAAACAATATGTGGAATTCATTGTTTTGCTACTACAAAATATAAGACGAACCCATCTATAGCAAGGACATAGTTTTTGAGTTTTGAAAGAAATTAAACATATAACTGTTAGTGGAAAAAGCATGTGTTCAATACTAGGAATTTGTTTAAATAATCACTATGAACAATACAGTGGTGTTTAAATGGTAATGAAATCATGATAAACTGGAATTAATGCTCACTGTTAAAACCAGAGTCATAATAATGATGATTTGAACACTTAATTGTGAAATTTTTATGTAGAAAATTTTCAACTACTTAGTCATTGAAAATTATCAAAAAATTTGTAGTAATGTTGTTGTATTGATGCTTTAGACAAGCCATTGATGTGTAGATGGAAAGTCTATTTTGGGTTTCAAAACCATTGTCATAGAACCCTTATATTTATTAATTCCACTTAAAAACACCTTTTCATATTATCATAATATAGTGGGAAAGCACTTCTGGTACTCCTGGTTAAAATGGCAAGTCCAGATTTTATGAAGTACGTGTTATCAAAATCCATTAATTCACGATGCTGCACTACATTAGCGCTGAAACACTAGAACAGCTTACGGGCACGTTTTTCCTGCTGATCTTTGATAAAAGTTTTTCATGTCTGAACCATTTAACCAAGGTGTAATAATGTCTCAGGGCATAAAAAAAACAACTGCTCTTTTTTTTCCTTGCAATTGGAATTACACTGTGGAAGTAGACTTCTAGTCTTCAAAGCAGGGATTGTGATTTCGCAAGGCTTTCACATAATCCCACTATTTCCAAGAGATCCATCACCTCACAACAATTATGCCCATACTACATATTAAGAACAGACTAATTGATTTCAATATTTGCTAAACAGACCTCCCTGGGTGACTGGAATGACACTTCCAGCATTTAGTAATTCCTTGTACTGCAGAGTGGAAGAGTATATGCACTCATCCACCATATCAGGCTTCAGTCATTTATATTTTTAAACACTTTGAAGCTACAAAGTTTTAAAGATGGATGAGAAAAATTCTTCTGACATGAAGCTTTTTTTACACTTATAATTTATTTATTTACTTAAATACATATACACCATGTCTGTCTTTTACTGTACCTTTACATTTGAGTTAATGAGATAATCTAGTTTCACTGAACCAAGTTCTTTTTAAATTATGTGTATTTCCCTTGAGTTCAGAGAGCTTCTGCACCTTATTTATTCTACTTTTATATAAAATAAAATTGTAATAACAGCTTCTGAGTTAAATACTGGTATAAAATATCCTTCACAGAGGCTATAATATAAAATTCACCACAATATCCTTCTTTCAAGCATAAAATTCATTTAAATCAATGTCAATAATGTAACCTTTGATGCCATTCAATGTACACAAAATTTAAATTTAACATTTTATTTAATATTTTGAGGTATCCAGTGTAATAAAACCTTACCTTAGGGAAGGAAGTAAATCCATGGTTTGTGATCACACTGAACTCTAAGCCAGGTTAAAGTCTATGCTAACAAATTAGAGAAAAGTAATTACAGGAAAGCTTGATTAGATATCATTTAACACTGTGCAAAGTCTGGTGTTAGATTTTAGAAAAAATGACTGCTCTCTCAGACTACCTGTTATCATGTTTGAGTACTCTCTTTAATTGGTTTTGGGTTTTTTTTTTTAATAATGTTTATATCAGGAATTTATTAAAATTTTGCCTGT
The DNA here is from genome assembly GCA_009741485.1 of Malurus cyaneus samueli. Taxonomy (NCBI): domain Eukaryota; kingdom Metazoa; phylum Chordata; class Aves; order Passeriformes; family Maluridae; genus Malurus; species Malurus cyaneus. The sequence continues at coordinate 47,087,729 of CM019214.1, read as the reverse complement.
GAAAGGTGTTTCAAGAGTTTTAAAAGTTTTGTCTACAGGGAAGTTTACAATAGTTTTATATTAGGAATGTGGATTTAAACAGTGTATTTCTGGAAAATATTGAGAAAAAAATGATGGCAGAGCTTAAACAGAAGATGGAACAATTCATATATCAATGAAATTTCCTCTACTAAATAGCTGAATAAATATTTCGAATTCTGTTTGGTGATCATTACTCTGTCAGAAATTTATATATAATACATATTGGAATAAACTTGAAGGCAGATAGCAAGCATGGCCTTGACAACAGCTATGAAGACAGTCAGCATTTAACATGTGTGATAGCCCTGAAAAGCTGCTGGGTTTTGATCTTATTTCATTTACTTAGTCTACTTCTACTTTAACTATTGCAAACTTTATTTTAAGATATAGTTAAACCTTGATAGTCTTCAACGGAAGAAATTGATCATTACCACCTAAATTATCATTTTTGTCTACCCAACTTTCTTTTCAGAAATGTTTAAAGCTTATATTTTTCTTCAAATATTGCTCTATTTCATTTCATAAGGATATGTAACTGCTCAGAATAAGAGAAGTTCTGTAGAATTTTATATTTCTTTAACTTTTCTTTTTAATTCTGAGTCCAGAAAAAAAAAAAAGGTGAATGGGCATTCATGAGAAACTCTAAACCCAGCCACTTCCAAACCTGATTCTGCTACACACTTATTTTCCAATGTCTTCATTTATTTACCTTTTTTTCTCTCCTTTTCTTTACTGCAATCTCCTTTTCTCCTCTCTTTCTATACTTGCCTGTCTTAAGCTACATGCAGTTCTTTCTTTAGAATCAATGATAATTGCGGTGAAGGCAGTGTTGAAAACAGCCTCACTCACTGTATAATTAATATAATTATATTTTATATTATGCATATTATATCACATATACTGCATAATTAATAATTCATTTCTATAGTGTTTTCCATGCAATTAAGTTATAATTTATTGCAGGAATCATAGTTTAAAATTCTATGGTGCGTGCATGAGGACTGATGAAGTCTGGAACAGTAGAAAGTCAGACACACTAGAATAACCAGAACAGTCAAATGTGTGCCACAGCTGTTGAGCTGAGAATTCTCATTAACCGTACTTCTGTCTCTCTCAATATTTTTCTATTAATACATATATATATGTATATATATAATTATCTGAAACACAGGATTTTCCTCAATTGAAGCCCATTTCTTATCCCTCCCAATGACTGGATCTAAAGTCCTCCCATCCTAACAGAGATCTGAACTCCAGGGTCTAATTGTCTTTTAGAGCAAAAATGTGTTTTTTCCATGTTTTCTACACAGTGAGAACCAATGCAAGAATTTTTTGCCATCCTTACATACAGCTCCAAGAATCATAGGTCCAAATAATCAAAGGCCATTTCAAATTTTGAAATATTCAAGGTATTTCTCAAAATCCTATTTTCTTTTGCACATTCTAGCCCAAAAAATTCTCAACCCTTTGATCAAGTACAGCCAAATAGTCTGTCCATAAGTGATCTCATGGCTGGTGCCCATTAGGTCACAGGGGCAGTGGTAGCTGGTAAACACTGAAGCACAAAACACACTCATTGCTGACACGTGTTGTATTTTTTTCCCATGGTCATGACCCATTGACAAATATCAGTAATGCATTAACAAAAAATTGTTGGAAATGAACTCCTACCTATGATTCTCATCCAGAAAACAAGAGGTTTATCTTCACTTCTCTGCTATTTTCAGAAATACTGTAGTGGTTCAATAGCTTTCAGGGTGAAGGAATGCAAATAATGCAGGCCAAGTGGCAGCTGTGTGCTTCCTTTAAAAATACTGTGCTCTCTCAACAACTTCTTATCAAACTGTATATTCACAATATCTTTATTACTTTGGAATTATGTGTACCTTTCTAATTTATCTTGTTAAATCCTGATTTAATAAAAGCACTTTATTAGATCAGCTGTTTCAGGAGCACATTGATTTTATATCCCTTCTCATTTCTTATGCTTGTGTTATGTCTTTAGCATTTTCCTCTTTATACAAATGAGGAGTTCTTTGACCTCTGCCTACATTGTAACTGTCCCACCCTGCACCTTTTTGAGAAAATTTTACTGAGAAACTGGGTAAAGTTACACACAAATTAAAAATAAAAAAAAAAAAAGTTACTTTTTTTGCTAAGTATAAAGTTGGGAGCAATGAACTAGAATGTTTAACACCATTATTCTCACCAATCCAGTAAGATCTTTCCTGTTTAGGCAGCTGCCTTGTAGGAAAAGATGCCTGAAACAGTTTGATTCTGGATGCTGAATAACCACCCTCTGAATCTTTTTGTTTTTCCCTTTTCAATGTCACTGGGTTTTGTCTTGAGTCCTTGACCTACCAGTTATACTACTCTCAACAATCTAACCTTTCTCTGAAATTTTACTTCTCCTGTCTTGCATGTGTGTAGTACAGAGGTTTTGTCACCGTTCTTTTTCACAGCTCAAATATTTTCTCCAAGAATCTGAGTTAAGATTATGCAGCAACATTGCTAAGTGTTGGAGTACAGTCAACTGAAGCAGTGAGAGGAAGTATATAATTGTTCTGTCTAGAGTCAAATTAATTTGGGACGATGGGTTTTTGGGGAAGGATAAGTAGTTTTATGAAATGAAAACTCCATAATGTACCTTTCTTTTTCCTACTGTGCTTTGTGCTTTGAAGAAGCAAAACTGTTGAAACTGCAGGACAGATAAAGCTTTCAGGTATTTTCAGTTTCACCCATAAAGACTTCAGAAGAAGTGGAGGAAAGGTGATATAGAGAGGGAAGAAAAAAGAGGAAAATGCCTTGAAACTGAAAACATCTCTCCAAAGAGATCTGTAAGAATAAACTTCACTTCTGTACATTTCTTTAAGTAACACTTCCAAATGGACTTGAAAGATAAATTTTATAATATCCATGTTTTTATTTTCAATGAAAAATAATTCCTGGATTTAATTATAATCTTTAATATTTATATTATGATGAATAATTACAACATGCATTGAACAAATATTCTGGATTTGAACTTCCTCTCTGCTGTGTTTGAGTTGAATGAGGAAATGATTCAATTAGACACCCCCTGCTTCAACCCCGAGGAGACATGTCTACCAGAGGAGAGAAAGTACAGCTATTCTGCATCACTGAGCTGGCTAATTCAACTTTCTGTGCATGATTCAGACGTCAAAGCAGCTCCACCTTCTTTGAATGTCTCTCCCAATATTCTGAAGAAAAGTTCAGCTGATTCTTTCAGAAAGTCAGCTAGAATTTAGAGTATTTAAAAAAAGCCCTCATGCTTAGTCCAGAAGAGTTTTCAGTTTTCATGCTATGAAACATTGTATATCACCTGAAATATTCAAATTATTCTTATCACTATTGCAATTAATCAACATAGTCTTCTATTAAATTGCATGCCAACCTCCTTGAAACTGGCGAACTTAAAGAACAAGTGTTGCCAGTAACATCTTCCTGTGAACATTTTTGAATCTTCCATCCTGAAAAAGCAACTAATTTCAGATTAAAACTATTTCCTGAGTGCTTTATAAGCAATATTTTCCTTTCAGGTTAATTCCTAGTGTCATTGAGGATTTAATTAGTACTATTAAAGAGTAATTTACTTCTAAGCAACACTCTTCATTATATCAAAGACCCTTCTCATGCTATCAAGTATAAATAAAAGTTGCTTTAGCAAACAGAGGTGCATAACCTTTCTCTCCTCCCCAGAAGAATGATACTAGAATGACAAGGACATTATCTTTCAAGTGAAGCTCAGTATATGAATTATGATCACTTATTCAGTCTTTCTGACAATATTTAAAATATTTATTTAGAGGAAAAGAAAGAGTGATAGATAGCTGTTCATTGGAGACATTTGCATCCTTTTTTGAAGAGATGTGAATAATCAGCGTTTTCTTTTTGCGGCCATGATAATCTGATAAGATCTTGTAGCAAAGCATTGTTATGAGCAATGCCTTTCCCCATTCTATCTGTTATGGAAATGTCACTGTGTTTATCCTAAGGGAAGATGTAGAGAAAATGTTCCTCCAAATCCTAACAGATTTAATCTTTCTTGCTATGCCTGAAAAAGAATGTTTTTGACTGCTGTGTTCTGTCTATGAATGGACCCACCAGGAGTACATCATCACAGTGCCCAATTCATTCATCCTCTTCCAGTTCACTTCACTGGATCCCAAAGAAGAACACGGGCATGCCAGAGGCAGTAAACTCTCTGCAGAACAGCCTCACTGTTTACAGAATTTCTGGAGAGAAACAGCATTCTGTGGACAAGAGAAAAAAAAAAAAAAGAGTGAGGTTTTTCACATAATTTTAGTTTGGTGCAGAAAGAAAATGGGCCACTTCTATACATAAAATTATTTCCTCTATACAGATATTGTACCCAAAGAGATTAAAGAATTAGATAGCATTCAACAATGACCTGGTTTTCTGTATTTAATTTAGAAATCTTGATAAAGCACACAATTAAAAAATGGAATCAGACATATGGTTTATCATATTCCCCATTTTTCACTGCAGTCAAAAATGAGGTAGTGAGGGGGAGGATGTAGTATAAAACGTGTTTTTTGACAGCATCAGCAGTACAAGTGTGAGAGGTTGCTGAATCCAATAGGCTGATGAGTATGAGAGTGCTGTTGCTCTTTGTCCTCACGTCCAGCCAGTGGCAAGGGTGAGCACAAATTCCTGATAGGCAAGCATGCATGAATACACACAAACACAATATACATACACATGGCTAACCACACAGATCAGCAGAGACAAAAAACACAGCACTCAAACAGCATGGATGGGCTGATAACTGTCCCCTCTCCTGAACAAGACAGAATACATATATTTATACAGATTTTTATATACATTATAAATTGTAGAAACTCAGTCAACCCAGTAGTTGCTTCCAGATTTCTCAAGCTGTTGGCATTGAAATGTACAATATCCCATGACTCATAGCCCCCCTCTATTATCAAATTCCCAGACTTAAGGTCTCCCCATTCTTTGTTTCCTATACTTTCTTGTCATCTCCTCGTTAACTACTCTAACTTGAATTACACAATTACACACACGCACAAGCACAATTGTTATGTAAAAATGTTACACAGAGGAAAATTCCTTTCATAGAATCATAGAATATCCTGATTTGAAAGGGACCCACAAGTCCAACTCCTGGCCCTGCAGAGAACAGCCCCAGGAATTACACCATGTGCCTGATAGCATTGTCCAAGTGCTTCTTAGACTCTGCCAGGCTGGTGCTGTAAACACTTCCCTGGAGAGCCTGTTTCAGGGCCCAACCACCCTCTGGGTGAAGAACCTGTTTGTAATATCCAACCAAAACCTCCGGAAGTGACGCAACTTCAGGCCATTCCCTCAGGTTCTGTCACTGGCCACCAAAGAGAGAGCAACTGGTGCCAGCCCCTCCACCTCCTGTCATGAAGAAGTGTAGACTGCAAGGAGGTCTCTCCTCAGCCCTCTCCATGTTGAGGAAGCCAAGTGACCTCAGCTGGTCCTCATCTGACTTCCCCTCCAGGCTGTTCACTGTCTTCAAAGCCCTCCTTTGGACATGCTCTAATAGCTTTTTGTCTTTCTTATACTGTGGTGCCCAAACTAGCACACACCACTCAAAGTGAAGCTGCCCCAATGCAGAGTAGAGCAGGATGATCACCTCCTTGGCTAGCTGGTGATGCTGTGCCTGATCACCCCAGGATGCAGCTGACTTTCCTGGCCAACTCATATTCCATTTGCCATCAACCAGAACTCCCAGTTCCTTTACTGCAGTGCAGCTCTCCAACATCTTATTCCCCACATCTGCATGTCTTTTAAATATCTTCCACAATGGGGACTCAACCACTTCCCCAGGAACCCTGTTCTTTCAAATAAATTTTTCCTAATATCAAATCTAAATGTAACCTGACACAACTTGAGACCATTTCCTCTTTCCCTATCACTTGTTATTGAAAAGAAATCAACAGTCACCTTGTTGCCACCTCCTTTCAGGTGGTTGTACACAGCTATAAGGTCTCTGCCCTGAGCCTCCTCATGTCCTGTCCAAATGCAGCCCTTTCCATCACCACTCTTCATAGGACTTGTGCTCTGGACCTGCTCTACAATTTTGTTACCTTTTTCTGGACTCACTTCATCACCTCAAAGTCTCATAGTGAGGGGCCCAGAACTGAGCACTGGATTCAAGGTGCAGCCTCACCACTGCCTAACACCCATCCAAGCCATTCTCCAGGGGAATGCTGTGGGAATCAGTGTGAAATATTTTTTAAAGGCCAGGTAAACCACATCCACAGCCTTTCACTCACCCTCTAAATGCACTAAGTGGGTCATTTCTAGTGGAATGAGATCAGGTTAGTGAAACATGATGTGCCTTTCATAAACCCATTGTCCTTGGACTTCTAGTTGCAACTTCATCGCTGCCTACATGAAAAGATAATATTATGATGGCTGTACAAGTGTAGGAAGCTTCATTGCCACATCTATTCCATTCAGTCTCCGATGACATTGAAGATCAATCTTTTTTTTTTTTTTTTCTTTATGGAAGCAGTTTTTACACAGGGTTTGGGCTGACTTCAGCTTTGGAAACCCTCCATCTTATGAACTTGTTCTTTGTCAGTGATTCCTCTTGCCAGGACACCTGGGAAGATGGGGCAGTACAGAGAAAATGCATCTGCTGTGCCAGGCAGGAGCTTGCTCACATAGCCCTCTACATCTTTAAGCCTCCACTTGCAACCATGTGGAGAAATGATGGGGGATCTCCCTATCAGAATCTCCCTATCACATCCTGTTTGCCTGTGGGTTCTTTCCCAGGAAAGGTAGGGTGCAATTCCAGTAGTATTCCAGTGCAGTTTCAATCTCTCCCTCAGACTCCTTGATGCTTCTCTTGCAAAACAGGGTCACTAAGAGAGGAGATCCTCTACCTGGGTGCAGTGCCCAAGGTGCTGTTGCAACTGCTGGTGTGAGAGCAGAGCACACTCTGCATCTGGCACCTGGGTGGCAAAGTGTCCCCACTGGAGCCCTGTCTGGACAACTGTGCCAGTCACCATGGGTGCAGTGTCTAGATCTGACACTGCCCTCTGGCAGTTTTATGCCATTGCTGCTTGGTGGAGCCAGCAGAGCTCTTCCTGCACACTTTTCTGTGGCAGCTGCTTCCATGTGAGCTGCCGTGCCATGCCCTTGCTGATGTGCCACGCCCTGATTGTCCGTTCTGTTCTCAGCACTCCTGGTCACCAGTGGTACCCAGAGGCTTCTTTTACTGAGGGTAGGGGCATGTTTGGCCACTGCTGCTCCTCTCCCTGACAAATTCCATCAGCTACTGTCATGAAAGCTACAGGCTCCAGGCAACTCTCTCTGCTCCTCTGAGGTTTCTGCAGTTTGGGAAATCCCACCATGCACACGCTAGGATGCTCTTCTGTGCATCATCCTGACACCAAATCTGTTTATTGAGTTGCAAATCAACTCCTATCAACTTCAGAATAGATCTTCAGAACCACATCAGAACAAATTAAACATGTTTCAATAGACTGCTGGACTGCTGGAAACAAGCATCTGTTATTCCCACCAAAATTAACACCTTTTTTCACAGTCTCACATTGATAGGTAAGAATTTTATTCATACATGAAAGTATGTCCTTTATTTAAAAAAAAAAAACCTCTTTACTTATTGCCATGCTTAATGAAAAATTCTCAGGAAAGTAAATAATAGCATCCTTTGATTTCCTTTTCCTTTGAATTTCTGAAAGGAAAAGACTAACTCAGATTCTTAATGAAGGATTAATCTCATCAAACAAATATAAATTGGCAGAGTGGATTAATCTCACCTACTAGGTGTCTACAGCACAGAATCTTTATCTGAACCAGTCATGTAAAACTCTCATATAATCAATGGACAGAATAGGCACTTAGAGGGTCTCATTCAGCTGACCTATTTTAGATACTTATACTTGAACAAATATCTATTTCTCTCCAGTGACTACAAAAGGAACATAGAATGACTAGCTCTAATGTCAAGCAAACATACTTCTAACGAACTGCAGAATCTAATGGACTAGGATCAAATTAGGACTTGACTTATTCCCATTGAAGTATAAAATTGGATTTTAAGATTCCTTTGGAGCTAGAGAACATTAGTGTTACAAAACACATTAACTTTTCCCCAGATGTCATTATCACACTTGTTCCTAACAACGTTGAGTTATATCTAGATTAATCCTGACCTGTCATCATGTATTTGGCTTTGCATATGATTGATGCAAATTTCACAGGTAAACTGAAATGTAAGGCATTCTAGTTTTACAAGGAAATTTTATCAGGAATTCAGACCTAGCATTGTACAACTAAATTTAAAATTTAGAGATCTATAGTTCAGAAGTTCAACTCCAGATATATACTTGTACATTTGCATGCATGTATGAGCATAGGATTCAAATCAGTTGTCGAATAAATTCAGAATAGGTGCAGCTACTGCCATTTGAGGTACCAGAGCATATCTGAAGTGTTCAGCTGGGTCTAGCAGTTGTATTACCAGGCATACATGACCCTGGTCTTGTGGGGCAGACCTAAAACCAGCTGTGATGAGATGGTGATTTGTTAGATCACATGCCTACGCTCAGGCAACTAAACAAACCTCCTACAGAATGCACTCACCAGTGTCTGAAGAGCTGTTTTGATAAGTCAGATATTGACAAACTGAACAGAGATAGGAGTGGGTATGACTTTTTTGATTTTCTTGATTTTTCTTCTGAAAGAATGAGGATTGTAAAATGTATTGGTGCTTTGTAATCACTTTACAAAATTACCTAATTAATTATTTCTAGCAGAGAAAAATTGACTAAATGTAGCAAAAAAAAACCCAAAATTAACCTTCAGGAAATGTTGTTTACCTTGAGCAACTACCTTGGAAAGTGAGACAACAGGTTAGTACAAAACAGCTGTGCAGAGGGAAGACTGTGGGAAAAGAGAAAAACAAGTTGTCCAAGAGAAATTGTCTTGGTAAACAAAGCATACAGTGCTGATTTTCTGTTTTTCTTTTAAGGGACATCTGTACCTTAATTTGATGCAAAAAAATTGTGTAAGGATTCTTTAATTTATTGCATATTCATCTCTAAGAGTTTCAGCTTATACACAGATGTAGAGAATTTATGCTATGTTGACATGAGTTTATTGAAAACCAAAAGAACATAAGTCTGAGTTATTAAACAAGTTATTAAACAAGTGTCATCAAGAGGGAAAATATAACATTTTACAACTATATAGAGCTTTTTTGGACAGAAATAAATTTTTAGTTTTTCTATATGTATGGTACACAAGAAAAGACAAGCAATTTCCCTTTTTTAATATTTAAATAGCAGATAATTAAAACCGTAGAATAATAAATTCATAAAGTGGTTTGAATTAGAAGGGACCTCAACAATCATTTTTACCATGGGCACAGAGACTTTTCGTTAGACCAGGTTGCTCAAAGTCCCATCCAACCTGACCTTGAGCATTCCCAGGGTGTCCATAACTTCTCTGGGCAGCCTGTTGAACAGTCTCATTAGTCCACAGTAAATGCTTTCTTCCTAATATCTAATTTAAACCTACTCTCTTTCAGTTTGAAGCCATTCCTCCTTATCCTATCACTACAAGCACTTGTAAAGGCTCTCTCCACTTTTCTTGCAGCCCTCTTTAGGTGCTCAGACTGAGGAGCCCCATCTGTCTCACCTGTCTTCACAGGAGAAGTGTTCCAGCCCTCTGACCATCTTCATGCCCCTCCTTGGCTAAGTTGAAGACCCCAAAGCTGACTCCAGGAGGGGTCTTGAAAGAGTAGAGTAGAGGAGGAGAATCCCCTCCCTCAGCATTCTGTCCATGCTCCTTTTGATTCCCCCAAGATACAGCTGGCTTTCTGATTGCTCAAGATCCCTCTGAATGGCATCCCCTCCTTCCAGCATGTTGAGGTGCTTACTTTGTGTGCTGCCACTTGCTTCATATCAAAATTTTGAGGTATTTGTATTTTGATCCATTAATTTAGCTCTGGATAGCCAATGTGGAAAAATTTGGCTTTAGAATTTGACCCTGCAATAAGTCAGTGGTGAAGAGAAGGACAACGCTCTCAGTCACAACTTAAAATTCTATTAAATTGCATGTGCAATAGACAAATATACAGACAGGGATAGTATCTTCAGACCTCTGAAGTCAGATGGCATATAGAATTATAAAATAAAAACAAAAATAATTTCTATCGGAAAAGACTTTGAGGATCATCGAGTCTGACTGTTAACCTAACATTACCAAGTCTACCCTTAAACCATGTCACTAAACCATATACCCATATATATGCAAGGTTATACTTCCTAATGGGATTGCTTTTCATTTTCATGAAGGCTGAATCATTTTCTAAACAAACCACTGCATACAGGATTGAGAAGACTGCATTTTCTCTAGGCTATTACCTGGAATAGAAAATAACCTTAACTCTTTTATTTTAATGACCTCTGGAGTGGTAGTGGTGGTGGAGAAATATATTAGCATTGTTTTTTACATTTAGCACTAACTGTCCCTGAACTTTACTTGGGTGAACAGTGGCTCTTCATATAAATTCCACACAGAAAGGAAAAATAACTGCATCAGAATAAAACCACAGAAAAAACCCTAACCTGTATCTATATTAAAAAAAAAAAAAAAAAAAAAAAAAAAAAAAAAGCAAACAAATCCAAACCAAATGGTATTTTAAGAGAAAGTATTTCTGCTTCTTTACGTTCCCACATATTCTTAGGAGGATTGACTGATTATTCTGTGATTATTCTGAAGGTTTGAATTTTTAATTTTTTTTTTTTTTTTCCAAAGTCTAAGATACAATGTAACACAGCTGGGAAAAGTGGGGATTTTTCTTAATAAAAATATCACTTGACTATCAGAAATATTTGCCACATTGCATAGCCATAGATTATGGTACCTATTCAACTCAATAAGTGATGGACTTTTATTGATATCTTTTTTAATGAATTCAGGAGAATATGGTCTCCGTTAGAAGTTCATCCAGAACTTCAGGAATGATGAAGTCTCTGAGAATTTCACTTTTTTGGAAGAGTATGTCCCTGATTCTCTCAGGCTGATGCATCCATAATGAATGTCTCTGGATCTATGCTGAGCACCATTAAATCACTTTGCTGGATGCAGAAGTACATCCATATGAATCAGCCTGTTGATCAGGCCCTGTGTTCTGGCAAAGATCATCAGACTGATGCATAGACAGTCTTGAAGTCCCATTTAAACACTTCAAATAGACTGTAAGTGGGAGTTAAATGCTTTATGGGTTTCTGATGGCTTTTCACAGAGGGAATTACACCCCAAGTGAATGTACAGCCTGCCTATATCTTTTATACAGTGTCAGGAATTCATAAGCTGCCTTTGTTCATAGAATTTCTTTATCATTTTTTACACTGTAGATGTCTCATAGGAATTGTTTTGTGTCTCAAATACTGACAACTTATAAATAGTTTTATACATTGATTTTATTTTTTCTTTTAAGCAACAATTACCCATTTATTGTCAGAGAGTCAGAGGATTATGATTTTTTTTTTATTGCAGTAAACACTTATTAGTCCAATAAAAGGACAAAGTTACTTGTGATTTGTTTATTTTTTTCCTCTAAAAACTAAGAGATGAATATATCACTTGTCTTGATTTCTCTCTGCCTTCACTTAAGCTAGTTATTCCATCAAAAGCTCCATTGTAAGTTAATTCTGATAGAGATAAAACATAATCACACGGAAGCACAGAATTATTCAGGGTGGATGGGACTTCTTGAGAACACCTACTCCAGTCCCCTCTTTGAGAGGGTCACCTACAAATTGGTGCTCAGTACTAAGTCCAATTGGGTTTTTACTGTCTCCAAGGATAAAAACCCCGCAACCTCTCTGGGCAATTTGTGCCAGTGTTTAAGAACCTTCATAATAAAGAAGTGTTCCTTTGTGTTCAGATGGAATTTCAAGTGTTTAAATATTTGCACATTGCCTCTTTCTTGCCAGTGGGAATTGTGGAAAAACGCTTGGATCCCTTGTCTTCATTACATCCCTTGAGTGCTTATGCACATTGATAACATCTCCCCCAAGCCTTACCTTCTCCAGGCTGAACAGCCCCAGGTTGTAGCCTCTCTTCATGTAAGAGTTGCTCCTGTTCCTATATCATGTTTGCATCCCTGGACTGGACTTACTCCAGTAAGGCCCCATCTCTGTGCTGGAGAGGCGAGAAGTGGTCCCCAGTATTCCAGATGCAGCTAAATCGGATGAATGATACAGAATTTACATTGCAAAAGTGGTAACAAATCTTGAACCGCTCAGAAATGCATGCAATACTTCAGATCTCTTTGTCAATGTGTATTATTTATAGCTGCATGTTCAACAGATACAGTGGTTGGATACATTTTCATAAGCTTCTACTTATATAAGCACTTTTATTTTTTTGTGAACTCTTAATTTTGATAACTGTGATCCTCAATCCTTTTATTCTACATTCTTAGCATATATTATATTGGAGGAGATAAACAAGGCTCTGAATTCACTTTTATCTGTTTGTGCCCTACTCTAAGTAGAACCTGCATCTGTGGCAGATTTATTTCATTTAAGGAGAAAGTTCTCATTAGAAAATAACTCAAATGTTTAAATTCTGACAGAAAATTAATTCACAAGCCATTGTAAAAGAAATACTTATGGCAAAAGTTTTATAAAGAGAAATACAGATAACATGTAGGAAGCTGGGGTTTGTATCTAACATTTCTATTTCTAAAAACATAAAACCAGAAATATTTTTACTGGTTCAATTTATTGGGTTTTAATTTTTTTTTTCCCCAGTCAACAGCCCTTGTACATCAACGGATTTTACAAAAAAAAAAATCACTTTTGTTTTTAGTTTTTTAGATATGTTTCTGTTCCTTAATGAAATCATGTATATAAGTATTTTGATACTTACTATTGTCAAGATGCCTCTGACAAAATTAGAAAAATAGAAAAAAAGAAAGCACCAAAACTTCATTATTAGCAACTTATTTCATCAAGACATATATCAATTTATTCAAACTAGAAATAAATATTTGTTTCATCTTTAATCAAGATCATACTAATAAATAAATATGGGACTCATGGCTTGCCATAATGAATCTACATTTATTGATTAATGTACTTCCCAAGTGACCTTTACTGTGAGTTTCACAGCAAATCCTTTGAAGGGGCCCTCACAAACTCAGATGACATGAATTTTCAAGTGGTAGAAGAAACCTTAGCCCATGCTTGTGAAACTGTTATTAAAAATGCATTTTCGTTGCAAAGGCCAAAGTGGTGATAAGTGGAGGAGTGAAAAAAGATGGAGTCCACTTCTTGAAAGGAAGAAACAAAAAGGAAAGATGGAGTCCACTTCTTGAAAGGAAAGAAAGAAAGAGAGAGAGAGAAAGAAAGAATGAGAAAGCAAGAGTTCCTTTCTGAAAGGATAGTGATACATAGTTGTTTAACTGTTTGCAGTATTAATTCTCCAAAATCATCAATAGAGCATTTGAAGGTAATATTTTTAAGTCTGAAACAAGCACAAAGGTATGACAGGTGACATTCCTAATTTTCAGTTAATAATGTTTCCAGCTATGGTTAATCTTTTATTCACCACTGGTAGGACCATGATTGAAAATGTATGTGCTGCCTTGTCTGATATACTTCTAGCATGAAGCAACTCAATGGAATAGAGTCCAAAGAAAAAGATAAAAACATAAACAGTCTAGAATTTAGTTGGGAACACCGCTCACAGGGGGTTGTTGTTGTTGGGGTTTTTGTGGGTTTTGTGGTTTTGGAGTTGTTCTGGTTTGCTTTTTATAAAATAATAATTTTCAAACTTAAATAGTAAAAAAGAAGGTATTTCCTGTGTTGATGACAGAATATAATGACATACTGCACTACAGAAAATTTCACTTAAATGTTAAATGCAATTTTCTAATGGTAAAAACAGTGTTACTTGCTTATGTAGGCTGCAAAAATCTCTGTTTCTTTCTTTTTTAAAGAAGCAAGGTTTGTATCAGTAGAGCTTAGGGTATGTAGTTGATATATCAGAAAATAGGATTGGGTAAATTTTCAAGGTTTTGTTTCTCTTTTTGCCATGACATTTTTTACTATAGTGATAATCATTTTAAATATTTTTTAATATTTAACATTAGTTAAATATTATCTGTTAATCACAGAATCATAGAGTCATACAATTATCCTGGTCTGGCTCTAACAGCTGGCATCAAACCCACTACCTGGTTGGGCCAGCAACTGGCACTGAATCCCTGCAGCAGTGACACTCATGGGATACAGAGTGAGGTTAAAGAGTTCAAAAAATACAGAGGGAGACAGAAGGAAGATAGCTCAGCCAGACAAGCGTTCTGCCTGGTCATGTTTTACATGAGATCAACCCTTTTTATAACTTTTCCTGTCTTTATCCCACAGACTGCCTTGACCTGCACATTGTCTCATCAGTTAGCACAGCCACTCTGACACCTTCCAAAACTCTGGACCCTCCTGATCAGTTACAAAGTCCTGGCTGGCCTGTAGTTCCTTGACAGCCCATGGATTGATTTGACTGAGGATGTCAATTTTCTGTGTTTGTCTCCATCATGTTTGATGTTTAGTTTGTGTCCATATGTCTTGTTTATGGCTTTCCCCTTTTCCAGAGTGTCCCATTTGACAAGATCTCCATCAGTTAATCTTACTGAAATAATTGTTCCCTAATTCTACAAGCAATTCTAATGTGACTAAACAAGGTCTCCTTAGTGCCAGTTGCTGCCTCTAATCCTTGGACAGTGGGGTTTGTGTCCCTATAGGTTCTCATGTACAGCTTCCTCCTTTTCTCATTATTCCCTTTTTGCATTTAAACTGCCCTTGATCATATATCCTTAGAGGAATATTTGCTCTCTCCTCCCACATGCCTTTCAAAGTATCACTGTAACTGGGCTACTATTACTAAATTTGTGAATATGTACACTCTGTTGGAAGGTTTTTTCAGATACAATCTCTATTTAGTTTAATTACCTTTCTAACTATTAATTACATCAAATGCAAATGATACAGAAAGATCTAATCTACCCAAACTCTATGAATTACAAGTTCCTCTGGAAAGGGATGCTTTTCTCTTTTGAGCAACACTGATTCATAGCTTTTAAGAGAAATGTCAAGCAAGCTTTCATGCTTAAGGTATGGAAAGAAAAGCAATCAAGCACTAGTCTGTTTTTTGAAAGACATATTTAAAAGCTTTGGAAAGGTTGTTTCCAAATAAAACCTAATATTTAACTAGATATTCTACACTGATTTTCATGCTAATCATCCCATTTTCAGTCTGTCTGCTACTATAAGGAATGAAAAAAAGAATAATGATTAGAAAAGAATAAGTAGGCCAAAGGGTGAAGCTCGTGTTAATTTTTTTTTCTGCTCACTTGATATAATCTAAGTGTTGTCTTCTACTAAAAACAAGATTAAAACAAAAAAGACACAAAGCAACACCACAATAAGCATGTAGAGCATATCTTCAGTTTAGAATGTCCCAATTGCACGTCAGAATATATTAATGGAAATTGAGTGGTAAAATACAGAAGATACTTTTACTTTACAGTTGGGGAAATTTCTAAGGATTATTAAACTTAGATTAATGTAATTTTTCTGGTTATGATTTAGGCAATAATCACTCTTATTATATTCCACTTTCTGGTCTGAAACACGTGAAAAATTGTTTTATTTTTCTATATCAAGAAATTCATCCTTCTCAAAGTTATCTTATTCTGCTGTTTAGGAGTTCATGGCAAGTAGATTTTTAAATTGCAGTACCTTCAAAAATAAAAATCTTATCTTACAATTTTCGTGACATTTGAGAGTAGCTTTACTGTTGAAGACAAATGAGTAAGAGGAAAAAGAATGAATCCATGCAAACAAACTGCAAACCTTGTAGCACATACAGTGGATAACAGCTTTTCCATTCTCTGAATAATCCTTAAGCGTGAATAGATCATCCAAATTACTGTGCAGTTGTATGAAATCTGTTTGTTATTAGTATAATCATACATGTCACAAAGAATGATGATGGCATATTATACAGTCAGAGTTTACAGAATATAGCTGTCAATGCTATATCTAAGCTTCTTTTCAAGGGAACTGGTGTTTAAAATTTGAATCTGAACTTCTACTTGTTGGAGACATGGGAGTGCTGTGAACTGGCATTGTAAGATTATATCAATTAAATGCTGATTAGAAGATTAGAAGAGCAGACAGTCTGCAAAACTGCACAATATAGTTCAGAAAATCTTTATTTCTTCAAGATCAAAGATCAGCACTATTCAGTTTTCTACACTTTGGCACTATTCTTAATCTAGCTTTTTGCTTTACATTTTGTTCAGTGTTGATTGAAGAAGAAAAGAAAAAAAAAACATCATCTTCTGTTGTTCATTCTTGCATTACCAAGGATCCTTGATTCTTAGGTCTGATATTTTTTGTTTAATTAGATTCAGAGATAAGTACTGTTTTCTCTGCAATATGGTAAGGTTATTATTTACCTTGAATTCTTGTGCAGGAACAAAGGTGACTGGGTTATTTCATCACCTGTCCTTAACTTTCTTATTTTTAAAACTTATTCTTTGTTGGACTTCTCCTTACTCATACAGATAGGAAAACAATGGCTTCTTTCCTTCAAAGCTATTGTAAGTACTCCTGTTTAAAGCTGCTAAATAGCTGCAGATTAGTTTCTATCCAATTCTTTGAAATAATAAACTGGGATTAAATAATACTTTTTCTCATTTGTTTTGAGAAGTTTTGCACTTCTTAAACTATTTTTTTTTCTCTGATAGGAGAATAGCTGTAACTGAAACATTTCTTTCATTGAATGAAAATATTGCTTGGTTACTAAATGAGATCAGAAAATTTATCAAAAATATTTTCAGATTAGCTAATTCTTCCTTTCTTATTTAAGGGGAAGACTTACCTGCAATCTCTGTGTACAGTGTAGCTTGCCTAATTAACTTCAGAGAAAAATAATGAATTAGTCTCTGTTCAGGAATGTAACAGCACTGTATATTTTCAGTCAAAAAGTTCAATAGCTCCAAAATGCTCTTGACCACTAGAACCACATTCATGATTCCATGCTTCATTAAAGTCTTATGAGAGGTGAACAGAGAAGAGAAGAACACTGGCTGTTATTGACTGGATAGTTGCTTTTAGAAGAGTGTGAACACATTCTGGAGTCTTTTCAGATAATTATCCAAGAGCATCTGTTAAATGATCATTATTAATTTACTTGGAAAATAATGTGAGGGTGTCTTAGAAAATGAAGGGAATGAAATAAGTAATATAATGTTGTTACCATAGAGACCTACAAGTCATACAATCCTAGAAAATTGCTTGAAGTTCTTACCATAGCAAAACAAATAAGAAATAGGAATTCGAGGGCAATCAGAGGTAGAGAATAACTTTCATAAGAAGAAAAGTAAATAAGCTAGGATCCATCAGCTTGGAAAACAGTAGCCAGCAGAAGATATGCTAGTAGTCTAAACTCAGGAGTAGATAGAAAAGGCAAATAAGGAATAATTAATTTGCTGTTTCTCATTATCTTAAACAAACAAATTTAAAACCAACCAAAATCTCTACAAAATCATTCATACTACATAATAAAAAGTTTAAAACAACTTTCTTACACATATATATTTATCAAGCAAGGTTACTTTAAGAATTACATGGTAAGTAACATTGCATTCAAAAATATGATATGCAAATTTAAAATGGAAGGCTTTAGGCTACAGTCCATGGACTGTAGTCCATTTCAAAGAGAAACTTGTCTCCTTTTGCTTCCTTTGTGTTTTTAGACTGTTGATCAAAGTTCAAGGCAGAATTCTGGTCTGCATGGAGCATTTGTTTTGCCCTAATATGATTGTTCTTGTTTTAACTGCTGAGTAACCCTACATTTAAGCCTGCTATGTGCAAGTCTTATGATTCTACAATTGGATTTCCTGTATGATGACAGTACCATTAAAATATCTTTTTAATATTTCATCATAATCATCTACCCAGAAACCGCAACATATTTCAAATCTCAGTACATTTTTTGGTAATGTTAAATTAATGTGCAGTGTTCAGTATGTATGAAATATTTGGGGCCTTGCTGGGGTACTTTCACTAGCAGATGAAAACAATTACATGACTATTTGACTGTTCAATAATGGTATTTGGGATATTAGCAACAATGATGTTTTTCCAGATTTAGCATACACTAAAACCATCAATTTCCTTGTAAATTCTTCCTAGACTTACATTTTAGATCAAATGTTGAAATCAACTTCCTCCTGCCCCACCCAGTGTGTGCTACAAGCACCTTCCAATTAAATGCACAAGTTTTCATTATTTCCAGGAATTATAGCTGCAATAGAAACAATACTTCAACATATTTGAATTTAATGACCTATTCTTTCAAAACTGTAGTATCTACACTAGAAAAATCTTCCTGAATCGGTACTTGTTTTGGTCTTCTATATATTTAGAGTATTGGAAGCTGGCTTCTGGGGTTACAATTACACAGAGAAATTGGTCTGCTCCACTCACTAGCCTCAAAGTAAATTGCCTACCATGGCTTATGTTGAGATTGATCACAGCAAGCTCCTCAAAAGCCATAATATACTATATATCACTTGCCTCTTGGTTTCCTTCAAGTTTTATATGATACCTTTGGAATCACAAAACAGGATTATTTTGTCAGTGTAGTTAGTTTCTTTTCAGTTCAGGGTATAAGATCTTATGACCATAGGATACTATGAGAAGGTTTGGAACTAAATATGCATTGTTGGTGAATTGAAGTCTGTGGTTATGGAAGTGTTTGAAAGATTGGAAAAAAAAAAATGGAACCAAATTTTGTCCCTTTCATTCATTAGCAGCACACGTTGTGCTAAAGATCAGTTTTACACTGTGGTAATTATCATGGCACTACACACAGCACATTCAGCAATCTTTTCTTTGGTTACCTGTGGGTAATGGCGAGTAATATCATGAAGGTTATGTAATGACAATGTCATAAAACTCATATTCCACAATTAGTGTTGATGGCTTCAAGGCCTTAGTGGCTCCTTCTCAAGGTGGAGGTGATCAGCTCTGTGAGCTCATAAAAAACACAATTTGAGACAGAAGCAGGCAGGTGGCCACTCTTCTTTCTCTTCTGATTTTCTTTGTTTATGCATGACAGGCTTTTCTCTGCTCTTCTTTTGGGCAACAGCACTGTGTGTTCAGGAAACACTCAGAGTGGAATAAGGGAAAACAAATGATGTAACATTTGCCTTGAAAGACACTGTTGATTTTGGAGTAACAAAATTAGTATTATTTAAATAAATACAAGTATTATTTTACCACTATTTTGAAAACTAAGTTTTTTCATGTCATTTAAGGTTTATTTCTGTGTAATGCATAACTGTTATTGTACGGTCTCAAACTTAACACTTGCACCAGACCTAGTGAACTTTAATTAGCTGTTTTGCTAATTTTTTTTTTTCTTTTTTTAAATATCTCGCTTCTCCCTGCCCCCTCAAAAAAGTTATTTGAAATTTCAGGTACTGATGTAAAGAAATTGACTTGTAATCAGAGGCAGGCATGGAAATTCTATGTTTAGTATTCAAGTGACACTCACAGTGACACTGAAAATAATCTACCTTCTTTGTCTCTGTTGCTTATGTAGCAGAAGTGAGAGGAACACAAAGACAGGTCATATTTCCACTAAGGACACACTCATTCTATAGTATTAGCGAGATATATAGCTATTTTTTGGGAGTACATGCTGATGTATGCCTCAAATGTTTTTCTAAGAGGCTTAATTTAATGCTGTACACATATATGGGGCAAAGTATGTCAGATTCCAGAGTAAAATGAGGTAAAGTAAAATGCAATTTGACTTCTTCAGCGTAACTCATTTTAAGAATTAGTTGCTGATTACCAAGTATTTTCTCTATCAAAAATACCTTCAAATTGTTACTCAAGAATAAAAATCTCTGTCCATTTCTTCACTTGATATTTGACTATGCTAATATATAGTTTACTTTATGAGCTAGGAAAATACATTGCATTACTTTTGTCTTCACCTTACATGAAATGAAGCTGGTAATAATATTCAAAATAGTCAAATCAACACTTGTTCAAAGGGAATAGGAAAAGAAAAAAGAAGATGACCTCTCTACTATTTCTATATTCTATGATGAATAGCAATTTATCTCTTTTTTTTTTGTTTTTTTTGTTTTTTTGTTGTTTTGGTGGTGTGGTGTTGTTGGTTTGTGTGTTTTTGGCTGGAACTTGAGTTTTGTGTTGGCAATGCACAAATGACCTTCTAAATCAGTATTTTAGTGCTTAAATAGCAGGGTTTATTTCCAGTGGAAGACCTTTGAGTATTTTTATTGATAATTTGCAATATCTGAAATTCTATCAGTTTTATTTCATTTTCAAACATGGTTCAAATTATGCATGCATACGCTGAACTGTGGGTATATTGTACAGAATTTTAAGATACATCAGTGAACATTGCTAAATTTATACACCAGTTTGTAATAACTAGCAAATCTTTCAGCTGAAGTTTCAAGAAAGTTTCTTCTAAACTGGCTGAGAGTCTGTAGTGTATAGCTGTCATAGCTGCATAAGATGCCCCTAAATAGGATGTGTTATGCAGCTGCCATCTCAGGCTGTGGCCTTAAAGCCTTAAATTCACATTTTGCAACTGCGTGAATTCAGTTTAGTTTAACTTCATTTATTTATTTATTTTCACTAGCAGCAGATCAACAGTACAGTGTTCCTGCTTTGAAGTGACTGTTCAGAGAGGGGTTTGAAGAAGTGTCTTTCACTGCAGTCTCAGTAACACTTGCTGTATCAGTACCTTTCTCTGATCTCACGTATTTCCCACAGTCCTTTGCAGATCTCAAGCTGCACCCTCTGGGTTCAATGCTTCATAAAAAAAAAGTGCAAAAAGGAAGAACTAAAAATCAATGTGTGTATTATAATACCAGCCTTCAGTAAAGGTGTCCAAAGTCATGCCAACAGACCAAGGGGCTGCAGACACCAATGAGCCAGAAATATCAGAGATATATTGTGCAATTGTGTTGAGTACTCAGTGACTTAAATAAACTGATCAGCTTCAATAAGACTACTTGCTCAACTGCAACTCAGTAAGGTGACTGAACCATTTCCTAGTCTGGCAAATATCACCTTTAGAATTGCAAAATGTGGATTTTGTAGGTGCTAAAATTATTATTCTTAGTAGGGAACTAAATATTGTTTTTTTTTTTTTTTTTTTTTTTTTTTTAAATATGATCCAGCATAATTAATCTGAAAATAAATGCAAATAATATTTTATGACTATGCATAAGGCATATTCCAATTGTGCTTTTATACTGAAAACAAAAATCAAATTAATCCTCTGTATTCTCTAGTTCTGCATAAATAAACATTTTCCACAAGATGAGTTGAAAATAAATCTGAATCTTTTCTTCTCTTTTAAGACTTCTGCAGCACCAGCATTTTAACATTTATTAGGTTTGTAGAAATATAGTCTGAAGAAATTTAGGGATCACTTCATTTCTTCTAGTGCAGGCTAAAAAACTCTCAATATATGCCAAATTATATTTGTTTCCAATTATTTTTTAAATTAATATTGGCTCTTAGACTGTTATCATATAACCTTTTATATTCTCAAAACTTTTTGTGATATCCAAACACATCCACATCATTCCAACTTTTTTTAAAAATTTTTAAATCAAATTCTATATACAAGATTTGGGATCAAATCTATTTATGGCTAAACTTAAATTTCATTCCTCAGAGCTTTACAGAGTGTTCTTCCTCATCCACTGTTTTTTATAGTGCTCTCTGTGCTGGTACTTTTTTTCTTCTTGATTATAGTGATATTTGCAGATCTGCTCCTTTTCAGTAATGCTTGCATGAACCAAAGCAGATAGACAGGAAAACAGATTTACTCTGTGAAGGCTTTCTTGCTTAAGAGAGTTAATCCATCTGCCCCTTTTAAACAGTTGATGATGTCTGAGCAAAAGCAAGTTACCCCCTTGCAATGTGTTTTCTATCTCCCTTTTGCAGAGTTGGCAATTCTAGCTCAGTTTGTCAAACTGTGGCAAGAAGCAGGTCTAAACGACACATTTTGCTGAAAAAATGCAAATATATGAAAATATCAGCTGAAAATAGTAATGACTCATTTGATACCATCTTGTGTGACATTAATGGCCACTTGATGAAAATTATACTGGCCAAAAATAGTTCTGACTGAAACCCTGGAAAGCATGGGGGGTGACAGCCAGGAAAGGCAAACCCACAATAGAGCTTTTAGATAAATTATTCTGCCAATTGAGTCAGAACTGGCATAGTTTAGTTGGAAAGGTGTATTTCTTATGCCTGAAGCACATGCAACTATGCTGGATAATGCTAAAGAAGTGAAGAGTGTGGGCAGGGGACATATTCTTGCTGCCCTCCTGAGTTTGGCTTGCCTTTAGCTGAACAGAATAAAAACCAGCCATTTCCACAAAGAGCTGGATGAACTGCAAAATTGTTGTGCCATGGGAAAGTGATGACTGAGGTCTACTTTAAACAACTTCTCTAACTTTAAGTCACTTTAGTCAAAATATAGCATATTTCTATGTAGGAAGTGAGACATGGAGGGAGGATAAATTGTTTGGTTTGAAATGTAGGTCTCTTAAAAGTGAGCCAGAAACCAAACTCCATTTTTATTTATCTGTATGTTAACTTTGGTGAGTTCATTTGTAGTATGATGTTTTAGTGATAGTAAAAGATTTTCGGAGTACATTGAGTGAAGTCTGAACCTCAGATAAAGAAGAGAGGGAGAGAGGACCCCACACTGAAGCACATTTGCTGGCAGGATTTATGACCCTGTGGGGGGAATCAACTGAAGCAGTCTGCTCCCTAAGAGCTGTACCCTATGCAGGGGACCTGTGGAGCAGCTTTTGAAGAGCTGTGACCCATGGGAGGACCAGGGAAAGAGAGCAAAGAGTCCTCCCTCTGAGGAGGAAGGAGCAACAGAGGCAGTGTGTGGTGAACTGAATGCATAACCCCATTCATAATTCCCCTGCTCTGCTGAAGGGGACATGTAGAGAGTATTGGGAGTAAAGTTAAGCCTGGGAAGAAGGAAGGGGAAAGTGTTTTAATTTTTTTTTTTCTTTAATTCTCATTATCCATGATTTATCTGATTTGAGTGGTAATAAATTCTTTCCCCAGGTTGGGTTGGTTTTACCTATAATGATAATTGCCTTGTGATATTGCCTTGCCCTTACCTTGACCCATGAGCCCTTGGCTGTATTTCCTCTTCATTGTCCCACTGAGGAAGGGAGTGACAGAGCAGCTTTGGTTGGCACCTGGCATCAGCCATGCTCAACCCATTAAAACAGTTTTTAATTTTCTCTCACATATGCC
The DNA here is from genome assembly GCA_009741485.1 of Malurus cyaneus samueli. NCBI lineage: Eukaryota > Metazoa > Chordata > Aves > Passeriformes > Maluridae > Malurus > Malurus cyaneus. Next base: position 47,064,267 of record CM019214.1, on the reverse strand, counting down.
AAAGATGTCATATAACCACTGCTCAAAAGGAAACACAATGAACTTGTGGCATTGTAAAACTGTGTCTGTTTTGTTATATACATGGTATGTACACTCCTCAGCAAAAACAGGTTCAGAGGGGAGCCTTTAAAGGAGACAGGAACAGATTTTACTTTTTCTCTCTATAGGCTTATTTGTGGGTCTCTGGGGGCAAGTGTACTCAATAGTGAAACATTAAAACAGAACATGCAGAACTTTGGCAGATTTTTCTTGCTTTATCTGTTGACAAAAGAGAAGCTTTGAGTAGCTTTTTCACAGATTATCTAAGTTTTTTTTTTTTAAAATTTCCTGGATTCAAACAATAGCTTGCTTCCTCAAAACTAAATTATTAATTCGAGACTATGTTACTAGTTTTCCTTTGACCTTCTCCCTTCCATCTGTCCTTCTGTCCTTCTGTCCTGCTGTCCTTCCTTCCACTGCTTCAGGATTTTTTATTGCTTTTCACTTTCTCTTCTCTCTCATCTTTGTTTTTCCTCTTTTTATGTGTCTATCTGACATTGAATCAAATGATTGACACTCAGCATGCTCTTGACAAAGTACATTTTGGACAATAATTTATATATCATATCAAGTCATTGAAATGCGAATAATTGGAGTAAAATAGACTTTGAAAGGAGTCGATACCAATGAACACTGTATTTTCCCAGACCATATATTCACCTTTTTATTGGTGGGGAGATCTTACCAATATCTCAACAACAACAATCCTAATCCTTTTTGTACAGTTTGGACATGTGCCAGTAAATTAATCTTAAAAAATATATATCTAACTTAGCAAAAAAATACATTGTTTTGGCATGAGATTTTCCTGAATGACAGACTTGGCTGTTTCTGAATGATTCAGTATGATTTTCTAAAAGGAGTTATTTTAATTAAAAGCATGTAGAATTTGAAAAATGTGTTTAGGTTTCAAATTCAAGACAGAATTTCCAAATTCTCAGTTAAATAATGTGCTATGTTTTTAGATCAAATTTTGATTTTCCCTTGTCCCTACCTCCCTCCAGAAGCATAGGGAAAAAAAAAAAAACATACACAGTGCTTAAAGAATCAACATCTGACAAGCGCTGTTTTAAACTTCTGTTCTCTTTCAATGTTGCCTGCTAGAAAATATGCTGGAAAAGGTTCTTTGTGTTTAAAAGAATGCGTACAACTGGAAATAGGGACTCCTCTGCAATGATTTATTTGTTCTGGTACTGCCAGGGTGCAGTGTAGCTTTTTTTCATTGTATCTTTGAGATACAAAAGGATTTTGTTCTTGTCTCATTTGTATTTATAGGCAGTATACACTCAATATTTTCTGAAACAACTATGTGTCTCAGGGTTTGTGTGTGGCTTCTTTCGTGTCCATGCTTTTGTTAACCACAATACAAATTTACAGAAAGCCAGGTAAATGATATAACTCATTTCATCTTCTGTCCTTGGGAATGAAGTAGTTCTTTCAAGCTGTGGGGATAACACATACTGTATATTACATGTAGTTTTATGCAAGCAAAGTAAATTTGGACAATTTGTAAATTTGTATACAGGCTTATAAGGCAAATATATTATGGTAAATAAATGAATAAGATTTACATTGTTTACATTGATAAGCCTCATTGCATGTTTCAGAAAATTCATATAAGCAAATCAGCAAATTAAAACTGTATTATGACTGTCCTATATAGTGATTTATAGTATTGTAAGGGACAATGAAAGTACCCTGATTTTAGTCCAGTTATCTACTTTCAGAAAACCAAAAAGGAGCACTCTACAATTGTGAAGACAATGAGGGAAGTGTTTTTTATTTGTGTTTTTTTTCAATTGTCTGGTTTTATGAACAACCAGATCTAGGATGTTTAATGTAAAGTTTGAGACAAGAATGTGCAGAGTGTTTGAAGTGACTCCAATAACTTCCATGTAGCTGCATTACACCTTCTCACTAGTCTGTGATCTGATTGCTACTTTTCTGAACTCTTTAATTCTTGTCTTATTTCACTTGATGTGTGGATTTGTTGTCCACCTTTGGAGGGAGTATTATTATAACAAGAATAAATTAGGCTGTGTTCTTAACAATGACATTATTCTTATCTCTAACTTTTAAACCTGCAAAGAACTTAGAATAAATTAGATTTTTATACACAGAGATCAGGTATGAAAAATAAAATTAAAAAAAAAACAAATAGAAATCAGGGATAAAGAACCTTACCAGAGGAGAGAAAAAGCCAAGAATACAATTCCCCCCTCTAAGAAACCTGTGTGCATTTTGCAGTAAGGAGATATGGAAACAAGTGTGCAAACAGTATTGAGGGTTTCAACAATAACATTTCTACTGTTTCCATAGTACCAGCCTAGAGTTAGTTCCTGATTCTATCTTTCTGAAGTCAAGAATTATGTATTTTTCTTCAACAAAAGAAAGCCTTCAACTGCTATTTTTTTCCCTCCAATTATATCTCCTGTGTCCCCCTCTTTATATTTTGCCCATTACTCTCATAAAACTGCAAAATAAAAGTTTGAAACTTCAGTAGTGGAAAGGAATACAGATGGTCCCTTCCCAATGTGGCCATTGTCAATTAAGTATGAAACAATTTTGCATGAGAAAAGAGCAAGCATTATTGAAAGCTTATTGCAAATAGAATTGATTTTACTGAACCAAGCAATGGCAATGTCTTTCATGTGGTCTGAGAATAATTAGCAGAGCAAGACACTCCAAGTTTTGGGTGAGAAGATATTTGTCTCATGGATCCTAAGCAACCTTAGATATCATACAGATTTAGCATTTTTGGGCATGCAGAGCAACAGGAATTGGAAAGATAGTAGCAAAACAGATGGCATCTCTATTTGTGGATATCTAAAGAATTAAATGGGATTATTGTTGTATTAGCTGTCTCTCCCTCCCATCAACTGTGTGAAGGGAGGGAGGCTTAATTGCCTGTATACCCCATGCAACCCAAAATATATTCTATTGATTTTCCATCACTCTAAAAGTTCTCAGTAATTATTCAAGTTCAAGAGAAAATGCAGTTCAGATCCAACCCACTAGCAAGAAATACATAAGGAATGGAGAACTCATTATTTCAGCTTTTAGTTAGAATGGATATGTGCATGTGTGTAGGTGTACTCACACGTATATAAATATGTGTAAAATATCATTTATGCAAACTTGATTTTATATACATAACAATGTATAGAGAAACTATAGATATGTGTACATATATATCTGCTTACAGAAATAAAATGCACATTGGAATGAAGTCAGCCACTGACAGCAGCCCTGAGGAAAAATACCTTAGGGAATTGGTTGTTTGGTTGAAAAGCTCAAAAAGATCCAGTAATGCACACTTGCAGTCCAGAAAGTGAACATCAGCCTGGACTGTATAAAAAAAAAATGTGTTCAGCAGGTCGAGGGAAGTGATTCTTTCCCTCTGCTGTTGTGAGACTTGAGGTACTTGAGTAGCTGTGAGGGCCCTAATACAAGAAGGATTTGGATTTTTTTGAGTGAGTTCAGAGGAGGTCCACAAAGATGATCAGAGGGCTGAAGCACCTCTCTTATGAAGACAGACTGGGACAATTGTGGTTGTTAAGCCTGGAGAAGGGCAGGCTCCAGGGAGAAACTCTAGCAGCTTTCAGTACTTAAAGCAGTCTGCAAGAGAGTTGGAAAGGAACTTTTTACAAGGGCTTGTAGTAAGGGAATTGGCTTCAAACTGAAAAAGTTTATGTCTAGATTAGATATTTAGAAGAAAGTTCTTTACTGTAAGGGTGATGAGACAGTGTAACCTGAATTGCCAGTAAAAAGGTCTGAAAAAAAAATCACGAGAAAGTTTCCCTTTCAGAACAGCTGAAGAATTGCAATGGTACTCAGGGTTGATAAGAATCTTATGAGCTGTTTGCCATCATCAACATTGTCATCAATAGACTAGGAATCACAAAAGACTATTTACTTATCCTTTTTCCCAATCCTTTTTTGTTTTTGCAGGGTGGGATGGCACATATGGTGCTGGGTGGAGGAGTAGAAGAATAACTTAAATTGAGGAACAGAATAATAAAAAGCAAAACTAATTAACATACCAAATGCATTTTACTTAGCAGGTATGCCCAAGACAACGATCTCTTAAAACTCTGAGAATGCGCTAAGAATGAACTCGGGTGCTACTCATAAAGCACTTTAGGAGAGACGAGCTTTTAATACAGTATATACTTAAGAATTGTAGTTTAATTACAACCTAGTCCTATACTTTTACCTAACAAAATGTAAAAATTAAAACTTGTTTTAATAAAACTCTTTTGTAAAAACACGATATTGGAAGCCACCATATCAGTTATATACGATTGTTTATGTGATTTTGATCTAAAGAATGGGAGGTGATTTGTAATTTTGAAGATAAGGTGCCTTTCCTTATGTACACACTATACCACCTCCGGTCTCGATGAAAATCTAATCGTCGATGTATAATTACATGCAGAACACTGCGATGTGAGGAACCGATTGCTCGCCACTGGGTAAATGGTTTCCACCTTAAACACCGTATTAATACACGCAGATCCTACAGCTTACTTGTATTATTACCAACTAAGGGGATGTGTGGTCATTTCTCAGATTTCGCTTCTTTTTTTATTATGATTATCATAGGTCCTTTAGTCATCCATCTCTAATTATTAAATAGGCCCACGCCTCTGTACACGATTATAGTAGGATGCCATGGTAGATTAGTATGTTCCTGTTACTAATTGGGTCTTCATGTTAATTAGGATAAACCCAACTTGTAGTTAGGATCCTCAACCATGCTATTCAATCTCATTTTATAACATCTCTTCCTATATCTTGCAAATCATTTTAAGTAAGCTTGCGTCACACTCGATTTATAATCCTATATCGAGCAGAGGTGGGTTCTGGGCTGATGAGTCGCATGTGACTGATCATGTGAGTTTACCCTCAAAATATTTACCATTCCTCTCAGTTTAGTGGGCAGAATGCAGCTCTCAGTCTAGTTCAACAACAATAACAAGGACATTCAAATACGTTTCTGAAAATTAGCACTACCCTAAGAAGCACGTACGTAAGTGGAACGAGCTCCCCAATCGGTTCTCTAACACCTTTGGGTGAAGAGTTATCAGTCAATTGAGGTGCGGTTCCCCACTTCATCTTCTATTTAAAAATGATCATGGAGCACGTGGGTGTGTCGGCAAAAGGTCCCCAGCTGGATTTCTTATAATATTGGTAGATTACATAGAGGTTGAGTGTAGAAAACAGAAGAAATTGGAAAATAGCCGAGACATTGAAAATTCAATACATTTACACTATTCACGCGACATGCATGTATGGTAGCGAGAGATATAGATGGTAAATATGACGACATTCTGTAGGGAGGCACTCTGTTGTTTGCGCTTAGAGGTACCAAATAGGAGTTTATTCAACGAAAGAGATACAGTATATGATCACACGTGCGATGAGAGAGTTTGGAAATAGATTTTGAAAAGTATCAGGTAATAACCCTAATTACATTTTTTAATTAATAGGCTTATATTACATAATTTTACTCTTTGCTATGAATAACAATTCTGTTGTAATTCGTGTTCCTTGGAGTTGAAGCAATAAAATTTGATTAAGGACTAAAAATAAGCCAAGGTCATTGCGAAAACCTATTTTTCATTTTCATAAATAAGAGTTTGGTGACCATTAGGAAATTCAGCTACTGTGAAGCCACTCAGTTACATTTCACAATGATCATTTTAGTCATATGTGTTTCTCAGAATGTATTTCTGTTTTTCTTGCAAAACATTAAAGTTTTATTTTAAACCTGTGCAAGACAATACACAGAGCCTACTCTAAGGATTCCTAATAAGTAGACCTAAAAAAAAAAAAATTTTTTTTTTTTATTTGGGCATCCTTTGTACCACATGCAGAGAGATTTGATTCTTAAGTACTTCTGTTAACGTGACAGCTAAGTGATGCCTTGCAGGTTCTTGGTAGCCCATAGACAGTGCTTGGAAATGTTGGATTAAACTGAAAGTAAAGGAGGAGAATTTTAACACCTGCAACATTTGTAACATGAATTTCAAGACCCTGAAAAGTGTTTAAGTTCTTTCCTTGTTTCTGATCTGTGGTGAAGATAAGGCTTTTAAGAAGCAGTTAAGCATGTAAAGTTCTTTGGGAATAAGTTCCTGAGTCTGGGTTTTGGGGTTGCTAAAGCTTTGGTTGATGAGGATGTTGGGATTTGATCAATGAAAGATACATACATACATTTTCTGTAATAGTTCTTAGTTTTTAAGACTACTTGATTCTTCTAAGTAGCCATATAGGTCACTATTTTCTTCAGCTGGCAAGGTGAGCTCCCTGGCTCTGCCTGGAAAAGCAGCTGGCTTCAGGAATGCAGTATGTCTTGTGACTACATCCACAGCCTCGATTTTCTTGTTGCTACTAGGATCACAGTTACCAAGTTTCCATATACTGATTTTACTATTAAAGTTGTTTTGCTTCAATGTCAGTGGCATGTTTCGTTGCTTCAGCCATAAGCCTGCTTTTATGGCCCGTTTCCTCTTGTTCTGTAGTAAAATTGTGTCATGTCAGAGCACTGAGGTGGAATTTAATGTATTTGCCATTGCATTTCCAGGATGGCCAGCATGGCTGCTATGCTACTATGCTGGCTTAACAGCATTTGTTTTAATTGCATAAATCTGAGAGATGTTAATTAATGCAGCCTTAACGATGAGAAATCAAGTCTGCAAGAGAAAACATTCCAGAAGTATGGATTTTGTGATCTTGCCATAAAAGGGAGACTATATTGTGTATATTCTAATGTACAAAATAAAAAAGAAAAACTTCACATAAAGCTACATTGGAAAGATCTGAAGTTAAAAACAACTGTGGTAATTTTTTTCCTGTAATATGGCATTGTGTACCATATATTGGGAAACAATCAGGGCTTTCATAGAAGATAGGAGCTGATCAAGAGGAATATTTATATATTATTTAGGGATTGCAGATATACAGGCTGGACAAAATAGGATCATCATTCCAGTTATGTTTTTGAAGCCTCTCAGTGTTCTCAAATGATGATTTGGATCTTTTCAGTCTTTATTTTTCGTTTCGCTAATGTATATTATGAAAGTGAATCTCAGTTGTGTGAGGTTAGTTGGAAAATTGGTGCTGAGTTTGAGGTGTTTTTACATTCAATTTGTAAAATAAACCAACAAGCCAAAATCTGTACAATGCCAGTCAGTGTAAAACTATGACCGTGTTAGGAGCACAGAGAGGTAACTTTTGGTTCCTGAGCTGCTCACTTTCCAATATGTGCACCATTCTCCAAACCTAATTAACGGTGGTTGAGATCACGTTTCTCTAGAGAAAAAAATTAAGTAGGTTATCCTGGACAGTAAGTGCTTTCAGGAATTATTCATGAGTCTTGCAAGTTCTCTGAATGTCTTTACGTATCACCAGATTTTATGTCTTTTGGACAGATACAAATTAATCTTGGCTGCAAATTTGGAGTAAGTATGATGAGTTAAACCTTTTTAGGAATACCATAGATATTAAATAAGGACGTTAATCATAGGCTTACAGATCAGTCACAGCAGTTACAAACTTGTTAACTCCACTTTCCTGAAGATTAAAAAAGAAAAAAAAAGAAAAAAACACACCAGCACTTTAAAACTCTGCCGTTGACAGCATAAATTTCTATTGAAGGAATGCACTGACATTTGTTAGTGTCACATACTCCATCCATCATAGTCCTAAAAAAAAAGAGCTGTATTTCGATATCCACACATCTTAGTTATTGATTTGTCAGTGACACAATAAGAACAGTGATGTCTTGTCACCTTTTCTCCCCTCCATTTTGTATATGGCTAGTTTAAAAATTATTTTTTAAATAGTATTGAATGCCTTGTAAGTATGGGATTAAGGGGGAAATTTCTAAATTGTACTGGCTCTGTGATGGCTCTGTGTTTGTTTGTTTTAGAGTGGATTTTTTTTTTCCAAGCATGTTTCAGGCCAGTGCTTCCATTGCTTAAAGAATGAGCATGTGACTGACAGGATACTATTTGGGAAGTGATGTGCAGTCTCAGAGTAATATGACATTTTATGAGCAGCTTGACTGTTTTCATTACCTGGTTTTATGCTTTTATTTCTGTGCACTAAGGAATAAGTGAGCAAGGCAGCTGTGGGAAATAGAAAAGCTGTCAGGATGAAGTTGATAGGACAGCCTTGAAATCATGCCATTGTGTCTATTAGGACATTATGGCTGTTATCTGTAAACCTTTTAAATACAAAAATCTGATAGAGCAGTTTTGATCATTAGATTGGTATTAGGTGGTTACAACTTTGAAAGACTTGTGATTTCAGCAAGGAGGTATATGGTGATATAAATTAATTTAAAAACATGCATAAGCAGTTAAAGCATAGTAAGCAGTTCATGGTGATTACTGTAAGTGGGGAAAAACACATTGCTGCATTGACAAAGCATTAAAGAGTTTGGGCAAAAAAAACGCTCCTTGTAGAAGAAATACAGTGTTTGGGACACCAAATGCTTTTTTGGTTGGGTTTTTTAAAATTAAGAAATTAACTTTACCATATGGTACAAACTGGGGTGCTTTAGCAGCAGGAAGTATCTTCTGATCTGTAAGAAGTAAATTTAAAATAAATATTATCATTTCAATTGCAGCAAGGTCGATCAGTGGTCTCAGGATGTCTTTATTAACACAGAGAGTATACAAATCTCCTCCAGTGCTTTGAAAACTGTAATAACATTTTTTATGAAAGTATGCACAAACAGATGTTTTAGTGGAATATTTAATCCCATACTGTGCCCTGGCCCTTACCGACCAGCAGGAATAGCATTTGTAGGCTGTGATTCACCGCTTGCCCAAAATGACAGACAGTGATGTCAGACAGATAATTTACTAAGAATATCTGTTTCATGCTATTGATTGTAAGGCAAATTCAGATCTAAATTACAAACATTCAAATATGGGAAACAAATCTTTTCCTTAAAGAAAAGAAAACAACAAACCAAAGCCATTCGTTTAGTTTTAAACTCATTTAAAGTAATTTGTTAGTTTTAAACTCTTTTCCTCATTTCAGTGAGGGAAAAAAACATGGAAAACAAAACACGCAGGATATATATTTTTTTTTTTAATTGACAGTAATCATTGATTATTTTTTTTTTTTTTTTAAATCTACCTTCTCATAGATATTGAAGGATGATGAAAGGACAATAATAACAAATAAGGACTGAGCAAAATAAGGACAAGTAGTATATAAAATGAGAATACTTACAACATATAAAAATTTCTGATATTTATTCTTTGGAAAAAAAAGGCAATTAAAAGGTTCCAAAGATTTGTACTCTATTTGCTACTTTAAGGTGTGTTTCTTTTGCACATTTACTATCTGTTAGAGGCATTTATTTCATTTATAAAGTAATATAAGAAAAACTGTAGAGCTAAGAGGATCACTTTTGAAGGTTACTTATGGGAAATTAAAGAGAACTCTTAGCATTTGAAATTAAAATTAGAACTTCAGGATTTAGAAATTATCTGATCCATACTGTTAAACTCATTTAACAGTGCAAAAGAGCTCTTAAATAGATTTAGTCATATTTGATATATTCTAAGCATGAATTTGCACTCATTTGATCAAAGAAAATGATAATATTATTTGTGTCAGATATGTGAAGTATTATGGGACTAGATAACTCTGATCAGGCAAGTAAATTGAGATATGATGCCCACACCTGAGCTACACAGGAGACTCCCTTTACAGACCATGACAAGAATAACTTCCATCCAGAAGAGTAAGATTTTAAATTCTATATTCAAAATTTCTATGTCTTAGCCCTGTCTTCAGTCATTAAGAATTAATTCTATGAATTGCACCTGGGAACATTTCATTAAAGGTGCTATTTCTTAGTACTAGGATAAGACTGTTTTGCAATTAATACAAAAAGAATAATTTAGAAAATAACTGATAATGCAATACTGCATTCACAGAACATGGACTTGCATACCTATTTGATTTCACTATTACTGCAACAAAACTATGATCTATAAATGAAAACTAAGTGAAATCTACTGTGGCTGTAGATCAATGTTTTTTTAAAATTATATCTGTTGATTATGTAAGCTTTGATTAAAGATATCTTTTACCTACCAAAAGAATTCTGAACTTATATCTGGTTTTGCCCTTGATTTATACTGGTCAGCAAATATATGGTATATAATGAGATATGTTAGTCAAGGTAATATTAACAGTTCATTATTATGATGCATGCTGCAGGTACAGTCACTTTTATTTTTGTTCACAGTACTTGTTCTAACATATGTGACTTCCTTTGTTGTCCTAAAAAACATTTCTCATCTGAACATCTGACTTGTGCTTTTTTTTTTTTTTTTTTCCCACACCTTGATGGCATTTTAAAATAGTTATCGGAATTATAGTAACCATATGTGTTCTAATAAAACACTACTGTTTTTACTATAACTACTAGTAGTCTCGCCAGTGCAGCAACTATTACTCCTACGTCACTAACTACACACTAATTCAAGTCAATTAAATTAAAAAAAAATCAACCATTATATCCAAGCATTATATTTTTGTAATAATGGAATCATATCTCTTCTTCATTTTTTTAGTACAATTGGATGACTGCTGCACACTCACACTCCATAATTGCTACAAGACAAATATTGTGGTCTATCTTCTCTCATCATCTCAGCAGGTGTTCTGGCCCTCCTCGTCAAATCATTCCTTGACCATGAATTATCCTTTCTGAGCATTTGCAGTTTGAATTTCCCTTTCAATCTGTCTGTATTCAAAACTCAGAAGTTATATTTCAGTTTGATCTAAATAGTTTTAAAACCCTCCAGTATTCAGTCATGAAGAATAAGTTTCAGGTGTTAAAAAGGTTTAGCTGCCTTAGTAACATCCTCTTCAGCGAGAACTGATGGCAAAATGTTTGCAAACTTGTATTTGGTGGAAATTTAAAACCAGCCAAGGCAGTTAAATATCAGTGTGGTATAATTTCTGTTCTCTTTAGATTTGTGTGTTTGACTATTTCCTTCATAACATCTGGCTCCTCCAAAAATTCCACGGTGAGATCCATTCTTGATTATGGCATAGCCATATAAAAAGCAGAGTTGTTACTTTTTATAGTATTATAGAAACTGTGCTGATAATATTTTGCTTGTGTTGGTTCAGTCACAAAGTTGACATGGAAGACCTCAGGGTCTCCAACTACGTCTTTTATAACTGCCTTTTTTTTCCCCACAAAAACACCTGCTGTTTAACAAGGACCTTTAAAGATACCCTAAAACTAAATCTGTCCTTCATATTTTCTTAGATAATAACTTTATGGAAAAACTTTCATATCAAGACATCTCAAAGAAAATCAATTATGATGTAGCAAAAGTCTTCGAGGCAAAGCTGAGTAAGGTAGAGCCCCAAAAAATAAAAAAGCAAAAGTTCAGAGAATTAACTATTATTTCCCAGCTATAAGAAACTCTTATTCCAAAGATGAAACTGTACATGCTCCTTGTGGATCTTTTGTTGTCACTACATTCAGCCCAGAATTAGTGAGATCGATAGCAGAATCACCCAATAATAATAATCATGGACATGAATGTAGAACAGGCATGCATAGGGAAGTAAGGCCAAAATGAAAATGGGGAGTGAGAGATGCAGAAAAAACACCTGAAGATGAAAGCATTTTGTATCAATTTTAAATACATTGCTTAGTTTAAAATTTCTGTCCATTTCACACTGACAGTGTGCCTTCAAATTATTCAATAGGTAAAAATATTCACAAGTTGCCAATGGAATTTTCCATTTTAAATATAGGGGTGGGATTTGTCTGGTTGGTTGAGGTTTTTTTACAAGAACCATTTTAAAGTGAGCTGTTATTGTTCCACAGACAATTTAGAGAGAAGCAGCCAAGTAGTGGAACAGGAGAGTTAGTACACTTTTGCTTTATCACAGAGAATTTTGTGTAAGTATGTCAACGTGTTCTAGTGAGAAGGTATATCTCATCTACATGGATATTTCTTCACAAGAATAAAGACTAAATTCTTCTTGGTATTAGGCCTCATCTCTGACTCATCCTCTATAACAGTTCAAATCAGTAAGAGCAAAAGTGTGTCATTTCTTCATATTTTCTTTCAAATAGGAAAGTGTAAGAAGATTTCCTCGTTCCAGATAAATTTAATCTAAAGAAATAAAATATATTTTTATTCCCTAAGAGAAATATTCTACTGAATGTGTAAATTACGACTACCAGTTTCCAAGAAGTCATTCGTAATCAGGAAATATTAGTTGATATGAGCCACTAAATTTACTCCAAATTTTCAAGTATACTTCCAATAGTTATACAAATATTAAAGTGTTCTTCAAGTTTTTTTTATTACAGATGGTTGACAATCTCTATAATGGCGGGTTTGTAAAATTTCTGGAGTACACTGAAAGACTGCTCTCATTTTCCTTAGATTGGAAGACATAGCTGCAGCAAACCGAACATTTACTAACTGAAGAACCCCATAATGATTTTCTGTCTAAGAGAATCTTGCCAATATAGTCCTGATTAAAAAATTAACCAATTTAATAAGAATTTCAGGATTTGTTTTCCTACTCTTATGATATTATTCAGACTAACAAAATATTATTGAATAGTAAGGCTTTCAATTTTACATAGCCATTACTTATTTTGTGCTCACTTGCATGTTGCTTATCCTGCTTCTTGTATCTTTAATTCTTTTTGTTACACTACTTGCTGCACTGTTCAGGGATTTAAGAAATACTGATCTTCATTAAAATAGTGCATGATAGAAAGTTTTTCATTTATGATAAGACTCTTCCCCTGAGGAGAATAGAGATCTAAACAACAGAAATAATTTTATAACATTTTAAAGAATTACTATCTGTTTTCTGAAGCACAGTTGATAACCAGAGTTCATACCAATCATGGAAAATGTTACCTGTATTATTTGGGAAGGATTTATAAAATTTCTGGTGTTCTCTATATATTTGATTTTTATTTGTTTGTTTGTTTGTTTGTTTGTTTGATTAGTTGTTTTTTTCAAAGGGCAAATAAGGATGTATGTAACTCTATAAATGTTATAAAAAGGACTTTGTTTTTTTTTTTCTTTCCCTTTTTTTGTTTGCTTGTTTCTTAATAAATTAATTTAATTGCAGTCACTTATTTACCTAGATGCATAGTGTGTAGAGGATTAGATATATCAATATGGCATTGCATTTACAAAGAATTACATTTTAATCTTCTCTGTTTCTTAGAAAATCCTCTCTATCTTTTCTTATTTGCCAAAAATAAATTAAATAGACTAACTTATCTGATATAGCATGGAAAAAACCAAGTGTTATTTCACAACAGCTGAATGTCTGGTAAGATAAAAAAAAAAAAATTAAAAGAAAAAAACTATATTAATTCTTGCTTATGAAGGGTTATTTGGCACGGCTTATATTCCGATCTTTTAAATTCTTTTTTTTTATTTTATTTCAAAACAATTTATTTTATTTCCATCACAGAGATGACCTATCGAATCAACAATGAATTTGGACCTTATTAAAAATAAGCTAGGGTTTTCTGGAGTATTTATTTTTTGGGTTTTGTTTTTTTTTTTTTTAATGGTGGTTTGGGTGGGGTTGGTTGGTTGTTTGTCCAGGGGAGGGAGGGTTGTTTGGTTTTTTTGGTTTGGTTTTTTTTTTTTTGTTTTTTTTTTTTTTTTTTTATTTTCTTTGAGAAATAATATATCTAAAATTCAGGTTAACCTAGCTGATGAAGGTCTGAAATTCATCAAAGGTGATATGTGTTCAGATTCAAGGTTAAAAAACCAAGACTGTTTTGAATTCTGAGTAAGTCTTCTTTAACTAAAGTGGGAAGAAAAGCAGTCGCCTTATGAATTATTAGGTACAGAGAGAAGTAATTAGAAAATCAATCCAGTTTGCCTGATTTAAGCGTTTTATTTTCCTCCAGCTCAACCTGTCCATCCAAAAAATTGCCTCTGTCTTTCCTGCAGACAGTGGTGTCTACTTCCATGAATGAGGGCACAGAACATGCATTTGAGCAAATGAAAAATATAGTTATAAATGCTGAAAAACAACAATTGAACCAAGTGGCGTTGCCTTTTATGCGGCAAACATCTTATATATATTACAGGGTTGGGTTTTTTCCCATTAGAGTCGTTTTTATTCTCTTCTATTTTAACAATTAACTATAAATAATAAGTAAATAATATAAATCAATAAATAAAATAATCAACACATTCATGAATAAATTTTATATAAATTGATTTAATAAACCTGATTTGGAGCAAAATCTTGGGCTTTATATTGTAAGAAGAAAATGTAAGTTTCCACTAATATACGACGAACTCCTAGGCATTTTTTTTCAGGCAAATATTTTTGTAGCAATTACTTCAAGCTAATAATCTTGCCAGACTATATAAAATAACACTGTGCCTTTTGTGAAACATAATTTTGAGGACACACTTCAGGTTATTAAAAAAAAAAGTCTGCAACGAGGTGTGCTGGTTAGAGATGGTCATGGTGACACAGTGCATTGTATACTTTTCTGTTGAAGAAAAAAGAGAAAATTCCAGGGGAGTCTTACTAAAAATGTGGTTTGATTTTTTAAATTATTATTTATTTTCTTATTGTGGATTCCTCTATGGTTATTAATAACACCCTTTGAAATTTTGACATCTCTTCCAATTTTGCAGTTCTGTGAATGAGAACTGACCTGTAGGCAAAAAATGCAATGTGGTGGTTTAGGACTTTTTTGTCTACTGGTATTTAAATACAAACTATAATTGCAATTCTCTTAGTGCTCGTGTTCCGTCGTCCACAGATCCGACCATCTCCATTTCTCGTCCCCTACCGCTCGCCCCATCTTACAGTATCACTCACATTGTTGCTTTATCTGACAGCAGACTCCCAGCCTGTCACAGCAGAGAAAATAAGAGGGAAAATCCCTTCACCACTGAGTCAATGTGAAGGCACAGTTCGAAACCAACTGTAATTTTAAATCATGATTGCTAGCCTGTCTTTTTTATTTACAGGCATGACCAATATAAGAGAGTATTGTGGAGTACTCAGAAAATTACTTTGTTATTTATTGTTAGACTTACTCTTTTTGAAATTATTATCTTCTGTTAAAAATATGCAAAGGAATGTTTCAGTAAGATTCATTTTTGTAACTGACTGAATCAGTCATGAAAAAATAGAGAGTTTTGCATTTGTAGCAGAACAGAAAAAATGCCATGTTGTAACAGATAATGTCTATACCTCTGTTCTATTGTCTTTTTTTTCTTTATTTTTTTTTTTCTTTTTTTATTTATGTATAGACAATATGTTTAAATCAAGGGAAAATTACCTTTATTGTTTACCCCAAGTGAATAGACTTGGGGTAAACACTAACTTTGAGCTTTGGGTTTTCTTTTACTATTTCTATCATTTTTCATGTTTCATTGTGTATCTTTTAATCTTACCTTTAATTACTCAGTCTAAAACTCCGGTAAAAAATGCTTCACACATTCTTAAACACAGAAGTTCTGAGAAATTCCTTACCATTTCCAGGAACTCTGAGATGAAACTTTGTAACATACATTAGAGAGAGATGTTTTAGTTCTTAACAAACCAGAATTCTGAGAATGCCATCCATCTCACAGGTAACGCAATGGTAATGACTGCAATACACAACATTTCATTTCCACTACTGATCCTACATAACAGTCTGTAATAAAACATTCTTTGCATATTCCACATGTAAACTTGGAATTCATCCCACCAAATTTCACTAAGAATTGCAGCAAGTTATTAATCCTGTCTGTATCTTGTATCTCTGCTGTGTAACTCCATTTTCTGTTGAAGGATGATTGATATTTACCTGAGAATACATGCGGAATTTACTTATTACTGAAATTAGCACAGATTCATCCCACTGCCTGGATGATGTGGAGAGTGATGTTTGACTTTTTGTGTTTCCTTTTTTTGTTTTTCATTTGGCTTGGTTTTTAATAGCAGAATATTATATTCATATCTCCAGCCACTGGACTTTAAGCAAGATAAAAATGATACCTAATAAGTGCAAAAGTTTTTGCTGGATTATATTATTTCTTTTCCCTAACTTTGGAAGTAGAATCATATACATTGCGGTGGGAAAATGCATTCCTCAAAGCAAAAAAGAGAGAAAAACTCTATTTTTATCTGCCAATAAAATTGAATGGATTATGAGAAAATTATTAAACTCAACAGTATCATTGTTATTAATATCAACAGTAGACTGAAAGAAAATGCTAGTTTGGGCATTCTGCAAGATAATAATAGCAAAATTTAATAGATACTGTAAATGTGTTCAGTGGAGTAAATCCCATATCCAGATTGGACCTCTTTGAAAAGAGTAATGGGTAAAACAAAGTTTTAAACCTTTTTCTAAGAAGAGCAATCCAACAAATCACTATTATATTCTTTCTAAAGGGTAAGAGAATCAGACACTTTTAAGCCTCTGTTAAGAAAAAAATTAAAAATTGAACAAAAGATAAAGAAGGAAAAAAAGTTTAAAAAAGTCAGTTTTTCTCCAGTATTCAACCAACGAAGGATTTTAAGAAAAAAGCTATAATACTGGCAAATTTAAAATGGTCATATAAGTTACATACCTGAAATATCCCCCATTAAAAAGTGAAAAGAGAAAATACTAGTAATAATTTGCTAGTATTATTTAATATTATGTTATGCAGCAATCTATAATTTAAGGATTTAGCATTTAGGAAGCTTCTGGTTAGATTGTTTAAATGGGCAGCTAAATTTCTAAAGAAAATGTGAAGCAAAACTGATGCTAGAAGTTTCTCTACAGGACTGATTCTTGTGTATGCCTTCTACAGAGCATTTTCATATTTAAATATAACTGTACCTATAGAAACATTAATTTATATATATATATATATATATTAATATTTTATATTTATTTGTTAGTATTACCCACCATTTATAGTATTATTTTAATATTTTATAATATTTATAACAGAAAAATAGTCATTGCAACTGTTACAGTTATTGTTTAATTTCCTTGTTATTCTCAAAACTAGAGAATACAAGGCTTTTCTGATCTCTCAGAATGTCTTTGCTAAAGCCCCAATGCTGATGACATTCAATTCTACTCCTACAGGGATGCACTACTTTCTGTTTATGCCAAATATCTTCTAAAAAAGACACAATAATGACCAGATTTTCTTTTAATTGATAGAATTTGTATATTTTTTTGAAGCAGGGCCTTCATCGATAAGGTGGGGAACAGGCATTTGGCACACTAAAAAATAACCAGCAAAAGAAAGAAAGGATATCTGTTCCATTCAGAGTTCTGTGGGACAATCTAAAAGCTACTTTTGACTCAAATTTAACATTTTTATTTTGACCAAAAGCAAATACAAACATTAAAAAAAAAAAAAGAGCTTTGTGATTTATTCATATTTTCTAAATAACACACTACTGTGTTGTAAAGGAGATATTTCTTTATTTTTCCTGTAATTATTACTGCATTTGTTCAGCATACTATGAATGCTTTAAATAAGCTTCAAACCGATCTTCATGGGTGTTTTTTTGTTTTTTTTCTGCATTTTTTTTCCTTAATAAACTGTGTAATAACAAGTTGGTTTGTGTCACTTAATTGAACACTAGGAAAACACGTGATGTGACATTAAGCTTATTATTCTTTGCATGCTTGAATGCATGACACACAGTTCCAAAAGCCTAACTGATTTCAGAGGTGATCTTCTGGGAATAAAAAACAAAGAAATATTAAGCACAACAAATAAATAGTGCACAGGTCTTTTCCACTTTATAAATAATAATAGCTATGGTATTGACACATATTGCACATAATTATTACATTCTCTGTATTAATTAGACAGATAAACAGTATAATTAGGTGGACATAGTAAACATTTGACTTGTTAATTTTATTTCCACACCATCTAGATAACTAGAGAGGCATTTTAAAATGTGTTCAAACATATATATTCAAATAAAACTTTTAAATGTTTCCCTCTCACCTTTTTTTTTTTTTTTTTTAATTTGTATTTCGTTTGTTTGATTTTCCACAGTGCATCAAACTATCCCTGACAGACTATCCCCTTACTCTTCCTCACAGAGATTATAGGACAATCCATAAGAATGACCATTTAGATTTTTTAGGTTACTCTTCAGTTAAAGAGGAAAACTGGAAAATTCTGTGGATGTATGTAAGTTATAAAAAATGTGGTGAGGTTAACTGCATAGAGTGAAACAATAACTAGAGCAATGTATGCTACTGTTGATTCATAAATTAAATTTATTGCAAATTAAATCATTAAAATCCATCATTTTGCATTTCATATACTGAGTATTAAGCAAGGATTCAGAAGACACTCAAATCAATTTGCTCTTAGCACTTTGGCTGTTTTTACAGGTTAGAAACAGCAAAATTCATTAATTGTTAACATATTGTCAGTATAGAGAAGGGAACAAACTGATACATGGAAATTAAATAAGAAGAAAAAAATTTCAAAGGAAAGTTAGAACATTCTGAAGCTGATAAAAAAAATGTTGTTTATATTTGATATTAAGACTGTATTGAGTAAAAAGTCTCAGAAAAAGCTAATGTGGTTGCTGTGGCACATTGTCAATAACTTTTTATCATTCTACATAGTGTAGTGAAAGAACACAGCCTACTGTAATCACAGATCAAGATAAGTCTTCAGGCCAAATACACTTTCTCTCTGCTTTCTGTTTTTTTACTGCAAGATTCCCAAACAGTTCAAGATTAGCTGATAGTACCTGAGATTCATTTCAGTTATATTCAGTAGAATTCACTATGAAAATAATACATTGGAAGGTGTCTGTAGCAGAAACATGAAGTTTCTTATTCATTTTAAATGTCCAACTTGAAGAAGCTAAGGCAATGGGACATTTTTTGATGAATTTTTTTTCTTTACTTAAAATGTGAAAACATCAAGTGTTAACAATTCTACACTAAGGATTAGAGTGAATTTTCAGCAATATTTTCAGTTTCCTCTTCAAATCTGTGATTGGGTCTATAACTATGTAATTGTGACCAGTAATTAATATCATAATTATTACACTAGAGAAGAACTCGAAATAGTGAGATTGGGCAAAAATGGTTGTGTTCAACTATTACTTGAAAGAACTATTCGAAGCAAACTGTGGAATCTGTTTTTACATGTCAGTGGCCTTTTATCAGGGATGGTAGGGTACACTCTTCTTAGAAACAGTGCATAAACAGGAAGGGAAGAAAAAAACATATCTTAAAAAAATGCATTTTATTGGAATCCTTACATGACTGCAAAGCTATTAAACCTTATCTTAATAGAGGGAAAATAAAAAAAAAAAAAAAAAAAAAAAAAAAAAAAAACAAAAACCATGCCTGCAGGCTTATTTCTTATGACTAGTTTCTTCAGGAAGTGAGGCACATTTATTTAGAATATGTATATATAACATAATCCATATAAACAAATTGAGACAGCAGCTGCACTGAACCATGATGTACGACATAAGCACATCTTCAGCAGCATGATGAAAAGACAGAAAGCGAAAGGCAACAGTCAATCATTAATTATATTCCAGTTACACAAACAGCTCACAGTTCAACATCAGAAGGAAGAGATGTTGAAAGATCCATGATTTTGGTAACCGAGTGCACAGCAGAGGCATTACTGAACTGTAAGCCAAAAAAAACTTGGAGAAAGGAGAATAGAGTAAGTGTTTAATAATTAGTCTTATAAAATTAGGGATACAAAAAGAATTATGATCCTAGACTTGTATTCTGGACCCTTTCCCGGCTTTGCTGCTTTCTCTGGACACAGTCCTGCATGTCAGTGTCTTTCTTGTAGTGAAGAGTCCAAATGTGAACTATTTCTTTTTTTTATTATTATTATTTTTTTACTATTTTTTTCATTATGAAATAATTTAAATTAAATCTTTTTGGTCTGCCTTCTGTCTATTTTAATATTCTTTTCTCCACATTATTTAAATTTTATTTTCTACAGACAAAATAAACTAATTTATTACCAGGTTATCACACGCTTCTAGCTTTCATTTGTTCTCCTTGATTTTCTGTCTTCCATTTCTACTCGTCGTAGTATTTCTGAGGCTACTTATTTCTTTGTTTTTTTGGTTTCTCATCTAAATGATGCAATAGAGGGAACCTATCTTTTTAAAGTATCAAACACATATTAGACTAAGAATTCATGGTATGGTTCATTTATTATGGGGTGGTACTTGAACTGGATATTAGGGAATCTGCAGACACCCTTTCCAACAGAAGTTGGAAATCTGAAACCTATGCCTTTAACTAACTTTGATCCTACTCCTTCTGGCTTTCAGAAAAACCTAGGATGCTTCTGTCAAAAAAAGTCACCTTTGAAACAGAACTTCTATTTCAGAAAGCAGCTGCGAGTGGGCTCTTTCATTAATGTTCCTCTGTTAGTTAATTCCACTTCAAGAGGAATCAGCATGTTGCCAGAAATACTGATTTATTGCAATTGTAGGACTCCCAAATGAGTTGCTTGAACCTTTGAAAGTGCACTTGTGAGATTGAAAGTTTACCTCACGCTCCTCATTTGTCAGAATTCCTGAAGCCATAGGTTTATATGGGGATATTTCTCATTTGAGTTGTGCAACAGATAATCAAGCACATGATTTCTTAACACACCACCTCAGTTTCTATTGCAGGTAGGGAAGCTCAGAACACATAGGGAAGCTCAGTTGCAGAGGGTTTTTACAGTCATGCTTTCAAAGTCCCTCAGAGAATGTATGAAGGATAGAATTTTCTTGTTTCTTCATTCCTCCTAATTTCTCTGAGGATCTGACACAGATTAATTTACACCATCTCTTTTCGAAGAATTTGGTCTTTCCTCAAGTGACAAAGCATGCAGTTCATCAAAAGAGCTCTAGTACCAATAAGTTTGGATCCTAGCACTGCTCTCAAGTCTATGTACTCCTGCCCTCAAGATTAACTGTAAAGAGAGGTACGAAAGAAGAGCCTGACAGCAACAATTAAATTATATTTTCTTTAAAAATTGAGAAAATGTATATAAAATTTCACAATTAACACCAAACTAAATCTGTTTGTCGCACTTATTTTAATGCATGCACATGGTTATGCACTAGCACCATTCTTTACACTACATATTATTTAAGCATTATTTTCCAAACAACAATGATTTGTCATCTTCAGTATTTTAAAGTGCAGCATTTAATCATTCTGTGCTGTAGGCATGGTAAATTTGGAGTTATTATGAGGAGTGGTATTGCTGCTTCAATGAAAGAATCCTGAAAGTAGTTATCTATTTATTGTGTAAATTGAGATCATTGTATAACAGAACTGCTGCAGCAAAATCTCCTTAGGCTAGAGAAATCAAACAGATAACACAAGTATTCTAATGTTGCATTCGATCACTGCAGATGCAAATATCTGCATCATCATCTAATAAAGTAAGACTTAACTTGTTTCTGTATTATTTGAATTTAATTTCTTCCACGTTTCTTTTTAATGCAAAACTTTCAGATTTATATGAAACAATTTAGTATCTGCTGGGGGACTTATTTCTGTCAAATAATTGACAAAAATGTTGGAGTTCACAACAAATTGCACTCTGGAGGGAAATAGAAAACAGTAAACTATTCAGAAATACTTCCTGATGGGTATCATAAAATTCATTATCATTATAAGTGTACACACTGTGCTAAAAAGAAATCTAATTTCTCACAAAATTCCCATAATACAGATTTGTGTCAGACTGGGGCATACACTACTTTAAATTCTGTGAGCTTTTGTGTAGTTCAGAGACTCTAGGGGTTTGATCACACTATTTAGCTTGAGAAGAGCTGTGCTACTTTGAATGAAAAAGAACCAGCCCTTTAATATCTAGAATTCTTTGTGACTATTCCCTCAGCTAAGACTCTTCGGAATCAATATTTACACTATACTTGAATTAGTATGACTGTTGACTTTAACCATTAGCTTCCCCATTTGGTATTACCTTCTGACACCAATCAGTGAAATACACTACAAGAATTTACCTGAGAGAAATGAACTTTTATATACATATAAGAAAACTTGAAAATTCATCTACTTTTATCTTGATGAAGTATTGAGATATTTGTATCTTATGGTCTTTTCCTTCTTTCTTGGTCCTTTTCCTCTCTGCTTCCATCTCCCAACATAAACAGATGCACTGAAACACTACAGAAAAATCAATGTGCTTTGTTAAATTATAGCCTAATATTTTTTTCCACGACATTTAGCTTATTTTTATCAAGCTATAGCATTTACATAGAGTCTGGCTGTTATCTGGATGTGAGTCAAATGCCAATCTTTTTAACGTCTAGTCTTTGCTAGCATGTAGCCCAAACGAGGAGGTGGGACAGTTTTTGTTATGGCATATAAAAGAATTGGTTCGTCCTTTTATCTATATTATCTCTGTGGTTTCTAGTAAAGATCTACGAGATCCAACGTGACCTCTTCGCTTACATCCTCCTTCCATCTTGTGGCCCTTGCTCCTGCCTGTGACTCCATTTCTTCCCTCTTCAACACCATGACTTCTCGAGCCCCGCTGTCCTTTCTCCTGTTTCTTCTAACAATATAATCCTACTGTAATATCCAGCAGCTTCTGAAAGTCAACCCTTCCATTCCCCCTTTCTTTTCTGTTTCACTTCTTCCCTTCATCGGTGAACTCCTTGAACTCATAGATTATAGCAATTGCCTCAAGTTCCCTTCCTCTCAATCCAACATAGATCCTCTCTAATTTGACTTTTATTGTGCACCAAGGATATGCTAACATCAAGGCCTACAATGACCTCTCCATGTCAAGTTTCAGGGCCTTTGCTCCATACTTGAACTCTGCTGTTTTTATCATGACTGATCATACACTCCTTTTCAAAATCATGCCTTTCCTTTGCAACTCTGTCCTCTCCTCACCATTTAACCACTCTGGCTTGAGCATGTAACAGATGGGTCACAAGTGGGAAAGAAAGGATACTGAACTAAACTTCTAAAGCTCTGTTAAATAAAAATATGGATCTTTTCTGAAAAAGACCCTTTTATATTGCAGTGTGAATTCTTCAATGTATGCAATAAAGGCCTGATTATATCTGTCATCTTCAGCAATTCTGTATTCCACTTCAATTTTCATATTATTTTTTAAGTTGTGGAGGAGTGGTAAAAGCAGGCAAAAGTGTGCTATCCACCTGTTCAGGAGTTTTGAGTGTTTTGTTATGTATATAAATAGCCCTAATTTATCATCTCATGAGACAATATAGAAGTGCTTCCTTATCACAACATTTACGTCAGACTTACGAAGAACACAGAATTGCAGGTGCAGCTGAAAACAAAATTGCTTACTTACAGCTAAATGAATATAAATATTTAAAACGTTAGTCCCCTAAACCATAAAGAATTCATAATTTGGACATGGACAATTAGTGAGGTCCTATAACTTCAGTGTTTTAATTAATAATGATAGCAGGATCTCAGTTTTGATCTCTCTGACTATCTCCACATATATTTGTAAGTATTCTAGGATGCTGTTGAAACAGTTCAAGTTTCTCTCATCTTAAAAGTATTCCTAAGAAAATGTCAGCATGAAATACATTAAACAAAATAGTTCAGTGAAGTCAGAAATTGAATTTCAAATTATTTTCCCAATATCAGCTCCATATTTCTTTGGTATTTTGAGCATTATCATGCTCCAGTTAGATAATATGACACTTTAAAAAGAAGAAAACTTTATTCCAGGTAATTATTTTACCTGTAATCTAGGAAACACATTTAGGTCTCTAGCTGAAGAAATAGATCTGTGTTTATATTTTGCACCCTGGAAGAGAAGATTTACTTATGCCACTGAACAAACTGGATTAATTCTAATTAGTATATAGGCCTATTTAATGACTCCCATAAGAGCTCTAAAGAGGAACAGATTTCAGCTGCCAGAAAAAGTGAGGCATAACATAGAACAATGTTTTAAGGATTTGCAACATTTATCATCATAATCAGCATTTCCACTTGCAAAGCAGCTTTATAGTCTATAAGTAAGATATTTAGCATAAATATTGTTTGAACTCTGATTTGGGGTGATATGGCTATTTAATATGCCATTAAATAAAATAGGAGGAGAAGAAAGGGAGAATGGCACAGGAAGACAACAAATAAAATACAGTATCTGACAAGATTATTTTGCACAGTAGGACTAAGTCTGATTTTCAGTTTAAAGTGTTTAGTAAGTATCACACACTGTGGAGATATTGTCAAAACACTAAGATCTCTCTTAGTCACTAGTTGCCATAATAGGAAATCTTGAAATAACATAAAGCCACATCCTTCTTGAATCCTATTTGTACCTTTCTCATCACTAGTTTTGCAAAAAGAAGCAAATATTCTCATTTTTGGCAACTATGTCAGCCTCTTTTCAACTCCTATGTTTCCGTAAAGGAGTCCATAGCACTCCTTAAATTGCATTCTCTTCCTTTTACTCCCAAGAGCTGATCTACCTATCTAGTTGGCTATACCCAAGAATAAAAAAAAAACCCAAAAAAAAAAAAAAAAAAAAAAAAAAAAAAAAAAAAAAAAAAAAAAAAAAAAAAAAAAAAAAAAAAAAAAAAAAAAAAAAAAAAAAAAAAAAAAACCCCTAACTTATATTAGGAAAATGCCAATGAAAAACCCAACAAAAAACCCCAACAAAAAAAAACAAAAGCAAATGAACAAAATAAAAAAACACACAAAAAACCACACAAAAACTCCAAGCAAACAGAAAACCAAACAACAACTAAACAACCAACCAAAAAAATATTAATTATAAAAAAAAAAAAAAGAAAAGAAAAAAAAGAAAAGATATCTCCATTGATAGATAGGCTACTAACTCTCTGGAGACATATCAACTATAAAGCAGTAACATCACCAGAAGGAGCCAACTAAAACCAGTTCTAGTTTTATTTGCTGGTTCAAAGAGGTCAACAGAGCAAAATATAAAGACGTAATAAATACGGATTCCCTTAAATGAATCTGATTTTTTCAACAAGGTTAAAGACAGAGCCATCACAACTATAAAGCTGGCGCCTGAACAATATTTTAAACTCCACATTCCTGAAATATAGTAATACAAAAGAAATGCAAAGCACAGATTAAAAAAAAATGGGATCTATTTCAGCTCTTTAAAAGAGTTATGTAGCACATCTTAAGGAATTCTGTTCCTTTCATGACTCTACTAGTTTGTATGAGTAGATTTGATTCATGTTTTCCTCTGATAATATGCATTTATAATTCTGATTTGTTTTGATATTAGTAAGATAAATGGTGCTAGGGACATTCCTCTGACTCAGGTGCTCAATAAAGTGGCTTAGCCAGAACTGCACAGTTAATGTATTCTCCTTTGGGACAAAATAGCTCTGATCAGGATTTTTGCTCCTGGTCCCCTCTAACTGCTCCATTATACTGGGGAATTATTGGGACTAAATTTACAGGACTAAAATAATCCCAGGAACCTTACTAACAACTTAATTGCTGAGAAAGTTTTATCTTACTGCCTCGCAGTACTTAACTTGCCAGTATAGCTGAAAAACACACATCACCATCTTCACTTCTTTAATATGATGAACAGAAAAATGAATTTTACTGTTGTTCAGTGAGCTTGGATGATGCTTTGATCTGATGGACAACTGAAGCTTAGAAGCTGTACTGATGGTACTTCCCTGACAGACTCTGAAAGGTTTGTGGGATTTTTTGTCAGCTCTCAATGACTTTTCTTTTGCTTGTTGCCTCTTGTGATGGCTGCAATTGTTCTGGAATCTGGCAGAAACATATATAGCTTGATGTGACTCTTCATTTGCATATAGATTTATTTCCCTTTCATATATCTTATAGTCAAATATACAATATATTTCTGGACATTACCTTTTGATTTTCTTGTCAGACAGTTGTAGAAATAAGATCAGCAAACAAAACCCCATAGGCAACAATAAAGAAATATGATGCCAGATTCATCTATTATGAATTTATATCCATTTCAATTCCAGCTCTAGCATGAACAACCCACAAAAGTTAATTCATTTAGAATTATTAGAATTAATTCAAATGCTCTATGTTTAGAAGCTTAGTTACTTCTATTTTAAATCTCTGGTTATGCAAGTAAACAAATTTCTTAGGATCTCTCACCTCAAAAATCATTTGGAAGTGTGAATACTTACTAAATATGTATTTGGAAGTACCAAGAGAACAGTAGAGAAATATATCTACTAAGATATGTATTATCTTAATAAATACATTTCTATATAAATCTATATATCTAAGATATCTGTTAGCTGTTAATTCATAACACAATAAATTCAAAGTGAAATTCTTTTCACTTTTCAAAGTGAAATAAGAGGGAAGTTGCAAAAAGGAAGATAATTTTTTTTGAAGCAAAAAACAAACAAAAAAAAAACCCAAAAAAACCCAACAAACAAAAAACACGAATAGAATAATTAATTTTTATTAGCTTCAATTTCTTGTTAATTTAAATGTGTATATTGAATTTCTAATGCTGCACTTCAGATAACATCAAATATATCCAATTTATAGAAGTGAATATATGACTTTTATGTCAAGTTTCTCTCAAATTAAATAGAAGAAATCGGGAATATGATGAAATGGAGACATAGCTTATACATACGAGTATAAACATTTGATTTTGGGCTATTTGGAGTATTTTACCAGAATTAATAAACATTGTATCCCACTGATTATACTGAGTTTGAATGCAAACAATTCCATAAGGACTGTACTTGGGAGACTGATTAACTGAGGATGTTTTAATGGGCTACTTTAGGTGTTACCTTTTGATCAATGTGCTTAAAAGTACTTTACTACCTGAAATTTGTATTGAAAGTCGTCTAAGACAGAGTCACTTCAGCCCTTTAATGTCACTTGGCATGATTCATAAAAAACTAGTAAAATATTGCTCCAGAACAAATGCGGAAATGAGGAAATGTAGTGAAGATCGGTAGGAAAAGTAGGATGGATTTACTGGGTCTGGCTTTTGTGTACGGTTGATTTTTCCAGTAACTATCTATTATTCTTGGATATTTTAGGGCTAACCTTACATATTAGTGAGTGCATACTTCAGCATTGTCATAAGAGAGCACCAAAATAAAGAGAAAATTATGGAAAAGACAGGTCAGCATCTCTGTGTTGCCTTTAACACTGTATTAGGTGAACACTGGGGACTGCAGGTATTAGTAGATATGAAAAGTTCATCCCAATGCACTTCCCTCCCTTCTCCCCACCTTAAAACATTTTTTTTCCTCTCCATCTTATACTGGCTTCTGGATACCTTCTTTGATTCCCTTTTGATCTTTCCTGATCACATCACTTTAGTGATCTTATTTAGATCTTGACAATCTTTTCAGCTTGTTTAGTTTTACATTTGTCTTCAAAACTCTTATGTTTATTGTCGTTCCTTTGTTTTGCTTTTCTAACTTTTTTCAATTCCTCTACAAACAGAAAACAACTTGTGCTAAAAGTTCACTTGTGAATAATATCGGTGCATCTCTCATCCTTGTCTTGCTCAACCTGATGAGACTAAATTCTGATTATCTCACATACATGCTTCCAATAACTTCACTTGAACCCAAAGATGATTTAATACTCAATTACCTGTAATCTTTTGTCAAAATTAAATTTCTATCAAGTTAAAATCATTATACTGCAGAAGTCAGTAGATAAAATCACAGTTCTACTTATGAATATGTTCTCATCAATCAAAAGTTGTCTTCAGTAAAGTCTGATTATTAAATGTGGGATTTCCATTCAACAGGGTTTTCAAAATGCCAAGATTCCGTATTAACGTTAACATCATCTTGATACTTTGCTTTCCATGTTAGTAAATTTTAATGTGAATTTTATTGTATGGAAATTTTTTGTCTGCATTCTTAGTTGCCAATATAATTAAAATTTCATATATACCAGGAAGATGTAGCTCAGAGGCTACACTTTTTGTTTCTAAAACATAATCAAAGATCTTTCTATTTTAGGTGTCATCAGAAATTATTAAGAAAATTTAATGTCAGAAACATATATAGAAAAAGTGAATCAGGATTTTAACTTCCTTTAAAAGATCTCCATTAGCTATGAGGTTTAACCTAGAAAATTTGGATGAGTGAATAAAATGAGATTCCTTCTTCAAATTACATGTTGATTTAATATGTCACATTTTCATAGAGAATTGAAAATAAAAGCATTACAGAATTTATCTCAAGATCATAGAGAAGAATAATATAAATACCATTACTGAGAGGGACACAGCAAACTTCTTAAGAATGGTACTAGCAAGTTCCAAATATTCCATCTGTCGTGTGTTGATAAGACAAAACTCTTAAGTCACAAAGCTCTAGTAGAGTTTTTTCACCTTTTAATAAGGTGAACAAAGAAGCTTTCAGACTAAAGGAACAAAGCCACAAAGAGCTATACATTAGAAACACAGCATTCTAAAATGAGATTTCATGCCCAGTAAGACCCTATTTGATACTTTTTGACGGTTTTTTTTTTTTGTCATATAAATGAGATATGTCAGAATGAAACAAAAAAAACATGGAATGTATTTATTTACCTATTTATTTTTCTCCCATAATCTCTAAAAAAGCTATTTTCACACTCAGTATTAGAGATTGTAGAGGTAACCTACTCTGAAATGAGTCTGGATAGAAGTGAATAGAGTAATCTCCACAGTGTTTGTAGCAATTGTTTGAGATGGACGGTAACAGCAGAGAAAAGGACAGAGTCTTTGAAAAATCTTATGCACTAATTACAAGTCTCAGTCTTTAGTATTCCATTAACTGACTAAATCACATTTTTCAGATCAGTATCCCTGTCTCTTCCCTGGTTTGTGATCCTATACCGCAGGATGAGTAGGTGTGTGAGCTTTTCAAACAGCTCAGCTGGCACACAGTCCAAGAAGCAGGAGACAGCAATTATGCAACAGTTCCTTCACCTTAACCTTATGAACAGTTGTGCCACATCCATGTGGTACAAGAACACATTCGTTATGGGATGGGATTGCCATCTCCATCTTCTATCCTTTCACCTGTCTCAGGACTTCTGATCTTTTGAAGAGGTCCAGTGTGCATACACACATGTGCAAGTGCAAGTGTTGGATCATGCATATGGATAACTGAACATATTTCAATGTAGTGACAATTTGTCTCAATCCACAGCCAGACATATTCCATTAAAAGTTCTTATGAACTTCTCACATTGCAATCTTTTCTCGTTTTCTAACGGAATTTTCCTTCTGTGCATTATGAATTGTTCAGATATTTGTTTCTTGGAAGGAAGCTCAGAGAAACAGAGAACCTCAGAAGAGAGTTATCTTTTTACTCTAAGACTGGTTTTAATTTGCTATGATTTTATACTTTTCCTATGTATCTAGAGATTTAAAACATATTTGTATAAAATCCTGCACCCATGTTGCTGGATTGTCTCTCTGCATTCATTAAAACCTGAGGCAATATTTTGAGTACTATTGCTCCATGTGTTGATTTTAAAAGGAACTGGCACAAGAAAACTCTCTGAAACAAGGATTTGGCCTTATCAGTAGTTTTTCATACATAAACCTAAAAAAATAACTGAAAAAATAAGAATTTTGTCTTTAAACACACTGGATTTTGAAACATTTTTGCTGTCATGGTTTTCTGTGATTTATCTAGACATTATGCTAAAAAAATGTACTCATTTTGAAGCTTATGGTGAATTTTTCATGGATACAATTCTGTTCTATAATTTGAATTGTCATGTAAAAAAACATAAAAATGTAATCTCTAAAGTAGTTAACTTAAGCAACAGATTTTAGGGATTCATGGGAAGTTTACAGAAACTCAATGGAATGAAGAAAAAAAAGCAGCCAACCATATTAAGAGAACTATCTTATGCCAGTAAACACTGTTATATAACATTAGCCTGGAGCTATGTTAACTTCAAAATATAGATGTATGCATTTAACTTTCCGAGACATTTCCAGACAAGTTTAAGTTTCTTAAATAGAAAACTTCTACTGTTGCCTGAGAGTGAATATGTGAATATAAATTTTAGAGATACAGAAGAAATACTGTTGTCTTTCAGAGTTAATGAATAATATTATGTGCATTGCTAGGCCTATTTGCTTCAGGTCTTTTTTTAAAATATTTTACCCTTTCTAAATCAACATCATGTGTAAAATGAGAGAAACTAAATTTGATCGCAACGAGTACTCTGTAAGATATAACAATAAAGCTATAGTAAAAATATATGGTAAAAACCTAGCCAATCAGTTACACAAACATCTCCAAAGGAATCAGGTTTTTAATATGATAAAATAATTTACAGTTTTTCAGAATCGCTTATCCAGCAGATGTAGCAAAGACCTATGGCTTGATTCAAAATCCTGATATAAGAATCCCTCATATACTCTGAGTTTTACCCTCTATCCTTCTATCATTACAGTTTTTATTACCAATCTTTATAAAGCACATATTCATACCAACTTACTACTTTCATACTTCAGGTTTCTATTAAATACAAGAAACATGCTTTGGTCTGTTAGCAGCTGGTCTTTTTAATTTAAATTTCTTGTTTTTCTACTTTTTTCCTCAGGTTCTCAAGGAAGTTCCCTTTTGCTCCTTTTAAGAGCAAGGCTTAAATGCTTCGGTTTTAATTAGCTGAAGCTTGATGACTCTTCAGATATAAAATTTGGTTTTATTTATTTCCCTTATGATTTTTCCTACAAATTGCTTCAGGATCTTGATATATTACTGACTTAAAGTATCAGCTGGCACTGTACAGAATGTTAAAATATATTCGGGAGACCAAATGTTAGGGCTCATATCCTAAATAAAGGTGTTTCATACAACTTACAGATAGATAGAGTGATGTCTCCTTTCACTTTCATTAGAGAAGACTATAAGCTGTATTACATTGTTAAGATTAGGCTTCTGCAATGTATAATAATTTTTTTTTAAACTAAATTTATTGGTCAGGAACATTAGATAAGTATTAAGAACAAAGTTGTTTTTCATGAAAAAAAAACAATTTTTTTATCCCTTTTCTTTTTGTAACATGTTAAGGAAAACATTCTAACAATTTTTCTCACAATATATGTGAAAAATTTCCTCATCTATTAAATGACATTAAAAAAATTGTATTCCATTAATTAATTTGGTCACATTTACTTTAAAAATTGCATATCATTTTTCTGGAAGAGGTAACAAAGGACAGGTTTCTTTCTTTCATACAATGTTTTTTTCAGTGAGATTACTCTTAGGCTCTGGCAGTATCACAAGATTTTAATTATTTGGAAAAGTGTCCTCTATATATATGTATATATATATATGTATAATATTCATATGCAATATGCATATATTAAAATGTAAAGTATTCCTATTCAACTTTGTGCCAATCAAACAAATCAATTGGTTACCCTTCTGACCTCTGAAGATCTTTTAGTCCAATTTGCCTGCCATAGGTAGGACATTTCTCCTAGACCAGGTTACTTAATGTCCCATCCAGCCTGACTTTGTTGAATATTTTCAGAGACAGGACTTCCACAATTTCTCTGTGCAACATGTTCCATTGTCTTACAACCCTAATCACAACAAATTTCTTCCTTACCTCCAATTCAAACCTACCCTCTTTCAATATGAAACCATTGTTTCTTTTTCTGCCTCTACCAGTCCTGGTAAAAATACTGTCCCCTCCTTTTTTCCCTCTTTCTTCTATTTACATATTGAAAGAGCACAATAAGGTCACATACTGATAATTGAGATCTCTAAGGGAAATTTAAATATTTATGTTACAGAGAGCGTGGTAACCTTAATTTCTAAGTCAGATAAGACATCATAGGATTGACATCACCTCCTGCAAAGTGCTTGCTAGTACCAGTCAAATCCTGAACAGTGACAATTGAATCCCCTGCATACTAAGATCTTTTCATTGAAAGGGAGACATTGGAGACATGTAACTCTAAAACATGCTATCAGGAGCGAAGAATAAAACTAAAGCATACTCAAACCAACCAAAACAATGAAAGAATTACAGAAATAGAAGATGTATTTGTCACCTGCAAAAATATTAGGTAGCCATGGAAAATCATCTCCGCTACACATCCAAGTACACAAACACTCTTAAGAAGTTCTTAAGCATCTGTAATTTGGTCAGGCATCCAAACCTCTATATTATTAGTACTACTGCATGACAAATTACTTTTTGATGTTAGAAAGTCCATATTCTCCTTTATTTTCTGAGACAAAATAAGGCCATGTAACAATGTTTTTATTCCTTTTTTTTCCTCTGGCTTTATAAAACAAAGCAGATGTTTTTGCCAAGTTTTAGCTCCTTAGGAATTAAGTCATTTGTTCAGCATGTGCCTTTTAATTAATTACTAAAGAGTAGAATGCTAATGTATTCCTACTAAAGGGAGAATTCTGAACAGCTTCTAAATTGGTATCTTGTTATACGTAATTCATAAATCCATGCACTTTTCGTTTTCTAGTTAGTGTGATAGTGAGATATCCTTGCATAAACAGAACTTATTTAGCTATCTTTATCTTTATGATTTTGACTCAAAATTTACCCTCCAATAGCATGTTTCCTTGACAAAACTTTTTTTGCTGCAGTTTCAATGTCTTCTATAGTATAATAAATTCAAAAAAAAAACAAAAACAAAAACAAAAACAAAAAACATTTCCATGTGAGACAAACCCATGATTTTGAAATCTAAATGTCTGGACATTTTAGTGAATTCAGTATTAATTACATCCCTAATCTACTCTAATTTAATTACCACATTAACATGGCTTTTAAAAAAAGAAAGGAACTTGTCCTGTAGCTCAACAAAAATCATTCCGACTTGTCTGTATTTCCATAGCATTTGTAAAAGTAGTTTGTCTTAATAGTATAGGTGTATTTACATCATGCATTTTTTTGGATGTGGTTTTTGAACATATGCCATAGGCAGAGTTTTTCATATTTCTTTGTGGCTCCTAGGTATACATACCAGTGTGAGTGGAGAGGGAAAATCACCTCCCCATATCTGCTGACCACATGCCTCCTAGCGAAGCCCAGGAGAGTCCCCTTGGTCACGAGGTCAAAGTGTTCACTCATGTTCAACTTGTTCACTGGGACCATCAGGGCATTTTCTACACTTCTCCCTACTGAACTTTATGAGGTTCCTGATGGCCCATTTCTCCAGCCTACAGAGGTCCTTCTGGATGGCAGCACAACCCTCCTAGGGTTTCAGCCCTTCCTCTCGATCTTGTGTTATCTGTAGACTTGTTGATGGCACACTTTGACCCCTCATCTAGATCATGACTGAGGATCTTGAACAGGACTGGGGCCAGTGTTGACCCCTGGGGCACACTGGTGATTACTGGTCTCCAACTGGACTTTGTGCCACTGATCACCAACCCCTGGGCTGGGATGTTCAGACAGTTTTAGGTCTGCTTCACTGTCTGTTCGTCCAGCCGGTACTGCCTCACTTAATGAGGAATTTATTGGAGGTAATGTTAAAACTTTTACCAGAATCAGGGTAGACAATATTTGGATCTCTCCCCTTGTCCATTAAGTAGGTTGTTTGATGCTTATCAGCTCTCAAGTGTGACTTCCATTGGTGAAGCCATGCTAACCACTCCTGATTACTTTCTTGTCCTTCATGTGCCCGGAAACACTTTCTAGGATTAGTTACTCCATCAGCTTTCTTAGGGATCAAGATAAAACCAGTTGGACTGTAGTTACCTGGGTACTCATTCTTGCTATGTTTGAAATTAGGAGTGACATTTTCTTTCCTTCAGTCCTCAGAAACATCTCTCAATTACCTTGGTTGTTCAAAGATTATGAAGAGCGGCCTTGAAGCAACATCAGACAGATTCCTTGAAATTCAGCTGTTACTGGGTTTGGACTTATCTGTCAATGCCATTCAAAAAATCTGGTACACTCTTGGATAATTTCAAAGGTATTAGATGCCACCATTAGGCATCTAAATCAAGCATCTTTGTTACAAAAACGCAAAAAAAAAAAAAATTGGTGTTGATTGCAAAAGCTTTATTTTAGGTTTAATTATTGTTTCAGAGTTGTTTTTGTTGGTTTTTCTTTCTTTTTTTTTTTTTTTTTTTTTTTTTTTTAGTTTAATTTTGAATTAGGAAGCTAAAGCAGTCACTGGTAATTTTATCCAAAAGGCACTTCCCTCATACATTTTAACTAAGCTAGCCAGTTACATGAATCAAAACAAGCAGATTGTCAGGGTAACCACAAAACCATGGCTGAAACTCAAAGAGTAAAATAATTTCAATACCTTGCTGGCTGAAGGATCTCAAAGCAGCACTCAGGCACAGACACAAGCAGGAATTAGGCTTAGTTCTTTCTAGCAGAGGGCAGATCTGCTGCTGGCACCCATTTATCAAAGTTCTGCACATGCATGGTTTGCAACCATGTTGTGATTGTCCTCTGCACTTTTTTTATGATCTCTGAGTTGTGATCTCTTTCGCAACAAGGAGCTCAAGTACATCTGTGAGAGTGCCTCCAAGTTTTTCCAAACACCTATGTCATCTCTACACAGAAATTTTAAGTGTCAAAATGGACAATGGATTAACAGCAGAAGGTGTAAATATGGTTTCCCACACTGATATTCTCCAGGCCTTGGTGTTCCCAGCAGCATAGTCACTTGATCAAACCCACCCCCTCCTCACTAATCTTTCAATTTTAGCCCTTTCCTCCCAACATCAGTAAAGCAAAGTACAAGTAGTCTTAAACAAACCTTTCTCAAAATGTATCTTATCAGGCAGTGATAAAGCATGAAGACCAGAACAAATGGACTTTCTTAGATTTGCTGACAATTGCACTTAAAGCTGCTTCATAGCTTTCTCACAGCTGAGATATCTTCATTATGGGCCCCAGCAGCTGAGGTTGAAGTGCTTATTCTGCCTGGAATTTAGGCTGATTCAAGAGTTAATTCACAGGCCAAGCCACTTGTAGACCAAAATGATTGTGCTGTTCCACTGCTGTGAATGATAGCCTAATAGTTATAATGAAGCCCATGTAAAGTCTTTGTACTTCTTTTGGCCATGACAGAGTTAATTTTCTTAATGGTAGCTTGTGTGGTGCTGTGCTTTGGATCTGAGACCAAAAAGGGGATCAGTGATACTGATGTTTTTACCTGTTGCTGAGCAGGGAGAGCTTACCCAGCATCACGGATTTCTCTGCTTTTCACCCCACCTCACCAGTGAGTGGGGTGGGAGTGCATAAGGTATTGGGAGAGGACACAGTGGGCAAACCATAACTAGCCAAGGAGATACTCCATATCATGTGGCATTTGATCAATAACAAAAGCTGGGAGGGGGAAGAAGGAGGGAGGGGAGACATTCAGAGTGATAGTATTTTTTTTTCCAGTAACAGTTACACACGGTGGTGTAACCTGCATTCCTGGAAGAGCCTGAATGCCTGAATGCCATTGGGAAGCAGAGAATTAATTCCTTGCCTTGCTTTATTTAGTCATGCAGCTTTTGCTTTAACTGTGAAACTGGTTTTATTTCAACCCACAATTATTCTTACTCTTACTGTCCCCATTCTCTCCTTTAGCTCACCATGAGAAACTGATGAAAAGCTGTGTGATGCTTATCTGCCTACCAAGATTAAACTACAACATATTCAGGTGTAGAAACCCCTTTGTTCTGGATTTCTATTCTGATGCTGATACTGCTGAATTCTATACTGAGAGAATAAGACTGCATGAAAGGGTTAAGATATAATAATTTTTTCACTAATATCCATACATTCTTCAAAAATTTGTGGCTGAACCAAGAGCTGACTCTGTCCTTATAGTTTTGTAAATCTTATTTACCATGTTTCTATTCAAATTTTTCTCTTGCACTTATTCCCAGAGCATGTATTTACCCATTAAGAATATTTTATTCTGGCAGAAGTTGATAAAGGACACATTAGAAATATCTGATCACCCTCCACTGCCTGTATTTCAGTATTCTGGTGCCAGTGCAGGGCACTGACTGGTGAGGAATGCAAATATGGACTCTTACTACAAGGCCTACCATACAGAGGTGGTCTGTAAGCTCATAAGAGCTAAGAAGAGCTGGTCTTAAGCTTTTTTTAAGATCAGTGGAGAAAAAAAAAATATTTAGGATTGATTCATCTCCTTCTGAAATGGGTTCTGAAAAACCTCACATGAACTCTATTTGGACCCTTGGAAAAAAAAATAGCCTAAAGTCAAATATTCTTACAGATCTACTCAGTTGCCACATTTTTGCGTTTCATGGCATTTGAAGTGCCCAGAAGACACTTCGAATATTCCAGCTGCCTTCCCAAATAAAGACATAAATTTGCCAGTCTTTGCAGCCCACTTGGATGCATTAGATCCTTAAGGAGTTTCAAATAGTCCAAGATGATGGAGTATGGGAAATTGAAACAATTACCCAGTTATATACAAGACATATAGATAGAAATTTTGTTAGCAGACATGTGAAGAGTTTCATCTTGCTTATACTAATTGATTGCCAGTGCAGATAAAAAATGTCATTAAAAAAAAAAAGAGATTTTTTTTAAATTTTACTGACACAGGCTGGAAGAGGATTGCCAGTATGACTGAAAGAAAATATGAGAATTGCATAAACATGCAATTCTTTTATCCCGTAATTATGGTGGGGGTAGGATTTCTCTAATCTACTTTTGCTCAATGTAATTCTCCAGTTGGATAAGTGATATGGGTAAGTTTGATACTGCCTAATAAAGGGGATTTCTCATCCTGAAGAAGAGTTGTAGTGAGTTGTTTACTTCTGTTCTGATTAGTTTGGAAAAAAAAAAAATTGTAAAAATTAAAAACAGAGACCGAGTGAGTTACTTCTTCAATAGTGTGGATGATAGGGTTCCAGCATCATAGATAATTCTCTAACCTATACATGCCCTAAATTACTCTAGAGACAATTCACAGGTTTCTGTAATGTTCAGTAGCCGAAAAAGGTACTTTTAAATAACATCTCCTCTCCACACACTAGACACTTAAGAAATTTTAGTAGCTATCTTCAAATTCCATCTGCCTGGAATGGAGCTGCTCTGTAAGGGATGGTGTACTGGAACAGCAGGATCTCTCCCAGAACCCAGCCTGAGGAGAAGGGCATGCTGAGAGCGCTATCATGGACAAGAAAATGGCAGAATTTAAGAGACCTTAGGAAAGCTTGGGCAGGATGAATAAGACCTGTGAGTGACCCTCAGGGTCCTGACACTGCTTCTCCTTAAATAATGTTCTAATGACCCATGCAGACACAGCTCCACAGCCTTGGGGTCTCCCCTAGGTGCACAGCCTTCCTGCAAGGGACATGCTGTCCCATTTTTTGCCTCCCCTGCTGCTCCTGATATGCTGTTGGTGCACCCACCTCAGAGAAAGTAGCCCAGGTGATGTGCCTGCTCCCCAGAGCTGCCTCTGCACTGCCAGCCTGCTGCTGGGTAGCATCTGTGCTGTCCAAACTGGGCAAGTTTCAGGGTGCCCCAGGAGACAGCTGGTGGGGACAGAATCTCTCAGCTGAAGCAGATAAGTCTAAATTTCCTCACAGTATGATGACATCCTTATTTAATATGTTTCCAGGTAATCCCCTCATTAGTGTTTCATTCTGCTAATATCTGTTTTAAACTATCTTCTTCATAGTTTTGCCAGGTTTTGGTGAAAAAGCGCTCCAGAATAGGCAGCATTGGATATTCCATTCACACATGCTATGGGAATTCAGTTTCTGTCGTATCAATTGTTTTTACTCAAAACACATTACCAAGAGGAGGTATTGCAGACTGCCCCCACACTTTGTACATAGATATCAACAAGTGTTGAAAATTGTATAAATCAACTATTTGGGTTTCCTCCATATTCTTTGTAGGGATAAGTTTATTACAACTACTAAACATTTATTTTTAGTTCATTTCATTATACTTATTTTATTTACTAGAGAAAAAAAATAAACAGTCTAACTTTTAGATAAAGTGAGAGAAAATGTAGACTGCATAAGGGATGATCAAAAGTTCTTATACCTGCTGGTTGTTCATCAGGAGGAAATAAAAGAGATAAAGAATGACCTGATTGTACCATATGATAAGAAAGAACAGAATCCAGGCTTACAAACTTTTTATTGCTTTCTTTGACTTAAACACAAGAAATGCACCTACATCCATCTCAGACATGCCAGTGTGCTCCCTGAATGGAGCCTGCAGTGAGCGTGAATCCCTTTGTAGTGAGACAGTGACTCAGATAAACATGTTGTTAGTGTCCATCAGATTCAGGTTCTGTGATAGGAACTGGAAAGTATTATTGTGATTGTATAAAGGACTGGAGGGAACACGTTTTCCATTAACTTGGGCTCAAAACAGCTCACAAACACAAGTGAGTAAATAAGAATGTTATTAGAACGGTTGCAAGACTGTTATTCTGACTTCCAGGAAGTCTTTAAGAGATCATAGTTTATACTGAAGTTTAAAGTGGGGCTGATGATAGTCACACCAGAAAATATTTGTGCTGAAAATCAGATATCTAGCTATCTTCTGAACAAGAAGAGGATAAAAAAATGTAATTACTTTTAAAGTAGAACTTTGCCAGCTTGTAAACAGAATCATACAAAATAAGGCTGGAACTGACAATGAAAATTCACCCAGACCATGTCCATGCACCATGGTAATAACAGCAATACTCATGAAAGATTTTAAACTTATTTAAAAAAAAAAAAAAAAAATTAAAACAGTACAGTTTCCCATTGAAGTCTATTGCACTGTTTACTAGACTAAATTTTAATTTTTTTCACTAAAGTCTAGGGGAAAAAAATCTTGACTCAGTTAATTGATGCCTCATTCTTCTTGATAAGGAAAACACTACTACGATTTTTTTTTTTTTTTTTTTGTGCAGAAAGTGGTTCCATGGAACACTTGTGACAAGCTCAGTCTTTTCTAAACCATCAGAAACCTAATTCTTTCTGTCTTCCTTACATTCAGTTTGGATTTGTCTAGACTGTTAAATACTGTGTAAGAGTTTCTTGCCATAGCTGAGGTCTTGAGTTGGTGACATCCGTTACAACCCAGTAAGAAATCATTCAGTACAGATGTGGTTTGTCTTCCCTTTTTCATATCTACTTGCATTGTAACACCAGTACACTATCTAGCCTATTTTTACTTCATTTGAACACAGCAATTGGGGCTGGTTAAAAGGGAAAGAAAAGATAATTTTTTCTCACATTTATCTCCTGGGCTTTTGTTCATTAATAGAAGTTACAAATCCATGTTACCTGTTCTGGTAATTAGGATTTTTCTCTCAGATGTTTTAATAAGTGAAGTGCATGAACACTGGTAACATTCGTTTTACCACACAGTAAGTAATATCTATAATCTTTAGATTCTAATTTCGTCAAGAGGCTATGAAAATAAAATGGTTATTAGATAATTTTCTAAGGGTCACTCTGTAAAGATGTTTCAGATCATGGAAATTTCACATTTGAGAATTAACTGCAGAGTTTCTTTAACACTGCTCTTTCCTTTAAAACTGAGGAAGATGTAGCTCTAATTTTTAACAAAAGCCACATTCCCAGAGAAAATACTATCAAGCTTTTAAGTCCACTAGTAAAAAGCAATATCACTATGATGACAGTAAAGGGCAGTGGTTTTCATTTAGAATACAGCTCTTCAGATTTTAGACTTTAATGTTTCTATGTCATATTGTAATTTTGTTTTTATTAGACCTAAAAAGAGAGTAAAATCATCCAAAATCACCCAAATAATTGCCTGCTGACTGGGTTTTTTTTTCCCCATATTTCTCATCTCACTTGTTTTGAGCAGGTTTTTGTTATGTGTCAATGAGATTAAGAACAACAGAATATATATGCATATATATATAAATCCAACATAAAGATAAATATTTTCCTGTGCTTTTAACTGAAATACAACATACTTAATTTTGTTTTTATTTCTCACTGTTCATATTTTTGCGGCTAGTTAATACTGACCTGCATCTTCTTCTACTTATTATTTCACTAGAGTAGCATCTTGTCCCATACTAAAATGATAACCTAAGCTGAAGATGCTTTCCTGGTTAATATGTACCCATGAGTATGGGGACTAGAAAAGTGAGGATTATTGGAGTTTTAAGTTTTCTGCTGGTCTAAATTAAGAACTAATTATTATTTGCCTGAAGCAAGGAGAAGTAGGAAAAGAAACTGGCCATTAAAATAAAAAAGAAAAAAGCCCCATATCAGAAACTCCAAACCAAAACAAATTTCACCTTTGTTGTTTGAATTACTTAGAATTGTGTGATATCTTGTAAGGCTGCACTTGAGATCACTGTTTTCACTTGAATGATTTCTGACTGTTAGCCAAAGCAAATCTGACCAGAGTGAGTTTAAAATTTTAATTTGAACAAACATGTTGGTGATGTATTTCCATGGCATCTATCATGTGAAAGTAAAAAGTGCTTCAAAAATGCAACACACTTATTATTAACCAGAGGTTCAGTTTTCTATAAATATTAAACTATGATAGTAAATTAATGCAAAAGAAAACAGTAAATAAGCAAAAAGCTTAAAGTAAGCTAAAAGATTCCCATAGGGTTGATTTTCAGGTTGTCATTATAGGAATAACAACTGGTTTTCTCCTGTGAGTGGAAAGCAAAAGGCATTTCCAGCAAGATGCCTAAAAATCCTTTGATATAGTTATCTTTATGTCTTCTTTTTTATAATTAGTGGGTTTTTTCCTCCAAAAGAGAAAATTAAAAATCACTGTATTTGAAAGAAAGGCAATTAAAATCATGTGGTCACAAAAAAATTCACGTTGGATGGGAC
This sequence comes from Malurus cyaneus samueli, assembly GCA_009741485.1. Taxonomy (NCBI): domain Eukaryota; kingdom Metazoa; phylum Chordata; class Aves; order Passeriformes; family Maluridae; genus Malurus; species Malurus cyaneus. Next base: position 47,023,392 of record CM019214.1, on the reverse strand, counting down.
CTTGAGAGGTCGCCAGTCCAATGTCCTGCTCAGAACTCTGAGGTCACAACAGGATGCCTTGGTATTTATCCAGCTCAGTCTTTTAAAGCCCAGAGGATGAAGCCTACATCTGTGGGCACCTGTAAGGACTTAAAGAGCACAGCTGCCCATCTCAAAATACTTCTAAAGCCACAGAAGGAATTTGCCATAAAATAAGCCACTGCAGAGGGAGCTTGAGATAAGCACAGCAGGGAGGAACTTCCCTCACAAAGGCATTAATTCCAGGCCTAATGGAGGTAAGATCTGGTTAGCACACATTAATATATCCAGAAAAAAAATTCCCACTGTGACAAACTGTGGGAAAGGAAGCAACTACTCATACACTGTAAGTTATCTGAATGGCAGCTGTGCCCTGCGGCTACCTGGAATTTGGACTGGATAAAGATGGTGCCTCTAGAAGGATGACTCAGGGACTGAGAAGCCCACAGTGAAGAAGGACCAATGGGATGCTGCTGGATCCATGGTTCGGGACAATCTTCTGCTGATCTCATTCACTCTCTCCCCACTCTCCCACTTTTTCATGTCTTTCTGTCTCTCTGCTGTACTTTTACAATTAAATGAGACCGACAATATTGACCTCAGCATATGGTCTCATTTGCATCTTAATTACGTCAGAGGCATCTCTCACTAATCAGATCATATTAGCACCTTGATTTCTTTTGTGGCTCTTATTTCCAGTCAGAACCTCTCCTCTTCTAACCTATGCCATTGTCCTGCCACCAAGCAGGTCTGTGAAGACCTTGGCTCCCTCCTTCCAGTGGCGTCCCCCATAGCCACTCACTGGGACACTACTTTTAGGCTGTATTTAGCCCCTGGGAAAACTTTTGTGTGATTTCCCTTGGGGTACATTTCTGAAATCATGGAGGACAAGACTTTGGGAACAGCTCAAAGGTAAAAGGTAAGCTAAACCTAGACAACCAAGTCTTCTGCAGTAAAATAACTGGGTCCGTAGAGGAGAGGAGAGCACAGAGTGAGAGCTACTGGCTTTGAGCTCAGCAGCTTCCCACTCCTGCATCCCAGCTGGTATATAACAATGTGCATAAGAGAATAACCAGAGGGGTAAAACACAGGATGAATGAGGGCAGTAGTTAAGGGCTTCAGCTGTTCAGAAGTGTGTTCATATTTGGAGAAGATGTGTAAAACAGTTAATACAGCACATGAAAGAAAATGCACTAGTAGTTAAATACACTGCAGAATTAATACACTGTGGGCTGCTGCAGCCCAGTAGGGACACCACAGGACAGGGCTTGCTCAGGGTGGGGGTTGTATCAGTGGTTGGAGCTGGCTGGAGATGGTTAAAGCCAGTCAGAGGTGTTTGCAGCAGATTCTCCCTCTCCTGTTCTCATATTGCCTCGATGGGAGCTGCCTTGGGAACTGCCTCTGACTGGCAGGGGTCAATAGCTTGACAGACACGGGGTGCAGGAATATCAGCCCTTTGTGTCACAGGGTAGGGGACACTTTCATCTCCCCACCTCTAGATGAGCCAACAACAGGGAAGAAGAAATGCCATCCCTAAGCCTTGAGCTGGGCTCTGGGATGGCTGGTGGAGGTGGTCACACCCATGATTTCAGTGACTGCCTTCTACGTCATCTTAGATCTGTTGGCACAGCTTTTTGAAGACAGACATTCTAAGGAAAAGCACAGTGTCAAAGGACGAGAATAAATACTCACTCTTGGGTTTGGGCTTTTTTAAATTTTATTTCTTAATAGAAATAAATGATTTTTTATTTTTAGTTATTTAGTCTTTCTAGTGAAGATTCTCTGCGTAAATTGATAAGCTGGCTAATAGATACAAATAATACATATAGATAATTAAAGTGTTAAAGCATTATTTGATCTAACAATAAAAATTAACTCCAGTTATATATGCTATATTTCCTTTTTCCCATGACAAAATTTCATAGAAGGATTTGAATTTTAATTTCTGATTTTTTTTTTTTTTGAGAGACATTTGTGACATTTCCTTTAGAGCTGTCAGCTAGTATTTCCCCAGTCTTAATTTTTCTGCCGTACCATCATTCCCATTAAAAAGCTATTATAAGCTTGATGCTAACAAGCTGCACTCCATTCCTAAATAGAAAAATCCTAAAATCCCTGGCAGATTAAAAAAACTCTGGTTTTGAAATCTGAAGAACAGAAGAAACTTATCAGGTAAGTGCTCCCCAAAGAAAAACTTTTTCAACTTTTTCTTGAATTATTTCATTGAGTCCTATCTTCTTGAAACTGCAGCAGCTGTGAGACAGTGTAAAGGGTGGAGAACACAGTTACCTAGGACTCAAATACCTCACCTAGTACTTAGACAACTTTCTTCGTCTATGAGAAGCACAGGTTCAATCCATTTTGGCTAAGAAAGGACTGGGATTTACTTATTTTAACTTTTCTTTTGCTACTCTAACCATTAATTTCTTACAACATGATGATACTAAGAATAACTTTTTGTTATGGCTTTACACTAAGGATAATTTATCTTATTTCAAATCAAGAGACTGATATATCAATCAATGCAAGAAGTATAATTTCAGATGATGGAATGGTGCTCTGGGCCCAGGAACACATATTTTGTGAATTAGAGTCTCTATAAGATACCTAAATTAGATGTACCAGATGACACAAAATTATTTCTGGTTCAATTTTATTTTACCTATTTTTCTCCAGTCTTCTGTCTAGCCAGTATTTTGAATTACTTTACAGTGCTCAATTTTATGAAATCTGTTCTATATATAATGACTGCTAACAGTCAACTGGGGACAGCTGCTAACATGATATGTGCCAAAATTATACAGAAGGAGATAGAATACATATAATTCACTGTGTTCTTGAGAATTTTCTGTCTCAAACTCAAGATATTTAATGGGTAGCTCCCTTTATCATCCTTAAAATTAATTATCATAACATTAAAGGGATTTGAACCTCATATGATTCGATCAGCCACACTGAAACAATATTCATCTAAGGGCAACCTTATGTGCTAAGCTCTTGCAGAAGCAGAATATGAGGAAAGATAAACCTTTTATTGATCAACCTATCTTTATTAAGCAACGTAACTCTGCTTACATGGCATGTATCATCCAATTAAAAAAAAACCCCAAACAACTGAGCACCCCAATATTTCTAGTAGGTAAACATCACTTAGAATTAACATATGCAGGCAGAATTAATTTCTGCAAGCTCACTTTCTATCTCATCCAACCCATTGCCCTAAGAAGTTAGTCTGAGATCATTCATTAGTTAAGCACACTCATTTAAAAAAATTAGGATTATTTTTCTCTTAGTAGGCCTCATATTACTGATTCATGGTAGAATATTTTGCCATAATTCAAAGAAGAAGCTGGATTTATGGCATGTACTAACATTATTATCATGAACACAGTAGCCATGTCCATTTTCTTCATCTTTCATCTTCAGTGATCTCATTCCATTATTGAACTCAGTATAAGCTTGACCTGCTGTAAACATGCAGAGGGAGCATTTTTAGATACATTCTGATCTCATACTGCAGTAATCTTTTAAAAACCTAGTAATTCTAAAAATACCAGACTATCAGACAATTTCCTAAAATATTTATTATGAAGGCAATAACAAATAGTGCCCAGTGATTATTTATTGGAAAATCATATGTGATTTCAAATTTATGAAACAAAATTTGCTACAATATGAATGAAAAAGAAAATTCCCAAGTATATTAATAATTAGTATTCTAGGGGTAAGATACATACTGAAATAAAGAATTAACTATGTAAGATCTAGTTTTGTCCCAGTCATCTGGTCTAAAGAAAAAAACAGATACTGCTGCAATACGTTGTTGCAGGGAATTAATCTACTGGAAAAGGAAGAGAAAAAGGAATAGTCTGTGTTCCCATTACCACTTCTCAGCATTCTTATCATAATAATATGGATATTTATAACATTCTGATTGCAATAACAGTCTGATTATTCTTCAGCGCATTCAAGTGAAAATACATAATAGCATGTCCATGTAATATGTTTCATTTTTTATTCATTTTTGCTTACTTCAGACATATACCTATTAAAGCACCCACACACTATATTTCAATGTCTTCTGAACTAAAGAATTTGCCTTTTTTTCACTCTTACCAGCATATAAAAAGTTGTATGTGTGCTAAAGCTTACAAAAAGAGTGATCTAGTAAGTCACACCTTCATGGAACATCAACCCAATGTCTGTCTCTAGAGAACTAGAGCTACAAGAATAATTGATATTTAATTTCTATTTCTCTTTTTCCTCTTGTATTTTTATAATTGCGTTTTAAAATGTAAAATTAAAGCAGCTAGTTGTGACTTTCTTTATAGGTAAAATATTGAAAATATGCTGCTATTGTCAAACACCCTATTTTATCTTGAATTTCTCCTTTGGATTGCCAGTGAATTTTATTTACTAAAAGTTTGTTGAGATACTCCTTTTGTCTTCTTATTTTCTTTTTCCTTTTTATTTCTAATAGACCTTCCAGTAAGATTTTGCTACAATAAATACAGAAGGTAGTAAATTATTCTGATCTGGATTTAGTCCACCTAATTGTAGGCTCATAAATGAGGTGTTTATATTGTAAGAATAGTTCATGCCATGAAGTAATAAGTTGTTTAGGATAGTTCAGATATGTTAAAATTAATTATTTCCATTTATTCAATAGTGATATTATGACAACCACACTCTTATCTCAAATATTCTATCATAGTACTAAATTTTAGAAGAAAAACATCCAAACCACTTTAACAGACTGCAGGAGGATCGAGACCAATTGCATTCCTTTGAGAAAATATTTCTATTCAGTAAAGATAAGTATGGCAGATTAAAGGATATAAGGTATTATAAATTTTATTCTGACAATATAAATAATTTTATTTACTGCTCCTAATTTCTAAGAATGAAAACTGTTCACATATATTTTGGAGAGACTCCTGGATGAAATACTTGAGAAATTTTTAACTATAAAAACCCTTATTTTCTAAAGAAAAACAGAAACTCTAAGCCTTAAATTGCCTTATTTAAAATATTGCAGTGTTCTCTCACACACAGGATTGCATAGCATTTTGCAGTGTCTCATACATAATTGAAATAACCCTGTACATAAAATTGTTTTCACCTTCATAGACAATAGGGAAAATACTGCTTTAAACAAGAAGACAAGACAAAAATAGTTGCATGCATTTGTTTCATTTTTGATTATATCAGAAGAAACAAAATTCACTTGCTTTTCTTGGGGGGTGGTGTTTGTGATTTTTTTCTAATGGTTGACTCTTCCATTTTGTGTATAAATACACGTACAATACATAAACAGTGATTTGGTGTTACATTCCCCTATGACAGTGCCTAGTCTCTAGAAAATGTGGCAATCTAGTAGAATTGCATATTATAAAAATCATTCTTTTAGCCCAAGAGGCAGGCATTGGTTTTCTGTGGCTCAATATTGTGATGGGACTCTCACTGAAATCTTCATGGAAGGACAAGTGGAAAAAACCTTAAGTATTCTCTTGTTTTTAGGCCCTGCTCACAGCCCAGAAAGCCAATCACATGCTGGGCAGCATCAAAAGCTGTGTGTCCAGCAGGTTGAGGGATGTGATTCTCCCCCTCTGCCCTCATGAGACCCCACCTGCAGTGCTGCATCTCCAGCTCTGGAGTCCTCATCCTGGAAAAGAGCACGGACCTGTGAGAGTCAGTCCAGAGAAGGGCCACAAAGACCATCAGAGGGATGGAAGACAGGTTGAGAGACATGGGTTTGTCCAGCATAGAGAAGAGAATACTCCAGGAAGGACTCATTGCATCTTTCCAGTGCTTAAAGGGGTATAGAAAAAAGACAAACAGAAAAAAAGATGGATTTATTAAAAAAGAGACAAAATAATGTGATTGACTTTTGGGATTTTCTTTCCAAAGTAATTATGTCATAAATGTGTGCAAGCATACAAAGACAACTTTAAATGGACTTTCTTGATCATTCTTTCCATTATTTTCTTGGTTTAGCACCCTTTTTTTCCCCCTTGAAAATGGTATATTTAAGTAGATTTCTGGTTGTATTTAATATTCATATTCTCATTTTTGCTAACCATTTCTATGCAACATAAACTACAAAATGTTACCAGTGTTTCTTTTATTGAACAGCTTTCTACTCTAAAAACTTTCATAAAGATGCTTTATTTTAGCAAATGCTATTTGGGCATTTTTTCAATTTTCTTTTCTGAGTCAACAAGATTTATATTTTCCTGCAAATCCTTTCAGCATTACTTGCCATCATTTTTTTTGTTTCAAACTTTTAATGGTGTTTAACCACCATGACATCTGAACACTTGACAAATGCACGTGGATTTAATCCCAGATCAACATTTCCATTCTACAGATGGAAGATGGGACTGTGTTCCAGACTTCTCCAAAAGGGCTCGTTGGTCAAATTCCATCAGAATCAATGGTTTTAGAGACTCAGGAATTAAACAGTCAGTTTAATCACTTTTCAAAAAGAACATGTACACAGAGAAAGAAATACGTTAAAGACTTCCAGCTGAATTTGGTTTGAAGATTCTGAAATTGCAACATGCAGAACAATGCTGCAGAAAAAACAAATGGCTCTTTCAGAGTCCTTCATGTACATAGCTGGAAACTGGCAGGAGTCCATATGCTGTTTCATTGTTAGATGTGGTTATACTGAGAAAAGGAAAAACAAGGACAACAGCAAAAATAGAATGTGGCTTGAAAAAACACCTCTCTCTGCTGCAAACATTGCCCACAAATCAGAGCTGATTAACAAGGCCAGGAATCTCTCATTGCCTTTCCTGCAAGCCATTGAATAACACCCGAGCTATTGTACAGCCTAACTTCTCTGGCAGCTCTATCAATTCAACTAGTGATCCTCAAAAAGGACAATGGCTGTTGGATAGTAATGGCACATCCATGGCCATTCTTTCTTCGTCTTGTTTCTGTGATACTTCTAAAAATTTGTAGCTGTCATGAAACACGATACATAATCTACAAGCTCTACATGTATTGTTCTTTTTATTTTTTTTCATTCGCTAAAATTTGTGGTCAAGTATTAAGATGATAAAAATTCAAAATATTTCCTTCAAAACTATTTAGGGCAGTGATTTTTAATAACTTTGCTATAAGCACTGAACTTCACAGAAGATCTTAAGCCAGAAGGGACCAAGTCAGGTCACCAAATGAGTTAAACAGTTAGACTGTCCCCTGTCATTGGAAGTCATCTGCTTCTCCCTCTCAGCATGCCAATCTTGTCTCACCTGCCATCAGGCAGTATCTCTTTGCCATCTGCAGTTCTGAAGAAAAAAATAAGGGACCTTTCTTCTGTCTCCAGAAGGCACAAGTTTCCAGCATAACCCACATTGTCAGTCTCTACTTTTGTCCTGAGTATAATGTCTCTATTTTTCATCCATGCTCTGTATGGTTCAGGCTCTTGCCTCTTCTGCATCTCTGAGTGGCCCAGAGCAGTCACCTGTTCTTATCCTGGGACTATGCTGCTTTTCCATATCCTCCCACCCTTTCTATTATTTGTGACTGTGGACACAGTTGGGCCACAGCTGAGAGATTAGAGCCCACTCTTGCCCCAGCTCTTGTCCTTCCTCCAGTCCAAAGCCTGGACAATGTCATCATCTCTTTAGAGCTCTGACAGGTCCTTGGCAGCGAATACCAAGGAGTCCTAAGATGATTGACTTAATTTTGTGACTCAGGCATAATTGTATGTTTCCATATAAAGCTTTCCATACACAGCTCCTTTTGGGAAAAGGTTAGCCTCTTTCCAATTGCCACCAATCAGGAATATGACAGCAAAAGTTATGGTTAAATATAAATGTCACCACTTTCAACAAAATACATATCAAGGATTTTTTTTGTGATTCACTCAGTGATACAGTTTTTCTTGTTGACTCTCAATGTCCCTTCCATAATGCTCTGCTTTTTAACATCACAGAATTATGGAATCACAAAATACGCTGGGTTGGAAGGGATCCCCAGGGATCATCAAGGCCATCTCCTGGCCCTGCACATCACCATCCCCAGGAATCACACCATGTGCCTGAGAGCATTGTCCAAAAGCTTCTTGAACTCTGTCAGGCTGATGCTGGGACCGTTTCCATGGGGAGCCTATTCCATTGTTCAACCAGCTGCTGGGTAAAGACCATTTTTTTAATATCTAATCTAAACATCCCCCAAGACAGCTTCAGGCCATTCCCTCGGGTCCTGGCAATGGTCACAAGAGCCAAGAGTTGTGTCTGTCCCTCTTCTTTCTGTCATGAGGAAGTTGTAGACTGTGATAAGGTCTCCCCGAAGTTTTCGACTGTGATAAGGTCTCCCCGAAGTTTTCTCCAGTCAGAACAGACCAAGTGACCTCAGCCACTCCTCACGGTGCTTCTTTTTAAGGCCGTTCACCATCTTCATTGCCCTCCTTTTGATGCTAATTGTTTATTGTCTTTCTTATATGGTGATGCCCAAAACTGCACACAGCACTCGAGGTGAAGCCAAACCAATGCAGAGCAGAGCAGAGGAAAAAAGGATAATCCCCTCCCTTGCCTGGCTCACGATGCTGTGCCTGATGCACTCAGGACAGGGTTGGTTCTCCTGGCTGCCAGGGTATGACTGACTCATATGTCTCTGTATTTACAGTAGATGACATTAAAAAAAAAATAAAAAAATAAAAAAAATCTACAAGTCCTAAAATACTATCAGAGCAGGCTTATGTGAAAAGTGAGGTCCATTTTACTACAATATTTCTCTCCAGAAACAGCTTCTGTCCAAATAACAATTTATTTTAGTTTCTTTTCACTATAAATAACACTCTGCTTCCCGGTCCCTTATACCAGAGTCAAGGAGCAGAGATTCTGCTCTGAGTGTGAAACACTCATTTTACACCTGGAACTTGTTGAAATGGAGCCTGATTATTGAATTACAATATGTTGTGCAAATTCCTACAATAAAAAGGAAAAAAAAATCATATAGGCAGATGATGGTATCAAGGCACACGTTTTATGACCAAATTCAGTAGTATTTCCTGGATTTGGAAACACATGGCAACTGACTCCTAATTTCAGATTGTTATGAAGACCCCTCTGTGAGCTATTGAAAAAACTTGGAGCTGAGTACGACTTGTCCCAGTAGCCAGCTATCCATTATGATATTGAACCTCATCAAATCTGATGAAATGACACATGCATTTACCTATAATCAATATGTAGAATCAGTACATGTTTTTGAATGTTTCTAGAATAAGACTTGTTAGATGTCCAGAGTAGGACCATGAAAAACATCAGAGGGTTGGAAGCTGGAACACCTCTCCTGTGGATAGAGGCTGAGTGGGTTGGGGTTGTTCAGCCTGGAAAAGACAAACTTCTGAGACACTTTATTAAATCTTTTCAATACTTAGAGGGAGCTTATAAGAAGTACACAGAGAGACTTCACCAAGGTCTGTAGTGACAAGACAAGGGGCAATGCCTTTAGACTGAGAGAAGGTACATCTAGGTTGGACATAGGAAAGACATTTTGTTATGGTGGGGATCACAACACTGGAACAGGCTGCCCAGAGAAGCTGTGGATACCCCATTTCTGGAAATGTTCAACCATGCTTGAAAGTACTTTGAACAGGGAAAGGTGTCTCAGCCTGTGGCAGGCAGGGTTAAACTAGATGATATTTAAAAATTCCTTCCAACTCAAACCACTCTGAGATTCTATTAACTTGAAGTCACTTAAAGCAGAGTTATTTGAAACTTTCTATAGTGACGTTTTTTAAACTGAATCCTTGCTTTTTTATGTGTTCTTATCTCCCTGGAGATTCTGTTTCAGTTAAGAAACAAACTTGCATTGCACACAAGCAAACCCTCAATTGAATATATGCAATACATAATTTACCAAGTACAGATATTTAGGAAGAGTGACAGCATAAAAATGTGAACAAATGAAGGTAAGAGTTTATGTAGATCCACTAATGCATCTGGAATCTAGATTTTTAAAAAGTTAGGCTCTATGGCTGCTCCTCCAGAGCAGATTTCCTTTCAGAGAATTGAATTTTCTTGCTTATTCATCTTTATTGACCTGAAGATTCAGTCTGACAACCAAATTGCTTCCTGTCATCTAGGCTTTGATAACTGTCATGTGTCTGTTTCTAAAAAATGTAAAGTTATACAGTATTGTTTAACTCGTTCTCTGTAAGTCATTGATCATTCTAAAATACCTAAAAAAAATTAAAAGTAACAAAATTAGAGTACTCACATAACCATATGCCCTTTCAAATTTTTAAATATAATTAAGAAGGGATAGAATATGTCAGTCAAACACAGGACCTTCCCATTTAGACCTGTTTGATCAGACCCTCCATAGAGTCAACTCATTCCTTTTAACACTTTTCCTTCTGTTTTCCCATGGTTGTTTCTCCCTGTTCCACCTTAATATGTCTTTTTCTCTGCCTTTTGCCCTTATTGAGACACTCTATTTTAATATTTGTATAGTACCAAATTTCATTTCCTCACTGAATTTCAGGATAAGTCCTATAACCCTTTAGGCAGTAATCCCATTTGGTTTGCATGGTCTTTCAAAGAGAGACTTTATTTCCTCAACCCTTTGGAGAGTTTCACACCAGAGATAATGGTCTAATCATGGTCCTTTGATGTTTTTAGGAGCATCTGATTTAGTTCCTAGGGTTTATGGTCCATCATTGTTCATCTGCTCCTAGGTCTGCATTTAACTGGATTAGCTTTTAGTTGCAAAACCTAACATTCCATATTAGGGGAAGTGGACAGGCAGGTACAGATCCCTTTAGTCCCATGACCAGTGACAAGACTTGAGGAAACAGTATGAAACTGAGTCAGGGAAGGGTTAGGTTGGATAGCAGTAAAAGGTTTTTCACCCAGAGGTTGATTAATCACTGGAACAGGCTCCTCTGGAAAACTCTCACAGCACCAGCCTGTCTGTGTTCATTTGGGCAGCACTCTCAGGCACATGGGGTGACTCTTGGGCTGTCCTGTGAAAGTCTGGGAGTTGGACTCAATGATCCCAATGGGCCCCTTCCAGCTCAGTAGATTCTATGAATCTGTGATTCTCTTTTGTGATTCTATAATTGAAATCCTGGAGGATTGGAGGATTGAATTGAGTTTATTGAGAATAGCACCATTCTGCAAAGAAAGCAGGGAGCCATATATTTAACTGTACATGGGAGGGAAGAGGACCTGCCCAGTGTTCTGAACACATAAGTCATGGCTTTTGTGAGAGGCAGCACTGTTCACCAAGAAGAGTTTTTGAAAGCTCTCCAAGAACTTCTACGATTCTGACACCACTGAATAGTGGTCCCTGTATTGTATTAGCTAACAATAAACTTGGAGCACTGAAAGTCAAGAAGATTTTTTGTGTCTATACCCTTTTTTTTTCTATGGGGGATGTGTTTTTGTACAGCCTCATCCAGTTGAGGCTAATCAGGATAAACACCAAGACCAGGAAGGGTCAAGGTGACAGTAAACAAACCATATGAACCCAATCTGTGCAAATCCGGGTCCTGGAATTGGCCACTCTCTCAGATGATTAAAGCAGAAGAATAGATAATTGTCCTTGATCTGAAACCTGTCAAGTTGATGTAACTACCCAAATTCCCTGAGAGGGTACACAAAACAAAGGACATTATTGTCTCAAGGGTTATAGAACCATTGTGGTTTTAGATGAAATTTGTAGTGTGGAGATGAAAACAGATTTATCACCAAAATACATTAGTCACAGATACACGCGATTTTTAAGAATTGCACAGTTTCTCTGTTACATAGGGAGATGTCATGGTTCAGAAGAAAAATCAAGAATGCCAGTGAGGTGATTTCAACAGTGGGATTCACAGTCCTTGGCTGGGGTAAGGATCTCTGTGGTGTCTTTCTGTTGGGTGTTTCTGGAATCTGAGGTCTTGCTCCTGATAACCCTCCTGGAGTAATACTGGGCACCATGAGGGTAAGGACGGTTCAGGGACTACCCAGTTCCTGACAGGCCTCTTCTCTGTCACCCAGAAACTAACATCTGGCTGCCACTGTCACTTGTAGCCACCATCAGCCCATCTGGATGTGTCTTGGTCTTGTATGCAACTTCACAGTGATTGTCAGGTTGTTTAAGGTCAAGATATTCTATTCTTCTAACTAGGTTAGTCCTTTGTCTGATGGATTTAGGTAAAGCTCATGTGCTAACATGGCTGCCAGCAAGGCCCATCTGCTGCGTCACATGCCCAACTACAATGAGAAAAGGCGGGGGGGGGGGGGGGGAGGGGGGGGGAAATGGGGGCAGATAAGTTTGAAACTGCTAAAATACAGCCTTTTAAGAGATGTTTCTATAATTATTTTGTAAAATACATAGTTGCTTTAGCTACATGCAATGTATATATTTATATGCAAAACATACAATATATGGATATATATATATACAATAAATTGTGCAGTTGGTTATTTTCAGGTAGTTCTATAATAAATATCATGCATTTTTATGATTAGGCATTACAGTTTTGACATATTCATCTCTTCACATGCAGTTAGCTGCCTGTAGGCAGCTGCATCAGTGTGAGGTAATGGCTGCATAATTTGCAGGTCCCGATATATGTTGTAGTTACACAACTTCCTTAGGATTGAATATGCATCCTGATGAACAGGAAATCAGTCAAAGATTTGGGAAGGAGATCAGGGAAAGAGACCTCCATGGATGAAAAAGGAACTACAGTCACTACTCAAGCATAAACAGGAAATGCACACGTGAAAGAAAGGTCAGGCTACTTGTAATGAATGTAGAGTGGTCAAAGTAGGAATGAGACAAGGAAGGTCTAGGCCCATCTGTAATTTAATGTGCCCAAGGATATTAAGAACAACAAGAATGGCTTCTTTGAATATATCAATAACAAAAGGAAAGCTAAGAGAAGGGGGAGCCTATTATTAAATGAAGAGGGGACACTGGTAACAGAGGACACACAGAAAACAGAGTTACCCAATGCCGTCTTTGCCTTGATCTTCACTGACAAGGTCAGGAATCTCCGATCCATGTGACCAGGATAAATGGAAGTCAGAAGGAAGACTTACCCCTGGTAAAGTAGAATTGGTTTAGAGAAAACCTAGGCAAACTTGACATCCACAAGTCCATGGCCCCTGACAGGATGTATCCATGAGTGCCGAAAGACCTGGGAGACACCAGAGTTTGTCCACTCACAATCATCTTTGAAAGGTCATGGTTATCAGCAGAGGTACTTGAGGATGGGAAGAAAGTAAATGTCACACTCATCAAAAAGGGCAAGAAGGATCCAGGGAACTACTGTCTAGGCAGCCTCTCTTCAATCCATGAAAGGTGATGAAGCATCTCATTTTGGAGGCCATCTCTATCAACAAGGATTACAAGAAGGTGATCAAAAGTAGACATCATGGATAAAGATAAATCATGCTTGACTAACCTGACTGCCTTCTACGATCAAAACAGTTACATGGGTGGATGGATGGGGGAAGAACAGGGGATGTTGTCTACCTCAACTTCAGCAAAGTTTTCAACACGGTGTCTTACAATATCCTCATAGGCAAACTCAAGGGGTGTGGACTGGATGAGCAGACAGTGAGGTGGATTGAGAACTTGCTGAATGTCAGATCCCAGAGTGCCATAACCAGTGGCACAGGGTCTAGCTGGAGGCCAATGACTAGTGGTATCACACAAGGTTCAATATTAGGTCCAGTAAGTTTAACTTATCCACCAACTCCTCAGCAATTTCTCTGATGACCCAAACCTGTGAGGAGTGGCCAACACCCCAGAGAGCTGAGCAGCCCTCCAGAAGGGCCTCAACAGACTGGAGAGATGGGCAGAGGATCATCTGAAATTCCACAAAGGCAAATGCAGGGTCCTGCACCTGGGGAAGAACAACCCCAGGCACCGGCACAGGGTGGGGGCTGACCTGATGGAAAGCAGCTCTGAGAGAAGGATCTGGGGCTCCTGGTGGACAACAAGCTGTCCTTGAGCCAGCAGTGTGACCTTGTGGCCAAGAAGAGCAATGGTGTCCTGGGGTGCTTTGGGAAGAGCTTTATCAGCAGGATGAGGGAGGTGATTCTGCCATTCTGCTCAGCCCCAGTGAGGCAACATCTGGAGTGCAGAGTCCAGTTCTGGGCTCCTCAGTACAAGAGAGACGTGGAGCTTTAGGGGAAGGTGCAGCAGAGAGGAACAAAGATGATTGAGGGACTGGAGCATCTCTCTCATAAGGAAAGGCTGAGGGAGTTTGTCCTGTTTAACCTCAAGAAGAGACATTTGAGAAGGGACCTTGTCACTATCTGCCAGTATCTGAAGTGGGGATGCCAAAAGGATGGATCCAGGCTCTCCTTGGTGGTGCTGAGCAATAGGACAAGAGGCAATGGGCAGAAACTGATGCCCAGGAAGGTCCATCTGAACATGAGGAAGAAGTTTACCATGTGAGTGATTGTGCACTGGAACAGATTGCCCAGAGAGGCTGTGGATTCTCCCTTGCTGGAAATATTCAAGAACCTGCTTGACACAATTGTGTGCCACGTGCTCTAGGATGACCCTGCTTGTGCAGGGAAGTTGGACCAGCTATCCCTCTGTGGTCCCTGCTAAAATCTGGTTAGTGGGAGGTGTCTCTTCCTGAATCAATGTGCAAACAAGATCATATGCCAAAGTCAATAATACTGATTTTATTTAACAATAAACGTGAGGTAGAGAAATAGAAAAAAAATAGAAAAATGGAGGGAGAGAGAAAGATCAAGCAGAAGGTAGTCAACAACCATGGATCCAGCAGCATCTTATTGGTCCTTTGCCCTAGGCTTTTCAGTGGTGGGGATCCTGTGGTTGTTCAAAACTTCCAACACATTCTGTGATTCTTTGATTCTGTGAAGTGAATTTCTTATGAAAATATCAGCATTAAACAAGTTGGTGACTAACAATTGAGGGTTTTGTAGCATGAGATTACTGCTACAGATGTCACAGTGGCAGATAATTTGCTGGAAGTGCTTTATTTTTATAGCAAGATCTGACAGAACCATTTTCTTACACTGATCTGCTCATGACCACTGCTCATGAAAACTGTGATTTCCATTATTATCCAGAGGTGACAGTGCCAGCAGAATATCCCCCTGTCCTAACTTTTACCTAAGTGAATATTTTGAGCCTGTTTTTCTATTTCACATAATTCTATTTCATATAATATAAATAGAATTTAGTTAATTCTATTTATTTAGGTTCCTGTTTTTCTCTTCTGAGTGATAGGCTAATGATGGACAATACCAAATTTGACTCTTTTGGGTCAAATTTTACAAAAATTTCTGTTTCATTAGAATAGCAGAAGAAATATACAGGAAAAAAAAAAACCCAAAACAACCAATTTAGCAATACATAGATTATTTATACCAAATAGAACTGATTCACTCTTTAAACCAATATAATTTCATTAAATACTTACTCTTCCATTCAGATATAAGGACATAAATTCTCTTTTAACAAAATGAAAAATTATATGAAGAAATTTTTTTTCTGTGACATATTATACAACATTTTTATGAACATATGTGTAGTATTTGCTTATTTTGAACCATTTAAAAAAATCTTACAAAGTTTACCTCACCTCAAAAGAATTTAAAAGGACAAGATTATCTATACACTAGTTAAGAAGTGCTTGATATTTAAAATAACATAATAGCACTAGTGTTGGGAAAGAATTCAAACACATTTTGAAACATTGTGGGAAACGTGTTTTCCCATTTCAAAGCTTTTTGTGGTTGTTGTTTTGTTGGTTTTTTTTGGTGTGGTTCTTAAAACAAAATTTAAATAGGATTACCTATAACAGCTGTGTTTTTAAACTTTAGTCTGAATGGTTCAAATTTGAAATTTAGGTAAGTCCTCAAGACTGCATCTCTGGGTTTGAAGATATTACGACATTAATGAAAGGTGGTTTAAGTACAGCTCAATCTTTGTGAAGCATCAGAATGAGATTCAAGTAAAATAGAACTCCTTAGTGATCCTTAACAGAGTTCTTTTATGGATTATTCCTTCTGAAGGCAACACCTAGATTTCTGCATATTCAGCGAAAAAATATATATGCATTTATTTATACACATAATACATATACACACATACATATACATAGACATCCATACATATATATATGTATATATGCATATATATGAATGATATTAATGGATGCACTAGGAAGCTCCATATACATAGATTGGTGTCCCACAATCAATATGATTTTTCTCTATTCCGTCAACAATATAAAACAGATAATTTAACAGGAATGCTTTAATAGTTATCTAAATTATTAGCATGAATTCCTAAATTAAAGACCCCGTGCTGTGAAATAGATTCTCAACTGTTACATGGATCCCCATAAGAGTCTCCTTAGTGGCTTGAGATTGCTGAAATTCAAGGATTCTTGATAGTTAATCTATTACATGAAGTAAGATAGGTTATTAATACACAGGAAACAGAATGATTTTGGGTGTCTCTGTCATTAGCACTTCTCTGAAATGAGGATTGAAAATTCTGCAACCTACTCCAAAGTTGGGCTGAGGATCTATATAGTGGAAAATATTTACAGATCAGACTAACAGCTATTAGGGAAAGAACTTAACTTCCTGAATAGGTATTGACATTTTGAGCTGCCCTGGAGTGTCTGAGAAATCTCCTAATCTGGCAGATATGCTTTAGAAAGTCATCATCCCCTAAAGCCTCAGCAGGCTGAGAGGTAAGTTGCCAAAGGATACCTCAAATTCATCCTACATGGAAGCAACAGAGCCAATCCTTAAACTTTTAGATGAAATTACATTTCTGATCCAAAAACTCTTTACCATAATGACTACTATAAGAATTTAAAGACTTCCTTTGCATGTAAATGCATGGATATGCATGCAATACATGTAAAGAAACTTAATTGTAAGTGCTTTATTCCAAAATGAATCTCGTCACCAGATTACAATTTTCTTTCAAAATTGTAAAAGAAAAATTGACCTTGCCTTACAGTCTAAGTACTTGGACACATTGAATTATTGTATGAGGACAGCATACATGCAAGAATAGTTAGTGATGGAACAACTTCATGTTGAAAGCAGATTGTTGTGTAGGCAGATGACACTGTGAAGGTGTGTTTCAGATCTCAAAAACTCTTCATGTTTTTAAACTTTTGCATAATTTTCTGGTGAAGAAAGGGCTCACAAAACACCTAGAAGTATTGTGATGACGGTGCAGTAGAACAGTACAATAACAGCACTTATATAAAGATTGAGCAATAAATAATTTCAAAGTGATGCCATATTAAAATACCTGGGAAATAATAAAGGCATTTTTATTATAGGCATTCAAATCATTCAGCAGTTGATTTCTCAACTTTAATGCTCTTTTCATCTTGCATGTAGAGAGGTTAAATATGATTGTTATTCCCAGACAATTATATTTGTGTCAGGATGATGAAACTACTTTCTAAATTGTTTCAATAAAAGGATTATTTACTTAACTACCACCACTGGACTTTAGACAAAAGAAAACAAACAACAAACAATTTGAATGGTCAGGCACTGAAACCAGCTCAAAACAACAAGTTCATAAATAATTTCAACATAAGTGAGACTTTAATAACAAAAGAAAACAAAACATCAAGTACAAGAAAACATGAGGAAAAAGAAATTAAAGGAACTAAGGCTACAAGCCTAAAATAACTTGTGTGACCTTTCTTTCTATGAAAAATAACACATCTTGCTGTACAACGATGTTATACATATTTTTGTGTTCTAAATATTAATAAATGTATTAATACGATTTATTTAAAACACAGAGCCTCTGAATGGAAAATAAATATATAGGTATTTGCAGCATATATGTTTCTGAATAAAAATCTCACTTCCACCTTTAAAGATTTTTCCTACATTCACCAATATCCAATGACTTAAAAAGTATTCAGATTTCTTTAGCCCCTGTCCCATGTCTGCAGCCAGTGATAGAAATGCAGTTGTCTGAACCAGAGATCAACAATTGATGAAAACAGTTCCAATCTGCAGTGATGATGTTTTCCTCCAAGCAAAAGACACATTCTTTTTTCCTTTAAAGAGAAGCATTATAAAAATATATTGTAGAAAGTATATAGAGAGGGAATATGAAATATTTGGGAATGACTGTGGAATGCAAGTTATGAATTGGAGACATAAAAAGAAGAAGGAATGTTTCATGGCAATTTAGAGAAATAAGGAAGGCCATCTTTAAAAAGGGATAGAACCTGAAGGCTGATAGAATTTGATGTATTAGACAAATAGTCTATTCATATTGAATTACAGTGAACATTGAGGATGAGTCAACCTAATTATTTACCCAAGAGAATTAATGTTTGTAGAAGAGTACACACAGAATTAGGGTTTCTAATAACTAATGAGCTTAAGGCTGCTGTAACCCTATTCATTTGAGGAATTTTGAATTCATGGTTCTTCAGTTTTCATCTTTGCAACATTGAAAAAACAAATCCACTTCCCTATGAAAATGTCAGGTTTCTCTACCCTTTCTTCAATTTGAAAAGTGAGTTGGAGAAAAACAAACACAGAGACTAAAACTCTGAATGCCTGACTAAAACTTCCTTATCTAAATAAGCAAAAAAAAATGGTAAGGTGAGGAGAAACATCTGAATCACTGTCATTAAGAAAACCTTAAAAGTTAAAGTGATGCTTGCTCCCTCTGTTGAACATTTTTTCCTCACATTTAATCTCTTGTCTCTGACTAGTGTATATATTTATTTCTAGAAAATTCCTTTTTCATGTAGTTAGTTTGAAGGGCTGTACCCTGCTCCAGTAGGAAAAAAATTCACACATCTAAAGCATGAAGTAAGGCTTATGCTTTATTTAATTGCTCAGTGTTCTCCTTGCTAGAACATGAAGGTGGGATTGATCCGTGAAGCAATTACAAATAATTACTCCTTGGTTTCTAAGGCTAATGAGACCAAGATACTTCCCTAAGAATAAATGTGTTTGAATTATGCTGCAGTTGCCTGTTCTCCTTAATAGGGCATAACTGACAACTGCTCTTCAATCCGTCCTTGTTTTACCTTACTTTTTCTGGGTGCTGGGGATTTTTTTCAAAAATTTGAAGAATAAAAAATTAACAAAACTTATCTAAACTATAGAATAAAATAAAACAAAATGAAATAAATAGGCCAAAACAAAATAAAATAAGTTGAAAAAAAAATCTCAGAAACCATGTACTTACAGATCTAATTCATGAAGCAGCTGCACAAATGCTAAGAGTAGCAGAAGGAAGCATGCAGGGTAGAGGAAATTCGCTTTACCTGCACTTTTGTAATGTTAAAGTGGGAATGGAATCACAGATATTAGATCCAGATTCGTATGACTAGAAATCAATAAAATGTTTATGTGCTTAAAGACAGCCTATATATTTCTATTTTCAAATTTTTAAATTATAATTGCATGAACCCATTTAAAAAATTAGATTAATCATATTTTCTAATGTTCCTACAAAATATGAAATTATTATACTATTTTTGAGTGGTATTAGAGATCTATATGAGAAATGACTTCTAATGATTTCATTGTCTGACCTGAAAATAAAACTTGGTAGCATAAAAGCAGCAGGGAAAACTACAGTGAATACCATAGCAACTCCTGTCACCAGTTGGAAAATAATGAGATGTGGTCAAGGAGAGCTGATAGTCTGTTTTGCTCAATGTATATTTCTCAGTGTTGGCCCAGCAGTGTTCTTTATTTATACATATTACATCAAGATAACTAAACTGAGATACACAAAGGATACAGCTTCAAACAAACAAACAGAAAAGAAATACCATTTTTTAAGCAATATATGAATAATTCAGTTCAATTTGAGATTTAAAGGGGAAAAAAAAAAGAAAACACTAAGAAGAAGAAAAGGGTTTTAAGAAAACAGGAGCTAGGGCAGAAATTTCAAAATATTTTATGACAAGTATTTGTATGTGGCTAATAAAATTAACCATGAAATATAATTAAGAAGCATAACTGTCTGGTCACAATAACTAAACAAGAAAATAATAAAATACTTTAAACTCTTGATTCTATTAATTTTGAATAGATTTTAGGTTAGATAAATTGATTATTTTGTGTGCTGCATGAATTGTTTTGTCAAAATACTTGCGACCATAGGAACAAATTCAGTTTCATGTACATGAACAGTATTTTTCATCCACAGGGAAAATAACATTTAGAATGAGTACTTATGAGGAATTAAGATTGAAATGGTGTATTAGATTTTGTATCTGTTTTTTTTTTTTTTTTTTTTTTTTTTTTCAGAAATATACTTTGCGCATAGTTTTGCTTAAATTTAAGTTGAAAAGAACTGTCATCTCAGGAGAACTCAAAATATCTCGACTGTAAATCTCCAACTGCTTTAAACAGAAAGATACCCATCTCATCTCCACTCCCTGAGAGACTCAATGCAGTATGCACATCCAGTCACGCTGACATCATTGAATTTCAAATAAACAATCAAGCAAGAATTTCTCTGCAGGTGTAGAAATTTTCCTTAAAATTAAGTGTAATGAGCTTCTAGATCCTCAGCTTCTAGATTCTGAGGGGATTTTCCTGAAGACTAATTCTGGGGTTTCACCTCAGGAGAATCAGGAACTTTGCTCTCCATTTTTCAAGTGTTCCAATCATGAAACTATATAGAAACATGGAATGTTTCTATAGGTGTAAGTGAGCAAATGAAAAAGCAAAAAAAACCCCCATATTTAAGTAAGAAAAATAATTTTTGTGAATAACATTCTAACTGCCAGAATTATAATTATTAGACATTGGACTGTCATTTCAATGGAACATTTGACGATTTAAAATGAGAATTCACTTTCTGCCATTTAAAAAGGAACTGAAAAGCTACTTCAATTTTGTGAAATTTTAACCTTACAGTGATCACTACAAATCTCTACACTTGAATTGTTCCATATTTTCCACTATTCCTTCAGCCTTCTTTGTCTACCAGCTCATCTACCATGACTGTGACCTACATTCTTGCAGATATTAAAGGATGTTCCAGCATCTTTCTGACAAGAGTATCCTTTCTGAATCTGTCAAGTTCGTATGTTCGTTTCTGGTGTTTCTGTAAATATATAGTCTGTTATTTTTTATAAGCCAGCAACTGTTTCCATAGAAACTAATGAATTTTGTACTATACTTGAAATATTTCACATACTGAAGGAGTCCAGGTAGCTTTGATATTGCCCATATTAGTTCACAGGCTAAGAGAAATCTACACACAATAATAATAACAATTAATAATATAACAATAATAATATAGACAGTTGTTCTCATTGAATGTGACAAATTTAAAAAAAAAAAAAAAAAAAAAAAAAAAACACTCAGACAAAAGTGACCAAAAAAAATGTGTCTTAAAGTTAATACTCTTGTTAATTAATTGAAAATATTTAATTCTGACTTTTTGGTTAAGTCTTAATTGGTTTACTTTGGAGGAATTTCTTCTGAAGGGAATGTACATATTGATTTGGATGAGACAGGAAGATGGAATTTGGACTAACACTCTAAATGTATATATCTTTCTAAATCAAAATTTTAGTTTTAAGAGGAATAGGAATGCCTTGATTCCCTTAAAAATTGTTATACTTACATAATCCAGGACAATTATATGTATGCTGCATATTATTATAATGATCAATTTAGAACCAAGTCAAATTTACTCTATATATAGTTAATTAAATGAATAAGAAATTTGATTTCAACATTATATAAAACATAATTTATATTTATGTAGAATTTTTTAAGAATGTGGGTTTTGTCTTTTAAATGATTGTATGTGATAATTGCACTGTTCTTTTTCCACAAGTTGAACTTAGAGATGTGTTCCAATTTTGGTTTTCATTAGCATACTTAAGCTACTCATCTGTGAATAAATCTGGAATTCAAAAAATTTACAAATACTTTACCTAATACTTAAATAAGAGGAAACTGCTTAATTTCCAACCTCTTTCCAGCTGAAGTCAAATATAAGCTAGCACTGCATTTGTCTATTTTACAACTCATTTTCTTTTCTGGAAAGTGTCTTTGCTCTGGATTTAATATTTTGCTAGATCTTGAAAAATAAAACCAGTTCTTATTTTTCTACTTTTGCAGACCAATTAGAACTATTATAATTGAAGAGCATTTGTTTAAAGTAAGCTTTTGGTTACTAGAAAGTCTAAGAACGCCTCCATTTGCAGTAATAGTTTTCTCTATGTGAAGTGGTTTATTATACTGAGTTCCATTTTTTTCTTGTTAAAACATCTAATACAGTAATTCTTCTTTCCACTCTTTTACAATTTCTGTGTAATTCAGAATTACTTAGAAGTAATTTCTAACCTAAAGAAAAAAAAAATTGGGGTCTGGATTTTGTTTAGATTTGTAAATAATCTTTTTGCTCTCAAATAAGGAGGGGAGAAATTATTAAAATAATATAGTTATAAAAATTATATAAAATAATCTACATATTTTTAAGATATATAAGGGTCACATGTAAAGTGAATGTGAGACTTTTAAAGAATTTTTATTTCTTTGTCACACACATGCACAAGAACACATATGGAACCTGCATAAAATCTAGGCACTCTACCAAGCTTGTGTAAATAATATTTTATTACCTGGAAATTTTAAGGCATATTTTTGACATGAGGAAAGCTAAGAAGGAAAGAGGTGAAAAATAAATGTCAATTTCACCTAAAAATTGCTCACACACGTAAAAGACAGAACAGATGAATCTATTCTGTAGTGAGAGTTTCAAAGCCAAACAAATTAGAACATCACTAGACTGTTATGGTTCATTTAATTATGTAGGAGATGGAAACGTTGCTGTGCCAACCTATTATCTTATTCATTCATGGTATTAGAGTCCCAGAAAATGGTGTTATAATCATGTCATTAAAAAATGCTACTTTCTAAAGCAGCAACAAAGAAGAAACTTTTTCAGCTTCAGATCTATAAATCCAAATGCCATTTTTCTACAGTTCAGACATGAACAAGGCGCTGGAGTTCCCTTTCAGAGTCAATGGTGCTGTGATCAGCACCACCAGTAGTCTGGAGACATACTCAGCTGACTGTGAGAATTTTAGACTAAAATGGGGCACTTTCAAGATGGTTCCACAACCCTGCCTTTGAGATGAATACCATGTTGCAAAGAGATGATAAAAAATATCCCTAATTCAAAGCCCAAAAATAATTAAAGGCAGAGATGTGATGAATAACCCGAATCGTAATATATCTATGCACTTCAGAACAATAGAAAACTTGACTGCGTGTCTCAACAAGTACTTACTGACTTGGAAGCACAAGCCAGAACCAATAAAGCTACCACTACACAACATTATGCCTTTAAATTTTGTTCTAGAACACACTTTGCCTTGTAGAAGTACCAGTAAATTGGGATAACCATATAAGTGTATGCCAGAGAACATACACAAAAAAAATGTATCTATGAACTACCTCTGTTTCACATGTGGTTTTAGGGGTGGAATATAAATTAGCTGGATGATGTCAAATTTCCACTGCAATATTTTAAACAGGTTGCAAGAGAAATCATTCTGAATATACAGAATTATTAAAAATATATGGCTACATAAATTTAGTTTTGTAATCCACGTGCTTTCTGAACTGTTATCATCATTCCTTATGGTAAGTCTCTTATTCTTTTGTTCTTTGAACACTTTGTTGCTTTGCTTGATAACCAGCAAGGACAACCATGGTCATGGAGATGTGTAGTGGTTATTCAGTAATTGTAATTCTTCTTGCACCACATCAATAACTTGTTCCTTGGCTTATATCCAAATGAAAGAAGGGCTAAGGATGACCCAGAAGAGAATACAGTAGATTTTTTTTAGTGGTAAATAAAGTTAGGAGATGTGGTAAGAAAATTTTAAGCCACAAACTTTTTTGATGGTCTGAATATAAAATGTAGTCATACAAAAATAAAAAGAGGGTTATAGTAAAGAGATAGATATAGAGTACCAAAGAAGCACATAAGAATAAAGTTTAGAGTTTGAAAATTGAGCTACAGCTTATGGAGAATAAAATAAAGAGAAGAATGTAAGTAGAGAGGAAGATAAACTATAAGTACCTTAACTAATTGGGAAGTACATGGAAAAAATAGATGATACAGAAAAGATCAGTGAATCAGTAATTATGTTCTGATCTCTAAAATATGAGATGAGTTGTAACTGACTAGTAACATAGTAGCATAGCCCAGAATACGTCAAGAAATTAAATTAGATTGTAAGATGCCTTGATGAAATTCTGGCATGTAAAGATCTAACTAAAATAATCTTTTAACCACCAGTGATGACTGCTCAGCCCTTCTCTTGTAACAGGTTTAGAAGAAGAATTAGATCTATAAATAAAAGTGAGAAAAAGAAGACTCAGTAATTAATTAATAACAAGTTTCTTTAACTTCAATACTGCAGAAAATGAGAAAAAGCCTATAAATATTCAGTTAAATATCTGAATTCAATAAAAATATACAGAGAGGATAAAAATAGAGTTGTCAGGAATCATCAAGTAGGGATTTGTCAAGAATTGACTGTGTCAAACTAATTTAATTTAGTCTTTTCATAGAAAACCTGGCAGAGTTCATAAAAGAAGTAATAAAACTGATTCACTTTGACTAGTGGAACTTTAATTTAAATGACATTTTCATGATAAAATACTGATGAGGAAGGTGAAATAACCAAAACAGTGGATGCATAACCAACAAAATATTTTGAAGTGCATTTAGGCTATCAGACTGTCTTTCTAGTGGGGATTCACAGGGACCTATGCTGGATTTTTTTTATTCAGAATTTTCAGCTGTAGTTTGGATAAAACTGGAGAGTACACTTAAAAATTTCCAGATGACATGAAACAGCAGGGAATGCAAGCTTTCTGAAGTGTAGTTTTTGAATCCAGAATTATCTTAGCAATATGGAGAAATGGTCTGAAATCAGTAGGTGAAATCTACAAAGAATGAGAAGTACGAGAAGGGAGGGGAGAGGAGGAGAGAATATTTTAGTTGGGAGTGAGCATCTAGCCAAGCTTCTGAAAGAATTTATGACTGAACAAAAGCTAAATCATGTTGCTATGAGGATTGTCCAAATGTCTGTTTAACACTGAGAAGTTTGGGGCACCAACCACTCACCTCTTTAGAAAGCCTGTTCCAAAATTTAACTACACCCTCAGTAAAGAAATGTTTCGTAGCATCTAGTCTGAATGTCCCCTGATGTAGCTTTGACTTGTCCTGTCACTGAATCATAAGCAGAAGAGATAAGTACCTCACTCTCCACTTCTCCTCAGGAAACTGTAGAGAGCAATGAGATTATGTGTCAGCCTCCTTTTCTCCAAATTAGACAAACCCAGAGCCCTAAACCACTCCTTGTGGGACATTTCTTTCTGCCCTTTCACCAGCTTTGTTTCTCTCATTTGACGAGCTGGTTATACTGCAGAATGTACTTTGCAATGTATCTTCCTATTACTCTGTCACTAGAATGACATTTTTTTTTACATTAAGAGACAAAAAGTCAATAACTTTTTGAGAGTTGTTGTAATCCAAACTTCACACGTGTTAGAAAATTTCTTAGAAAGATTATTAAAAAGTAACTGCAATCAGCATATGTTGCAGGATTTCTAAACTAATAAAATTTTCACCAAAATTTACAGACTCTTTCAAGTGATAATAAGCAAAAATGCCAGTCTGTCACCAAACTCAGATTAGTGATACCAAAGAAATATAAAAATGGATGTTATATAACACGGGGAAAGAAAATCTACCTGACTGTCAATAAGACTGCTGATGATCTCCCTGGTAATTTTGCCATTTGCTACTCCATGTTAATTATTCAATGCTCTCTTTACCTTGTTTGAATTTTATCAGAATTTCTAAAATGCATCTGAAAGAATTAGTAATATTCTACTTTACAAACTTTGCACATAGTCATGTTCATAGCTTAAGTTGCTGAAACTCATTGGTATATAGGAGGCTCAGCTGTAAGTTCTGATTGTCCTTTACCCATTACATTTTGGGAATCTATAAAGTCTGTATATAGGTTGCAACTACATTAATTCAAATCAGTAGTCCCATTAATAACAAATGGACTTTGTAAATGTTTGAAAAGCACCTGCACAAACTTTGCAAGATATTACATTCATATGTTCATTACTAGATTTTTTTTCTTCAGTGTTAATCTGGGAGGGCTTTTTTTCAAATTGAGTACAGTAGTCCATACTGATAAAAATGAAACTTTTCTTTTTTTCATAAAATGTGCAGTGTCATTGATTTTTCAATGTCTTTATACAGAATTTAGTAAAGTACCCATTCAGAAATGTGCAGTTTCTTTCTTTGATAAAGTGAGTCCTGAGACTTCCTAAACTAAGATGGTCAGAATCTTGAATTTTTTTAAATTTCAATTCTCGTATTTACTTTTAGAAAAATACATCAATTTAGAATGAGTAATGTTAAGATGCTCTTTTAAACATACTATTTCACAAAAATCATGGCAGTCCAGAATTTCCAATGTATATGACTAAACCTTATAAAATACTTTCAAGATTTACCAGTCTGTTCACATGGTTACACACATATGGTAAGAAACCTAGAATTTCAGGATAATGTGTGTTTGCTTCTTGCTCACTTTTGGGTGCAGGGTGCATGTGTTATGGCTAAGAAAAAAAAAAAAAAAGGGGGGGGGGGAAGGAGGGAAAGAGAGAAAAAAAAAAGAAATAAGAAAGAAAGAAACTAGAAGAGTAAAAAACTCAACTGAAATAGAAGAAGAGGGGGAATGAGATACTCTGGTTCTGGGACTGAGGTATTTTTGTCTTACATTTGACAAACATTATACAATGGCAGCTATGCATGACAGCCACCACAGCTGGCACGAATCTCTAAATTATTCTACGTTTCCACAGAATCAATAATCTGAACAATGGATTCCTCTAGAATAATACTTCTTTTTCATTTATTAGTGCCATTACAGCTAAAGCTGTGTGCCTCCAGAGGGACCCTGAACAAAGAAATCCATCAGCAATTATACCCTTAAATCAAAGTTCCCCAACCTTCACGTAGGCATTTGGACCCATACTAATACAGGAGTCAGGGCTCCTCCCTCTCTTCATTGGGTCCTTCCATATGCTCTAAGTGG
This sequence comes from Malurus cyaneus samueli, assembly GCA_009741485.1. Taxonomy (NCBI): domain Eukaryota; kingdom Metazoa; phylum Chordata; class Aves; order Passeriformes; family Maluridae; genus Malurus; species Malurus cyaneus. Next base: position 46,996,241 of record CM019214.1, on the reverse strand, counting down.
AGTGTTTCTTTTCTTATGTCTTAAAAGTTATAGCTGCTAATGATGATCGTAACTTCCTTATCTTCTGATCTGAACCAGCTCTGGGGCCTTCTTCTGCTTAACTAAGTAAATGATAGTTCACCCTCTAAGGCTTCAGCAAATTTAGCTGCCAGCACCAAGGAGGATCTAAAAGCATTAAATAAAATAAGCAGGGACCGAACTTCAGGCTCTTTTCCTAGACAAGCACAAAATTTAGGCTATCATTAGAACTTCCATAGTTCTTCTCCAGCTCCTATGAAACATATAGTCTTGCACACACAGTGCAATTAAATTGAAATTCAAAGGTGAACGATGAAGAGCGAACCTTAAGAGAAAATACTTCTGTGAAACAGGTTCTAATCTGAAAACCACTATGGATTTGAAACTCCCACTTCCTAGTCTGTAAAGAAGCAATTACTGTGCATCTAAATAATTCTGTAGAAAAATTTCTGCAAGGTTGAATTCTAACACCATCACCACAATGTCTAAACTAAGAAGAAGAGTGGGTTCACCTATTGCATCTTATTGGCCACAGCCTTGTTGAAGGAGTGAGAATTTTAAGACTATTCATTTCTTTCCTCTAAGGGGGAGTATTTATATCTATCACACTGCACTGCTTTCCAGGGTGAACAAAGCCTTAATCATAGCAGTTTAACAATCCCCTGCACAGCTTAAGGACACGAACTGACCTTAGGCAGACTAGGCCAAAAATAATATTTTTTAATCTGAAAACCACTGAACATTTCACAGGAAAGATCAGTCTGCATTAGACTGCGACATTTTTAGATACTGCAACCCTAGCGACCGCAAAAGTTCCTAGCATAGATATTTAAATATTTTCATACTTAAAAATGAGAATAATCATGTTGAGGACTCTAGGTGACACTACAGCCTAGCATATCCATTAAATCTCAGTTAAGTTAAATGGGAAGAAACCATAATTCACCCCACCTTCTTTAATAATGTAGATTCCAAAACATTTAAATGAATAATAGATATTTCTGGTACATCTTACCTAGGTAAGATGGATACATTCTGTATGTGTCAGACCAACACAACAGTTATTTTATGAGATTCTCTATAACCACAATGCAGTCACAGGTTCAATGGCATTTATTACACTCTAGGATTAGAAATACAGAGAGGTCTGTTTGATAGTCTTTGAAGTCCAGAGAAGACATGATATTTCCTGTACTTTTTTGATAGCTTTTGATAAGATTTTGAAATCTTCTGTCAATATCACTATAAATACCAATTCAATTTCCTCACAGTGCTTATAATCTGGTGAAAACATCCTCCTGAAAAGGGGGCCAGAATCCTATATAGGGGTAGAAAATGAAATATAGTCACAGCAATCATTGCATGTCAGCACATGACAAGAACTTTAAAAAATTGCCCATAAATTACCTACTTGCCTAGACAATATAAGTAAATCTTAGACATTTTAAAGGTCTGAATGAATAAAGTCCTGAACTGCTTTGAGCAGGACATTGGACTTTGGCATACTTAAACCTGAAATACTAACAAGAAATGCGGAAGCCAAGGATCCTTCTATTTGAAACCAAATGAAAAGGTGTGACCTACCACATACTCCTAACTTACAGTGTTGTGAAATATCATCTGTCTCTGACATTGAACCCTATATATGGAGCTAACTGCATAAAGAAGTGTCTTATGAATATTTTGTAATGTTAACATTACAAGGGGCATTTCAAGCACAGCTTTAAAACAGGTCTTATCTTAATAAAATTTTACAGTACTATATAATTTAGTAAAATTATAGTGGGAAAACACTGTAATAAAGATTTTTTTTTTGTTGTTTACCTGCTTTTGGTGTGTGCTTTTTCTTCATAAACTACTGAAGTCTCACAGAATGTAAAAGTGGCAGTAAGTTATAAACTAATGTCACATTATGGGACTAATTGTGGGTTGGCTGTGTGGTACAAACACAGAGTTATCCATTGCCTTTATCTATTCTGAATACTTGCAGGTATATAAATATAATATTTATTTTTAATGTTTTATAGGGGAGGAGTAATTTTTCTTTTTTATTCCCAGATAGTAGTTTTCATTCCTTTCTGAGAAATATGCAGAGGTACTCCATTTCTACAGTCCCCATCCTGAAATAGTTCCTCATAGTGTGTTTGCTGGAAGGGATACCAATGGCACTATACAGAGCAGTTAATAGCATTCAAGAAAAAGTAATAAAAATGGTCTTCAGAGACCCTTTCTTCCAAAGAAAAAGGAAAAATGTCAGTCTTTCCATAAAAGAGGTTTTTTTTTTTTTTTCTTCAGTTTCTTTTACATAGAATGTTTCTATGGAAAAAAAACCCCATACAAAAGCACTACCTTAGTAGAACTTTTTTTCCAGGATAATATTCTTATTATTTCTTTTTTTTTTCTTTTTTTTTTTTTTTTTTCTGCATTAAACAATGTTTCAGTTCTACTCATTAGAAGAGGTTCAAGGGATGAATTCAGCAACTCAGATATCTACTTATCCACAATTCTCTCAATCCTTGGCTGATTTCAGGAAACCTCCAATTAACTCTCCAGAATGAATCTGTTTAGAGTTACTTCTTAACGGATGCAAACCAGACAGGGCCATTCAGCCTCAGGGTCAGAGTTTTGCTTCTAGACCATCTTTTACTTGACATTCTAGACATAGCTTAGAAAAATATTCTAGCATTTGATAATTCATTATAATTCATGCATTTTTATTTGGTTTTATTTGTTTCAGGAAAATCTGACATTAGGATTAACTCACTTCCATTTGCCTCCATTACTACTTCATGTGCTTTCCTTCCTTGGCTTCTTCATTATTGTCTGATGAGTAGAAAGGAAAAAACCAAATCTGCATGCAAAGTACTTCCAGAACAGAATGCACACCTTATTCAATGATCTTAATTAAGAAAGAGAAGTCCCTGAAGAAACTGAACAATGGGAACAATTTAGGCTACATGTGCATTCAAATCCATATGAAGGTGAATTCCAGTCTCATATGAGGCAAGAGACTAGATGCCTTGCTCTGGATTCTCAAGACAAGGTTTACAACATTTCATATTAGGAAATAAAATACAACCCATAAGGTCTTAAAGTACAATTTACCCTTTAGGGAAAGTAAGTTGAGAAGTGGGAGGAAAAAAACATGAGATAAATTGACTCTAACTTCTACACACTGTTTAAAGGTTAATGGACGAGACATCAGCCCCCAGTTTTTTCTGGGATAGAGTTAATTTTCTTCATAGCATGTATGTTGCTGTGTTTTGGACTGATGACCAAAGCAGTACTGATAACACACTCATACTTTATTTATTGCTAAGCAGTGCTCAGTTTCAACACCCCACCAGCAAGGAGGCTGCCACTGCACCAGAAGCTGGGAGAGGACACAGGTGGGACAGATGACCCCAACTGGCCAAGGGGATGTCCCATACCGTATGACATCATGCTCAGCAATTAAAGCTGATGAAAGAAGGAAAAAGGGGATGTTTGGAGCAATAAGCTTTCTTGCCTGCCTGAGATGTGGTTAATGAATTCCTTACCTTGCTTTGTTCACGTGTGCAGCTTTTGCATTACCAATTAGACTGTCTTTATCTTGAGCCTCTTCTTTTCTCATTTTCACTTTTCTAATTCTCTTCCATTACATCAGGGGTAATGAATGAGGTGCTTTGTGGTGCTTAGCTTTCTACTAAGGCTTAAACCACAAAAAACTATTTCTATTAGACCACTAGAAAATTATTTCAGTCATTCAAAATTCTTCCCATCTTGGTGAGCAGGACTTCAGAGAAATACAGGAACAGCAGAAATCTAAATAATATTCTTTGGAGACACAAAGGAGCTGCAGCACTTTTCCACTAAATGCATAAAAATTTTAGGCAGTTTGTATCATTCTTCTGAAGACAAGTACTTCACTTTTTGATGTTCTTTTCCCATATATATTTAGAAATCTAGATCCTGTCATGTAACATTTGTTATAGAAATGTAGAGATGCAAAAAAGGCTGCCATCCTTTGAGTAGCATTGTGGGAAGTAAAGACAAGGTGTTAATAAATGTGGAGCAAGCTAACCATGTAACAGATATGAATTTGACTTGGAACATAATGGGAAATTACTGACATGTTTTAAATGGTATGGGGAGGGAGGTGGGCAGAATGACAGAGAAGATAAATAATTTTGGCAGCACTTTTTGGGCTGCAAAGATATTGGAATATGTTTAACTTTAAAAAAAAAAAAGACAAAAAAATATATGTAGATATTTTGGAATAAAAGCAAGAACATACTTCATAAAATGAATATATATCCATAACCAGAAGAAAAAAAAACAAAACAAAACAAAACAAAACAAAAAAAAAACAACAAAAACAACAACAAAAAAAAAAAAAAACCACCAAAAAAAACCCCAAACGATTATGTTTAGACTGCTATTGCACACAGATCATTCCTCTCACTGACCAACACTGTCATACTCTTTCTGAGAGATCATGCCTCTGTTTCCTGCTTACATGGCTGTTTGCACTGTAAGATCCTTATACAAGATTGGGCTGGTTTAGCGTTACAGTAATACTTATACTGATATATTTGTCAAGAACAAATCAAGCCAAACAATTTTAAGACTTGCTTCAACAGAATTTCTGGTTTAGTGGATAGGAGGAAAAAGGAAAAATGTAACTTACTTGGCTTGGTTGGCATTTTGTTATTCATGGCATCTTCATATTTAGACTTAGAAAATTAGGTGGTACAGCAGTAAGATTACTGTAAATGCATGTGCTTTAAAGAGCAGTATCTCAGAGGAAAGCTAGCAGAACATTCCACCTGGAGTCCAGTATATCTAACAGGTTCATTTAAATTATTTCTTGAATTATTTAGATAATAGAACAAAAAGGATTAATAAAAAATCTGATTGCTGCTTGGGGTTGGAAATGGTTGCAGTTTCTGAGGAGAAAACTACAATTTTAGATATCTTGATTAAATTGGAGGAATTATTAAAAAACAATAATTATCAAAAATCCTAATTGATCAATAATCACTAATCAAACAATTAAACCCAGTAAAAACATGGGTTTAGTTCTGTGTTCATGGGTTTAGTTCTGTGTTGAATCAGAAATATCAAAATCTCAATTGAGAAATCAAAAATAACTAGTTGGAGAAAATGCTCAAAAAATATGACTGATAAACTGAACTGAGCAAAGTGTGATCCCATTGCACAAAAGTCAAATTTCATTATTCTGCATAACTTAGAGACTAACATATGTAAAATAGTAGGTTGTTAAAGTTTCAGCTGAAATCTTAGTTTTAGTTTTTTAGGTCTACAAATTGTAGACAAATGTATTCTTACCAAATTTAGAAGTGGCAAGTTGTAAGAAATGTTTGAAAGTGAAGTCTAGGAGATGTAAAAAAAAAGAAACTTTGAACACTTTTCTTCTGACTAAAATTATTTATTTTCCATGTAGGAAAGGATAGGACCAGAAATAATGTAGCAATCTAAAAGCACTCTATCACAGCACTCTAGCTGTGACCTCACCTGTGCTGAGCAGAGGGGAAGGATCAAACTTCGTTAAGGATATGCCTTACTGCAATAAAGAGTGGTGGATTCCTCTGTATATGTTCTATCTATGCTTTATTCGTCATGAATTAACGTTTCTCAATTTGAATTTTGCTGGTTACACACACAGTATGAAATTAAATCAGAGGCTGATGTCAGTTTTCTCTTAAATAATTCAGGCACTGAATGTAGTTTTCTGTTCTGAATCAAGTATAAGGAGGATTCAAAATAAATTACTGTCTTAATGCCCTCATCATCATGGTGCAATACTGTTCCACATTCAGGTCACCAAATATCAAGTGCAACAGCATAAATAGGAAAGACTGTATGTGACTCACAGCAGAAGGCAGGGAATGTGTCATAAAGTTAATTCAGTTTGTCGAAGCAGTTAAGTAAGATTTAAGAGTGGTCTAATGACTGAGTGATATGTTGAGCTGGCACAGAGTCAGCATTGTCTCCCTTTGGTTTTCCCTTTAATAAAATATGCCCCCAAACACTTAATTGCTAAGTGGAAGAAAACCAGAAGGTGAATTTGTGAATAGAAGAGGCCTGCTTCAAATTGACTGACTATCTTTCTTTCAAGAAAGGGTAAGAAGATCATAAAGAATTGGAAGAACAAGGCTAAAAGTGAGAGCAATAACAATGCATCATAATGAAAAAGAATCATTTTAAGGAGGGTTTTACCAGTAAAAGCTTTATTAAATTTTAATATTACTTTTTATTTATGTCTAAAGAATTTTCTGCTATTAAAATTAAATATACCCTGTCAGATAACTAATAGAAATAGACTCACAACACTTCAGCTATAAAGAATTTGTCTAGTTAAAGGAAAATGTGTATTAATACTTAGAAATCACAAAATTTAGGCTTCCAGGATTATAGTTTCATTGTACTAGCTATTCTTCAGTTCAATAGAATATAAAATATAGGTAACAGGTAGTTTTGTTCATAGATGTTTTTAATTGGAACTGTACCTTCATGGGCAGCTGTACTAAATGAGCATTTGCTGTAGCTTCTATATAGAATAGAGTTTTTTCCAAGTTTTAATATTCTGATCCAAAATAGAAGATATTTATTAACTGGAAGAATCATAAAGCGTACCAGTCAGGAAAAAGAAAAAAATCCAAAAGAGAAGGGAAAATCAAGAAGCAGGAACATGGGATTACAACAGAAATTACCTTAAAGTTGAATTACCACAGTCATTTGAGAAGATGAAGTATAAAATTGTACAAGATAAATGAGAAAGTCAATCTATATGAAAGTTATATTAAAACTTCAAATTAATAACAAACTGAAAGAATGGATACCTTCCATTTTATAAAATATAAAAACAGATGCCTTCTGCAAAGTTAGCATCTATTAACTAACACAAATCTTAGTATTCATTATTTTCATCGCGTGCCAAAATCTTTTGTGAGTATTGTTAAAATTAACAGGTAGAACAATGAGAAGAATTTTAACACAGTAGGAATTTTAGGATATTACTTTGCAAACACAGATAGAAATCCATTGTGTCTTGTTGCATTTTGTGGGTGTATTTGTTTTTGATTTATTTCCAACACTAGCAAAGATGTTGGAAAGAAAAATTTTAAAAAGCCAACTAAAGCAGAATCTGATGAAAATAAATTAATGTGGGAACATTAGGAACTAGGAACTGCAATAAGTGACACAAAGCATGGAACCTACTGAAATGGAACAACAAATAATGCATGAAATTGCTCCTGAACTGCAAAGAAATATTTAAAACATAGTTGCCTTTTTTTTTTTTTCCCCTTAAGAATGGTATTGAGAAATAAAGAACAAAACATGACCTAATTTATGAGGTTGCTTTGAAGATCAAATGGAAAACAGGGCTACCTAATAATATAAAAAATGAAAAAGGAGGATTATAATTTTTAATTTTGGGTACAAATAAATATTCCTGCTGGCTATTTATTCTGGCTAAAATAATGTACACTGGTAGCTTACTGGAACTCAAGTAAGTCACGTATTTCATAATCTAATCCAGTGAAGTGAATGTCATTCTTCGTGAAATGCTGATTACAGATTTACAGGTATTTATTACTTTGTATAATTACAAAAATTACAGTAAACTATACTAGTAAATGTTAACAAATTGAGCACAGATGCTGGTATATAAAAATATGATAAATAGGTCATAAATATGATACAACATTTTTTAGAGTTTGGTTACATTTAAAAATTATCATATGATAAAGTTTACCTAGAAGCATTTTCAAACAAATGAGATCTCTAGTCCATATGTCCAGCTCTAACTCTTTAAATGATTCTGGCATTTGCTAACAAATTAAAGCAGGTAATTTTTTAGAGGGGAGGGTTTCCAAAGGCTCTAGACTTCATCTTAAACTTCATCTTAGACTTCATCTACTGAACTCTAATGATTTGGGTATGTCTGGGAAATAAAAATAAAAACTGAGCTAGAAGCTCTAAATTTATTTCCTTCTAGCACACCAAGGGCAGGAAAGTAAAAAGGTTGTTACGTACTCTAGACTATTAACTACTAATTGGCTTTAGATATCAAGAAAATAAGATACATTGTCTTGGGCTTACAGGGCAAACAAGGCCCTGTAACAATTGTCAGTTTGTGCTGAATATCTAAGTGAGAATGTGGTGAAAAGTAAAAACAATAGCCCCTTGTTGGGGGATACATCCATGAATATCCAGCACCATGCTGAAGGCTGAGTCCAAGGAGGAATTCAGCCTTGTAAAGGACAGAGACAAGACCACACTTTGACCAGCTGTTGTCAGCATCCTGTTCCCTGGAGACCACAGTACCAGTTGGGCCAGAGGTCTTGGCTGCTGTGAGCATGTTCTGTGCGGACTTTGTGTGTATGCATGTGCAGGTTTTTGGAATAGAAATTTCTGTACACCCACAACGCCCACCCAACTTCGTGAAAAAAATATTCGATTTCATGTCACTAGGTTGTGTGCTTATGTTCCTGGGACTATATTGCCACTAATTTTATCTGTGATAAACAGCAATATAACACCATGAGAAGAAATTTTAGATGAAACTTGTCAAACAATTGTAAAACTAGTTAGTTAAAGTTGGTTTGAAAAAGTTTTCAGATGCTATGAAGTCCAAAACATGGAACATACATTGACTATGTAAATGGATTTCACATTTTTCCCTAGAGAAAACAAACAAAAATCAACCAACTAAACCCAACCAAACCTAAAGATTTAAATTTAAAACAATACATTTGTATCAACTTAAAAATAGTTTCACTTGAAGAAAATACAATTGATTAAGCACTTTCTTGACTACAACTTTCAGTTAGAGATACCTGTTTTCTTTCATTCCAGTCTGGAAAATCAGTAAAATTTAATTTGTTTTAAAGAAAAAATATTTCATAACAAGTTTTTATTTATTTAAATTCAGACTGCAGTGAAATTTTGTGTAAACTATTTGATATAACAACTTAAACCATCATTTTTACTGAACAAACAAAATAAAGATTACTTTCATAACAGAAAATAGAATGTCCGCAAAACAAATATGAAATGTAAGCATTCTGACTGAACTAAATATTTATATCGTTTACTGGTTAAATAAATACAATAATATTCACAGTCACCATCTAGGATACATTAAGGTGCTTAAATTTTAACATAAAGGCAGTTATAACTTTAAGAAAGAATGAATAATGTATGCTTTTATGTGGCTCTTTAACCCCAAGGAATAGTTACCTGAACCTGGAGAAGTGCTGGAGCAGAAGATGGATATACTAATTGCATAAATCAGTATCTTTTGCCTAGTAGAGCTGGCAACAGAGAAAATAGTGTGAAAAAGATAACATATTGATGCAGAAGATAGAGTAATCCATATTCTGAAAAATGAGGTGATAAACAGAAAAAAAAAAAAAAAGAGAGAAAAAAAAAAAAATCCACCTATGACCAGTATCAGTAAAAAAAATAATTTCACATAGTTTTTCCAATCTCATATATGATACTTAGAATAAAGCTAAAGATTCATTTAAGAAGAAATGTCTGAGAAAACAATCGTTATTATGATAACTGGACAAAGTTTAATACCATTGTTTTTGGGCCAGTTTTACGTGTCCACATTCTTTAAAAAATTCCCCTTGAAAGAGGAAAGCATAACATAATACACTTTAGAAAGTTAAAAGTTACTGCTCATTCAAAAATACACTCTAGTATAATTCTAATAAATTTTAATAAATGTCTTCTAAAGCAATATGGCCAGGTATATAGGTGGATATTTGGAAAAATTTCTTACTTAGTCCTTACCACAAGAAAGAAACTTTCAAAGAAAAAAAAAATAAATAATAATGTGAGATTTAAAAATAGACAAATTTTAATTTACTTATGAATAAATAATAGAAAATTTAGTACATATCGTTTATTTTTCAAGGTATTTCTATAGCTGAGGTGGAATTGTTGAAAATAGTGAAAGAAAGAGAGTATGCTATAATATAATTTAATAAAAATTAAATTCTTCTTTAGGCAAAACCAGCAAAACCAGTCTCACTGCCAATGCAGAGCTCTCTAATAATGAGACTACAAAATTGCTTAATCTTAAAACAGTAGTTGCTCTAAAGAAAACACTCTCAATAATCTTTCAAATGTTAACTTTCACTGCTTTATTAATCTTCCCAGTTAATTATTGCTATCAGCAATTTATCTCCAGTAAAAAAGTGAAACAGTACTTTGAAAAGCCTATTTGTCTGCCCCAGCACTGTCAGTGTTATGGATGCTGATGTCCAGGCCCAACCTGACACCAGCAATCTTCAATCAGTTCTGGACAAGACCAAGACACCTTCCTGGCCTCCCTGTCTTTGTTCTTTTTAGGTTTTAGAACCAGCCTTCTAGTATTTTCATTCACGAATCCTTGAGGTGTTAATGATCCTTCTCACCAGTACCACTACCAGCTGCAATTGTGATTTATCTTGAAGAAGACTTTCTCACTTCTCTCTCAGCAGCTCATGTCCCCATTATGTTTCTGCACAATAAGAGAGTTGGGCCTGGTAGAGCTCAGAGAGTAACCTTTATCTTTTTCTTTTCCTTTTCCTGTTTCTTTTCCTTTTTCTTTTTCTTTTCCTTTTTCTTTTTTTTCTCTTTTTTTTTTTTTTTTTAATTATTATTAGATGGTCAGGTTTGGGCTCCTCTATGAGCTCTTTGGAGTAAAATAGAGAGAATGGTATTCAGGGAATTTCACCTGATGATTAGTTATGTCTAACTTTGAGTAAAAGAACTGTTGCCTGGTAGCCCTTATTTCACTAATGTTTACTACCCAAATATAGTTGACCAAATTTCATCAGATGATTTGAATGTCTGAGAAAACAGAGTGAAATGGTTGAAGACCACCAAATAACCACTCTCAGAATATGCATCACACCTGTAAACAGGATAGACATCTCCTCTTAAAAGTGAGCTGAGATGTGCTAACATGTCAGCCAAATTATTGCAATAAGTGGGGAATATTCTTCAAGTAGGGATAAGAATGAGAGAGTTGTATAGAGAAGAAGAATAAAGCTCATGGAATCATGGGAAGAGTACTCCACCATTGCCAGTTAAGCCTGCCAGCTGTGTGTTGACAAACATTATCAAGGATTGAACATCCTTGTGCCCTTGCTCCATATTTAAGAATCTGGAATAGACAACACCCTAAGACTTTTAAAGAAGCAGTCAAGCCAAGATTACAGTGCTGTGTTATGAAGCTGTATTTCATAATTCTGAATAGACATGCATACTTGTGAAACTGTTTCTTGAGCAGAACTGAATTAAAACATATATTTTACTGATATCTGACTGGATTCCCTTAACATTCTTTAGCCATTCACAAAAATTCTACACACAGGTGTATAATTAAAAAAAAAAAAAAAGACTGTTTTCATTGGAAAGAAGAAATACTGAAGGTAAAATGCAGCATTTGTTTCATGGCAAAAAATTACACTCAATAAAAAATGCAATATTTTTTATTACTAATTATTTTTCATATTTATGACTTAAAACATTAATTTGAAGATTTTCAGTTAGGTCTCTAGCCAAGTAGGTCACTCTACAGAAATATTTATTGTTATTTTAAAGTAACTCTGTCTTGCCCATAGGAAAAAAAAAAAAAAAAAAAAGGTTAAAAATTGAGAAACTGACTTACTTTAATTTCTGTAAGTGAAATCAGCATCTGTACAGTTAGGTAAAATATATTAATCTGTTATTTTTATGGATTTCTCAGTCGCTTTCTCATTAGTCAGACTTTTCCTTTCAAGGGTTTTATGGTTTTCTGATAATAGTTCTAGAGAAGTCTGTGACAAGCCTTATACTTAAATGTCTGAATACCTTTAGGACTTCTGAATCAACACTTTCACTATTTCACCTGTTAACTCAATGTATATATATGTATCTGCTGTGCTAATATTACATACTGAATTGCTAATCACACTGCTGGGAACGATTGTTTCTCTAATAATTTATTAATATTAGGTTTCTCTCAAAAGACATATCACAGAATCGAGGGTACATTATATATGTATAAACAGACACAAAAGCATGCCAATTTTCTTGTTGATTTCCTCTCCATATTTTTCATTTCAATCTTCCTTTACTGTGGTACACTCACAACAAAGTTCTTAGGAATATATCTGTGAGCCTACCAGTGCTTTTCTTGCATAATGTATTTAAAAAAAAAAAGAATATATATTAACATTTAAGGCTTAATTCAAAGCTGGGGAAAAAAGGAGAGAAATGAGGGATTTTTTTTTTTTTTTTTTGTTTATATAATGGGGCTTTGGGGGGTTTTGGGGTTCTTTAAATCTGATATATTCTGTAAAGATACTAAGCATTCCCTAGGAATGTGGAATATGTGACCTCAGTGAAGACTTTAATGTTGATTTAAATAATATTAATAGCAATATTGAATTTAGTTTCCAAATTTTATTCTAAAATTCATATATAGTGGAAATATGATGGTCATTTAGTGTCATTTCACTCTAATATATTATTATATTAACAAGAACCTCAGTTACCCCACCTCAGGGGCAGGTCATAGCATTAAATTGGATGCCCCCTGTTGGAAGGGTTTAAGGCCAGGCTGGATGGAGCTCTGAACAACCTGATCTAGTGGAAGGTGTGTCCCTCTGCGTGGCAAAGGGGATGTAACTAGGGGTCCCTTACAATCCAAATAATTCTATGATTTTATGTAGCTATGTACCCAGGCTGTAGTTCAAAGGGGTCGGATGCACTTCTCGAGGATCCTTTTGGTCCAAGGTCTAGTTCCCGAGCTCACAATACCCCGGCTGCTAGGCAATTTCTCTATCACTATTTTTCTGCAGACATATTCTTTACTTGCACAATTTTAATTGTCATTCTGGCTGTTGAAAAATGTAGCAAATATACTTGATAAAATAACAAACTTCTATGAAACTTCATGAAATTATATTATTACACTTGTCTTACACTCAGGGATACAATATCAATTAGGAAATCTCCATCACAGCAAAGACCAAAGAGACCGAATTCGCAAACCTTAATCTTGTGCATCGAAGAAAGTTTCACGTGTTCCATTTGCTCAGAAAATTTCTCTATGCCAATTAATTTATTTTCTTTCATGACTCTAAATCTAGGAGCCTATATATGAGGCAATAAACATGTGGTGTCATTTCAAAACAGAAGCCCATTAGCTAATATTTTTCTGTAAACAACATAAGGAATGGTATCAATGTCATGAAGAATAGTAGTAACTTTGAGAACATTCCTTGAAACATTCCTGCAGATTTCTATCAAAAGTACATATGCCAAAGTTGGTTTGTGCATCCCTTAAATTCTCAAACACCTGCTTCCTTGATGAAGCGAAATATTTGATAGTATGCTATTCACCCATTACTTCCACTAAATGTTATATCTCAGACTTAAATACTTGTGAAATCCCTGGGAAAGATTTTCAAAGGCACAAATAATGTTTATTGCACTCCACTGTTTTGCTTTGACAACTCAATAATTTCAAATGGCAAACCTTCCTGCAGTTGAAGTAAATTAATTTGCTATTTTAAAATCCTATTTGTTAACCAGTAAGTGGTGATATTCTCGACTGCATAATTTCTGTAGTAATGGCACCTACCTAAAAGCATTTTCTCCTTATTATAACCCACATCCTCTTTATGTTTTTTTGCTATTTTATTAATTTATTTCTGTGTTTTATCATTAAGTGCCTCTATGGCCAACACATTGGCAAAGCAATGTAACATGCATTTGTAATGATTTATTTCTTTTTTTTTCAGATTGTTGACGTTATTTTTTGGTTTTCCTATATGAGTTCTAGTCAGACCCTCAATATGAAATTTATTTACTGAAATCTTTATTTGTAGGCCTTTAAGGATTATTGGAAAAAATACAATAAGCCAGCTTTAATGAAGCTTTAAAAACTCACACACACTTACATGGACATTCATTTCACAAGGAAATTAAAAGGCTCAGTCACACAATATGCATATAACAGGTTGAAAGCTAAATACTAGTAATTTCAAACTCAAGTGCTAGTATTTAAAAATACTTCATTATGATAGAAACCTGGTCTACATAATTTTCTCCTGTGAAATAAACACACACACACACATAAAACCGACAAACCAAGATATTAGTGAAAATAAACAATTAAAATAGAGCTTAACTTAAGTTTGGCCTTTATATGGATTCAATATAAATAATTTTTGGGTCCTGAATTTTGAAACTTGACACATAAAATATATCTGCCTTTATAAGACAGGCTAATCGAAAATTCCACATTTTTGGGATCTGCAAATTTTTCCTAGCTGTGTTCTCTATGGTATTACAAACTTACTGAACTGATGGAAATGCAATGTGTAAGTGGCTTGAGAGAACGAAGATATTACCATTTCAACATTATACTACAAAATAAATATTACCACTCTATAATATATCAACTGCTATGAATTTACTGGTAAAAAAAGAGATGGGTATTCATACTAGCTACACCCATTCATATTATGGGTAGTGTAGTGCTGGTCAAAATAAAGGGAAAGTAAATGTAAAGGCAAAGGAAATGAGGACAGGTAACCTGGGAAGGGCATAGAGATGAAGTTTGGTAGGGGTGAAGTTTGAAGGGAGCCTACAGGAAAGATTTTATTGGACAAGGGATAATGATTTTAAACTGAAATAGGATAGACCTAAAATGGAGCTCTGAGCAACTTGGTCTAGTGGAAAGTGTCCTGCTCATGGCAGATTTCTCAAAACTAGATGATCTTTGAAGTGCCTTCCAACCCAAGCTACTCTTGTTGCTGTTGCTTGTTTGGTTTTTTTTCTGTTTTTTTTTTTTTTTTTTTTTTTTGTTTTTTTTCTTTTTGTTTTGAAAAGAGCAATAGTCACATTTGCACATACTGATATTTTCTTTACTGAAGTTTCATGTACACTCTGGAGTTCAGCAGGAGTAATTGAATTTCAGGACCAAAAGCATTCAACAATTTTATTTATGCACACTAGTTTGGACCTTCTCTAACAGGTGCTGTCTACCACTCCAGAAAAGCTAATCCTCTCAGAGTCCTGACTCAATTTTGCCTGGAATGAGCAAGAGTTTACTGATGAAGGAACAAATGCAGATAACATCATCATTGAACTAATAATTACAATTTGCTTTCCTTGGGAACAAAGTTAAATATACAAAACCCACATAAGATAACCTGGTGGCAATCAACACTTGAGGGAATGCTTGTTTTGAATAAATATGATGTATAAGGCTTTTTAGGGTTTTATTTTATGAGGGAAAACATATCCTCAAATAATAGTGTCTTGTAACTCATTCCTCCATGATATACTTTTATTAATTTTATGATATAAAAATGAGCCTTTAGTAAACCAAAAACAGCGTTGAGCAGAAGCATGCATGCCTGTAGTCATTTCTTTAGCCAGTTAAGCTGATGAAAGCTGTAGGTAGTAAGTAATTGAGTTAGGATCCTGAATAGCTAGCAGAACCCTACGTTGAATTTCATCTATTAATGATAACTACATCTTTTTTAATCTTCTAATTGACTGAAAATTAACACACACACACACACACACACACACACACACACAGAGTTTAGCTAGCTGGTGAGGGTGGGTGTGTGTTTACATATTTATTACTATGACAGCTTCACACAAAATTAGATCTTGATTTGGAGTGGGGGACAATGAATACACAAATGTTACTATTTTAAAAGTTTGATGAGAAGCAGCAGAGGCAAATACTCCTTCTATTAGCCATAGTCATGGAGTTATTTGAGCTAGAAGAAATGGTGCTGGAACAGATGTTCTCATTCAGGAAAAGAGTTCTTGAAGCTCAGAGAAATAAAAAGGCTTAAAATTAGCCTATTCAGTTATTCTATAGACTGAAAAATAACCATTTAGCAAACTCTCCCCTTCCCACCCTTCATCCCTGCCTCCCATTCCAAATACCTACAACAGAAGTTTCAATTTTAATGAACAAATCATAGCTTTCAGTAAGGCCTGAATCGCAGTATCAGCCTACTTAAATTTAACACTACTGCTGTTGAAAACCAAGAAATCTTTACCAAAGTCAGACACAAGATTGTCTGCTGAGGAGAAGCATAATGCATTATGCACTGTAGCAGAAGGTGAACTTCTAAAGATAAGCAGAAAAAAACAGAAACAGTTGTGGCTTGAAAAAGAGTGACAGTATTATTCTTCCTGTCAGTGTGTGTTTTCTATATCACCTCCACTGAATATGTTCACAGAAAATATTTGTTCCTTCAGATGTAGAAATAAATATTAGATAAGAAGTGTCTTGATGATTAAAATAAAAGTCAAAGATTTAAAAAGCTTGTAATAAAAGCATGTTGAGTAGTCATACACTTTCAAGGTTAGGCTGAGTCATAACAGGAAAGTGTCAGTGCTTATCTCATTAAGGATTCCTACTATTAGGACAAACATCCTATTTTTGGGGTATATCCTGCTAGCAGGTGAAGCTTCGAATACAATTTTGATGAATCAGTAAGTTGCACAGTTCCTTTTACATCCTTTTTGAAAGCCAGTACTACAGAGTGCCCTAAACAGAGTATGTTAGATATGCTGCTAGAGAAACAAAGGTGCATCAGAAATGCCCATCCATAGGAAAAGTCAAAAATCATGATTATATCTTATCACATCCCCTAGTATTAATTATTCAAATGAATAAGAATGATAATTGGGAAAATATCATACGTTTCTACTCGACAGTTCCACAGGCTGCTAGCTTGTTTTGCCCTCTCAGAGAATGATTTCCCAATGTGATGTGGCTGTCAAACAATTTTGATAAAATTTTCACACTTGTTTTCTAATCTTTTTTTTTTTTTCTGGAAAACACCATACTAATGTAATAGTATCCAGATTAACAATGTGCCTTTCTCTAAGGCTTGTAATTGATTATAGTGACTGAAACTTAAGCAATTTATTTCAAGGTATCTATTCAATCATGATGGTTTCATCCTATCTGTCCATGGCAGAGAAGATTAATTTATCAGAATGGCTTCATAGGGTTTTTTAAAATTCAATATTGTTTTACTGCCATGGAAATGGGAGTAAAATGAAGTATAGGATACAGAGGGCACAAAACTAGAAATATTGAACAACATATAACTTATTTAATTTTAACTTTATCTGAAACTGTTATATACAGTCCCTGGTTATGCATATAAAGTTGCAGATGAACATCAACGTAGTCTGTAACAGAGGGATCTAATAAACAAACAGTTCAATAGATTGAATTACAAATCAACATATCTTAACCTAAAAATGTCTGCCTTTGAGAGTTAAATTTGACTGAGGATTGTAAATCCATAAATGTATTGATTTTATATCTATAGTACCATAGCATCTTTAAAAGTATTTTTGTGATTAATATAATACCTGTATTCTGTTTATTTAATGCTTCTTTCATTTGCTTACTTTACAGGGTATACTTTAACAGAGAATTACTTCCATTCTGTATCAATTGAAACCCTAAAATGTAGCAAACAAGTTAAATAAATAAGGACCTTTTTTGTACATTTCTTAGGGTCCATACTATAGAAGTGTCCATATCAAACAGCATGCTCATAGCTGTGCTTAAAATAAAGGAAAATATTACAAGTGTACATATGGAATAATGCATGTATTGCATTACTGTAAAATAAGAAAAAAAAAGGCCCACACGAAATTACTGTTAGGAAAGTTTGAAATGGCATAGCATTTCCATAGAGAAAAACTTGACAAAGGTAAGCAAATTTAATGGGATAATGTTGTAAATTAATCAAACATTGCTGACAATAGTTCCCATGATGGAAGCAAAAAAAAGCCAATCACCTTTGAGAGAGAGGCTATTGTATTGTCATCCTGGGTGACCTTGAATAGAACTTAATAACTTTTATTAGGATAAAGATGAACATGATTTTTTTGGGACACAGCTGCATAACAAAATAAAAGTGTGATCAAGACTTAGAATAATTTTCCTGACTTCTAGTTCTTTCAATATCAGCAGTAAAGACATTAATATTTATGAATACACTATGAGAAAGCAAATTCTTCAGGACTAAGGATTTTTCTTCAGATTTTTATTGCATGACTGTGGTGATAACCACCTATTCTGACAAGACTGTGGCTATGTGATATCCCAAAATATGTGGACAATAGATGATTCATACTTCATTTCTCCACTGATTCAATTGTTTCTGGAGCAGTCACCACCCATTACAACTTTTTTCAATTAGATTCTACAGATTCCTTTCTTTATGACAGAACAATAGTTAGTCAATAAACTTCCCATCATCTAGACATCACCTGTTTCATATGCAACATTTTATATATTTAAGGTCCTGTGAGGCTCTTCATATATTTTATGGTAGGTGTGCACTTTATATATTGCTGCATCATGGCCATTTCATTAACAAAGGAACGAGTTATTTGGATCTTGTCTGTTCCATAATTTATTTCCATGTGAATATTCTACATGGTAACATAGATACAGTTTATTGTATAAACCATATATATGATCTCTCTCTCTCTATCTCAGTATTTTATATGTATGCATATATATGTGTATATATATGTATATATATATAAAATGTGCTCACACGAGAATCAAGAAACACGGTGTGAAGTAGCCTGTACTTTCCTATTTTTTTCTGTATTATCTGAATATTAATTACAGTTGAGAAGTCCAAGCACAAAATAAAGATCAACATGGTGGACCTTAAAAATTAACTCAACATTCCAGTTCAGTGAACTATTAAAAAATTTGCTGATCAGAAAAATTATCAGATAAATAATTTTTTTTTTTTTTTTTCTGCAAACCCTGATGTGCTTCAAGCTAATCAATGTTAAGTGTTAGTGGGTTTACCTAGAAAGATTTTGCAGCAGGAGCACTACAGGCCACAGTCATGGCACTGTAAATAGAGCCCGGAAGCTGCTCTCGTGCTCTAAAGAGCCAGTTCCAGCCAGCTCCAAGATGGACCCCACAAAAATGAAACAATCAGCTATTTTGTTTGCACCTCTATGATAATGTATTTTACAAAGGGTAAAAACTGCCCTGAAAGAGCAGATGGGAGAGAAGAGTGAGAAAACTTGAGAGAAATGACCCTGCAGACACCCAGGTCATTGAAGAAAGAGGGGGAGAAGGTGTTCCAGGTGCCAGAGCAGAGATGCCCCAGCGGCCCATGAAGAAGACCATTCTTATGTAGGTTGCTCCTCTGCAGACCACAGAGGTCCACAGTGGAGCAGAGAAATTGGTAGTGAAGTTGAGCCCAGGAATGAGGAAAGAGTCATGGGAATGTTTTAGGATTTGTTCTTATTTCTCATTATTCTATTCTGATTTGGCTGGCAGTAAACTAAATTAATTTCCCCAAGTTAAGTTTGTTTTTGTCTGTGATAGCAGTTAGTGAGTGATCTCCTGTCCTAATCCTCACCCATGAACTTTTCATTGCAATTTCTCTTCCCTGTCTAGTTAAGAGGGGAGTGAGAGAGCAGCTTGTTGGGCACCTGAAGTCAGCCAAGGTCAACCACCATTACGTATCTTCCTCTCATTGTAGCATAAAATGGGTATGGAGTTGTGTGCTTTCAACAAAATTCAAATTTAATTAACAAAATTAAATACAGTAATGCCATAAAGAAGGTTTTTGTACTGCTACATTCTTCAGTCCTGTTTTAAATCAGAAATAATTTCAAGTGAATTCCAAGTTCATTCTTTCAGTGTTCAAGAGAAGTGTTATATGCTACTACTGGATCATGGAGGTTTTATGGGATTTTACTCAAGAATCATTTTATTGCTACCAAAATAAAAATTTAATACCACAGTAAAAATTTAATACCCCCTCTGGCTATGCACATTTTATTTGCATTTGAAAACAAAATGATTCTTCCATTTTATCAGAACTTTGGAAGAAAAATCAGTTTTTCTTTTGATCCGTGTATTTTTGTTTAATATTTATTATTTTAATTAAGGTCACTAATTCTAAATATTTATAGCAAAATTCAATTATATTGAACTTATTATTAAACATGACATATGCAGTTAATGTCTGTACAGTAGAATGGAGTCAGATCATTCAGAAATATTTTGTTACTTGTCTTCTGTTAATGGTCTTAAGAATTAAGTGCTAGAATGGGAAGTGTTTCATCTGAAACCTCAGAATAATAAATGGAAATTCTCCATTCAGGTGATTTACTTCAAAGGATTTAAAGCCACAGTTAATATGCTAATCTAAAAGACTACACACTAGCAAACTGAGCAAGGATTCTATTCAGGAATGGGATGATATTTTTCTATACTTTTCCATAGTGTTTGGCTCCAGCTAGCCCTGTTCTAGACAGGGCTTGGGGACAATTAAAGAGGTAACACCAACACTCACTCTATCAAATAGACAGCATGAATAAGGCCATCCTGCTCTTGAGGGAATAAATTCAATCACAGAGCTATAAACTGTGGTCTATTTCCTGTCTTTAGGGACAGAGAAAGAGACTGACTGGGTTTTATTCATATCTTGGTTTTATTCAAGATGATGCAATTTCCAATACATGCATTACTACTGACTGCGTAATATTTAGCAATTAATTTGAAACTAGATTCCTGGGAGAATCAGTCAAAGGAGTCTAGAGACCTGTTCAGCTGACAGACACAACTCCTTCAAGTTGAGGCAACATGAAAAATTTTCCAGACACCATTGAATATCTTGATTATATTTTCTTAGGCTATGACAATTCCACATTGTATAAAGTGTTTATGTGCTATTCACCTATATTGATGAAACTTCATCAGCAGTTGAATTGCACCCAAAGGTC
Source organism: Malurus cyaneus samueli (assembly GCA_009741485.1). NCBI lineage: Eukaryota > Metazoa > Chordata > Aves > Passeriformes > Maluridae > Malurus > Malurus cyaneus. Next base: position 46,975,403 of record CM019214.1, on the reverse strand, counting down.
TGAAGTGTAAATGTATCTTTCAGAATTTATTTCAGCCTGCAATACTGAGATTAACTTTTAAGATTATTCATCTCATTACAGTCTACTCAAACTAATTTCCACTTCCTAATCTCCATAGAGATGGGAGCCTGTTACAGATCATCCATGCAGGATGAAGAGAAAACCAAAATATGCTATAATTAGAATTCCTCAAACATTGTGAAGATATTCAGGAACATTCTGGAGTGAAGTATATGGAAAACCATTTGTGTTTTAAGTTATGTTTAAAATGATTCACTTACTCGCATATGTCATTTTCTAGAGCATTCTGACCTGGAAGAGCAAATAAGAGCATATGGAAGCAAGAAGCATGTAGGAAACCAAAAAAAAGTCTCTATGAACATGTGATAGACTGACACAAAGGCATTTTGAACTCTTAACAAAATTTGTAGATAATGAATGACACCTTGCAAAATGTTCATAAATTGGTGCAGTTCTGGAGGAACTTAAACAAATCAGAGATTTAAATTGCTTCATTCATGTCAAATCATCTTAGCTATGAGAAAAGAGTCAGTTTTGTGGCCTGAGATATACCTGAAATGTACTGCTTGCTGGTGATGCAGAGAACAAGCAGGAAAGTGCCGCATGAAACTGACTGCTCACTTAAGAGTAAAGGATGGCTAAATAGGTTTGCTTTGCATGTTTATACAATTGAGATTTTTCAATCCCATATCTCTGTATGTCTGAATCCTATTGATCCTCAAAAATTCTACATTTCTTCTTTCTCTTTTGTTTTATATAAACCAGAAATAAAAACCTTGCTTAACAAATAGCATGAATTACCTATTATAAGAATTGCAAAACCAGCAAAAACCTGATATCCCAAATGACAATGTCTTAACAAATAAACACATCGGAGTCAATAACTTAATAGGAATCATTATCTCTGACAATGTAATTTATGGATAAATTTTGATTTTACACAGATGCCAGCTCTAATTATGAGTATTTTGCATTTGGTCTGATTTGTAAAACTAATTTGTGGCATGAGAGAAGAGAGAACAATTTGACCGACAATGTTGAGAAACTTTCTAGTCCCTCAGATATCAGCTGGATTTAGCAGAAATATAGTAATGTTACTTTGAGGTCTATAATTGCTAATATATTTGCAAAGGTAGGAAATAAGACTTATCTCTCTGAAGATTCAATGTTTACACTGGAAGGAAAAGAAAACTATAATACTAATAAAATATTGCTTGAGGGAAATGAAAAATAAAAAACGGAACAAAAGACCTTGAGAACTTCTTAATTATTTCTTTATTTCATGGAATGAAATATGAGGAGTCCTATAAAAAATCCAAAAACTTTGTGAAAGACATATACATAATTCAATTTAAAAAGTTATAAACTGTTTTTTTGACACTCTACCTGTTTACTTCAAAGTTATGACAAGAAGTAGCAGCTTTACATTATACTTCACTGGCTTATTAAAAAGAGTTCTAAGACATTGATACTCTGCTACATAAAGCAATTTTATAAGTTGTTTTAGCTAAACCAGAAGGCACGATTGTTTTAAAATACTTAAATTAAATTTAAAACATCAAGCATAAAATAAAAAGCAATTCTGCACTTCAGTATATGCTTTTGTTTCTTCATCCAAACCTTTTAACCAATTTCTTTTTGAGTATTGAGGGACTTCTATCTTTTCTGTTCTGTCGTGAAACCCAATAGCAGTCAAAGAAGAAAGTCTTTAGCTGTGTCTTTATTCAAGACATTATTTTGTCTTGAGATGAGGTATCAAAGAAATTATCTTGGTTTAAAAGTATCAAAAGAGTAAGACATCACAACCACATTAGTGAACCCTTCTACATCCAGTATGAACAGGCTCTGGTGGTCAAGTGCTAATTCCTTCTATATCAACATATCCTACCAATATCTGCTGTTTCTTTCAGTATGTTTATATTATCATAGGCTGTCTGGTTCTCAAGACACTGTCTGAATCCTAGTTATGTTCAGAGTTATTTATATGCAAATAAATGCATATACATAATCATTCACTTCACTGTTTTATTATCAATACCAACAATATTATTTCAGCAAACTGGCTTGTTTGTTCAAAACAACATATAGATTTTACTTGTTAAAGGTGAGGAACCACAGGTTTTATGCACTCAGATCAAAGACTGCCTTCACTAAGAACAGTCTAATAGGATTGAAGGCTGTGGTGTAAAACCTGTGCACTGCCAATGGGACGCAACCTTGACTGCAAGTAAAATCAGGTTTTTCATGTTCCCTGAGTATTTAAACCCTGGCCTGTCTTCTGAGAACTAACAGAAGTGTAACTTAACACCAGTAATGGTGGAAACTTTGGTCTACTGGAAACTTGTTTGAAATACCGTGCATAAATATTGTGGTCTATGAGTAAACCATGACAATGCAGGCTCATTCACTTTAACTAGCTGAAGTGAACTTCATGCTGAGAAAATAATATTAAAAAATCTCAGGAGCAACATTTTGACATTTTCTTGTCTAGTAAATTACAGGTTTTCTTCTATTTGATTGTTACTTCTATGCAGGCAAAATACCAATAATATGGCAACATAAATCATAGGTTTGTTTTTTACCAATCATTATCTGAAAATTAGAAGCTATATGCTAATTGCAAAAGTCATATTCCAGCTCACTAGTATGTGAAAAAATTAAATGTGCTTGCATCTCAATAAAGTAAGGCTCTATGATTTCAAAAANACTAGTATGTGAAAAAATTAAATGTGCTTGCATCTCAATAAAGTAAGGCTCTATGATTTCAAAAACTGGAAGATCTAAATCATGAAAGACGACATGTTCAAAAATCATTTTTCAGGAATGATTTTGGAGTCTGAAAATTTGGACTATATGAGTAAGAGGAGGTGAGAGCCAAACATTTTATTTTAGGGACAGTACTGTGATGACAATCCATGTAATATCTGTAAAAAAAAACATAAATAACAATTCTAAGCTATTCCCATATCCTTTAAAAAGTCTTGCACTCACCTCTAAAATGAAGTGGAAGGAAGAAACCAGAACTGTAGCCTCGAGTTAGAAAACTCTTTAAAAGATTTAGATGTTTGAACCAATGCTCAACTATTAAATTATGGGAAAACAGGGTAGAAGATCTCATCGGTAAAAATAATAAATGTTGGCATTACTACAGAAAGTGCTTTAAATTATCATGCTTCACCTTTCCCAGAGTTCTCCATTACAGCTGTAACATCACTTAAGTAGGTGTCAGGTGTCAGTGGAGAAATAGCAAATTAAACCTGCTTAGTCTGATTCATAACAGGCAAGCAATGTTACTTTAAGCAATGCCAGTGAAGGTTCCAATTCATCTACCACTGCACTGAGGCACATTTTCAGCACTCATACAATCAGTTACAGCTGACATGCAACTGCTTTTTATAGTCTGTTTCCTACCATGTCTCTTTCACAGCAAGTACATTCTTACACATCAAATATTGCTGTACATTTTGCATCATAATAATAGCATAAAAATTCTAAACTTTGAATAAAAATTTTAAACCAATATTCTGCCTTTATTAGTGTTTCTCTTCATCATCTACAAGGTATGATATTTCAGTAAGATACTTACTTTGGAAATAACATGTCCTATCAAGAAATAGTAAATGCAAGTAAATGCAATAATTTTGAATAGTTAGATGTCAAAAATTCAATAGGCATTCCTAGATGTGAGTTAGAAAAAAATGCACAAAAACCCAAGCCCTTAGTTGCCATGGTCATTTTAATCAACAATCTTTATACTAAAAGATTTCTCTATTTGCTTGATCCAATGCTGATTTCAGACAAAGTTCCTGGTATCCTTAATGATGAAATGTTATATCCTTTCCTGGATCAAGATCTGTTTGAAATATCAGTACATAAAGGAAGCTATGTGAAGCAATTGGAATTCTTACTTTGGTGCTCTTTGAAAGGCTCATATAATATTGGCAGAATAATGATGGGGAGATGAAGCCATGCTCATGTATCAGCTTAAAATGTATCTGAGCACAGGGGCCTACCCTCAATGGCAATAAAATTAGGAAACAGTCATGAAAGTGGTCACTGTTAAGGGAAGCTGATTTCTGTAAGTTTAAAAGCTCAAAGGATTTCCTCTCTTGCACCTCCTTGCTGCTGTTCCTGTTTGCAGGTCCATCCAGTAGCAAGGTAGAACACACGTGACAGAGATCAGGTTATACACACAGCTCTTGTATAAATTTTGTGTGAGCAATACCTACAGTCCCTTCCTTCCAGCTGAGCAGGATGCAAGCTCAAGAGTAGACTTAAACATATTCTCCTTTGATTTGCAGTCATTCCCAAATTTTTGGATCACTCAAAATCTGTACTAAACCATTACATTACCACAGTAATCCAAACCTAGACCCTGGTTATCCAGGCTTCAGCCTCAAACTCAAGTCTTTCCAGACTAGGTCTTCCTCCTGCTTTACCAGCTAGTGTGGGCTGAGGTTAACTAGCAAATCAAACACACAGAATGGAGAGCAATATCACACCCCAAGTAGTAATACAACTTAACGATTGAACAGGACAGACTGCATTGATCAGGAACAGTGCTTGGCCATGCAAGCATATTCACCTGTAGACTATTTACATACATATGGTCCCTTTTATGCTCTCTGTCCATTTTCACACACTCATTTCCCCTTCTTAATCCACTTGATCCCTCCTTTTGACACTTTTTTTTTCCTGAAAAACCCAAGTTTTGTACATTTGCACAAATAGATAAATTGCTTAGTACTCACAGGACTTCCTTATTAAGCGTGCTCTCTCCTATGAGATCTGTGATCTTTTTTTTTCCTCTCTTTCTTATCAGATACAAAATTCTGGGTCAATATTTACAAGGCTACAGTTCAGAGGTTGCCTCAATGACACTCCAGCCAGTAAGCTGAGAGATCTGATCTTTAAGAATATATATATTTAAAAAAAAAAAAAAATCTCATTGGGTTCCACTTTTTAGGAGTTCATTTGATAACCTCAGTCAGCTGATTACCTACTTACTTGTGAATACAGGTGAATTGATTTTCTAAGTCAGCAGACATCCACTTAAGCTGTTTAGAAGATTGGAGTCCCTCTTTAATGTTAGCTTTTCATTCACATCTTTTGGAATACCCAAGCATAAACAGAAAGTAGTTTTCTTTGTAACTGCTAAAAACCATGGAGCTACTCCTTTGGAGGACATAGTCAGGAATTTCTTTAATAAAAATACTTTATAAAGAACTTGAATGCTGAGATTCACTAGGAAAATGTAGATACCTATATCTAGGCATCTGAGTGTGTGCATCTACAAATAATAAAATAGAATATGTTCTGTCCATTCATTGTATGGAATCCGTGGTGTCCCTGCGCTCCCCTCAGACATCTGCAGTTTGTCCAATAAAAAGCCCTCTAGACCCTGTTGACTGTCCTTGCTTTGGATTAGTTCTGCTTGACAAAATAGAAGCATAAAAGAACTCTCTATGGCATCGCTCCTGGCTTCCAGGTATGGAGACAGGAAGGAAAGAATCTCTGCTATGATTGTCAAATATCCCAGTACAGCAAGCTTGGGTATCCTGTGTCAGTTCAGAGACCACTGGGTGCCAGACTGTGGCAACTTCATTGACTCTCTCAGGAACTAAATTAAGCAGCCTGAATCATGTACTGCAGTGGGGAATTATTGCTCATAATTTATTAAGAATGAAGTACAAGATAATACCATTTAGAGCTTTGTGTTGCCCAAAGCAGTGACCTCACAGAAATCATTGCTAAAATTCAGGATTAATTATTTACATGCAGGCTGGGGGTGAAGCCCAGAAACAACTACATTTTTTAGAAGTAATACAATCTTAAATAGAAACAAGTAATAAAAAAGACGAATGTTAAATTAGCTGTCTATTGATGCATACAATTAAAAATTGGCATACATTTCTCAAATGTGCTCATTTTGTGTGTACATACTCATATTTTTAGTGTGTGTGTGGCAGAAAAACAAAACCAGAAAATTTATATTGGAAAGGAGTATATTTTATTAAAAAGATTAATCTTTTATTTAATTATAGTTTTTTTTTATTATTTCCACAATATTTTAACAATATCTGCTTAAACACAAAGATGAATGGTGGTAAAGAGTAGACTTTAAATAAAATAATTTTGCTATCAAGAATTTACCTAAAATAAATTGAACTTTTTATACACTCTAGTGTGAAATTTGAAATGAATGACCAAATATTGTATTGTTCTAACTGGCAGTGGTTTCTGACTGCCTTCCTAGCTTCTATTTGCTGCTGCATCTGAGGACAGCACTTCAGGATCTGCTTATGAGCCAGTATTCTGGGAATAAAAGAAATCATTTAAAGAGTAAAACCTATCATACATGAGAAAAAAAAAAAAGCAAATATTAGGGTAATAATAATTCAAATTTTGTTTTGTAGTTTGATAATGTATTCAATTAATACTTATCTCTATTGCTTTCCTCTTTACTGTTCTATATGTGTTTTGCATCAGGATCATAATGACTGTTTTTAACTTCATCTGTCCTTCACAGACAGCAGTGTAGCTATCTATATCTGGGCTTGTAATTTCGATGGCAGTTACAGTCAATGGCAAAAAAATGGTTCTTGTCAGAAATGATTCACCAAACTTATTTTAGTTGTTTATGCAAATATGAAATCAAAGTCATTCTAGAAGTTCTCATTTCTGCCCTTCAACCACACAGGGAGTTCATACAGTGAACTGAAATGGTGACATCTGTTTTTTTAGGCTTCTGAAATCAGACTGAATTAACTATTTCATCAGGAAGAATTTGGTTCTGTGCTGCTGTAAGGTAGGATTACACTACTCTTCTGTGCTGGGGAAAAAGAATATTCTGGTTTCTCTTGGGGAATGTCTATGAATGAACTTATTGCACTCTGTTCCACAAGAGAGGCATCCAAGGCTTTAACACAGGGCATGAAAGGGAAAAGAACCTAGATTGGAAAAAGGAATGATATTTAGAAAGGAAGAATAGAGTTGAGCTGTAAACTTAAAGAAGGGGCTTTGTGCTAAGGTGATAAGATTTAAAAGATCCTTTCTGCTTCTGCAATTATTTGCATATGACTATAATGTGGTTGCTGAGATTTATGTTATTCAGAGATGGTTAATGGTTGTAAGTGAAAACAAGGTGATAGGTCTTTTAAAAATATTACGAACATTAATATTCTTACATAAATTGGATAAATATAAGCTTTTTTTTTCTCTCTCTTCTGCACACCTGTTTATCTCCTTATTTCATTTAATTTAAATAATGGTTCTTCTGTATCTACATAAAGGCCCTTTTTCCATGCAGGTTTTCTTCAGTTTTTGAGCACTTTGAGATGTTTTCTACCTTTTTGTAAATACGGCTGCCTACACACACGCACAGAGGTACACATGTACACAGAAAAACCCAACCATATGTACTCTCTGTTATTTAAATATAGTGATTCCCATATGGTTCTGACCAAGCATTTTTGAAAATATTTTATATATTTTTCTCTCTACTTGGAGTGACTACTGCAGTAAATGCATATATTTAAATTTCTCTATTTATTTAATTGACCATATATATAAAGAGTATTAACTTTCCAACCTATTTTATGCCTGTTAGATTTACAGTAATTATGTCTAACACTGACAATCTAGAATTGTTATGTTTCTTCCTTAACACTACTATTGGCTCTCAAATACAAAACAACAAGGAAATTCCCATGAAACTCATCACCAAAATGTACTTACATTGTAGTTTCTAGATGTTTCCATCTCTACTGTTTGAAATTACTTACTTTTCTTCCACATGATATTAATTTGCTTCTGGAAAATTGTAATTCAATCAGTAAGCATAGATGCTCAATTAGCTTTAATGTTCACATTTAGTAAATTACTCAACTTGTATATACATTTTCTATAAAATGGAATTTAATGATATGACATCAAGTTTTAAGATTTTATATTAGTAATAAAATATCTTTAAATAATCAGAAGTTTGGTTTTTGGTTTTTGTTTTTTTTTTTTTTGTTGTTTTGTTTTGTTTTGTTTTTTTTTTTAATGGAGAAACATTGAGAGAAACCAAAACATTTTTACAAAAAAAAAAAAAAATACTAAAAAAACCCACCTAAAAATATTGAGAGGAAGAAATTACCCTCAAGATGTTTTTTGTCCTCCGGGTTTTCCATTACAGTGTACTGAATGTGTATGTGCTCTGTCTTCTTTGTGTTATTTGGGAAAATACAAAGAAAATTTTTCTGAAGTGTTCAACCAAATGCTGAAAAAGACTCCTAGAGAGGTGGTCGATGCTCCAAGCCTGTCAGTGTTTAAGAGGCATTTGAATAATTCCCTTAAAATCATGCTTTGCCTTTTGGTCAGGCCCGAGGTATTCAGGCAGTTGGAGGGTCATGCCAGAACCCTCCCTGCTGAAATGGTCTATCCTACCTTATTTTAAAAAGATATTTTGTGTTTTATTAATCAGAATATAGAAACATTTTATCACTACTGACACTAACAATGTTCTCCTACGTGCTTTAATTAGAAAAATTTTGCTTGCCTTCGAAGAACAACACAAAATACCCCAAAAGAACAAACTGAGCAGTCTTACACATTGTTTTTACTCAAGAACGTGAAAGAAAACTGAGATCCAAATAGATTCAAATTTTCAAACCAGGCCTGTCTTTATTTTCTATCAGACATCTCATTAACTTTGACAATGTAACACAGTGCTGCATACTGAAAAACCTGTTATATTTGACTACCACAGATGTCTCTGTAGGTGTCTGTGGAGAGCACCCATCATATTATCTTTGGGTACAGAACAACATTTAAGTTAACCAACATTTTTTGGTTTTTTTTAGAAAAATATTATTTTTATTAATACCACATTGGTATAATAAACTGCTATTTTAACATTAAGAATAATTCTTCACACCACCTACCTGAGGAAATTGGTCTCATGAACTATTATTCTGCTAATGGATATGTCTGGGCTGTAAAACCGTAATGAGAAGGGCCCTGAACTCAATTTGCCCCAATTCACTTACATATATTTAAATTCAGAAGAGCTCCTGGCTGCAACATATCCTCTATTTCTGCAGGAACTGGAAGTAAGACAATCTCAGGTGACCAAAAGCTACATCAATAAAATCTTATAGCTCAAGGCAGTGCTTTGAATATGCCGCATAATAAATAAAATTTATGAACAAAACAGAATTTCTTATTTTTCAGTAATGATATAAATATATATATATTCAAATTTTACTGGACCTGAAGAAAATCATCCCTGTCTAATAATTCAATAGTGATTGTGATATAAAACAAAATTCAACAATTTTTTTTCTGTTTTGTCCTGCTGGGAACCCTCCTCAGTGGTCTGTCTGTAGGCTGCAGTTTCCTTCAGGACAGACCCACCTTTTCCAGAATGAGCTTTTGGCTGTCCATGGGTTACAGGGGTACTTCACTGGGGTCTTCTCCAAGGGATGGAGGTTAACCTCAGCTCTGATGTCTGGAGTACACCTGCTTTCCCTCCTTTTTCTCTCACCTTGATGCCTGCACAGCTGTTTCTCTCACGCATTTCTTAGCCCTCTCTCTCTCACACCAATCAACATTGTATTTTACCCTTTTTGAAATGTGATCTTACAAAAGTGCCACCAGCACTGCTTATGGGCTCAGCTTTTGATAGCAACAGGTTTATTTTGGATCCTGTTTAAATTGTTTCTGTCAGACATGGGGATAATTCCTGGTGTCTTCTCACTGAAGCCACTTCTGGAGTCCATTAAAAAAACCTTAACACCAAACCCAACACAATAATATTTAGTGTTATATTTATATTCAACATTTTTGCCCAAAAAATAAAATACACCCACACTTTTAAATATCCCATTACATGATTCCAAACAATTTCTATGTAAATTGTTAGCTTCTTAATTTCTTATTATCTCTGTAGGAATGTTGTAGATTGTGATGATGCAGTGTGCTGACCCTGGCTGGATGCCAGGCATCCACCAAAGAGGACAGGAGAGAGAAAATAAAATGAACAGTTCATGAGTTGAGATAAGAACAGGGAGTAATCACCCACCAATTATCATCATGGCAACGGAGTTAGTTTGGGGATATTAAATGAACTTATTGCTTCACAAAATCAGAGCAGGATAATGAGAAATTAAATAAAGCTCAAAAACATCTTCCCGCCACCCCTCCCTCCTTCTCAGGCTCTATCTTCTCCTCCACAGCAGCTCAGGGAGACAGGGAATGGGGATTATGGTCAGCTCATCCCTGTTCCTGTTCGTGCCCAGGGAGAGGAGTCCTTCCCCTGCTCCACCGTGGCGTCCCGCCCATGGGAGACAGTCCTTCACAAACTTAACCAACATGAGTCTACCCCACAAGAAACAGTAATCCATGAACTGTTCTGATGTGTGCCATTCTTCCACAGGGTGTAGTTCTTCAAAGACAGGCTGCTCCACTGTGTCTCTCAGGGTCACAAGTCATACCAGGAAACCTGCTCCAGAGTGGGCTCCTCTCTCCACAGGTCTTCAGATTCCTTCCAGGACCTGCTCCAGCACGGGCCTCCCATGGGGTTACAGCACCCTTTCAACTCCGGTGTGGGTCTCCTCCATGGGCTGCAGGTGGATCTTTGCATCCCCATGGACCTCCATGGGCTGCAGGGACACGGCTGCCTCACCATGGGCTGCACCATGGGCTGCAGGGGAATCTCAGCTCCAGCACCACCAACACCTCCTCCCTTTCTTTCTCCACTGATCTTGGTGTGTGCAGAGCTGTTCTTCTCATATGTTCTCACTTTGCTCTTCTCTGGCTGCAACTAAAACCACAAAATACCTTTTTTTTTCTTTTTTTTTTTTTTTTTTTTTTCCGTCTTAGCTATGTTATCACAGAGGTATTACCACCATTTCTGATTGGCCCAGCCTGGCCAGCATTGGTCCATCCTGGAGCCAGCCGGCCTTGGCTCTGCTGGACATGGAAGAAGCTTCTGGCAGCTTCTTACAGAAGCCACCCCTGTGTCCCGCCCCCTACTGAAACCTGGCCACATAAACCCAACACAAATGATAATATTTCAAACCTAATCTTCTTACAGTCTTTCCCAGCGGCCTTATATAATTGGGCTACTGAAAGTGTGACAGATTAGGTTCCTGCAGAAGTAGATAAAATGGCTTCGTAAACATATGTGGAATACTAACCCTTCAAAATCCATGAGGAATTGGTTATGTAATTGTTATTTGCAACCAGTAATTAATAGAAAATTACTTTCCTTGCTTCAGGTTAGATTGACATCTAATGCCAAGTATTTCTGTAAATATAACAAAAGGAAAAAAAAAAAAAAAAAAAAAAAAAAGAAAACCTGTTCGCCGTTATTTATCTCAGGGTCCTACAACAGAGGGAAATCATCCAGAAAGTTTCCCCAATGTAAAACATTGGATGGTAGAGATAAAAATTAGGAAGTAAGATGTGCAAATTATTCATGCATGCAGAGAGCTAATAAGAAAAGTGGCTAAGGTAGAAATTATGTAATTACACATTAAATTTATTTTCTAACAGAAATAAGACTGAATCATCTGAATGGTTAAATTATCTAAATTTTAAAATTTATTAGATTCCTTGGCAGCAAGCTAAAGTTCTTGGGTTAGGTGGCTTGGGTATATTATGTGAAATTAAAATCTTGGATCACTTTAATTTTGGTTGTTTAACTGTTAAAAATCCGCTTGAATTCTGAAGTTATCTTGACAATTATGGTGCAAAAATTGAGAAGATGCTTCAATTTAAAAAAAAAAAAAAAAAGTTCCCTCTATAAGTGAATACATTCATATTAGAGCATTTAAAATACATTTTTCTCCATATTAAGAGTGGGAAAGGAACATAAATGCTCTAAACCTATTACTGCCAGCTTTGTGGACATTGTGGACAGACTGAGCAGCAAAGAGAAATTAAGCTGCTTGAACATTTTCAGTGGATGCCTCATTAGCTGTTTTGCTGGGAAAAAAAAGAGCTATTTTCACAAGCAAAATACTGGCATAAGAGCCTAATATGAAAACTATCTTTCAGGGTCAGAATCCTAATTATATAGAGTCTTTGTACTTTTGAAACAAAACTGTAAACTCATTCAGACAAGAGAGCTTAAAAAAACCTCTTTCTTTTTCCATGTTTTAGTCTGAGAACTCTAATGAATTTAGCATTTTTTTTTGTTTTGGTTCTAATAAATCACCATTTAACACACATAGCTCTTCTGTTTCAAAGACATTTGCATACTGCTATTGTGAACTCCTGTCCCAGAGCTCAGCTTAATTCTTCATAATTGAAAAAGTCATGACTTTATAAAAGTTCATGAAGTATATGCAAAACTTTTCAAGTATGTTTTTGTAAAGTTTTCCATTGTAAGCTAACTCCACGACCTTGTTAACACCGTTGTACCATTCAAGTTAAATTTAAGTGATTTTAAGGTATTTATCATTTGTGGTTTCATTACACATGTGTTTAAATATTAAACAAGATGTCCTATGAGAAATTATGTTGTTTTTTTAATATATCTGAAAAAATAGAATGAGAAAAAAAAAAAGGAAAAGAATTTAGATAATGATTACAATGCAATGACAAATAAGAGAGATTCATTTAAACTGGAGAAGGATTTGATAATATATGAAGTATAAAGTACAGACAGCACTATGTAAGGAGAAAATAATTATTCTGTTAGAAAGAAGGCAGCCACCTGGAGACTTTCAGGGTGCTATGTTGGGTCTGACTTGATGTATATTCTAGTTGGTGATCCTAGTATAAGAAGTAGAAAGATATGAAGGCCATTTTTAAGGGAGTTAAGACACAATCTTGACATGAAGAAATAATCAAATTCACAAAGAACTGCATAACCTAAAATAAGAAGAAAAATATGACTGAAACTTAAGGGATCTAAGACAACCTTGCACTTGTAGAGATGAGTCAAAAGAATCCAAATCAAGTATTCTTGAACTATGAATAATTACAAACAAAACCATGTTGAATTATCACTATATGAACAGAAACCATCAGAACACAAAGCTGGAAATAAAAAACGAGACAAAGGTGAAAATTAAAAATGGCATTTAAAAAATGGTGAAATAGAGACATACTCTCTCACATCTATAAAATACTGCGGATTTTCATCTGGAATATTTTATCCCAGGGTTAAAATATGTTAACTGAAAACCAAAGAAGAAGAAAAGACTCTTCTGGCCAATCAAGAAAATATGTAAACTGCCACACAATAGAAAAGTAAGCACATATGTTTCAGCTCAGCCTAATAAAGATGGACTGAACTGGATTGTTTGTTTGGGTTCTGTGTGTGTGTGTGGGCGTGCGTGCGTGTATGTGTGTGTGTGTGTATGATTTTTGTGTCTTTGGTTGGCTGGTTTTGATTGGCTTTTATTTTCTTTTTCTATATAAGGTGAGTATTAAGAGAAATTCCATCAGACTTTTCTTCATTAAGAGTTCTGATCTCAAGACAATCTTGAGTTGATTATGAAGGTTGGTGCAACTCTGACACACTTGCTTTTGAAAGCAGTTTATGGATTTAACAGGTTAGATGTTCTTTTCATATACTTTTTCCTCATTAGCACAACAGACCTCAAATGACCCATTTTCCTCCTCTTCTTTTTAAATGCAGTTTGTATGCAAGCATTTAATTAGGGCTGCTCTAGACTGTCCTATTTTCTTCTGAGTGTTTATAGTCTAGTAATAGTCAAGGTTGTTCTCAAATATGTCATTCTGCCTACTTAATTGTTTGAGACAGTCTTTCCTCATTATCTTCTCAGCCTTAAGATCCAAAAGCAGTGACTGGAAAGTGTTCAAAAAACCGTTCATTCCATTTATCTGCAAAGATAGCGTAACCGTAAGTTATAGCTGAAAGGCAAAATCTTGTTCCACGAAAAGACAAATTAGGGTGAAAACAAGTATCAGCAGTGAAGGAAACTCCAGCTAAACTTGTAAAAGTTTGTATAAATCCCTGAGGGTTCTCTAGTTCCCAAGGAAATGTAGGAATCTTATGTTCACTTGTTTGCTCTTCGCAATTTCTGTCTATGCCCAGATCACTGGTTATTTTGTAACTGCTCCTGAAAGCAGTCACATTTTGCTGTTTTAATTACAGATCAAGTTGTTTAACAAGTCTACATGCCTCACATATTTTTTTTCCATTTGTGTTAAAAACTGCTTTTTGTTTGGACTCAGGACTCAATTAGATGAAGATGACAGATGTGTGCATGAGAAAAAGAAAAGGGTTTGATTTTTTTAGTTTCTTTGGTTTTGTTTGTTGTGGGTTTTTGAAATCTTATTTATTTTTCCTCTCAAGTTGTACAGATATAAATATACAGGATTTAAAGATAAACATTTTTGCATAATTTGTTTTATCATTCTTAATTATGTTTTTTTTAGTATTAATTTATTCAGTGACAATTTCATTTTAGCAGGTCACTTGGAAACACTGAAAAAATTGCCATGACTCTTTCCTAAAATTTGGTAGGATGCCTAAGTAAATGGTTTTCTGTACACATAAATAGTTAATTAAAATAAAAATAAAATAAAAAAAAAAAAAAAAAAAAAAAAAAAAGTAGAAAGCTGTACTTTTTTGTACAGGCTACCTTATTTCAGGGAGAACTTCTCACAACATTCTTAAATTGACTATTGCTGACTACATTGAGTCCCAGCTTCAACAGAATTAATGGGATCATTGAGGCATTCAAGTGCTCCCTCAATCAGTGCATGTCACTCTTCAGACCGTCTTTTTCCCACAGCTTCTTGTCTCTTTCTCCTCTGTGACTGTGCTTCAGTGCTATGAGAAATGAGGTTTCCTCTAGATTTTTGAATGAACATGTTTATTGGCATCTATACTGAATTAAACCCTGTCCCATCTGATTGTGATGTCAGCCTTATGTCACTAGATTGTATGCCTTAGAATAAGTCAAGATTTTAGTGACTCAAAAATACCTACAACAGCAAATGATTTCCAGCATATTTACCTGGAAATGCTAGCTCTCTCCAAACAAAACCTGGGCCACTGAAATAGCATTTGTTTCTGGTCAGATAAGATAGATAAATCTAAACTTGGCCACGGCTGCTCAAAGCACCAAGCCATCCAAGAGTTCAAGAAATATTTGGCCCATGCTCACATAGTATGATTCTTAGGATTGTTCTATGCTGGGCCAGAAACTGGGCTTGGATGATTCTAGTGTGTCCCTTCCAACTCAGTGTATTTTACCATCCTGTTGCAAAGGGACTTTTCTCCTCCAGAACAATTTCAGGATACTTCACACTTTTGAACATTAGATATCCTCATGTTAAATTCATGTCATATAGCACATATTCTTGACCTCATCCTATGAAATTATGTGTATTGCAAAATACCTCTAGCTCTATTTCAGACAGACAGCATCAGTTTTTGAGTGGCTTAGACATGAGCAATGGGGTCATGAGACATATATGTTTGCTTATGAAAAAGCAGTAGCATTGGAGATTCAGCCTGGTTGACCAAGTGCTGGCTGGTTTGAATATCCTTTCTTTGTATATAATTCTATTTCTATGTCAAACAACCTCACAAAGCACTGCATATCTTCTCCAAGTCTTTGCAAAGGCCAAATACCTTCTGCATCTAAATATCCCCTAAAGCTTCTGGACTGAGAGATTACTGATTAATGTGTGTGTAAAACTGTCACTGATTTAGTAGCTTCACCACCACAAATTAGGTTATACTCATAACCACAGACGGAAAAAAAAAAAAAAAAAAAAAAAAAAAAAAAAAAAAAAAAAGAGAAATAAGAATGAAGAGAAAAAATACTGTAACAGAGAATAAATCTTATGGATGGCTCTTTTCTTCCTCATGGCCCCAAATAATAAATAACAAATATCTCGACTTTTACTGATACTTCGGATTTGTGGTAGAACTTGCCAGTGGATGATGAAAGGAAATGGAAATTTCCAGAAAAAATAGTGATTGTGGGAGTAGTCAGTCTTGCCTAATTTTGTCTTTTGTCTATTCTAGTTCTTCTACATTCTATGTATAATTAAAAAAAAAAAAATAAATAAAATAAAAAAAAAAACAGATCACATAGTTGCAGGTAATACTAAGCTCAATCTAAAAAACTGAGACAGAAAGGATGAATTAACTAGAAATATATTTTCATTAAATGTGGAAAGAGTTTTGATAACTTTCTTAGACTACATGACTGATTTCTGAAATAAAATATCTGAAATGGTAAAATGAATCCCATTAAATGTTAGTTCTCGTCTCCCTCAGTAATTAAGGGAGAGATATTTACTTTGATTTATTCTATCCAGGATAGCTGAACATTTATGTCTTTTGAGTATATATGTACTTATACAACCAGTTTGCCTTAGGAGCATAACTTGTTTGCATGCTTAAGGAAAAGAAGATCACTTCTACATCATCTGCCTTGCTTTTTATATTAAAGCTGGTGAGCAAAATTATCTTATGGTCTTCAGCAAAAGAAAAACATAAAACAATTTATAGGACAAGTTATGCACAGACTGAGAATTTGGCTTTCCATTTTATCACTGAAACTTTTTCACATTTTACTGTTCAGAAATTTTTCTTTCATGCACAATTCATTTATTTAATCACTGCCCTTAATTCAGGCATTTTGGTTTTGGTCACCAGGGGGAAAATATGTAAATAAAGATTTGAAGGAAATACTACCTAAGTAAACACATCACCATTTATGCATTTTTGAATAAATGTGTAACAACCATCCCCTTTAAAAAGGAAAAATAGACTGTGACCAAAGACGTCAGAATGAATGACAGTGAAAATCACACACGCATATAAGATGTCACTCAATGCTGCAAATTTCTTTACAATAGTCAAAGGAAAATGCAATAATTTTTAAAACTTCTTGCAAAGAAGACTAATGCAACATATTTAAAAGTTCCTTGCATCTTAGCTATAGTTATAATTAAGTTTAAATTCAACTTACAAATGTAGTATATCCATTTAATATTCATTGGTTACATACAAAGGCAAATACAGACTCTCATATTTTCAATTGACTCTGTTTTAACACAGGCCTGAATTTTCTACCCTTCTGTAATTTGTCTGTTAATTTAGTGCTATGCTGCTAAAGCAAAAATGTTTCCAAAGGAGCTTTTCACTTTTGCCAACATCCAGGGCAGTATGTTACACCTGGGTTTTTTTTGCATCATTTGTTGCAAAACTTTTTCTCAGAAGAACTGGAAAGAACTATATATTAGCATTTCAATTTTATTTTTCTGTGTTACACCATGAAAATATGTGCATTACATGCAAGGAACGGTAGAAAGAGATCATATGCTTCTGACTTTTCAGAGTTGGTGCTGACATTTTGTACAGGCACCAGAATTTTCTTCAGTATGCTTATGTAACCAGTATTAATAAAAACCCAACTCAATCAATCAATGAACAAAAAAAAACCAAACAAATAAAACCCCTAAAACAAACAAACCAAAAAAAAAACAACAACATCTCCAGAAAAAAAAAAAAAAAAAAACAAAAAAAACCCCCCAAAAACAACAACAAAAAAAAAAAAAGAAAAACAAAAAAAAACCCAACCAAACAAACAAAAAAAACCCTAACGTATGCTATCATATTCTTTATTGTAATATAAAATATGGGCAAAATCACTGAGGCCAAACTTAAGAAATTCTTTATTTCCCTTTTAACAAAAAAAATAGGTAAGTGTGTGTGATTAATCTTGCGAAAGCTACCATATTCCAAACTATAATTCACAAAAGCAATCTTTATACACCTATGGCTATGGATTTAGAGTTCAAAATTATTTCTATGATGTGAATGCCCATAAAACTTACCTTATGAAGGCATTTGTTTCTGAGGGACAAGCATAGTCATTGAAATAGCCAGTTTATGATTCATTTATACTGAAATATTTTCTTTTTTATCTTAATGGGTTATGATAAGTAAAGGATATATTTTAGCTATATCTCTTTCCATGAATTTTCTCATTCTTCTTGTAGTTACTATCGGAAATTTCAAAGTATTATTAGTATTAAGAATTATAATAGTTTTTGTCTGCTAAGAAATTATCTTATAAAAAATAACTACAATAGCACAATCAGAAGAGACTGATCTTGGAGATGTTTCTGTAAAGTCTAAATTATAATTAGACAAAGCAATTGCCACAAGTTTTGCAGTGTCTACCTTAATAACAATTATCTAGTAGCATTAGCATTGGTGTTGATGCTTAATAATCATGTTTCAGAGTTAAACACTATGTTTAGAAGCAGCCCTGCCTCTTCAGGATAGTATTTACTGATTCATTATCCTTGATGATCTCAATCAAAGCAATAACACAAACAAAGAATGATAGAGAAAGGAATCTGGAAGCCAAAACAAATCACAGAGGATTTTCTATAAATCAATATCCACTTAAGCTCCATATGACAAATGAATAATGGCACAGATTTCATTAATTCTTTTCTTTATTACACAGACAGCTATTTTCTTCCAATTAATGTTACCTTCCTAATTATCTTATATTTCTCAAACTAGTACGTGTGAAAAGAAAAAAAACAAAAACATGGAGCTAAACTCAAAAACAATGTGTCATATCAACACTACTAGAATATATCAATGCTCGAAGAAAATACCATGAGATATCAGTTTTGGGCATCAGTCTTTTATATTTTGACTCAATACACACCAGGAAGTTGCAAAATAACTGATATCAGAGATTTGCCATTCATTATGCTGTATGGCCATTATGTTATTTATAAAATCAAAGGAGTATGGTGTAAAAAAAAAAAAAAAAAAAAAGAAGGGAAATGGAAGAAAAAGAACAGAAATGAGTATTTGCAAAATGTAACATTTTATTGTTAAAATATTGCAATAGTTGTTATTCTTAGAATAATTTTAGTCTAATTAAAAGTTAACTTAAATCTTGTTCTTCCTTTATATTTTTGAGACATTTTCTTAGCACACAATACTGTTGTCATGTACCACTATTTCAATGCATCAATTGCATGTGCTTAAAATCTGCATGTGATTCCATATTGCAGTATTACATAACCTCTGTGCTTGCTCTTTGTATGGGGGCCAAATTTACGTCATATATTTAAAGAATTATTAAGTGCTGATGACACAATGGGAATTAATATCACATCAGGGCTTTTGGTGAAGGCATTGATATCAGATGAAGAAGGAATTTTATTTTGTGAAAATGACCCTCAACACTGGTTTATTCTCAGAAATAAATCATGCTGCCTCGGAAACAGTACAATCAATTACTGTTTTCTTATTTTGGACTGAGGTGTGTTCTTCAATTTATTCTTTACTTCTTGTTGTTGTGTTTGAAGAGGGAATTATATCCTCCAGGCTGATGTAGGATGTGTTTTGCTTCTCTTGAAGATGTATAATTTATCAACTCAGAAAACTTCACCAATATACTATAAACATATGTAGGCTTGTACATAAACTGTGTTCGTATAAACTCACATATTTTATTTGTACATATATGAAGGCATCTTTTTTAATATATCATTATGAAATAAGAATAGTACATACAACCAAACCTGCTTAGCTTTTTAATTTAATATTAAAACAAGATGCTTTATAATTTACTTCATTATAGAGTAAGAGGGGCTTTTTTCCTTTGAGGCATGCATTAGTATTTTTGCCCTTCCATACAGACAGATCCGACTTCAAATCCAACATTGAGGTATTTTTATCTCTTATTTCCCTTATTCTTGTTCATTAATATGTTTACACTGAGTTCAGAAGTAGTAATTTACATAAAAAATAGGTTTCTGTAAATCTATTTCTATACAAAATTAGAGTAATATTTTTGTGCAGAAATTAAAATTAAAATTTACTTTTCTGAGTATAGGAAACCATCGATAATTACATGGTTTTTACATCCAAGACAGCCTCCAAGCATATCTTTCCAGAAGACTTCTAGACTCTTTTCTGTCTGTATTGTACTTTCAGCAGATGTCTGATAAGCTGAAGTCCCACACAAGAAAAAAATCTAGCCATTGTGAATTTTCTCCCAGTTGCTTATAAAATATTTCATTTGCCTCTTCTTCTTGGTTGGGTGGTCTACAATAGATTTCTACCATGATATTTGCCTTGTTGGCCTTCCCCCCGACTGAACCTTCTCATCACTGTCATTGAACTCCAGGCACTCAAACGTCATTAGCTGTATTTGATGATATCATTAAATCATCAGTCATATGCAATCACAGTCTAGGGTGTGTGGATCTCATTAATTTTGCGAAGCTAATATTAAAATTCAAAAATTATTCTTGTTGTCCATGCAAAAATGGACACACTTAAACCCCCCCATATTAGTTTCAGCATTGGATGTGCAGAAAATTGGAGCAAAATAAATTATATCAGTGAATATAGATGAAAGGAGAAAATGAAGATTTAGTTCAAAGCAAAGCTTAGTTTATGTTCTTTTTTTCTCATTCTCTGAAACTTGCAGGGCATTACAGGATAGGTCTGCTTTAATCAAAGGTTAAACTAATGTCTGCTCATTGAAGATGAGCCTTTCTAAAGATTTGTAGCAAAGAAAACTTTCCTGGCTGCTCCAGGCATGTTTTTCTGTGTGTATGTCAAATACTTTGAACAAGAAATAGAACACATTCCAGATGGCTTATGAAGAGTGATAACATCGACCAATTCCTAACCACTCTTTCTTAAAAACAGCTTGCAAACATCAAATAGGATTGCCAGAATCATTCAGCGGTAGAATGTTTTTATTGGTGCTTATAAAAGTCCAAATTGCTTCATTTCCTCAGAGAGAGAAAAATGAAAGTGGTATAATATTCTAAGTTGGATGAAGCATCTTTGTGGATAACGTATAGAACTGAAAAGCAGCAAGTGCAAGTGCAAGTTACTTTATAGTAACAGCTATAAAGGAATAAAACATGACCGATATTCATTTCATAAATAAAAGTCATGTATTTGTGCTAGCTGACCAAGACGTTTTAATTTCATGTTAAAAAATAAAGATTCAGGAAGATAGCTATTTTTTAATATAATAAATATAATAAATATAACATAACATAACACTAACATAACATAACATAACATAACATAACATAATAAATATGCTTTTAGCATACTTAGTTTGATACTGACAAAGAATGCTCTTTACATCAGAAATTAAGAAGCCAAATCTTATAAATATAGGTAGGGAGTATTTAGACTGTTTTGTAATCTTTTTAATATTGAGATTCTTGTTTTCAGATACTTATGTTCCTCTTTCATGTTTATTGTTTTCTTTTTTTTTTTTTTTACCCATTTCTTCTCACTATGATCTAAGGATAAATTAAGATTCAGATTTATATGTTTAAATGTTATGAATCATAGAGATTTTTCCCTCTATAAGACAAAGACTTTCTATTTCCTCTAGCACTCTATTCTGCTTTTTAGGTAGTATTTATTTGCAATGTGTAAAACTGTGGTTCACATGACTACAGAATTATGAGGCATTAAAATCCCTTTTAAAAAAAAAAAAAAAAAAAAAAAAAGGACCCAAAATGATTTGCATACAATATTGAAAAAGTCTATATAATTTAAGGCTAAGGAATACCTTAAATAAATATCAGATTCTGAATGATGACATCATTGTTCAGCTTGAGCTGTTTAAATACCCAAAGTTGTCATCTCCTCATGACGTTTGCTGTACAAACATACTCTACTGGATTAACCTCATCTCTAAAATCATGGTAAGTATTGCCAAATATATGTGAATATACTCCTTTTAAAAAAAGTATAACAGACTGACATGAAATATCACTTTTTAGATGTTGAGAATCTGATGACATTATCCCCAACAGACAGCACAGTGCCTCCCTTATCAACCCAACAATCTGGGAACTATTGAGAAATCTCTTATAGTAAGGCTCATTAATTGAAACATGTCACAGTAAATGTCCCTGTTGCATTGCAATCATGCTGTTCTATATTACCTAAAAGATTACTTCCAAATAATCTTTGTGTTACAGGCATACATTTGGAATGCAATATCCATTATGAACTTCTGTTATATGTTGGAGAGTTCTCCAGAGCACTGGAATTTTAGTGGAAAAATACAATATTGCCTTTTTTCTTCTGAGAGAAATCATTTATAAGTTGCAAAATACTCAGTCGTGAAATAACCTGATTTGAAAGATAAACTGAGATGGGTATCAAGAGATGAAAATATGCAGAAGTGAAAGCAAATACCAGTGGGTCACTTAAAATGCAAGAACCCAGACATTTCTGCAGCTATATGTCATGTGGGAGAATGTGGGGAAAATGCTTCTTTATGAAACTCAGCTGTTGCAGGACTCAAAAGTGGTATCGTTGAGGGATGTCTAAAATCATCGCTTGAGTTCTGATTTTGTTTAAACTGTACAAAACAAATGAGCTCCAGCATACCATATACCTGTGGCTAGTAACAGACCATGGACTTAGAACTGTTTTTTCAAACCCTCAAGGCTTAAATTGGTTTTGCATCATTTGTGTTAACTTTTTTTTTTTATTTGATGCTACTTTGTTTTACTTCATTTAACTGCTACAATTTTATTATTATTATTATTATTTTATTTATTTTCTTCTTGATCAGGTGTCCATGGTTAATTCATTTTCCATTCATTGCATGGTAAAACTGTGGCTTTGTACAGAAAGGAAAAAATGTGCCAGCTTTTCCATTCCTAATACAAGAAGTGAAAAGAAATTGCTTGAAATATATTAGTATATTCTCGACTTCAATTCAGATCTTAAGAAAAATTGCCTGTTACCAACTTCAGTTCATTAATCATCAGGCAATTTTCTCTCTAAGTAGCAGGCAATAGCAGGCAGATGATCTTTAACTTGCTTTTGTAAAAATAAAAAGTATAAATTGTGTGTAAATAAAAGTACCTTTATTCCTAGTTATTGGTGTCATGGCACTAATGATCTAGATATAGAAATCATCTTTATTTACATTACCAGAGACTTCAGCTGAAAAAAAAAAAAAGTTGAAATAAAATTTATTAAATTAATTTAGCCTTTTTTTTTGCATATTGCCTACAAATGTAAATTATGTCTTGAAATGTGGGAGACTGGATTGCAGATAGAAAGGTTAATACTCAAGGGCATGAAATAGTTCTTAGAATTTGAAACCTATTTGCAGTTATTCAAAAACTCATTTGGGGAAATAATGTCTAGTCTGTGACTAGTCACTTGATGTATTTAATGTTAATGGTTTGCTGTTGAGACTATTTAAATGGTCACCTTTCACATAATATTGTCTTTGCTCTCTGTTTGAAACCTTTAATCTTTATAATTAAAAAAAAAAAAAAAACCGAATGAAAGAACACTTGGGACTTGAAGGGGGTGAACTAGGGAGTGATACCTATGTAAAAAATACAAATTGAAAGAGATTATGCTCTAAGAGGAAGTTCAGAAAATTTAATATTTTCTTCTCTTCTCCCATGAAAAGCAAAAATATATTTTCTATAGCTACCCAGATGATTCCCAATTTAAATATAACTATATTTGTTCTGATGGAAAAAGAATGAGACAAATTTTGCCAATATTTTATAGATTACATTTTTTAATTTTCCATTAATGAAGAACATTCAAGTTGTTCTGACCTTCAGTTTGTATTAAATAAAATGTACAAACCAGGCCATGTTTTAAAAAATCATTATGAAAACTCCTATGATTGACATCATAATCATAGAATCATAGAATGACTTGGGTTGGAAAGGACCTTAAATATCATCTAGTTCCAAACCCCCTGCCATGAGCAGGAAACTTGCCAACAGACCAGGTTGCTCAGAGCCCTATCTAACCTGGCCTTCAACACTTCCAGAAACAGGGCATCCACAACTTCTCTGGATAACCTGTTCCAGTGTCTCATCTCTCCTCAATATAAAGAGTTTCTTCCTAAAACCTAATCTATACCTACTCTCTTTCATTTAAAAAAAAAAGCCATTCTTCTGCTTGTTACTGAATGTTTTTGCAAATAGTCTCTCTCCATCTTTCTTGTAGGCTTCTCTATGAACTCAATGGCAAAATGTTAATACAACCCCTACCAGATTAGGATTCCACCCTTTTATGTGTCTCATGGGCAGAAATGATGCAGGAACACCAATGCCTTTTCAGTTCTCACAGTGACATCTTCAAATAAACAGCAGGTTTTTAAAAAATGTGAAGTTACAGTCAGACACACATAAACAATAAAATAATAGGAGAGAAATGTCTGTGACTAACACTTCAGAATGAATCTTAGGAAACTGGGTTGTTACTTCTAATTTTGGTATAGGCTTCATACCAAATGTTACTCAGCCCTCAAAGGCTGTGCTCACCAAAGGTAATGCAGTTGTAATGTAATTGTCACCCTTCTTCTGAACAATACAATCTCTTCAGGTGCTTAAGAATAGACTGCTAAAAATCAGAAAAGCTGTAGAAAATTTTGAGAAAAACACCTTTATTCCAAGACCTCTTTTCCTCCAGGAAAGGATTTGCATGTCTCACTCTGCTTAGAACTGTGGCACTTGCGGCGCTTTATCAGTGTTGGATGTATTTCATCTTGGAATTGATGGCAGTGGAGATTTGATTTTGACTGGATACCTTGGAATTACAGAAATACAAAAAAGTAACTGGTTAAGTATTATGATTTAGCTAAAAGCTATTTTAAAATCCTGGCTGAAAGTATTTTGGAGGCACTTGATTAAGTTTTACTGGATAAGGAATTGAAGTGCACTTGGATTTTGAGAGTGAGATTTGTTTGTATAGAAAGGAATTAATTCTTCACCCAAAGAATTAAAAGAAAGAGAATATCTTTAAACATGTATTTTCTTGTCTTTGAAGTTGTGTAACATGCAAAATCACTGCTGTCTAGATATTCATTTAGGAATCGGTATAAAATCCACATATATGCAAAACAAAGGTTTTCCAAATACTGGTGTCAAGAGTATGCGCAGGTCTTTGCAAGCAGACAGAGCTGTTGGAATTTTTAATCAATGTACACTCTGAAAAATAATCAGCATCTAAAAGCATATTTAAATTAAATAAAAATGCTTTTATAAATGTCACTGCTAAAGATGTGCAATTAGTTTCTTAAAAAAAAAAAAAAAAAAAAAAAAAAAAAAAAAAAAGCTAAATTAATTCTTAATGAAGGGATTGCAGCAGCTAAAATGCCATGACTGCATTGGCTGCTTTAGCTAAGCTGACATTGAGTCCAAGGCTTACAAAGTCAACATAACTGTTAGGACATTCTGCTTACTTAGCCACATTGTTTGAATGACCTGCTTCAGAAGAAGCTAAGTAAGTCAAGATTTATTAGACAATTTCAACAAAGTATACAGAAATATCTCAAAATACTGCTTGCAAACTTTAAGGTGAAGAGAAGAAGCAAACACTTCCACAGACAATATCTTCACCTGAGGAAATTTTTAAACAATAGCTTCATAGCATTTTGGTAAAAATTATGCCCTTGTGTGCTGTCAGATAATATTGATGAGGCCTTTTTTTAACTTATGCTAAATTACCTTTTGCCTTCTATATTGCTGAGCCTTTTTTTTTTTTTTCAGTCAATGACTGGTGCATTTATACATTAGTTTTTTTGTGTGTGTATGAGTTATCATACTTGATATTGAAACACTGTGTCATTAATATACTATAAAGAGACTGGTTTGTCCTTGATTTTCTTGCTGCATTGCTGGTTTATGGCAAATAGAGAAAAGTTATTTCTAAAGTCTCTTGCCCTTCAAAATAAAAGAAATTTCATACAGAAAAGTATTCTGTATCATATTGGTTTTATATTTATTATTTCTATTTCATGAATTAAAATATTCTTTAAAGATTGTAAGATAAATATATTAAAATTATGGAATTAATGTAGAAGACCTAAAGCAGTGTAGTAAGAATTTTCATTACAACTCTTGCTGGATATAAAGGCTCCTTGGAGATCATGAAGAACAAGAAGGATTTTAATCCAGTCAGTGGCCTTGTGCATTAAATGTATGACACCATAATAGAGTCACCTTGAATTCAAGAATAAAAACTGCAGCAAAGTATTAAGAAAAATTCTGCAAAATTTAACGTCAAGACCTTAGTCAAGTAAAACATTTCAGCAGGTGGAGCTAGACTGTTGGTAGAAATGCAAAAATTACTACTAATACTACAACTACTACCATTACTATTGCTATTGTTGAGTGATAAATATTTTTATTTACTTTAATACAGGTAATATAGTGTTCTGGGAAAGTGGTGAAATTATCCAGTCTGGTCCACTTGCATCCTATTTATGGTATAAATTCTGGACTCTTACTCCAAGGAAAGCACTTAATCTTCCACTGTCTTTTGAAAGAATTAGATTTGTTTTCATCACCCTCAGGAGCTTTCTCCTTTACTAACACAATATGACACATCAAAAAGCATATTTTTTATGTTGCCTCCTCTGTCAGTCATGTAAACACTAGTATGGCAACTATAGTGCCTGTTTATGCAGAAAAATTAACTGCAGAGCAACTTCAAGTGATATCTTGATTGCACTGTATGCAATGAATAAATCCTCATCACTGGACTAGACGGGTTTCCCCAGAGTAACAAAATATACCAGGAACTATCTGTGATCTGATAAATGCTCCACAAAAATATCAGTTCTTGGAACAAATTTTAGGAGGTGACAATTCAGCAAGTCTAGTCATCATGGTAACTGTTCTGTTTATGTCTAAATACAACATTTCGTGACTCAGGCTCTCTTGACAGTCTGACTCTGTTGACCAGAATGTTTAAATGCAAGGTGTAAAATCACCAGAATTAAGTGATACAGACTCAAATTCAGCAATGCGTATCTCTCTCTTCTCCATCCCCATCTGGGCCCCTGCTATTTAACTAGATGGCACCTAGGAAAACAGCAAAATAGGGATTGGAAGGATCAAACTTAAAGTAGTCATAAATAACACTCCAGATATCAGGAAGAATTTTTATTCCAAATCCATGCCTCTGTCCAAAATGTGGTGCTACTCATTATTGTGCATTTTAATCTAGACACAAGTGCTAATATGATTGTATGGCAGGTGCAATGTACTGAACACTTTTGACTATAATCCATCTGAGCGGGCCAAAATGCAAAGTCCATCTGTTTAGTAGCTTTCCCAGAACTAAATAAAAAACCTGTAAACAAATAAACAAAGAAAATTCCAAGTTGTGAGGCTCATGGAAGAAACAAAGCAGGCAAAACAACCAAAACTAAAACTAAATTTTTGCCATGTTTATGTCCTTTTCTCCCTTTGATTTCCAGTAGTGGCAGTTCATTTTTAACCTACTGGTTGCATAAAGGGCATGAATAGTCTCCAGTCCTCTTTTACATTATTAATTTGCAGACTAGATTATATTGCTTATAGTCCTTCCACCTGCTCAAACACATTCTGATTAATAAAACTTCACAGTTTATTTCACAGCTCTTTGCCTTTTATATATGAACAACAGTCAAGTTATTCTTAGGATAAAGCAAAATATAATTAAACTAACACAGCAGGGCAAAAATTAGGGTGGTGAAGGGCTTTATGCTATAGTTACACATAAGAGAATTTTCATCCTGTTAGAGGCAAGCCAAGCTTCTGACCGTTATTTAGGTCAGAATTTGCAGCCAGATTTGCTGCTCAGGTAGCAGATACCTTCTAGAATTTTACTGCTTATTTTAAAATACTTGCAAGGAATTAATGACTCAGTTGTGTCTAGCATCACATTCTTAAGGAAGATACAATCTCAGAAATGACATTTTATTACTTCTGACTAAATTTTGTACATAGTTCTTAGCTTGAAAAATGTTGGTGTCTAATTCTAGTTTACATTAATTTATCAATCTCACCTCTTGTGACTGTTAAGATTCTTTCAATATCCAAGCACATTTTAATCTTGACCTACTGTGAGTAACAATTTCTGAAGTCAGCTGCATTTATGTAACAATTGTAAAGGTTATTGTCTTGGAGTCAGGCACATGAATACCATCAAGTAACAATAGAATTTCTGAAACAACATATTAAGTACTGTGGTCATAGGAAGTAATTATATAATCATAGTCACAATTTCTTTGTGACAAAAAAAAAAAAAAAAAAAAAAAAAAAAAAAAAAAGTAGTATTGGAACCAATAATGTCCCTTTCTTTTCCACGATGTTACTTAAAATCCCTACCATTTGATTATTTAGCTTTTGCTCTTACAACTTAGACTGTTTCATGGGAGGTTATCACTCAACATCTGCAACTGTAGGTGCAAATGCAAACATAACCCCTCTTGACTCTTCACACCTTGCTTCCCACTTTTCCAATCTGTCTAAGCTTCATAGCCAAATTTCCTCCTCCTCTCCCTCCCTTTTATCTCAATCAACTGCTTTCTACCCCTAATTCTTCTCCCTTTTTGGCAGCAAATGCAGTTTTCCTTTTCCCACATGCCAACATCTCCATCATTTGAGATCTCCTACACTTCACTTTTGACCCTTAACATATTTTCAAGTCTTGCCCTATTTTTATCTGATATAAGCAGCCACAGTTTTTTTTTTTTTTTTTTAAATAGCCCTATCTAATTCTAATTTTCCCACCATGAAGCTTTTCATATTTTTTAGCTCCCTACACAGTTTTAAACAGCTGCCTTTGCAAAACGACCTTTTCTCTTTCTGTTCAGTGGTTTGGTTTTTTTGGTTTTTTTTTTCTTTTTCTTCCTTCAGTGCTTTTGACTCTCAAGTTTAGCTATCTATCTTCTTGATGTGTTTTTGTAGAAATAGAATAATATAAATTAAGTCACACTTGATAATGGGTGAAACTTCATAGTCTCCAATGTACATATGTGTCATGTAAATACATAGTCTCTCCATAGTGCTGCTCTAAACCTTTTTATCTCATTACACACTGTTTGTAGAACTCAGGTTGCTGATTTTCTCACTGAGTTTCCTCTTTTATCTACCTCCTTTATTTCTATTGGCCACATTGGAACATCTAGAGTACGTCCTACACAATTAGCACCCAAGGCAGATAATTTGATTGCTAGTGATTTAAAAGAGCTATGGGGAAGCTGGCTAGCATACTCATAAGTGTTTACTGGGAGAGTTTTTCCTGGTCCTCATTTTCACTGGAAGTAAAAAGTTAATGTAGCATCAGCCAGTTATGATGCTAACAGCTGTACACTTGACAGCGTGCAGGCTGGCATACTGGGAAGGGCAGAAAATGTACACAACACTTGGAACATCTCTAATTCTTTAGTAAGCTCTATCAATTTTCCACCTCTAACTCCCCTTGTCCTCCACTACCTAGGTGTCTTCAAGGGTTATGTTTTAGCACTGCTCACAGAACTGGATCTTTTCATTAGTCTGGTCTGTGTGAAGTTTATTTTTAAAGGTTTTTAATTGGTAGCTTGAATTATGTGAGAAAGAACAACATTTGATAATGCTCAGCATTATGCTCAGTTGAAATATCTGTGAGAATAGTGACAGATACTTGTAGTAATGTATCTTGTTAAATAATTTCAGCAGAAAAGATAAAATCTTATGTAACTCGTGAAATTTGTATGGTTGCTACTTTCTTACTATTTGGCAATCATACTTTGAAGTGCAGAAGGAATATTTACCTATTTTTTCTTTATTCCTTCCTTTATACCTGACAAAGCCATGTAACACAAAGGTTTTTACAACTAATATTGTGAGAAGTATGTGCAAAATATACTGAGAATGGCAAACTTGGTTTATAAGACAGGGTGGCATTTTTATGTTCACTAAGTCTTGGTTTTACTAGACATGCAGTCTTTCCAACATATAAAAGTCTGCAGGGATATCTGAGAATATATATCAACACTAAGTAGCTCTTACACTTTATGGTACCATAAATGTGAAAGCAGTGCTATTACACTTGAGAGTTACTTGCTTTTGCACAGCAGTGACTACACATGAATTAAATAACATTGAGCAAATAAAGTGATTGTATGACAAAATACAAAAAACTTGATTTATTCTGTGAAAGTGAAAAATTAATGCCTAAGGGTTTTTTTTTCCTTTTTCACTTTGCTTACATTAGGTAGGTCCACATTACAGAGCTTCAATAGCGTGTTGGCCTCATCTCATATTACATGGACCATATCAGGTCCTCTGTGGTGAGAGAATCCAAAATAAAGGTGATAAAAAGATCTTAACATAATTTTTTTGAGGGTATTTGACACTACTGAGAAGATCTCGGGTATATGTGCAGTACTTGTGAGTCCAAGCATAGTGTGCAAGCCTTCCACCACCAACCATTCTGTGATCCTGTGGATGGGCAGAGGAAGGACATACATAGGTATGTAAAAAGATTCAGGTATAGGCATAAGTGGCATAAGTGGCATAGCCTTTTGACATAATCAAATATATTTTGAATTCCTTTGTTTTTAGTTTCTGAAGACATTTGGAGGACCCTCTGACACATGTGAGATAAATGTGCCTTGATCACCGACTGATGGCCCATCTCCTTCTACTAACTACAGGAGAAAAAAAGTAGATAAAATACCTGAAGTTTAGATGGCTGAATTCAAAGCAGACAAATCAGATTTAATGTGTTTAAATTAGCTGCTCTTCTTCACTTTGCCATGTCAGAAGCCATGCCATTCTGGACCCGAGGAAAGTACAAAGCCCAGTTGCCCTCCTGTAGCTTTGATAAATACAAGAACTGTTCTACTTCCAGTAACATGGAGTGAGTGTTTGCAGGATAACATCAGCATTACCTGCCCATGTAAAACAGTCAACAGTTATGTCCTTGTCCTGTTGATTCATGGGGAATTCAGAGGCTTACACCACTTATTTGTCTTGAGAAAAAAAATTGCATGATGTGACAATAATTAATAGGTTTAATTTAAGGTTCTTCCTTAAAGAAGGAAGAGGTAAAATGACAATATTATTATTTGAATAGATGAGGCATAAAATAATCTAGATAAGATGATCAACTGGTTTAAAAGTAAAGAGAATGCAAAATGCTCAAGTTTATTTTTTTATTTTCACTCCTTTAACCTGAATGTCATCCAATTCAAATTAATAAAGCATTTGAGGCATTAGAATGTTTGTACAAGTGTGGTTTTTTTTTTTTATTAGGTCACTAATATCAGATGAAATCTAAAGGAAATGTAGTTGTTTTAATGTAATCCAGTGTGATTTCAACTGGGCAACTGTTTAATAATCAGTAATTTATACCATAAAAATTGTACACTAATGTACAATAAAAAATGTCACTGTAATAGCAGGCCAAATTTCATTTACTTTTCCCGCATGACCTGTATTATGGATGCCATTGAGTTTACCTTTAGTTATTTGGCAGTCAGAGTTATTTACATTTTCCATTTTTTATCCTGCCCTTTTTCCATAAAGTAAATTTTTTTGTCTTAAAACATCTTTTATTACCTAATTAATTAATCAGGTTCACAGTTGCATTAAAACCCTATAAAAAGGAAACTTAGTTGAACTACTAAGCAAGTTTTTCAAATAAGATGAAATACATTACCTGATTTAGACATAGTCAGACCTGGGTACAGACAGCTCCATAATTTTGTAATTAGACAGGTGTTATCACCAGGATTTATAAAAATAAGAAACTTGACAAAAGAGGCATCTTCAGTACTAAGTAAATTTAAAATCTGGTAGCTGTCTAATCAGAGAAGTAAGATATGAGGAATGGCTCTAGATTTGAACCAGAGGCATGATCTACTTTATCCCATGATCCTGTTTAAGGAAGAGACTACTTGCAATTTTCTGAATTGTTTTTTTTTTGGTCAGAAAGTCAAACAAATAAAACCACAGAATCATGGAATCACAGAAAGTGTAAGGGACATCCAGAGGTCATGGTGTCCAATTTCCTGCTCAACAGGGACAACTCACTTTGGATGATCAGGTCTATGTGCAGTCAGATTAAAATAGCTCTAAGGATGCCAAGTCCAAACTCTCTGTGGGAAATTCTGTTTGAGTTTGAGTGTGAGTGCGACCATCGGAAGATAAATATCTGTCTCATAGGTTGTCCTTTTATTTTGATAAATCACAAAGTCCTTGTTTAGACAGAAAAGAAAGGTTGTTAGCATATGCCAGCTGATAGGTATTTTTTAAAATATATTATGAATACTAATATTTACACTATTGGTCAAGCAGAAGCCAAGGTTTAATAGGGAAAATTTATTTTAAAGAAAGACACTACTTGAAATAATGGCTTAAATGGCTATCTTAGTTTCTAACAGGGAAATAACTCATGTTCTGAGGTAACTGCGAAATATCCCCAGACCATCACTGCAGAGAGAAAGGTGATTCTGAATATCCACAGCTCACCCTAATTGCATAATGCACTTTTAATTTCCCTGTCCTCTTTCTGCCTCCCTGCACCACACACAGTTCAAATGCAAGAGTGGAGAATGGTGTTATACACAGGTTAATGCACAACTTAAGTTAAGGATTCTGCTACCTGTGTCACTTGTTCCACAGGGACATATTGTAATTGCTAAATTCCTATGCAATTTATTGTGCATGGACACCTCAAATTATTTCACTCTTCATTAATGCTGGGAATGCCATTGGTATCTCAGAATTTTTTAGGGCAACCTAAATTCGTCTTAATGCTTATCGCAATGAAGCTACAGGCAGCAGGTGGATGATAATCTCAGAACAAGGGTTTCTGAACATTTGTGAGCTTCAGTTTGTATGTCCACAGAATCTGAAAGTTGGAAGTTATGGTTTCAATAGAATTAAGCATCTGTAATGGCTATTTGGCATTAGAGACAGAAAAGAGTTTTGCAGTCAAGCTGATGGTGGAGTTTTCATTTTTAGTCCTCAGTTTTGGTAGGATCTAGATAGACAGAATCTATTTTAATGAACTTTATATTTAATAATACTTAAAAGTTCTGCTTTGTTAAGATTTAAATTGTTCAATCCCATTTAACTCAGGTTTGGTTGAGACCCTGAATCTATTCTTATTTGTAACTTAAATTCTACTCTAAACTGTATATTTACTGTTAGTCTCTGTTAACTCTGGAGCCTTATTGTTCTGTTGTGATGTGCAATAACTCTCACTTTCACGTACTTTCACCACAGTAACTTCTTTCACAGTCACTCAAATCTCCTTTTTGTTATGAAGAGAACAAAGGAGGAAACAGAAACAAAAATTATTTTAATGGAAAATTAGAGTATTATTATTTTAATCTTTGATATCACTCCATACCCTGAAAAATGGTGATTTTTTTTTTTTAAGTCATAAAGAAAATCCACTCTAGCTATTTTTTAACTGAGAAGAGACCAAACACTTCCATCCTCACTTTTCATACAAACATTGGAAGTGCTTATGGCTGTGCTAATGTGTGGGAGTATGTGTGCTTATATACACATATGTATCTATCTATGTACATGCATACATGAGAAATGCCAAGCTGAATTTCCTTGGTGAACAAAATCTGGTTCTCCTAATGAGTAGAGGAACAGGAGGAATTTATTCAGAAGGTGGAGAACATGGAAAGATTGCTATTGAGGTTTGAAAATCATAACACGAAGGAGTTAGTTTCTTACTAGAAGAGCAGATGGGAACATATCAGTAACCTTTGAGAGCATCTTAATTTCTAAAGGGAATTTTTCAGAAAATATAGGAGGCACTGTGCAGAAGCACCTCAGTATTTTCTTTGCACAGTGCAGTAAAAAATATGTCATTAAAAGCTTGACTTTCTCAGTGCATCAAGTTTTAAATCTCACAAGGGCAGAGATACCAAACTGTCAGTGTAAGTGGGGAAAAAAGAGAAATTTAAAAAGAGAAGTTCACCAAATGTGTTATATATCTGAGAGAGGAAAAATACATATCAGATTTCATAATGCTCTTGCAGAGATTTCCATCTTAGAATTTATTCTCTCCTTCAGTGTTGTCTTAGAATGGAATTTTATTTATAAATCACTCATCTGCATATGTATTATTTTTGTTGGTAAGTCTGCTTCTATCAGGCCTACTTTGTTGCTGTATGTGATTTCACACATAGAAGTAACACAGCATCTGGGACATCGGGAGAGAAACGCTGAGCATCTTGGACAAGGGGATACCTATCTTTAAGAAATGTGACATTTACTATGTGCCTGTGTGACTAATATAGTAATGTGTAACTCAGTGAATACTTGACACATAAAGAATTGCTATTCTGTGGCACAGATTTGTATGTTTTATTCTGATAAGATACTTCACAGTAAAGGCAACAATTTTTAATCAAGCAATTCACAGTCTTCCAAAGATGCATAATAGTTTTCAGATGAAGGCATCTATTTGTGATTTGGCTCTACTAGGCTTTTTTATATAGCTCATATTTACACCCAGCTCTCAGACTTCATTTCTTTTTTAAAGTACTGGCGTGAAGTTCTAAAGAAATATCTCAATTTCAACAGAAAATTTGAAAGATCACTGAAAGTGTTTTTGCTTATCTTTGGTTCGTATTTCTGAGGATGAGGTCAGAATTTTGCCACACAAGCTTGTCAGTGCCAATATCATTGTACTTTTCACTCAATAAGTCAAAGGACAGTGTAAATCCAAGCAATCCATCTACTGGCTTTACGTTAGCTGAAACACACAACATGTCCTCGAAATAGCAATTTGTTTAAGAAACTATGCTGCCAGGCTCTGATCATAATATTAACAATTTTTATTCAAGAAAAATATCAGGAAATAAATCAGCTTATTTTCAGCTTTAAACACGTTTGTATTTTAACACATCTGAAGCATATTTCTGCACATTTTTTCCCTGTTGATGTATTTATGTTTAGCAATAGAGTCAATATTTAAAAGATTTTAAAATGGCTTTTCATGTTTCATATGTTGTTTTGTGTTAAAAATGTAAAAGTGTTCTGGTGCTAAAGCCAATCTTCACAAAATTATCAAAGTGCTGCCTAGTAGAACATTAATGGAGCTGTAAGGTTGGTTGGTTTTATCTGCTATTTAGTTTCCCTACCATGTGATCTTTCCATTGCAAAAGTAGATAACATTTTAAGCACCATTTTGAATTACATTTCAGCTCTTATGTTTTTAGGTTTTTCATTTCATCAATAAATATAAGTATTTACAAAATGAAACATGGAAGGTTCTGAAGACCAGGGAGCAACAGACCACGTATTCCAGTTTCATTTTATTACTAATCATTCATAAAGATGAAAAGAGCTCATGTCAATGTCACTCAATCAATTCAGAAGAAAATTGATTAATAAATAAATACCTCTGTTGATCCTTCATTCTTTAGAACTATTTCCTTGCTACCATCCTATAATCAGATTTAGAGAAATAATTTCAGAATGCTTGCTTTAGGATAGATGAAAAAGGTAAGATAATGGGGTGTTGACATCCAGGGCTATAAGCATGTCATGCCTCAAGAATCTTGACTAGAAGTACACTCCTTTTCATTTTTTCAGGTTCTCTGGTACTACATTCTATAAATTTATACTAAGCTAGGGATGAAAAAAAAGCAGTTTCAATTGATGTT
Organism: Malurus cyaneus samueli; assembly: GCA_009741485.1. NCBI lineage: Eukaryota > Metazoa > Chordata > Aves > Passeriformes > Maluridae > Malurus > Malurus cyaneus. Next base: position 46,939,935 of record CM019214.1, on the reverse strand, counting down.
TGTAAGTCTATTTAAGTGCTCTTAAAATAATGCCACTGTTTGCCAAGAGATACTTAAAATATTTAAAATACTTTTAAGCTCATTTTTGTCTCCTAGAAGATTATTTATTCAGTTATATACCATCCATTGCAGTTTAAGGTGTCTTCAAGGTAAAAATACAGCAGGCTTATGTTAATAATTTGAAAATATGTCAGTGAAATGATGCAATACTTAGTTGTGTAACTGTATTATTATATTTTTTTTAAGTTAACAGATCCTTGCATCACATGTAGAACTTAAATATTTAAACATAATTTGAAAAAACCCTACACAAAGAAACTTTCCCAAAGGTACAAAGATGTTTTATTTAGACATATATAAAGTTACATCGAAAGTACATGAACCACTTTGTGACTATTTTGAATAGTTCTATAAATTATAAACAGGATAAAATGGAATCTGTATACTTTTAGAAAGGCAGCAAAATTCTCTTTATTGCAGAGAGAACTCTGCTATCTTATTAAAAGTTTTGTTTTCCTTCTCTTTATTTATGTTTTCTCTGGCATGATTCCAATACATTAGGTGGAATTTAGGCACTTAAATACAGAATTATGTTCCAGAAAATCTTCTGTGGAAATAAACAGCACTTGTTTGACTTCGAAGTCCTCTGGGATCAAGACTTATGCTTCTGTGCCTGTGCAAAATTTCTGTGCTTTGAATATTTCAAATCCTTTTCCCCTCTTAAGTTATACGGAGCTCTAGTGATCCAACATTGAGTTGATCTCCCACCAGGAAGAATTATGGCTAATCATAATTACAGAATCATGCTTTTTAAAAAAAATCTGCTGTAGACTCCTGCTCTTTTTACAGAATATCTTCATGGTCCAAATATCCACTTAGAGAATGAGAGAACTGTAAGAGTTCAAATTTGCATGACATTATTCTGCAATCATTAGCCTGTGAATTTCTCTGGCAGTATATCACTCTACATTTCTGTTGCAGCCATGAAACATTGAAGAAGAAATTCAAAATACTTTATGGCAAAAGACAGTGCAGAGAAAAATACATGTCTATGTAATTCAGGAGGGAAGCCTAGGAGCAGCAAAGGGCAGGTCCTGACTTCCTGTCACGGTTTCCTGGACACTTCGCAGATACTGATTTATTTTTTATGCCTATAATTACTATAGTAATTAGACAGATATAATTTATTTATTTAAATATTTCTACAGATTCCAATATGCCAAGTTCTCCAGCTCCACAGCTACTAGGTATCTTCAGCATATTGCTCAGTGTATTTTTTGTGTCTATCAAAGAGACTGAGAGCGTTCTCCAGCAGAAATATGTTTCTTGATTTTACCAGATACGTTGGAACGCATCCAGAATAGGCCATTGGATGCCATCGATGACTCAGTTCATGTGGAAAAGGAGTAGCTCACACTCGGAGGAATAATGTTAGCACAGATATGTAGATAATACTTTGGGACTGTCCAGAAATAGGTACTTACCATCAACAATGTATGGTTTCTTAACCTTAAAAAGGGCTGGTTATGAGATAATATCCACCTGTCCAGCTCTGTCAAAACCATTACCTTTCTGGCTTTCTGTATAACTACATTTTCATACTCCTTGGTCTTGGATTCATCTTGACAATTTAAAATTGATTTGTTACCCTGACAAGTTAAAAAAGTCACACTGTTTCCTTCCTCTAGTTAATGGGAAAAGGAAAAGCATTCCAGAGAGTATTTGAAACCATAACAGATTATCCTAGGTAAAGAATATTAAAATTAAATTGAGGTGCTTAGTGGCTATTTTGAAGGAATAATCAGGTTCAGAATTTTAAATAAACAAAACAAATTTCACGGATAATTACCAATTTCCCCTGTTGATAATGCTTTAAACTAAATTTTTGAGTCATGTTCTCTGTGTTTTAAATAGTTCCACCTGGCAGATCAGATAGCAAAACTTTAGTTTAGTTGAGTTTAGTTTACTTTCATTTTGTTTTTAGGTGTCTGACTTCCACACTTAGATTTTGCTTTTCAGAAATGAATCACTTGCATAACCTGTATTGAAACTCTGCCTTTAGGACCAGATTGTGGGATGGTTCCTATTACTATCTTTAACCAATAATCATTAAGATATTACATCTGTAATTACACATTGGTTGCTTACATATCAGCATAGCTGTTCTCCCTAATTGTGATGCTTAAAGTCCAGGCTAAATGCTCCTGACTGGATAATTGTGGCTAAAAACTGCATTATTTGGAGGTTCGGAGTGCTGATAGCACCTTTCACAACTAGGATAATTTAATTAAGGCAAGTAAATACAGGATTAAATACAAGATTTTCAAAGTTTTTGGCTGATCATGCAGTTGCCTATGCTGTGACACTTCAACTATTTGGAGGGAGTTGTGTCCTTTTATTGAAGCAACAAACATTATAAAGCTGTAAATACCACTAATGTGATAAAAATCCTGATCCTAAAAATTCAGTTATTCTAGTAATATTGGTTATTTTAAGGGCACTGATTTCTAAAGTCCATGGAGTTCTTATGCTGGACTCTTTTCAAATCCAAGACATTTTTCTGATCCAAGATACACAAAGATCTTGTGTACGCCTACAATGTTAAATCTGTTAGATCAACAGAGAGCCTGAAAGCATTTATGTACCTATTAGCACAAAGATTATACCCAAATTTTGAGTTGATTGCAAGTGAGCTGATTGCAAATTGACTCTAAACTTTAGAACCCAATTTACTACTTTTATTCAGTCCTCAGAGTTCTAGACTTTCACAAAGTGTTTCTAACAATAGTTACTGAAAAAAATTATTAAATTAATTGTAATACATTCTTCCCCCTCCAAAAAAAAACCCACAAAAAACCCCTAAAAAAACCCTGTATTTCTGTATTTTAATAAATAGTATCTGAAGACAAAAACCCAACCCATGAAAAAAACCTAACTCTAACCTGAAAGCCAAATTTTAGAGATGCTAATAGAAAGTTTCATGTTAATTCCAAAGAGATTGGAATTTTTTCATAATACAATACTGACTTTTCATTTAATTAAAATCCAATGTTAAGTTGCTGCATTTTTCACAGAATCTGGCATGCTGACATAGACCTCCTGACTGCATAAGCAATGAATGTACTTTATACAGGAAAACTGAAACCTCCATAGTGGGTGCTTTTGCATGATGAAATGGGATTGTTTCAAGCAATCAGACTGTGGGGAAGCTGAACCATTTGGCTCATTTCATATCTGCTTCAGCATTATTCTGCGCTTTCTACTCAAATTCTTACTGTGAGCCAAATGGTTGCTGTGCAAGGTCCAAGCACAAACATTTTCTCTTCAGGACACTTCAGCTGCTGATCCAGCACAGAGGAGCTGTTCCATTCTCTTCCCTTGTGGGCACACTGATGCCAGAGGAGAGCTGAGAGAGGAGCTGGTCCATGTTAATGGTCCATTGATCATGTGTACCCAGCACAAATGAAAACAGCAACCTGCTCCCTCCACAGGACAGCCCTTCTTATAGCAGCCTCATGTGTGGACACTTCTGGTAGTGGTGGGCAGTGATGAACCCAAAGGAGAGGCTTGCAACACTTACCTATAATAAATTTATAAATAAAGAATGAAGAGACAAGGAAGGAAAAAAAAATAGATAGAACTGAAGGGGAAAACATATGTTATTTTAAGGATTTCTTGATACTTCCTCTAATTATTTTATCATAGACTCATAGAATGGTTTGGGTCCAAAGGGACCTTTAAAGGCCATCTAGTCCAACCTCACCTGTTGTGATCATGGACATCATCAACTACAGCAGATTGTTCAGAGCCCATTCCCATCTAACCCTGAATTTTTCTTGGGATGGGACATTCTTCCTTTGGACTATCTCAGCTCTTGATTGAAACTGAAGCTGTTTTATTGAAAACTGCTATATTAAAAATTGTTTCATTTAAAGCTGCTGTATTAAAGCTTCTCATATTTTATACACCTGAAAGTCCTTACTATTTACATTTCACTGACACTAAAAAGGTAAACTATCCTTTAACTCTACTGACAGATATCAGGAAATAAGACTGTGGATGAAACATCTGCAGACAAACACTCGGAGCTGCAATCAATTAATTTGAATGGTATTTTCTTCACATCCTTTGCTTTCTGGGTAGTCAAAAGTTTTCTGTTATATCTCCTAAGATTTATTAATTTTCTTGTCAGATATTTGTGCTGCAGCAACTCTGATTAATGTAGTCTCCAAAAAAGAAAGTTCGGTAAGTAATTATCCCTATGGTATAAAGGATTCACATTCTTTTCATAAGTGATACTGATTTTCATAATTTTTAAAGTCCAGTAATAGTCACTATTCATGAAAAAACAAAATTAAAGGTGCTACAAAGATGCCTTGGCTCCAAGAAAAGGTGGGAATATTTGCTCTTATGTTGGCATTTTGCCTGAAAAATGAAAGAGTGAATTAATCAAAAGCTATGTCCTGGCCAAGCACAGAGATGTAATCGAGAAGGAGTGTTTAGTGAATATAATCTGCCACTTTCCTTCTGGTGGCTGTAAAGGCAGAGCAAGGTGCTTACCATAGCCTGTTAACATCTAAAAACCTTTTTACAGAATCCCATGTGAGTTTGTGAAGGATCTGCCCTGCAGTTTTCCCTGACAATTGCCATTCAGCTATAAAAATAATTTTAGGTGGCAGCCTTCCGACTGCCAAAGGCTCTCAGAGGAGCATGAGCTGGATCCAGATTTCCATGCCAGTTCAGAATTATCTCACCACTAGTGCCTCGCTGTAAACCTCTAGAACTGGCTGCTTGCCTGCTAGCAGTCCCAGTGAGGAGTTTGTGCTCATAAATTCAAAATGTTAGATCTCACAGCTTGCTGGAATTACCACTGTCACCCTGCTTTCAGGCAGAAATTTCATACTCATGCTGAGTCCTTCTGAAAGTAAAATTCAGTATTTCTGAATTTTTATATACTTACTTGGACAGTCCCCACTCCAGATGATGTGCCCAGTTTTGAAGATCTGACAATTTTTTTAAATGCTACCTCCAAATGGTAAGGATTACCAGAAAAGGCATGGCTGAGGAATGACTGGATTTTAAAATGAGTAGGTATGGAATTTGTGAAAATGCTGTTTCATAGACTTGAAATGAAAGGACTATGTAACAAGAGGACTATGAAACCTGACCTTTAAGATATCTATGCTAACCTCTGCTTTAAAGGAATAGGGAGAGATCATGAAATCACCTAATTCTAAGGCAGATGTCTAAAATAACTCTGACATACTTACTTTATTACATACTTATATTTCTTATTTACATACTTATATTTCTTATTTATTTTGACTGACTTTAAACAGATGTGGATACAGTCTTCTACACTGCATGTGCAAAGACTCCCACCAATGCTGCTGCAAGTCTAAGTCTAATCCTAAAATTCTGCTGAGTGGCCAACTGAATTTTCCAACAGCAGATTTTAGCCAGACTCTGAAAACTGAATACTGGACACTGCTATAAGGCCATCATAATCCCAGTCCATTTATGAAAAGCAGCCAAGGGGAATTTTAGAGTTTGAGGTACTCTAGTTTAATTGATAAACATTTACTCATATCTTCATTTGGAGGTCTTTGGTTATTATTTTTTTTTTTAATTAGAGTTACAGTGAAACAAATACAAACTGATGCCTATTAAATATTATCTTATTGGAGCATCTCTTTACACTTTATTGAGTGCTATCAGAAACCATTTTGCCAATAAATGTCTTGTATGGCTCGGTATCAGAAAATATTGAAGTACTGGAATATAAATAGTCCTGTGCCTTCAGTTTATTTAATGTTCTGTTCTGACAGTTTCTTTCAAATATTGCATTTTAAGTATTTTCTGGACAATTGTCCATATTTAAGACAGGGGGGACACCAAATTTTTCTTTTATGTTAATAGGTGTGTTTACTTGCAAAAAGACAAACTTGGCTAGGTATTTCATATACTCAGTCAGTCCTTAAAACAAAAGAATGGTAGAAAACTTCACAAATATCTTCTTTTAAATGCAAAATAAATGGCATTCCACAATACTTATTACCTGAGGAAAATACATGCAAGGGTATACTATTATTATTTCTCCCCTTAAATCTTTAAAACAGCTACAAAAGAATCTTATTTTGAACCGTTACATGGATGCAAATTGAATTTTGATTCACTGACATACTATATACCTGCAGGGCTCAAAATTATTTTTTAATCCAAAGAGGTAGTTTTGAACAGCAATTTATTTTAATATATTGAGTACTTTAACAGATAACAGGTTACTTTATCCATCTGACACTGCAATAACTATTTACACAGAAAACATAATAGAAGTAGAAAAGACAATAGTAATTTTTAGAGTATTAACATGAAGGGGGAAAAGGTAAAAAGTAATAATTTAAATAAAATACCAGCAACATCTGACATAGTATTAGTTATGAGAGTAGTCACCTCTGTCTCACTTTTATCCTTTGGGTTCCAATTGCCTTCCTGCAACAGCTGTGAGTGATAATAGTACCCAAACTACCTCTTTTTCTGTTTCTTACTTGTTATCCAATCTGTAGGGATCTATTGATATGTGGATGGGCTGTCAGATCACTTCACAGGGAGAATATAAAAATGCAGATGGACTTAAACAAGTGTTGTGCATAATACTGCATGCATGCTGTGAAGTTCTTTATGCATCCCTTAGACTGAGGTCTCAAAAATCCCCATTTTCTGCTCAGCAGCCTAAGGAATCATGACTGTAAAAGAGCTTTCCTTCTATTTCTCTCAGGCTTTTTTTTCTTTTCTTCTCACATTTGTTTTTATCCCTTTTTTGGCTTGCTGAAGTACCAGGCTATTCAAGAAATGTCCACTTCTCCTTAACCCTGTCTGTAAAGTTAGTAAGCTTTGCTAAATCTGTCAGAAAAGCACATCCTCATCCTGACAGAGAACCTTTCTCTCAAGGGAATGTTCTTCAGCATTAGTCTGTAGTGCACCTGTAGAAAATGGTATATAAAAATACCTGTAAAGATAAGTCAACAGTGCAAAATGTATTCTTCTGACAAAAAATTCAGACTTGAAATAAAATTATACAATTATTCTCTTCTGAACGTAATATTTTTATATGTATTCTCATGTCTGTAAATGCAGTTTATAAGTGCTGCATTTTTCAGGTTTCTCTCACTACTCTCTGACACATTGTTTGAATTACTGTCTCTGCAGTGAGAAAGAATACTTCCTTATGAGTTTGATAGAGAGAGGCAGAAGAGAAAAGGAGGACACCAAAGTCTCAGAGGCAATATTATTGGGATTTAATCATTAATATCAGGGGTGAAGTGCTACACCTTATCTCATTCTCTAATAAAAATTTCCTGAACTAAAGCAAGTTCCATGCTTATTTTCCTTCTGACCTCCAAATATTTGTAAATTCATATCTTCTAATTTCCTCCCGTCATCCCACTTTGAATGTCATCACTGAATGCTCTCTACTATCTTTTTACTCTTCCAGACAGGAAAAAGTAGTCATCTTAAGTATTCTGATATATATACTTAAGTAGTCTACATATACATATTATAAAAGCCATATTGAAATTTATGAACCTCTCAAAGGAGCTCAATTACCATCTACTTTTATGAGGTTGTTTTTTTTTTACCTTTGACATCCTTAACTAAAAGGATGTTGACCGTAGACATTAAAGACATCTTAGCAAAGACAACCACACACTTCCATATGTTCTCTTTCTCTAATATTATCAACTTCATGCCTCCACATTGCTTGTATCTAGTACCCTTCAATATTAATAATAACAACAATCTTAAGATTATTTCTATGTTTAATTACATATAAAATCAATTAGCTCGGACATTTTGATTAAATGTTTGCAATGTGCTACAAGCCATTTCTCAACTAGGATCTTTTGTGATGACATCGTGGCCACGAAAATAAAACATTAGAAATTGAAATATTTCTTTATATTTATGTTCAGTTTCATCCTAAACCAGGAAAAAATAATCAGTAATAGTGGTTGGTGCTACAACTGTCATATAATTCAGCTAATTCTACAATGTACTCACAAAATACATCAGATCTGTGTTTTCTCTGCTTCTTTTCTCAGAAGTTAAAAAAGAGAAAACAAACAAACAAAAAAAGGGAAAAAAACCCTTTATCACTTCCACAATGGCCAGTAAATGAAGATGCTTTTAACTATGTGTAAAGGATTTCTCTTATCTAGTGCCAATGCATTTTGTTCAGCTTTCACAGTTTTGTGTTTCACAGAAGAGCATCTGCTTTGCATGTCTAAGATATTAGAAAAAAACCCTTAAACCTCTAGGATAATGAAAACATGTTTTAGACATGTTTCTTGACATTTTATGCTAGAAATAAATGTACATCAAGGAAAAAAAAAAAAAAAAAAAAAAACAGGACAAGATCAAGGCCTACCTAATGAATAAACTTATCCAGTTTCTCTAACATTCTAGTAATAACACCAAAGGAACTAAGAAGCCTTTTAAATGTTATATACTTTTGCAAGAGTTTAATACTAGGATTTATCTTTCTTGAACTGAGTCCTCTGAAGTGTCCTGGTTTTGGCTGGGGTAGAGTTAATTTTCTTCATAGAAACCAGTCAGGGGATGTTTTTTGGATTTACACTGCAGACTTGACAATACAAGAATATTTCACCTATTGCTGAGCAGGGCTTGCACAGAGCCAAGGCCTTTTGTGCCCCTCACACAAGAGAGAAGATGAGGGGGGCACCAGGAGTTGGGAGGGGACACAGCCAGGACAGTGAATGCCAACTAACCAAAGGGATGTTCCACAACATGGCATCATGCTCAGCACATAACCCTGGGGAAAGAAGGAAAGGAGGACACTCAGATTGGTGGTGTTTGTCTTCCCAAGTCACCATTGCATGTGCTGCAGCCCTGCTTTCCTGGGGATGGCTGAACACTTGTCTACCCTCGGGAAGTGGTGAATGAACTCCTTATTTTGCTTTATTTATGCACACAGCTTTTGCTTTACCTATTAAAATGTCTTTATCTCAACCTAGGGGTTTTCTCATTTTTGTTCTTCTTTTTCTTTTCCCGATCTTGGGAAGAGTAAGTGAGTAGCTGGGGCAGAATGAGAAAGCAACTATGTGGTGCTTAGCTGGTGGCTGGGGTTAAGCCACGACATGAAGATAACTGTTTTCTCCAAACTATGATCTGGAAATTTGGAAAAGATGAAGGGAAGGGAATGAACAATCTATGAGTACTTCCAGCACCCTTTCTAATTTTTGTTTGTTTACTTGTTTTGGGGGTTTTATTGTGGTTTGTTGTGTTTGTTTGTTGCGTTTGTTTGTTTTTGGTTTGGTTTGGTTTGATTTGTTTTTTTTACATAGGACTAATACATAATTGTTTTCAGGGCAACATATGGTCATGATCTTGCTCAGGTTATGTTATGTGTGACGGTTACATAAATAAGGGTCTGAAATTACATCACTTTATTTTGTGGATAGACGCAGGCATAACTTTAAACAGTGATTGGATAGTGGAAACAGATGAAAATGTCCTTTTAGTATCTTCCTATTCCAATAAGACCATCTGGCTTCCATATTTAAGAACAGCTTTTAAAACAATTATGATTTTTTAAACAGAATGTAATAACAGCAGAAATCTCATGATTTTCAGAGGTGAAGGAGAAAGGAAGAAACAGCTTGCCTGCTTGGAATGTAACCTAACGGAATTCTGACCTGTGTTCCTGCAGAGTTGTTGAGTTACCAGGAGACAACTATCGGAGTGCCTTCATGCTGTTTAGATAGGAAGGAAGAGAAGGAATCAGAGGGTAATGAGGATGAGAAAGAGAACCATCTGGCTTCACTGGATTTCTTTTTCAAAAATTATTTTAAATTTAGATAAACAGGTTTAAGTCTTAATGTGAACATGAATTCTATTCCACATTAAAACCACTCCTATTTTCTGAAGTAAATAAAAATAAAAAGGATTTAAAAAAAAAAAGTTGAACAAGTTGTGGAAATGTGTAAAATGTGATCTCCAAAATATTAGGTGGTGAAGAAATGAACAAAATTTTCCAATTTAATAGGTGTAAAAAAATATAATACAAAAATTTAAAGAAATTTAAGACAATGTGTTTCTAGATGTAAGTTTATTTATAAAACTGTGATCTTAATATAACACTTTGAGTGTTGTCAACACTTGGACTAAGGCAGTCCTGAGGAAAGATGCATGAGAATGGGGAGCGATTTTTTGTTGAAATTGTGTAAAAAAGAGAGCCAGTAACTGAGGAAAATAAGTTCATTTCAGTCTGGAGTTCTCCCATCTTCTTCTTAAGGAAAGTTGTGTTTTTCAGGGTTTGGTTTGCTGGGGGGTTTGGGGTTTTTTTTTTTTGGGTTTTTTGGGTTTGTTTTTTTTTTGTTTTTTTTTTTTTTTTTTGAGGGTTTTCTTCTGTGTTTTGTTTTTCTTTTTCCATCTAAAAATCAAAATTATATTGTAGTGCATTAATAAATAAAAAATAAAACAAGTTTTCTGCATAATCGTTTGATATACTGGAAGAAAAAAATTCCCAACACCTGTAACATTTCCAAAATGAACATCCTTGGAATCCTAGAACTAAAAGATATGTATCAGTTTAACCACTAATGCTGAGAGTCTCAGATATGTGGCCAAGGTATGGGAATGAGAATAGCAATATTCAGGGGTGAATTGATTTTTTAATGGCTGCAGAAGGAGTTATATATCAGGTCAGAGTACTGTAAAGGCTCAAACCCCAGAATAAAATATTGCCTTGGATAAAGGAAATTGTGGCAAAATTATATTTACAAACGATTATACTTCTTCCTTTGCATCCAAAATAGACTCCTTCTAAAGTCAGTATGAGAAATAATCCTGGCCAGTGCCTGCCATGACTGGAAAATGCTTGAGTGAAGACTGAATTTTCCAATGAAATTCCATGCCAGAAAGAGATAAAACATTCTTGTTCCATAAATAAGTGTTATAAACCAGAGTATGCTAGTGCCCAGGAATAACTACATTACTAGTAGTATAGCACAATGAAAGATGGTGAAATTAATGAAGGACGTAAAGCTTATATAGGCACTCAGAAAAATATCTGCTTGCTAACCACTGCTGCTATGTTGAAACAGATAGTCCTAGTATATCTCAGTGGTAGCTGATGAAAGCCAGCCTGTATTTCCAAAAGTTAAAAAATCCAATTTAATCAAAATCATTCCCAAGACTTAGAACTTATTTCAACATCTATAGAAAGTGTTTAGGCTTGGTTGGAGTGAGTAGGAACAGTATTTGTGTTTATTTTTAAGGTTTTTTTTTTTCTTTTCCCAGAAAAATTTCCAAGGTAATCAGATGTTTCCTTTATAATTTTTTTTGTCTTGCTTCAGTTGCCAGAAATAAAGGGACTTTCCTGAATCTTCCTGACCATTTTCTACTTAATTCCCAGAATGTCCTTTATGTTCTCCCTATCCACGCATTTGAGAATTGCCCTGCTAAAAAAGTGAGCCTGCTAAAAGCACTAATTCAAAGGCAAAGGTTTGATGGTTAAGGTTTTACCATATCGTTGGGTAGATATTTAATGAGAACAGCAAATTGTTCATTTGTACCCAGGAAACTAACCCTCAGCTAGATTGTCTTTGACCTCTTATGGCACAGTTCCCATCTGCTGTGGTGTCCTGGCAAAAAAAGCCCTTCCTAAATTTCTTTGTAGATTGTGAGCTGATCATGCAGGAATTGAAATGGTGATGCCAGGCATATACTTTGCATGTTCTAATGAGTTTTGCTCTATTCCTCAGGCCAGCTGGCTGAGCAAGCTTCAGATAATGTAAGGAAGCCAAAGCCAAAAAAAGCTCAGATTAATAAAAAAAATAGCTGTAACTCAAACTAGACATATCTTAAGGGTTTTTAAGGCTTCAAAAGGTTGTAAAGATAATTTTCAGCTAGTGAATATGAATAGCAAAACCGATCTCTAGAACTATAGAATATTGATCAGCTTTCCCCCTTTTTTTTTTTTTTTTTTTTTTCCTTTGGTAGCATTTCATGCAAATAAAATTAAAAGGCTTTCTCACTTGGCTTAGCAGAGCCCTGGCTAGGTGTGAAGCAGAGCTGCAGTTTACTCTCAGTTCCCTCATCCTGAGGCAAGAGTAGTGGGTTGCAATATGATAATGAGTAGACTGAATGAAAAGACTGGATTTGATTACATTTGGTAGTAACAGGGGTGGGAAGGACGTAAGAAAGAGCTGTACAATTTTTTTCCCAAAGCATTGGAGACTGAAACAGGCTACATCTTGTACTATAAATGTAATGCCTTGTTTCTGCTGTTGAATATAAAGAAATTTCATTAGCTTAACATAGAGAAATTGCTGTCAAAGGTGATGCTAGAAATCCAGCCCATTTTTGGCAACTCTCAGGGGCCATATGACCCATCAAAAGGCTAAAACCATGCAACTTTATGTGCAACATCAGAGTGAGATGTAGTATTGAAGGTTTCATACTGAGATTATTTTCTCATAGCTCTAGCTAGGCACAAGTCTAACAGCATGAGGGCATGTCACCTTTTTTCATTGTGGTAAACACAGACATATTTTGTCTGGTCCTTGAAGGTGTCTAAGAAAGAAGGAATTTTTTTTTTTAAACACTTGTGTTTGTCCATGGAAACAGAATGAACAATATATTTTAAATGCCTTAAAATTCTCCACTTCAAACTATGGACTCCATGCTATGCCCATCCATCACTGAAAGTCGACCCTTTTTACAGCAAGTAAAGCATGTAGACATGAAATTTTACTCTACCAATGGAAAAAAAAATCATACAATGAGAAATGGTCTCATACTCAAGCAATCAGTGTGACTGCCTTGTTGGATTTCATACCCTTTTTTGTCCATTCTAACACTGTCATTGGAGTGTCATGTGGCTTTCCCAGGAAATCAATGATGAGTCTTAGTCTAAATGGACTTGCCTCAAGGTACATACCAGGAATACACAAAGGTGGTGTGTAATTCAAGCCGCATGGAATTCTGACTGCTCTGAAAATTTCTGGGGAAATGCAGATGTTCTGGAACAGCTACCTCCAAAAACTACACACATTTAACTTGTCTCTTAGGGTGTCTGTTTCATCAGTTTCTTTGTCAGAATACAAAACTCACTGTGCAGGTTAAATGCATTTTTTTTTACAAGTACACAATGACATGCAAACGTACAATTCAGTGCAGTGCAGGCTGGCTGCTCCCTGGGGGCCAGGTACTGGATGATTGGTTCAGCAGGGAAAGGGCTCCTGCCAAAGGAGCAGGGCAGGCAGGGGGAAGCAGCTGGGAGGAACTCCAAGTCCAGAGGATGGGGAACATTTGTAGTGAGAAGCCAATCACACCTGCCAGGGTGCAGATTAATGAGGGACATGGATAGATACAGGCATGATTACAACACAGCTGAACTGGAGCTCAGGCATGGGCTGGGGAGATAGGCTTGGCTTACAAGGAGCTCCTAAAGAAAATAAAGATAAGGCCCTTCTGAGGCTCCTAATTCTCATCACAACGACCCTGATGAAGCACCTCCTCTGCCCCTTGAAATGCCCCTTGAAGCTCTGCACTGAGAGAAACAATCCTGGAGATATCAGTGTCAGGGAGGGATGGAGGCAGGGAGGCAGGAAGGCAGACAGGCAAGCAGGAAGGAAGAAAGGAAAGGGACATTTCAGTCACTGGAGCAGGTATTTCCCTGCAGCCTGTGGAGAGACTACAGTGGTGCAGATGGGTATTTTCTCAAGGAACTGTGACCCAGGGAAAGACTATGCTAAATCAAATTGTCTTGACAGGAGCTGTGGCCCATGGTGGACCCATGTTTAAACAGGGTTTTTCCCCAAGGATTTTAACTGGTGGTGAGAACCTACACTGGAGCAGATGAAAAATGTGAGGAGTAAGGAGCAGCAGTGAGGAACTATTTTGGACTAAGCATAACCCCATTGCCCCTTTATCCTGGGCCTTTAAGGACAAGGTAAGTAAAAGAGTTTAAAATGAAAGAGTGAAGCTGAGTATGGGAGGAATGGGGAAGTTAGAGATAGTCTCTTTCTTAAGTCTTCACTATTCAATTTTATTTCCATGAAAAAATTAACTTCCCCATGTTCAGTGTCTTTTGCCTGTGACACTAATTAGTAAATTATCTCCCGTTCTATATCTTGACCTAAAAACTTTCTCCCTCAGTCATTCTGTTGAGGGAGGGGAGTAAGAAAGTGACTTGGACCCTTGAGAGACACCACTCACTACTAGTTTCAATCTGGACATTCAGCCATGAACTGTAACTCTTCTGAAATGGACATCCAGGAAATTTTTCATTGATCTGGAATCAGGTTGAGACAGAGAGAATGCCAGGATAATTTTGAAATTCATGTTTCTTGACATTTGTTTTGTGCATAAAATGTTCTTGACTTTTCATCTATGTTTGAAAATCTAGGCCTAGAGAATTTATACAGCTTTCTGTGCACAGCTGGAGTCACTGCTGAGATTGAAACACCCATGATTTGAAGCAAAACAAAATGAAATTACAGTTCTATGTTTCTTGTTTCTTCAAGTATAGAAATGTGGCACATTGTATCATTACTGCAATACTAACTAGAGATTTGTGATGGGTTGACCCTGTTTGCTCTATCACTGCCCTTCTCAGCAGGATGCAGGGAACAAAATAAGGTGGAAAAAAATTATGGGTTAAGATAAAGGCACTTTAATAAAGCAAAAGCAAAGACCAAATGTAGAAGCAAAGGAAAGCAAAACATTTATTCTCTAGATTTATTCCCTACTTCTCCGAAGCAGGTGATGTCCATCTGCTTCCCAGGAAATTGCACTTCAGTGCACATTGCAGTTGTTCTGGAAGGAAAACCACACAAAAACTAATGCTGCCCACCCCACACAGCAGCACTCAACCCATTTACCCTTTTTTGCTAAGAAGACACCATATGACAAGGAATATCTCTTTGGTCATTTTGGGTCAGCTGTCCTGGTTGTGTCTCTCCCAAGAACTTGCTCACTCCCAGGGAACTTATGAGGGGGGAATGCCAGAGAGACAGCTTTGTGCTGCTCAGAGTAAGCAAAACACTAGTATGTTACCAACACCTTTTGAACTACCAATCCAAAGCACAGCACTGTGAAGCATGCTATGGGGAAAATTAACTTACCCTAATTAAATCATCTCAGCCAGACCCAACACAAGGTTTCAGCCAGGCATTGTAGAGTTTGCTATATCCTTAGAAAACTAAGCTGTAAAATAGAATGATAACATTATCAAATTCTATGTGTTTCTTTTTTCTCTTCATAAACAACTTTTGAAAATGTCAAAGCTTTACCTTGAAGTTTTCTACAATCCCCATTTTTTTTCCAAGCACCCCTCACTACATGTATTTTATCTATTTACTTTTTACCAGTCACTTACAACTCATCTGCCAGCTGAAGAATTTGAGATGACCAGCTCCTTTTCACTTTGATCTGTAAACTGCAGTATTTCAACTCTAGCAATATTTGGTATTTTTTCAATAATTTAATTCAAGACATTCCATTTGGCTTAAATTAAATGCACAAGATTTGTGCAAGATACCTAAATTTAAAGTAAAATTTAACCCTATCCATCCATTCTTCTTCAGCAGTAAGTGGATGATTCACTCATTCACCTCTTTTATACAGTGGATAAGGAACTGGAATATCTTTGGTTGTTGTAATGCAGTTTGCTTGTGCAGTTGAGGAATTAAAATCAGGAAGAGAAAGAAGAAATGATTGACATGAATATGACTCATTATTCTGCTGAGAACTTGTTTTGACATATCAGTCAATGTAAATCATCAGTGTGACAATATCATTGATTACAATTTGCTTCTCTTTGATCACATCAGAAATTCCTTGTCATGATAACAGATAACATGTATTTTCCAGAAGATCTTAACTGTTTTAATGGTGCATCTCACCTCCTCCTACTGAAAAACATACAGACCACCGACTTGTAATTTGGGTTACTAACCGAAGCGTATTACAAGGAAAGGTAAGTTTAGATATTATCTTTAAAGCTATTTGCTAGCTTAATCTGAAATCTGGAATTAAATGATAAACCTAGAATGATCCAACATGCCTTTAGGCTATCTAAATTCTAATAACCTGGAAGACTCAGCAATTTTGCAGATGACACACCTGAAGGATGAGACACACCATCCAGAGGGACCTGGACAAGCTCAAAAAGTGGGCCTTTGTGAACCCAACAAATGTTCAAGGCCAGGCTGGATGGAGCTTTTAAGATGTCCCTGCTCATTGCAGGATGTTTGGGTAGATAACTTGAAAAGTCCCTTCCTATCCAAACTATCTTATTATTCTATTATTCCATTTTTCTGTGACAAAAAGTGTAGGTACAGTGTCCCATGCTCAGGGTCTTGGCCATGAAATAACTTCGAGGTTAGAGTGGGATAAAATGAATGTGATCCCTTAGTTCTCCATAGGTAAGACTGAATCAACATTTCAGACAAACAATCATATAAAAATCACCTTTCTGCCTTGCTCACAGTTTTCCAGAAAAGTGCTTATTCTGCATCAGCTTGAAGTTATGGAATGCATTAACTTTCAGGACTAAAAAAAAATTTTATTCTTAGTTCTTTCTAGATTTGTTCTAAGAGCCAGAACACTTAAGCAGGCATTAGTAGATCTAAAACAGGAACCAGAGCATCAGGCAACCTCTATGACCTGTGATTTCTGTCCTTTGCCTTACTATGAAGCAGCTGCCACAGAAGCTGTGATGCATGATCCCCATAGAATATGTGCTGATGATTTAGAAATCCATGTGGGAATAGAAAAATTAGAATTGTGGATTTGAAAGTCACAAGGCTAAATTGGAATTTGTTCTTTTTCATACCCCTGAGGCAACTGATCGTACAATTGAGATACTAGATTTAAAGGAAAATAATCTGTATTTGAAGGGAAGAAGACAGAAAATACATGGTTTCGTAAACAATATTTGTAGGCAATCACTTTATGTTTTGAGCAATAGATCCAGAGATGTCCTATAGTCTGTATATCCCCTCTTGAACAAAACTTCCAGCAGCTCAGAAACAGGTTAGAAATGCACCCATACTTATTTTTTCTTATGGCTAAATTTAGACAGTTAATAAGATTTTTCTTGTGATTTCCCTCATGCTTTGTATTGTGGTTTTCATCAAGAACCCTGGACACACATGACTTAAAGCTGAAGGACATATTGTGGAGAGTACATTTAAAAGGTCTTGAACTGTTTTATGCAGTCTTGAACTGCATATAACTTTTTTAGAGAGAAAAGAGAAAAAAGTGGTTAATTACTACATTTTGAACTGCAGAGTTGAAGGAAGAGTTCTGAAAATATTAAGCTTGGGTTATATTTTTTCAATCAAACCCATTCTTTGGAATCTGGAGGGGAATTCAGTGAAATTTGTTATGTTTTATAGCTGAGACTATTATATTTTGAGGTTCTAAAAGAAATGAGATTCACAGGAATAAGTATTGGAAGTGAAAGATAATTCTTCTACCTCAAATAAAATTGAAATCAATACAATAGTTGTGTTTAGGTTTTTTATGACAAATGACATGGTATCGCCCTCCCCCAAATGGTAATCCACACAAAATCAAGATTAACCAGAGCTGGTGGCAAGGCAGTGTGTTTTTCCATACTTTGCTAAATTTTGAAATAAAAAACAACAATATTTTTTAATCCTGGTTTTTGAAGAGATAAGAAGAATGATGGGCTAGGGTGTTGTTTTGGTTTTTTTTTTTTTTTTGTTTTTTTTTTTTTTTTTTTTGGTGGGGGGAGGGGGTGAGATTTCTTAATAATCAAAAGAGAAACACAAATCCAAAACTTTCAAAAATACAATAATTCATTGGAAATCTGAAGGGTCATTTTAGGAGCTTTTGTTTAACACACTTGATCACTTATGGGTATTATTTCCTTTTAAGCATATTCTGGTATAAGAAATAACCATTTTATAGTCTTGTTCATATTCAATCTTACAACAGTTGTTGAATTTGCCATTCTACCCTTCCATGTTTTCAATTATGTTACACCAGATTATTGTTTTGGGAAAAAGGAAGCACATCCTATACTCAGAGCCAGAAATTAGACCAATTAAAAATTTACCAATCTGTGTGATCTAATTATTGCAAAAAAGCCTCATTAACAGAACAATTATCATGGTAATGCATAACCTTCAATTAATTTTGGATGTTATGCTCAGCCTTCCACTGGTCCTTTAATAAGATGAAGGGTGAAAATATACTTTTAAGAAGTCATCTTAAAAATATAAGCCTGAGGGCTTATCTAGGATGGTGCACATGTCAGTGGGATTGTTTGGGACTGTCTTAATGCTTTTTAAAACATTCTGTTTCCTTTCTCTTGCTTCCCTGATAGCTCTAGAAAGATGTACAACATACTCCTCTGCCCTGCTACCTCCCCTAAATAACCATGCTGGAGGAAGGATAAAAAGTGAGACAAGCTGCAATATTCCTCAATCAAGTTTATGACTCCATAGATATTAAGATTTCAAGAATCTTTAAATACTCAGTAATGAAAGTAAAGTGGATTTATTTCTTTCAATAAACAACACGACCAGTTCTTTAAAAGAAAAGTAATAATCTTTAATGCAATAGCATTAGTGTATAATTGGAAGTAAGTCTTCCATTTCTTGCAAAAAACACATTTAAGTCTGTAGAAGATAATGTTACCTGCTGGTTTATTGACTTAATTAAACAGTGTGGTTTTAGGGGATAGACAGAAAACCTCTTGGCATTTGCTTGAGCATTATTTTTCTGATTTATTAAGAAGTTATTTGTGAATAACTATTATTTTTTTTTTTAATTTTTTTTTTTAATTTTAATTTAATTTCATTTCCATTTCATTGGTGAGTAAAAACATGCTTTAAAAAATGGGAGGTGGGATGGGTGAGAAACATAAAAACCCACTGGGTCACCTAAACAATCTCATAAAGTTGAAGATTTATTTCAAGAAATATCTTAGGGCAACAAGAAAGCATTTAGGACTTTGGAATATCATTCCATTGATCAAGTCTCTTGCAAACACAGTGAGTCTTGTACATGGAAATTTCCATAAGCTAAAATACATCGGTAAGCAGAGCACAGCTGTTATCTTTTGGTCACTGTTCACATGAAAGAAAGGTTTGTTTCCTTTATGTCTTTTTTTTAAATCCCTGCAGTAGCTATCTTTCCTTAAAACAAAAATTATTCAAATATTTGTCTATACAGAGATGTCAGGTTTTTATTCCTGTTATGTTCATATACACAGATCAAACAGACTTATGCAAGGAGGAAATGGATAGACTGTTAATAAATTAAGATATACTCTAATATGCAAACAGTAAAATAACCTTAATTCCTATTTTAGAAATCTTTTGAAACCTCTCAGGCTGGTTTCTTCCCAAGTACCTTTACAATGAGGCATTGCTGTGCTGTGCCTAAAACAATCATCAGTCCCAATACCCCAGTCACTGAGGGCAAGGGACAATGGAGCACATCATGAAGTCATGGAAAGATGGGGAGAAAAATGAGGGCAATATACCTTGTGTGGAGCTGAAGCTCCTTTTTATTAAAGGTACATGATTATGTACCTTTAAAGCAGTTTTAATTCTTTTCTGCCCTGCAATATTTATGCTCCAGTTAACCATAGTCTTGTTTTCCACCTCACCTGACACAGGAGACCCCATTTCATTATTTGACCTACTGTTTTCCTTGATTTTTTTTTCAAATTTCCAATATGAAATATTTTCTGCCATAAATAAATGTTGATAAATTTATGATATGTTGGATAACTCTTTAGCATACAAGAAAGCCTCATCATTATGGAGCAAAACAGAGTATACTTCAAAGAAATAATTTGAACAAGCAGATTCCAACATTATATTTCATAGGATAATTATAGAACTTCAGAATGGTTTAGACTGGAAGGGACTTTAAAGATCACCTAATTCCAATCCCCCTGGCCTGCGCAGGGACACTATTTTACTATTGTAAAAATTCCCTTTCCAGTGTTCTTTTAAGCACTGTTTAGGTACTGGAAAGTTTCTAGAAGGTCACCTTTATGCTTCGTCAAGGATTAACAGCCCCAGTTCTCTCAGGCTCTTCCCAGGAGAGGTATTCCAATCCTCTGAATACCTTCATGGTCCTACTCTGAATTCAGTCCAACAGGTCCATGCTCTCCTTTTGTCAGGGGCCCAGGGGTGGATGCAGTTGTCCAGGTGGAGGTCTCATTACAGCTGAGCAGATTTATAATCCCATTCTGCATATTGATACAGAAGGATCATTGATTGTTTTTTTTTTTTCTTTTAGATTTGTCAATATACGCTACAGAAGTGAGGCTGCTTGGTAAAAAGGAGCCTGCTAAGACCTATGTAAAATCTGTACCAATACTAGAAGCATTAGTAAATAGCTTTTTTGAAGCTGCAGTCTTCTGGGAATTTGTCTCTATTTGTCTCTGTCTTTACAGTTAACAGAATCCCAATTAATTAATATTATTAAATCTGTACATTATTTTTATTCCTATTTTATCAAAATCATTTCTTCTCGAAATAAGTTAGACCATTGAAATCCAGTGACACATTTAAATTTTGTCTTGAGACAAAATTCAATTAATCAAAAGCTTAATGATTGGAACTAAACCCTCAAAATTAAAAATTATCTGTTCAATTAGACTTTATATAGTGGCATCAACTCTACATGCTATGAGAATTGCTTCTGGCAACTGTAACACACCTGACATTTAGGGACTTAAAATGGTATCAGGCTGCTTTGTCACACAATAAGAAAAAAAATCCAATTATCTTTAAAATCTCTCTGTTCCTCTCTACAGAATCATCTTTGACATTATTGTGGTATTCTCTTGTATTTGAAACCCCTCTGTTTAAGTATCAGATATCTTTCTCTTCTTTCTGGTCACTTTTTCTCTTGAAGCTTTACCAGCTTAGAGAAATTTCTTTCGGTGACATCCGATCAACAATTCAATAATGAAGCTTAAGCTCTAAAAGTTATAGAGATGGAAAAGAGAGCAAAGCCTTTAACTAATTTCTTCATCAATTCACTGCTAGGGTATTCTTTACCCTTGCAGAGCCTTGAAGAGTGCTCTTTCAAAACTAAATTTGACAGTCTTCCACCTGGCTTCTTTCTGGTTATGTGAACAAAAGCTATGGGAGAACTTTTGTATTCCCTTCAAAATCTCAATTGCCTGCTAAATTGCTTTCTAGGCTTCAAGTCAAAAAATTCTTTTAGATTTGAGTTATGTATAGAAAAGAAGCTTTCTTAAGAGTCATATGAGTGATGCAAGAAAGTTCATGCAAACAAAGCAAAAGCAGGGAATTATGTATCCCTGAGGATTTAGTAGTCTCATTTAGTCTCATTTCCCCCAGTAAGGAGCAAATCTTTCTACTTCTACAATAATAAATCACTACATTTATGGGTGTTCACTAACTCAGCAATGGAAATTAGTCCTTATTGCTATTCTAACAAAAATATTTCCTGTTTATGAGTTTGCATGCAATGACTCATATTTACAAAAACGACTATTCCAGATGTGAACCTCATTTGCATAATGAATTAATACCTTATTTGTTCATCTGGACCAAAGAATTAGCTAAACCTTGTCTCCTCATGCTTGTATAATATAACAGTTCCTTTGTAGCACTATATAAAAAAAAGCATACATAGTTTATTCTGTGCATGGAAAAGGCATAAAAAGTTTCTAGAAAATAATTAGAAACTTTTAATTATACATTGGCTTCCTTGCATTCCAGATTCTTAAATTTTTAACTCTGGAGATAGATTTAAAGATACTGGAAAGAATGAGATGAGAAATGAGAATATAGTTTTCAAATCAGGCAAGAGTACCAGCCAAAGGTAACTCTCTAGTAAACATTACGACAGATGTACACTTAAAGCAAAATCTCATGTCAACTAATTTGTGGACAAATCTAAATGAGCCATATTAAAAATGTGGAAAAATCCTCAGTTTATAAATTTACTTACATATCAATGGTAAATTTTGATCAGCCAGTACAAAGTGACCACAAGGATACAAATCTTTGAAAATACCTGAGCATAATTATGCAGTAAGTACCACAGGGAAACTGTTAACCAAGCCCATCTCAGTAGATGTTATTACATTATCCTGATTTTGACTGTGTAAAGGTTGCATCAATTCCTTACTAATCACCTGGGCTCCTCCAGTAAAAAGGACAGGAGGTGTAAAAAGATAATTAATTCTTACCAGTTTAGATACCTATTTTATTAATATATTAGCCATCCTCTGGAGATGCCATTTTCTTTCTGCTAACTACTGAGCCAGCATAAAATATTAGATTGGAATCCACAAGGCATTTCAGAGGGCCAAATTTAGGGGAAATTAATTCTTGACACTCATTGTGTATTAAAAAAAACACCACAAAATATATGGGAAAAAAGGCTGCAATGAAAATGGATTGGACAACAAAAGGAGTTTATTGTAAACAATTATTCAGAAAGGCCAGGGAAAAAAAAAAAAAAAAAAAGAAAAAAAAAAAGAAAAAAAAAACCATGTCCACCCAAAAAGGAACAAAATCACAATTTCTTGCATTGTCTCATCACCACCAGTAAAACCTAAAATACTCGATGGTATTTTTGAAATCATTTCCCTTAGCGGTACTGATTAAAAAATGGATGCATTTAAGTTTCAAATCAAATAAGTTTAGAATAGTTCAGATTTGAAATGACCTGTGAATGTCTGATTTCTGCTTAAATTATAGCCAGCTCAGAGATCAGACCGTGGGACTCTGTTCTTTTGGGTCTTGGAAACTTTGAAGAACAGGACCTGAACAACTTTTGCACCATCTGCAACCTGTGGATCTGCATGTTTCCTGAAGAGTTACTTGTAAAATATAAAGATTTTAATTCTGAGTTGTGAGAATATGCAATGCTTGAGTATGGTAAATAGTAAGCTTTTAGTTAATTAGTGCCATATTCAAAAGTGAAGGCTTTTCTGGCTTGAGTAAATTAACAATATATTTCCTAAGATTTTCAGTAAATTACCATAATTTCAAATCAAGGGCTGCTGTTATCCAAAGGACCAGTAGAAAGAAAAAAACTGCTTCTGGCACACGTAAGGAATCAACTGATTTTATACCAAGGAAGATAAAAGTTTTTAAGCAAAAATGTGAATCAGTGAGAGAAAATAGGAAAAAACATGGAAAAGCTTTTTTCCCCCCTATTCAATATATGTTTACATTTTCCTGATAAATTGCTTATTTAGTTTTAAATTAACAAAAAAGAGTAAATAATGGAGACACATCACATTTATGTCTAAATTAGTGGTAATAGGCTAAAATGTATTAATTATGAGGAAATAATAATATAAACCCAGTATATGGTATATAGCAGTTAAAAATTCACCTGGATTTCAACAATCTCACATTCTAAAGAATATGGTATTTCTCTGAGAAATTCTGATCTGGATTCATGTGGTATTTCAAAGTTAAAAAAATCTCATAAAACTATAATTATCATAAGCTGAGCATTCAAAATTGAGTGTTCAAAATTTAACCCACGTTTCTTTCACCATATTGTAAAGATTTCCTTTGACCAGACCTCCTTCTCTTTCAACTTCATTTATTCAATTTCCCATAGTTCCTGCTGCCTGCAAGTAATCAGCTGTCTTTCTCTGGACACAGACATTATGACTATTTAATGCCTAGTGTTTAACTAATTCCCTCAATTCTCAATTTGTAATGAAACCTATGAGGACATAAAAATGAATAAAAAATCCACTATAAATCTGCCAGAACTCATTTTTTCCTATGCATTAGACATAACTAATGATGGCATAACTAATGCTTGGTGTAGAATAAAGTTTACTGTTCTAAACTCATTATAATTCTTACAACTTTAATTGAAAACTGTTGGAATGAAGTGGAAAATCTATGCAGAATGATTAATGGAAACAGTATATTTATTAGACGTATATTATGTGGAATATTTAACTGCTTCACACTCATCTCCCTCATGTTATGTCATTGCCAGTTTGGGAGATAAGCAGAGAAATAGTCAATATTAATGGCATTTCATCACATATATCATGTTGTAATTTTATTCCAAGCCATAAAAAAAAAGTGTAGAAGTTTCAAAAAGCGTTGTTTGATCAGGACCAACTTGGAATGGTGCCATTTTAAGATGATTCTTCTGAAATGGGTTCTTGTCATAGTACAATGATTATAGAAATAATTAAGAGTTTTGAGTGCATTACAACACCAAGAGTAAGGTAGCCTGATACCAGGCAGCAGTAGAATGATAGCTATACTTATCTTCCATGACCAAGGTTGGAAATAAAAACATTTCAAGCTATGAATAGAAATCCCTGTGTAGCCTATTTTTAATCATGCATATCTAAAATAAAATATATATAATATATATATATATATATATATATTATATATATATTAATATTATATATATATATATATTTCTATATTTCATGGGGATAAATTCTGTATTTAGTTTCAATAAAACTAATAGCAGTAGCAAAACTGTAACATCAGTCACAGCAAATGTCTGAAGACTTTTATCTGTAAGAACAACCAAACAGGTGAGAAAATTAATCAACATCATTGAAATCTGAGAACTGTAAGAGAGTTGTGCCCTATTTAGTCAATTTTTTTTCTCTCTACGAAGACAAAAAAAAATTCTTTAACTTTCTCCCATAATTTGTCAAATAGATTAACTCAATGCCCTTCCCTTGAGCCACAAGATTTTTCATTTTGTTTTGTGACTTATGGGGCAAGGTGAGAAGTGAGAGAACAGTTTGTTGGTCACCTGACCACCAGGCAAATCAACACACAATATTATCTCCTTTAACCCACCTAAGAATTTGTGAGTCTGAAGAATTAGTCATTCACCACGGGTTGCAGGAGTCATGTTCTGAAGGCCTCTTTGGCTGGGAGTATAATTTAGCAATTGGCAACACGTGTTTTATTTGTGTTTCTAATTGAATTCCATGTTGGTAATCAGTTCATCTTGGTTTGAAAAGACCTAATACACAACGTCCTCCAGGAGATTTAAAAATGTGAGTACTTAACTTCCAGGTCTAAAACTACAACGGAGTAGATACAGATACTCAATTATGTATCTCATCAAAGGAAATTGTTCCAATAAGAGTTCTAGTGATACAATTTTAAGTAATGAAGGAATATCAAAGTCTTAATCATCTAACAAGTCTGGAAAGGAGATTTCTTAATTATTTTTTTGGAGTCTATATTCACCTGTGCAAGACTGCAGTTGTTTAAATGCTTGATTTAACCTGGTTTACTGTGCCTGACTGGGATGGAGTTCTTTGTTCCAGGGCAGCCCTCACCGTGCTGTGCTTTCATTGGTGGCTGGGAAGGTGTTGATAATGCACCAGTGCTTTGGCTGCAGCTGAGCAGCACTGGCTCAGCACCAGGGCTGGCTCTCCAACATTGCCCCCTCACCAGTAGGTTGGAGATGGGCAAAACTTCAGGAGGAGACACAGCTGGTCAGATCCAAACTGATCCAAACTGACCAAACTTATCAAAGGGATATTCCATACCACAGAGACACCACCCAGCAACAAAAGCTAAGAGAAAGAACTAGAGTAAATACTTGTCATTAGGATGTTTGTTTTTCCAAGCAATCACTGTGTGTTCTGAAGTCCTGCTTCTGGGAAATGGCCAAACATCACCTGCTAATGAGAATTATGGTATAAAATCTTCTCTTTGCTTCCATGTGTAGCCTTTTCTTTTCCTTTTTTAAACTGCCATTATCTTGACCCACAAGTTTTTTTTACATCTTATTTTCTCCTCTCCCATTCTGGTGGGTAAAGGAATGAAAGAGAAGGCTGGAGGTCAGCTAGCCAAGGTCAACCCACCATACCTGGCTTTTGCACACTAATCATTTAAACCTTTATTTGTGGAGGGTTTTGTGGTTTTTTCATTTATGTAGTTAAATTTTTGAAAAGCCTATAAATTTTTGCAGAGCCTAATGTCAGATAAGGCTCTGCATAGAACAGTGTTTTAGATACTAGAAGACCTTGGTATTATCACCCTAAAAATTTTCAAAAACTTTATATCCATTAGTACTTCCAGTATATCCATTAGTACTATTTTTCAAAATTATTTCTAGCACAATACTGAAAATTATACAATCATTCAGTGCAATATACCTGATACATCTGACAATGCCTATTTGTAAAGCAGGACTATAATATATTTTTTATTTGATTAGTCACTTGCTGCTGTAGTGTTACTACTTTTTCTAGCTATGATTAGTACATAGTGACCCTTTTGGAAACAGGTTGAAATAGATTATATCATTTAACTTCACTTTGGTTAATAAAATGACCAGTTGAGCAAGTGGAAAATGTAAATTGTGAAAATGAGCACGTCTACATAAAAGGTTTTTGTAGCAGTCATAGTATTAGTTGAGACTGAGATAGATAGAAGGCATGGAATTAATTTCTTTGTGAATTTGTGTTGAGTATCAGTGTTGCTTTCCTGGGAAGCTTATCCAGTTATTACTGTAACATAAAATCCACTAACTTTCCTCTTTGCAGCAAAAAATGTGTATGCAGTGAGCTTTAATTAAGTTGCTAAGATTTTATGAAACCATTTCTTTCTTTTTAATTCTCCTTATACACTCCACAAACCCCAGTGGAAAACAAGTGTTTATTATAAAGATGAATCCCCTGTGGAGTGTGTCAGCTGTCATACTCACAGGCTTCCCTTTCTTTAATGAGACCATAAACTCTTTTCTGCTACAGAAAGCCTTGCTTACATAAACTGTAATCTGTTTTCTGAATGGGAATTTTGTAAAGGTTGTCAATTTTTCAGATTGACATTAAAGTTTCTTACAGGGACTTAATGGGAATTAGGTGTGATCTTTAGATTAGATTTAAAATCTTTTTCTTGATAACACAAAAAAATTCTTGCTCATTATGTTGCCTTAAAAGGCCAGTTTTTAATAAAGACACAGACACGGTTAAGGGGATAAAAAGGGTTTTACCTCGGTATTTGGGATCCCAGGTGCACAACTCGATGGCAGAATGCACACCCGTGTACAGCACGGGTACAAGTTTTATAGGTTTCAGGAATTAGCATATCTATCTAGGATTCCCCAATAAGAAACTTAACAAATGCAGTAATGTCCCCCTATTCTAATGAGTCCCCCCCTGGATGAGGCCAGAGCCCAGTTTACACAAGATGTTCCAGAGAGAAGGCTTCACTCAAGGCTGGAGCCTCGGGTTTAAGATAGCACAGGGCACACTGACTCCTTCCTTGGGATGTTTGGTCTCTCTGCCCAGCAAAACGCCTAAACTGAGCTGGGATATCAGGCTTCAAAAATTACAAGCATGTGGGCTAAGGGGTACAGGCGGATGCATAGAGGGTACAGAAAGCATAAAGGAAAAAGCAAAAATCATCAGGCATCATTCAAAAGAAAAACTCTTTTGTTCTATTGATTTAGGGACTGATCTCTGAAGATATAAATTGTCCATTATACAATTCAAAATGCCACAATCTTAAGAATTTTCATAATACAACTATTTTCTGGATTGCAGTTGGAATTATACAGAAAGCAGGATTCATCTTTAGAATATTACCAGTGACTACTCACTGTTTCATGACTTAAACTTACACTGTTTTGTGTTTCTCCTTGATTATTATAGACATGAATTTAGAAAAAATCCAACCAAAGGAAAAAAAAAAAAAAAAAAAAAAATAGCCACCATCTCAGTAGTAAGGACCAAGAATTTGGTTTGTCTGTGAATGAAGGCTAAATTTATTCCAGAACCGTTTATATGGCATGAAACAGCTGAAGTAATTTTTCAGAGTGAATGGATATCCTATTGATAAGCATGATAAGCAAAGACTTGATATATCTCTGATGAAGTCTTTCCATCTTAGATATCTTAGAAAGCCCTTGGACGAGAGATGAAGTTCAGTTCATCTGACTCTGTCTGCAATATCTATGGTGCATCTGACACAGTCATCTAGAATGCTATTATGTTCTGTGGAGGGCGATAAGTGCTTCTACTGCACAATTCATTTTTTCATGCAGGAAAGAAAACAAGTGAACCATTCATCTCAAAATTCCTGTTTGTCTCCATCTTCTATGAACAGACACTACAGCACACATGCTTCTACTATAGAAGCTGAAAGCTCAGTGGATGATCTTTGCATGCAGTTGCTTTATGTTATATAGGATTTCAGTTGTTTTACATTGTATAAGATTTCAGAGTTAATTAAATTTCCACATTAAATTTTAATGTGGAAAATTCAAAATAATGTGCATGGTGAAAATCGCTGAGTGCCTAAACAAGAATGAATTAAAATTATCATTTAATGCCCAATAAAAACACATCTTGGACGCATACACTGAATATTTCCTTGAATCATAGACAGCAATTCTTAGTTATAAGAATTTTTTTTTTTTTAAAAATTAAAAATAAAGGACTGATTAATCACTACATAAATTCATGAGAGTATGGTCACTCTTTCCATTTCTGATAGGTAGTATGTATAGATCATATAAGTACTTAAAAAAAAAAAAAGAAAAAAAAAAAAAAAAAAAAACAACCAGCAAACATTGACCACATTTTCAAGAATAATCATAAATATTGCAAATTCTTAAGGTGAGAAAAAGACTGATTTTATCACTTTGCCTCTCAGTGTGAGAAAAAGTGATAGTTGAGAGTGAATTATTCCACTATCAGTGACAGAACAAGGTAGACAAATTAGGAATAGTCAGTAAAATTGTGTTTGTTTCTTTTTGTTATTTAATTTTATGACACAACTATGGTTCACTGGGAAAGTTCCAGGCAAAAGTTTCTAGAAAACTTCTAGTAGAGTCAACTTGTTTTCCCGCCCACATCCACACCCACTTGGCAGTCACAAATCTCTTTGCCTCAGAATATCATACAGAAAAACACTAAGAAAGGCACTAGAAAATTAAAACCTGATGGATCAATCAACTGTTTGAATGATCTGCTTGTAAACTTCTGTGAAATTGCCAGTAGAGATTTCCGTGAAACTAAGATACAGTAGGCAAGAACTGCTATGTAACTTGAGTCATAGTTTTCCTGATGTCTCCACTACTGGCAACTGTCATAAGCAGGAGACCAAAATATACGAAGACTTTTTCTCATTTAGTTTTCTACTAATTTTCTTATGAAAAAGAAGCTAACAAAAAATTGCAAGGGAACTCTCACTGTGAAGTGTAAAAATTCAAGTCAATGAAGGACCAATTTCTCTGTTTCAAGAATCTCTATCCAGGTCTTACTGTTACTTTTTTTTTTTTTTTTTTTTTTTTTTAATATATTTTATTTCCTGAAAAAAAAGTATATTGTAAATGCTCTATAGAATCTATTGTTTAGCATCTAGTAAAATCATAATCTATAACATTTTGCAAAATATTACTTCTTCTGTGTTATACGGGTGAAAATTCTTCTAATAAGGATAAAACTTGAGTTTGTCCTAGTGTTACAATTGCATTGTAGCTGGATACTACGGATGTGCCTATTTTTATAGCCAGGGAACTTAGTCATCAATTCCCTCAATGATCAAAAAACTCCTCATCTACTTTATGCCTAGATGAGAAAATGGACAGGCTTAAGAACTTCTTATTGACTGAAATCCTAGCAGATCTCACAATGAACTGCTTGACTAGTTGTCGCATGAGCCTCTCCAGGTGGGTCTTTGGAAAATCCCGCATTCCTTCCTTCTTCCTATGCATGGATCAATTGATAATTACTACTTAATTACTACTGCTTAAACGTGTCGTTTAATATCTCAGAAAATCTGCAGAAAATTTTGTCATCCTAGAGACTTTCATGGTACTTTCTGCTGTACAGTTGGCCAAATTATACAAATAGGATTTTATACAGTCAGTAGAAACTCTTCCTGAAAATATAGAATTGTCATGTAAGGCAGCTTTTTGTATGCAGTTAAGACAGAATATGCTTTGTGTATATTCTAAGATCATAACAGGACATGTTTGTGGGGTTTTTTTCAACATCTACTCAGCTTATGACTGCATGAAACATGATGCTGATTTTCAATTGAAATATTGTTCTTAGGTTTACTTTTTCTGCTGTATTTTGTTGTTGCCTGGGAAAATCAAAGCAGCATGAACTCTTCTGCCTCCTAGGAAATCTCTGATGCTCATTTGAATTTTTTTGTGTTCCTTGTGATCCCGTTAGAAGTCCAGTTCTAACCTTGCAGTGAAGATTCTTTGCTTCCCCCTTTTGTTTCATGTTCTTTGCTTTCCACTCCTCTTTATTCCTTGTATTTGCTTCCTCCTGTTCTCTTATCATTGATTCCAACTGAAGATTTTATAATAAGTTATGTAGGAAAGAAAGAATTGCAGTTGTTGTCCTCAGGAAAAATATTAACCTTCTCTCAGCTTTAATTTATTTTGGGATAATTTTCAATTGTACTTCACAAACCATTCAACAGTTTGTTACAGGTTAAGACTGATACTCAATGGACAAGACTTCATGGAGTCAATCCTATTTTCTCAGTCTGTCATGCAACAAAGTTTTTTTTAAATCTATCAACAACAGAATCTAGAATCATCATTCTCAGTCTGAAATGGATGCTTTTTATCTGCCTGAACTTTCAGTTTGGTTTAGAAAGAAAAAATCCACTGTTTATTTCAGCATCAGAATGGTGTGTTCTGTTGCCTTTGTGGTCAAATCTCTCTCTCTTGAAAAGTCTTACTCTTGTCAATGAATGCCAGGACTGTAGTTTTCACCCAAATAATTCTTTCCATATACCTTCAGGCCCATGAGCATTTAAGTAGAAAGACTATTGAGGGTTTCATACTTAATCAAAACATTCTTCTCACTGAGATTATCAACTGCAATCTCCAGAGAAAAAGAGAATTGATCATATGCTTAACAAATGAAGGGAATAAAAGTAAGTGTAAAGTCAGTTGGGTATTTCTGAAAAGGTCTGTTTGCACATTTCATCTCATTCTCTGAGCAGTCAAATAGGAAACACTGATATGTAGACAATCTAAGCATGCATGATAGAACCTTTTAAAGATTGACACAAATATCTTTAATGGATGTAAATTTGCTTGTTCAGATCACAACTAGAGTTTGGGTTATTTTACGTCCACAGAGCTTAGAGAGGAAATAAATGAAACATTCACCATTTGAAAACGCCATTTACTCATGATTGTGTTGAGCTCTGAGTTTTATTGCTCTATTGTTGCATGAAGTCATGTATAGGGGCCAGCATCAAATTATGCTATAGTTTGCTTTTTAATGGAGTGAACATCCACTAAATGCTTAAAGACACTACAGATGAATAAAGCACTCAAGGTTATGTTTAGGTGTTTGGAGATATGTGTTAGCTTTTTTTGAGAACTTTAGACCTAATTTTCTTCTTTCTTGGAAGTGAAGAACTTAGAGTGTGCAGGTTTATTACTATTCATATCATCCTTATTCTTTACATTGTTAAGGAGGAGAGAACCACAGAGTATTGACTACTGCTTGAGCATCAGCTAATCAAAGTTTGTGACCCAAGATAAAATAATTTAAATTGTAAGTGCAGTGGATTTCTCTCTATCTTAAAGATTGTGTCTTTCTATTTTGGTGGAACAAAAAGAATGATCTTAGATAAAACAATAAGAAAATAAGCTCCAGTAAGCAAAACCAAAATCAAGCCAAACAAAATTAAATCCTATCAATCTTTCCAGCAGTTTTACAAGAACAGAATAGAACCTGGTATAATGTCCTTTTTATTAATTATCTAAGTCAACCCTTTATATAAACTCTTATATATAATAGAAAACTAAACTATTATCACTTCACAGTGGAGGAAGTTAACTGAACTGTATTTGACCCTTTCTCTATGGAAACTCATTAGTTTATATTACTTCAATATCTCAGCTACTATAACTTTACTCATATTTCTTTTCTCTCCCTAAACTCTTTAAACCTCAGTGCTTACCATTAATGTGCTTTCCAGCACAGATAATCCTGTGGAATCCTGACTTATTCCTGTGCATTCCCCACTTGCAAACAGCAGAACAATCAAAGTCTGGATGCAGTTCCCCTCTGCACAAATTTATTGTACCACACAGACGTGAATAATCATGCTGGTCTTGCTGCTCTGGTAGGGGTTATCCACTGACCTGATTTCAACAGGTGAGGTGCATCATTTTTAGTAAGCTACCAACATGAGGGAGCCCCATGACAAATAATGATACAAAACATATATTCTCTGAAATTTATGGTTTCATTAAGGCAAATCTGCCACGTGTGTTAGCCACAGCAGGAGCTGAGCTGTTTTGTAGTTCACTTTCTCTTCTGTCAAATCACACAAGAGAAAGAAGATAAGGATAATGTGGGGAGTATATCTTCAGGCTAGCATCAAAACTCAGCCTGTCAAGACAGCTGTAGCTGAAAATGCAATCTACCTTAAAGATAAAGAAAATGTAATAGCTGAATACAAACAAGTGCCTTGAAAATAACACCTAGCATACAATGGCACATGAGCTAGAAAAGTATCCAGTCAAACTGTGGGGAAGTTATGAAGAAATATAGGTAGAATTCAGAGCCCAAGAGACTTAAATTCCTTTTTCCACAAATAGTGGTAGATCAAGAAACAACTTCTACAGTAGGACCTCAGCTCTGCCCTGGTAGGACAGAAAAGAAAAAAAATCTCATTCTGTGTGCCCAGAAACTGTCAGCAAAGGTACCAGCAGCTGTGTCATTGCCAATGGTTGGAGAGAACTCATTCATTTTGTTCTATTCTTCCAAAAGGCAATGGGCAGCACCAGCGTTTGACCTACAGCATGAACTTGGTTCAGGACTGCAGTGATAGCCCAGGTAACAAAAGGTCCTGAGGTTTATAGCTGGCTCTGAGTTCCCTGGAAGCACTCAAGGTCAAGTTGGACGGGGCTCTGAGCAACCAGATCTCGTTGAAAATGTCAGTGCTTATGGCAGGGGGGTCATACTAGATGTCTGAAAGATTTATTCTGGTGATGACTTGAAGGACTGTGCATAAGAGAAGTATTATTTTTCTAAAGTCTCAGAGACTAACTTAATTCTTAAAATCTATTTTTTTAAATTGAAATTAACATGTAAATTAGAAACACTCCTCCCTGCCAGAAAAAAAAAAACAAAAAAAAAAAAAAAAAGGAATACTAAAGCATCACATAATGTTCATTGTTAATTAATTTGACACTAGTTAGTTACATTATTTATGAGACTGTTAGGCTGTTATACAATGCAACTGTCAAGAATTAATCTGACCCTGAAAGTAAAATGAACTTTTAATTGTTCCAAACCTTCTTCACAAAGCTGTGTTTTTCTGTGTCCACTGCAAACTCAGTTTCTCATGTGCTAATTAGGGGGCTGGTGGATTAATAAGACTGTTTTCCACATAGTGCACCTACATGTTCAGTTGACTCAAAAAACATTTTAATTTAAATCCACGGCTCGCTTTTTTCCTGAGATATTTTCTAACCACTCTAATTATTTTTAGGTTTAATATCTTATTTCTGAGAACATTTCACCCCTTTAGTAATATATAGACAGCTGTGATCTACAAATTGACGCTGGATGTAGGTAAACATTATGAAGCATGAAACATTACTAAAAGGAAATAAAAATGGCTGAGCCAACTTGTTGGTTCTTTAAACTTTTGAGTCTCTGAAGACAAAGTTTTTTTTTTTTATGATACTCATTACAGAAGAAATAATAAAAAAAAAAAAATCTAGCTTCAGAGAAAATCCCATAAAAATAGGAACATTAATTAAAAAATAGATATAATTTGAATATTCTGGGAACACCATTTAGAATTTTCCAGATATGATAGAATTTGAGTGAGAGATTCATAAAACCTAGAAAAGAGTTTTCAGAATACATACTATGTGACAGGAATAATTGCTTTGTACAGAACTGATTTTTGCAGAACTGACTTTAGTGTTCCCTTAAGACATGACCAGTAGGTATTTCTGCAACTTCAAAGTATATATAAAAGATTAATGGGAAAAGTATAATCTCACCTTCATTTAGGACTTGTCAAAACATGACATAGGTGGTGGGTGAGAATGAAGAAAAATACCTACTAGGATGACTTCACTTTCATCAAGAGCTTTTAAAGCTCTGTTGGAGCAGTTACTAGACATTGGATCTTCTTTTGAGATATTCCAGGTGAAGATTCAGGAATATTTTAGTTCCTAATAAAGTCCTTTCTTTTGACCACAACAGGTGTTCTGTGGTGAGAACTAACTATTTTTAGCCACCTGGAAGGGCATAGTTTAAACCTATTGTAGTATGTTCTTCACAGTCTTCACGTGGACAATTTCACTTAAAAAATGACAGTGATGTCATACAAAGGAATTTTATATGACCAAATATTGTGATGTTTCAGTGAAGGCTTCTCTTGAGTTTCTGGAGTTGAAACACTTTACTGTCGGCACTAAAATTACCTACACCTCAGCAAACTGTTGTTGACCGAATTTATGACAATGTTGCTTCTTGATGTTTTGGAGAGGGAATGACACTAGAGACATAGAAGGGAAGCCTATTTCTACTTCATTCATGCTGTTGATTGTGGTCCTGGTAAGTGAAAGGATATGAACAAAGAAAAAGTATACTTGAGGAAAGACTTTGAGAGAATTCAGTACTGCATGACAAAATATGTTACCATTGCTATTCTGGTTGTGATGGTATTGAATTTTATATTCTTTTTATTCTGCAGTACTAAATCATGGTTCTGATATGGTAACATAACATGACTCATCAAGAAGTTTTCATCTGTGGAAAGAAAGAATAATATCTGAAGGTATCTGGATGTCTAAAACTAAAGGAATCATTGGCATTCCAAAGATGTTGTTCTTTCTTCATTGACTATAGAAGTACTGTAGATGATTAGTTTAGACTAAATGTAAAAATTTATGTAAATTTAAGTATTTTAGATATGTTTAAATTTAAAGGCAGTAATGAAGTGTAAGTAAAGTGACAGCTATCTACAGAAAAAAAATGTAGATATGTAACCTGCCTCTGTGGAAGCATTACATTTCTTCTAAGAATACTTTTTTTTTTTCTGTGCAAAATTAGTTTTAGAGTGATATCATTCTTTAGCTTGAATGACAATAGCCTAAATTAATTCTTTTTCTTGTATTATTTTGTGGAAAATCTGTTTGGTTGTTGGTTTAGTTTTTTTTTTTCATGTTCATAGCTTAGTAGTGTTTTTGGCTCATCAGCCATGAAAGCTTTCATGTATTTCAAAAGCCTAACAGTAAAAGCCTTGCCAAGCATTCTCTTAACTATGGTCACTGCTGTTGATGTGCCAAGGCACCCAGCCAGTACAAGTCCCAATTATTTTTCTTCCTCAGGCAATAAACATTTTCACTAGACTTCCTACTCTCTTCCAATTCATATAGTGAGCCATGCAAACCAATCAGAAGTGGAGTGAAAGAGATTCTCCCCAACTGCAGCATCTGTCCAGGCAGTTGATAGCAGAGGGAGAGCTGGACACAGTCAAGTGACACTACACAAAATCGACCCACTGCCTTCCTCTCATAAAACACAAAAATTGAGCCTCCTGGTAGTGTAGCTGAAGATTTGGGTACAAGAGGGTAAGAGACAGAGAAATAGAAAATGAATGAGCAGAGGTTTGGGAGGAAGGAAGGAAGGAAGGAAGGAAGGAAGGAAGGAAGGAAGGAAGGAAGGAAGGAAGGAAGGAAGGAAGGAAGGAAGGAAGGAAGGAAGGAAGGAAGGAAAAAAGGGAAGGAAGGAAGAAGGAAGGAAGATTAGTGGGATTGAACAGCTCTTTTATGAGAAAATAGTCATTATTAAGCTTTTGAATTTTTTCTTTTTCCCCCTCTCTTCATTTCTCCCATCCCCTTCTTGGATCCTTGCTCTGCATTTAGGGAAATCTCAAAGAAATTTAACACTCAGAGAACTGACTGCTTGATTGTTTGGTCTTTTTTTTTCTGTGGTTTTGGTTGTTGTTTTTCCAAAATGACTTGTAATTCAAAATTTCTTTTAACTGATTTAAATAGAATATATTTAGTTCTTTGACCATTTTCTTTGAAAATAAAACCTATTATAGGAAATAAAACATCTATTTTACTTGACTCAGTTACTATTGTGCAGGGAACAAAACTCAGACATTTCCCTCTTTCCTAATGCTCCTATTACTCACAGTTCAACATACTTTCAATAAAAGTTTTTTTTTTTTAAATTTCCTTTTATGTTTTGTCCTGTGATAAGACCTCTAATTCAATACACGAGAAATTGGATTCTCGCTTTATTATGGCCAGGATCCAGTACCAAATTTTTTGCTTTACCTATTGTTTAAATAAGATCTAATATGGGTAGTTTAACTTTATCTTTTCTTATATTAAAAATAATTCCTTAGTTACTGGCAAAATATTTGGTCTTATAATTTTAAAATTAATGTTTTTATTAAATATATTTAAAGGTTTTCATGCCTTCTCTTTAAGAAAGCCTGACAGACTTTGTCATTTCAGGAAGGTGAAATATTTAACTTCTGCTGATCAAAAAAACCAAACTGTGAACAAAGCATTTAGATCATTTTTGCTAATATTTTCATTAAAACCTTTTTTTAACTTTTAGAGCTTTTTTTCACCTTTTAGCCCTTTTTTCAACATCCTTTTCAGTTCTTGTGTTCTGCAAAATACTGCTGTAGGTTGTAGCAGTAAACCACTAGGAAAGTTAAGAAAAGGTGGAGTCTGACTACTTTGAAAACTGTGCTGTTAATTAACAAGGAGAGTGTGTGCAAATTGAAATAGGTCCCAGGCTTCTTACCTTGGAAAAGTACCATGATGTGCAGACGTGAAGGGAACACATCTATTAAGGATTCAGGCAGACAAAATTGTGGTGCCTGATACAGCTGTCCAGAATATAGATGAATTCCGTTCACTTCATTCTGCTTATAAAATGCTTTGCTATGTTGACATTTGGAACCCCGGAGGACAGACACACTTCAGTGAACTGATGTTAGATATTGGTTCAGCTGTATCAGTTCTGCCGGAACCTATTTACTAGCTAACAAAATCTAAATTACATTTGGAAGCTTATTTGAAGAAAGCAATCCTTGTGCTTCATTGCCCTGCTTTAATGCACTGCTGATTCACTACACTTGTCTACCCATGTAATTCTTTAGAGTAACCTATTTTTAGCAGCCACCAACAAAAACATACCCCCCAAAAATTCCAGATTTTTTAAAATGTTGTCTAATATAAGTGTTCCTCATGTAAAAGAAATGAAAATAATAACTCTATTTTCATTATGTGAACTAGTTGAAATTTCATTTGAAAATCTAAAAAGGTATCTAGCCTGTTTGACAGCTACTGTTTTGAAGAGCACCGGTGTCCAGAATCCCCATGTCACTTTTGACAGTCATTTGTGAATGACTGATATCTCATGGTCTCTCAAAAGCAACTAAATTCAGATTTCAAAGAAATGGGTCAAGCCTTTGCTCAAACAGTAAATAAGACTAAGGAGGTTTATTTAACTCTCACTTCAGTCAGTAAGCTGAATAGCTCTTCTGTCTTCACTGACCTTGAAGATTAGGTTTTCATTAGGTACCCAGAGAGCCCATTTGTGTATTTTTACATTTACATTATTGGGTTATATGATGAAAGCTTGTCTGCACACCAACACATGAATCCAAAGGGACAGTGGCTGATGGGGAATGCCAAACAATACCTGCCCTGTCAGCACAGGAGAACCATCAGCCTCACAAGCCCAGAGTAGGACAGGGGTGCAATATCACAGAGAATCTCAAATCAAAATTTCAGAGGAAGGGACACCATGTGCAAGCATTTTCCAGGGCTGTCTTAGAGGATTCAGTCCAAGTGTGAAACCCAACAACATAAGTCAACACTAAAGCTCCTGGACAACTGACTGTGGGGGAGGGAGGAGCTCACTGTGGGAATAGGATGAAAAGGGGGAGTAATTAAGGACTGAAATGCCCAGGACTTCTTGTGGGATTCTTAGGAAAAGAAACAAAAGTGGGAAAGGAAACAATTTAATTGATATGGTAAGGAATAAAGGCAGGGAAATAAGGAATAAAAAATAAAAGGGGCTTGTCGCAAGCAAACACTTGTTTTCCCTGTTCTTGTTCAGCAGTGTCTGTACAGGCTGTGTTTCTGGCTCTTAACTTGGATGAGATGAAACTCCAGTGTGTGTGTGTGTGTGTGTGTGTGTGTATGTGTGCATGTGTGTATGTGTTTGGAGATCTTCGTGCAGGCACTGTTTGGAGACCTTGGATCACAAGGTGTCTGTCCATGGTGCTGCATCTAGAACTAGAGTGAGTGTCTGGGTGCTATGGCCCCTGTGTCAGTGACTTGAGAGTCCAGGCTAAATTAAACTAAGTGACAGACACTGGGATGGACAGCATTCTATTTTTTTTTGCAAGAGTGGGAATCTCCTATATCTGAAATTCTGTGTAACTAATCAAGATACCTTGGGAAATGAACAATAAGGCACAAGGATAAGCTCAAATGTCAGGCAAAATCATTATCAAAGGAGAAAAGTATTGGATTTCCATGTTATAAAGCATCAGATATGCAGAGTTCAGAAAAGTGTGTGAACAACATATACTTACTCACTTGGTTTGTGGTATTCCATCCATGGATGGAGGATCCTCTCACCCATGACACTGACAATATGAAGAAATTGCTTTGAGTACTGGGAGGTAAACTTACAAAACTATTTGTGTAACTTGCAGGATTCCTTGGTTAAAAGAAATACCAAAATATCCCTTCAAGAATCATGTCATAATTCTGTAAATTTCAGAAAAAAAAAAAAAAATCAAGTAATTCCAATTAAGAAATGACTAACCAAATTAGTGTCTTGCAATGCAACTCCTAATAACATGAAACAGATGCTGCTAAGTCTTGATGAGTGTTATTGTCAATGCCTGGAGCTACCACAGATAGACAGCAGATATTAATACCACATTCACTCAAATTGTATACTAGCACTGTCTGCCACAGGGACCACCTAAGGCAAAAAGCTTACTTACATACCCCTATTTCTATAAATATTTATGTAGTCATAGACTGGCTCTGTTATGTGTTATATAGTAGCTCACACAAGGAGGGAGACATTTCACTCAATTAATATCCTGGTTTCATCTGGGACAAAGTTAATTTTCTTCTTAGTAGCTGGTACAATGCTGTGTTTCTCAGCTTTATTATGAGAAAGATGTTGGTAATACCCCGATGTTTTGGTTGTCACCAATATAATTATTATTATTTCACCTTTTTTCCAAGTGCTTTTTCAGCAAAATTTGTCAAAGGTCTGTTTGGACACATGCCCAAGGAATCTTTGAAACAAGTTGTTATACATTTGAATTACATAATTAAGATTAAACATTACAGAAGACAAAACAGTGTGGTAAAATCCAGACTTCTCATGCAGTTTTCAGAGTTAGCTTACAAATGTCATATATCATTTTCTATATGTTTTTGTGACACATTAAGTGAAGGTCAAAATCACACAGAGAGCTTTGGGGATTTGTTGATCAAAGTGATTGTTTCCAGTTTGAAATTCATAATGAGACAGCGCTGCACTGCATTTGTGTACTCTTTTATACTCAGCAAACCAAAATTTCTCTTTGCCACTAGCTGTAACTCGCCACATGTTTGGAAAAGGAGGTGTAATGAGGAACAAGGACACACAGCAGAATTCTTGAGACTGGGCAGAGAAAAACTCCCGTGCCCCATGTTCCCAAACAGAATCACCCAGTTTGCCTCAGGACTAGCCTTGGAAAGAATATCCAAAATCAGAGTGACCGAAGCACCTAGAAATCATGCTATCTGACAGAGGGAAAAAGTATTGTAAAAAAAGTGATGCATAGTAAGTAAATATACTGTATGAAATGCAGGCATACTGAATTTGTGAACATTTAAAAGCTTTTTATGAGAGACTTCTCACATGTCACTTATCAAAGAGTCAAAAACCCCTCAACCCAAAAAGTCAGAACCAAATAAAATATAATGCTCAACTGCATGTTTTGAATTTTCTACTGAGCTTATTAAAGATTAATTTCTATAGTTAGATTTTCCTTACATGAACCATTTAACTACATAATGTCATTTGAAATATTAATAATTTTATTCATTTTAATAAATAAAATCATGATTGCTGCACAGTTCACTGTCTGAAAACTCATTGTGTATTCAATAATAAAACTATGTTACTACAAAAATTTTTAACTCTTTACAGTTAATTACATATTTATTATTCAACATGTTTTACACAAAATCCAGAAAGCTGTAAATGCATGTTTAGATAGCAAAATTGTGTGGGGGGTTGTGTTTTAAATTTCAAACGACAGCCTGAAATAACTGTTTCATTTTGTAAGAAAACCGAATATTTGAGGTTTTTTTTGTTTAATGAGAGTGATGGCTGTATTATGGGTCATGTAATGCAGTAATAACTCAATATGTATAGTTAATGATTTTAATCTTACTCCTGAGTCACCAAAAAGATAATTATGACTGCAAATGTATAAAGAAATAGACAAGTATTCATATTTTTAAAACACTGCTGGAAAGCTCAAAATATTAAATGTTTTAATCGTCTATAAATCCATAAACCTTAATAATTAATCATTGCATTTGCAAAGTAATTCATGTCATTAGTCTGATAATAAATCTAAACAGTGTAGGCACAGTGTATGTTAACAAGATGACTGTCTCAGAGTGCTCACAACTAAAATCAACTTAATTCATAATGTTGGAGAAAATAATTAC
Source organism: Malurus cyaneus samueli (assembly GCA_009741485.1). Classification (NCBI taxonomy): domain Eukaryota; kingdom Metazoa; phylum Chordata; class Aves; order Passeriformes; family Maluridae; genus Malurus; species Malurus cyaneus. Next base: position 46,899,168 of record CM019214.1, on the reverse strand, counting down.
ATGACACGCAGTACAGGGATTTTACCACATGAAATAAATTCCATTGCGGTGGTTAACCTTGGCTGGTATTCAGACCCTTCCCTCTCCCCCAGTTACTCTCTTCCTCCTCATCTGTAATATGGCAGGGAAAAGATAAGATGGAAAAGCTCATGGGCAATGAAAAGGACAGGGAAATTATATTTCTCATCATCACCAACAGAGAAGGCTGGAGGAAGATGAATTTAATTTATTGCCAGTTAAAAATAGGGTAAGATATAGGGTAGGATTAAACTGTGGTAATTTTATTAATGCTTTGCCTCTTCTTCCTTCTCACAGCCTTGCCGTGCTCCAGCATGGGGTCCTTGCCACAGAATGCAAGTGTGGGTGCCTCACAGAGGGGGCCACAGTTCTAGCCAGAAGATTGGCTCCAGCATGTGCACCTCTCCGCAAGCTGAAGGTCCTGCCAAGAGCCTGCTTTGGTGTGGGGTCTTTTGTGGGATGCAGGATGGATTGGTGCTCTGCTGTGGTGCTCCAGATGCTGCAGGATCACAACCTGCTTTGCATAGACTTTAGGGTGACTCTGCTTCACTTCCTGGAGCACCTTCTCCTCCTCCTTCTCCTTCTTCACTGATTTTGATGTCTGCAGAGTGTTCCTCTCACATCTGTCTCTTCTCTCACAGCTGCTGCATAGCAGTTTTTAGTTTTTCTGAAATATGTTATGACAGAGGAACTTACCACACCGTTGATTGTCCCTGGCCAGTAGTGGGTGCCTCTTGAAGCTGGGTCAAACTGTCTCAGTGTAAGGTGGAGACAGCTCTGCTCTCACAGAAGCCACCCTGCAATCCACCCCCACTATCCAAACCTTGCCACATAAAAGTGGCACAGTTTGTTATATCCATACATGAGATGCTGAAGTCTTAGGTCATGTTTCTGTTTGGCTAGTGAAATGTAGTAATGATTTTCCTGTCTTTGGAAAAAAGAAGCTGAGTAAGCTGGCTTATCTCACCATGGCACAAAAAGTAAATACAGACAGTGTTGATCCATTGGTAAATTAGGAAGTAAATTCATTCAATATGAAATATATGTAAGGCAATTTAATCATGCTGGAAGAAGTCTTTTAAAATCAGTATTTTTAACAAGTTTATAGAATTTGTCTTAATCAGAAATACTATAACTAAGGGTATAATAGTATTGGCAATTTTTCTGGGAGATTCATCATGACTGTTGAAATATTTTTCCTGTTTCTGAAACTGAAAGACAAAATCTGTCCAAACATGGGTGGAGAAAAACTTGGAGTTTGGTTTTGTGGGTGGTTTTGTGTTTGGGTTTGGGTTTCTTTATATCATTTCTTGAGATAGTTCAAGGACAAGGTTTCTGATGAACTCAGACGATGAACTTTTGTTTTGAATCTCTGGTAATGGGTTACATGTTTGTGAATCTCAAAAAGCAGTTTGTATTAATTTCATTAAGATACCAGAAAGTCTCAGCTTAATCTAACAAAGATGTCATTTGAAGAGTAAGATTGATTGACATATAGTTCAATAATCTCTCTTTAAACTAATGATCTGTGGATGATGAATTTTGTGATTCAAATGTTTGATGCAAAACATAAAAATATTTTATTTCTGTTCTTACATTTTTTATATATAAATTTTTCGTTGGTCCTTACTTTTTTCTTGGATATGCTTCTGTACCGTGTTAAAATATATTTCAATAGGCAACTGATTACAATAGTTCATAAACGCTGTCATTGATAAACTCTTGTTTATGAAACGATCCCATTAATGTACAGAAATGAAAAACATGTTTCATGTACATGTTACTTCCAGCCTGTATATA